>CM065805.1:148555678-149766713 GCA_033398695.1 Orobanche coerulescens | reverse complement strand
GCCGTACGAGTTGGCCGGTTACGGCCGTAAGGCCGTTGACTTGGAAAGTTACGGCCGTAAGAGGGCCGAGTTACGGCCGTAACTTCCGGCAGTATTTAATGACTCGGCCGGGACATTTTTCATCATTTTCTTCCTTTCTTCATTTTGTTCCGAGAGAGAGACTTGAGAGAGGGATTTTTCCATCCTCAATCACTTGAGTGTTAGACTTTCATCATCCTCATTCATTTGGGAAGCTTGGATACTCGTTTTAACTCGTGTTCTTCGAATCGAAGTGATTGGATCTTCAAGAGGTAATTTCTTCAACACCTTGGATTTCGATTTTGTGTTGAGATATGATGTTTTGGACGTTATAATCATGTTATATGAAGGGATATGTATATGATTATGAGTTTGTATAAGGATCCGTTGGATTATTGAGGGATTATTCAAGAACACCTTGATAATCGAGTTGGAATTGGGGATTTTCGACTAATAGTTGTTATAATCACGATTTTGGATATTCATAATGGATTATTGATCATATTGGAGATGTTTTGTTGGTTTGAAACACTTCTTGGGGGATTTGATATTGGTATATTGAGGTTTGATTGTAAACAATCGGAGTTGGACGCAATGTGTTTGTTTTAATGCCTCAATGGACTTAGTTTTATCGTATCGACGTTTTGAGTTCGTTATATTCGTGTTTGATTCGTATATTGATCGGATTATCGGTAATTGTATTGAATTAAGGTTGTTCGTGCGACCGACACTTCATTTAGGACATTTGTTCGTGGAAGGACTTTCTTCATCGGTATTTTGTAAGTTGATTCTTACTCGGTTAAAAGGATATTCATTCCTTTTGTTGTTGATCATTCATAATCATAACTCATTCATCATTGTATTAATCATTTTGAGACTTGTAATTGTCGGATAATCATTTCATTAGCGAGGAACGGCGGTTCCAATCATTTCATTGAAAACTATCAATCACTTCATTATCACTTTCGTATCGGTGAGTCATTCTTGACTTTGTCGGATTATTATTATTCATTGATATTCATTATGGTCATTCTTGTTCATATGACCTTCGGGTTCATATTGCGTGGCGGGTGCGGATGTGTGGAATTTTTAGTCGGGCACGTGATGGCCATGTATTGGGAGTGATACATCGGTGTGCACACGGTAACGATTACCTCCGTGAGACTAATTAGGTACAAGGACGGGTGTGTCCGGTCATCCGTCTTGTACACTTGCACGTAACACTACGGGCGTACTATGATGCTCCTCTTCGCCGTAATTCATAACTAAGGATATTTCATAACTTCGCTTAAATCATGATTGTGTATTTTTCAACCCTTGAGGATTGTTGTTCATTTAACCGACTCCCGATCGATTTTGTTTTTCAGGTCATGGCAAGACAAACGCACGGAATAGCATGTTGATGTCGAGGAGTCCTAGTGATACTAGTAGGGGCCCCGATCTTTCGATTATTCATGTTATTGTCCTTTATTTTCCGCTGAGACTTTCATTTGAATACTCCGTTTCATTCGGTGTTGTGTATTTTATCTTCATATAAAATATACTAGTATTGATATTGTCTGGTGTGTTGTAACTAAACTCCTCATCGGAGCAATCATTGTTGTAATGTAGTTCGGTACTACATTTATCCTGTATAATTCATTCATTTTCAATTGCTCAGTGGGTCCCGGTTGGGGATCTACGGCCGTAATATCCGCCTAGTTTGGGGTGTTACGAGTTGGTATCGGAGCGTGGTTTTGAATACTACCTTCCGAGTCATGTCTCATTTGAAATCATCGTCGACTAGTATCATTGGACTTTCGCGTCACGTGTGACCTGCGTGATGCCGAGCCAATCGGGCCAAGAAAGAAGCGTAAGACTTCTAACGCCATGTTATAATTTCGGCAATAGTCATTCATTCATCACTCATCAATTAACAAACCTCAAACATCATCATTCATTAAGATCGGGACGATCATATTAACTCATTAATCAATTAATTCATTTAATTAAACAGTTAATTATCAGGACTATCATATTAACACATAAATCACTTAATTCATTTCATTACTCGCTTAATAATCGTGACGATCATGTTAACTCATTAATTACTCAATTCATTTCATTACTCAGTTGTCAATCTGGATGATCATATTATCAATCTTGTTAAGTTAGTCAAGATAATCATTTTAAGAATTTCATCAGATAATCATGTCACTTCATTAAATCATTCATATAATCACTAAGTTAGATCATGTATACTCATTTTCATCATCTCATGACGCAATCATAACATGATAATCATGCGGGGAATATAATCATTATGCGACCTTCCTACTTCAGTATGGAAAGAGCTGTCAGGATGCACGGGAAGAGGCCGCGGTGCGGGCCGAAACCCGAGGAATAATCACACGCTGCCGGGAAATCGTGCCCAGGACTCGGCTCGATCAGAAGATGTTCGGGTTGATCCACTCACTTTTATGCAGGCCATGATGACCCATGTGCAGTTGCTCAATCATCATTGCGCCACCCTGGCCGGATTAATCGAGAGAACTCTCCCGTGTGAGCCAGCTGCTAAGGAAAGTGCTGAACAACAACCTTCATTTGTCAGCAGGAAATCAACGAAGCGTAATCAATCCGAAGGCGGTCAGTCAACCTTCAAGAAGCCTCGTGTGAGTCCTATCGTTTCTGAGCGACCCCCTACGGTGTATAGTTGTGCGGGATCTCAGTCCCGAGCGGCCAGTTCGGCCGTCACCTGTTTCAACTGTGAAGAACCGGGTCATTTCAGCACCAAATGTCCGAAGCGGACTGTCACGTGCCATAACTGTGGAATTGCTGGGCATAGGGCCCGTTTTTGCCGAAGGGACTCCAAGTCGGCTCCGGCGGCACCTCAGGCCCCGAAGCAATCGGCGTTTCAGAATCAGACCGCTTTGTCAACGCCGTTTAAGTCAATGGGAGCAAATAGAGTTGGAGCTCGTATTTATCAGACAGGAGCGTCCAGTTAGGGGGCCGGCAAGTCCCGGATTCATGTGATGAGGAGGATCGACGATCCGGTGGCCCGAATGATTTCAGGTATACTCGTAATTTTATTTCAACCTGAGTGTACCTTTTGATTCTGGTACACCGCATTCATTCATTTTCGAATCATGTTGTAATAGACTTATTTTGGGATAGTCCTATTGCTTGTGGACCTCATACCATCGGTCTACCTGACGATGGAAGAATTTTCGGAATCATACCGAAGTAAGCTTAGTGACCGCGATTGATTGATGGACCTAATCATGGTGAATTTTATCTTAGGATGATGTAATTTTCGGTATTAGTTGGGTTGATCGTTTTGATACTATCCCTAATGTTTGCTAGCGTTTGGTCGCTATCTTTCCGTCATTGGTTGTCGAATGTGTGCTTCAGGGGAGTAATCCCCGTTGTTCCAGTAGAATTATTATTAGGACGGAAGCAGAGAGATTCCGCAATCGATCTATTCAATCATTCATTATATCATTTTCATCGATTGGCCTTTCTAAGGTAATCGAGTCATTCAATCATTCATTGTTTCATTTTCATCGATTGGCCTTTCTAAGGCAATCGAGTCATTCAATCATTCATTGTTTCATTTTCATCGATTGACCTTCCTAAGGCAATCGAGCTATTCAATCATTCATTGTGTCATTTTCATCGATTGGCCTTTCTAAGGCAATCGAATTATTCAAACATTCATGGTATCACTTTTTATCGATTGACCATTCTAGGGAAATCGAAACGTTTGATCAATTATGGTATCATTGTCATCGATTGACGACGTATTTTCCAGACGAGTTATCTGGTTGCTTTCACCTAGAGTAGGGGAATTCAGGAGTGAGTTAGAGCCGGTACGTCCCCTTTATCGAAGGCACCGTATCGGATGGCCCCGACCAGAATGCAAGAGTTGAAGATTCAACTTGGGGAATAGTTCGAGGAAGGTTATCTCTGACTGAGTGCGTCCCCGTGAGGAGCACCAGTGTGATCTGTCAAGGAGCAGGATGGCTCGTCTCGTGTGTGTATTAATTACCAGGAGTTGAACAGGGTGATGATCTAGAGTAGTATCCTTTACCTCGTATTGATGATCTTTTAGATCAACTTCAGGGAGCTTCAGTATTTTCCAAGATCGACTTAAGATCTGGATATCACCGATTCATGGATTCGAGGTCGGATATCGCGAGACAATGCTTCGTATACGCTATGGTCATTATGAGTTCGTAGTTATGCCGTTCGGGCTAACTATTGCACTGCGGTATTCATGGAGTTAATGAATCGGGTTTTCATCGACTTTTTGGATCGGTTGTTGTTGTCTCCATCGATGACATTTTGATTTATTCTCGTGATCGAGGGGAACACGAGGTACGTCTTCATCAGGTTCTCGACGTGTTGAGACGAGAACAACTTTATGGAGAGTTTTCTTAATGTGAGTTCTGGAGGTCCGAAGTGACTTTCTCGGGCACGTAATTTTCATCTGCCAGAGTTCGTGTCGACCCTCAGAAGACGGAGGCTATCCGAGATTGACAACCTCCGAAAGATGTTAAGGAAATCCGATGTTTCCTCGGATTAGCTGGTTAATTATCCAACCCACGGCCGGAGCTAGCAACCGTGGTTTTCGCGTTGGAATTTGGCGTCGTTACCTTTATGGCATCACCTGTCAGTTATTCACCAATCACAAGATATGGGGTATATATTTACTCAGAAGGAGTTAAATATGCGACAGAGACGGTGGTTGGAATTAATCAAAGATTTTGATATCGATATCCTTTACCACCCGGGCAAGGCGAGCATTGTCGCCGATGCCTTGAGTCGTAAGTCCGCTCAGGAGCAGATGCTTGCTCGTTTAACAATTCAGAAGGAGCTCCAACAGGAATTCCTTAGACCCGAGATCGAGGTCTGGCTTCAGCGAATTCAGGGACAGCTTTGTATGTTAGAGATTTCATCATCTCTTGAGGATGCAATCAGGGAGAATCAGGGTTCAGACCCAGCATTGTTGCGCATTCTTGAGGATGTGGCTCAGGGGAAAACCCCTGGATTCGTGATCCACGAGGATGGACTTTTGAGATTTAAGAACCGGTTGTGCGTACCGGCGAATGACGAGTTGAAAAACTCGATTTTGAGAGAAGCTCATGCTACCCCTTATCCAGTTCACCCGGGGTCTAGTAAGATGTACAATGACTTGAAACGAAATTTTTGGTGGATGATATGAAGCGAGAAGTCGCGGAATTTGTTTCAAGATGTTTAGCCTATCAGCAAGTCAAGATTAAATATCAGCGACCGGCGAGTATGCTGATACCGCTTCCTATTCCAGAATGGAAGTGGGAAGACGTTTCTATGGATTCTTCACAAGTTTGCCGACGAGTCGTCGTGGCATGAATACGATCTGGGTGATCGTGGATCACTATCTAAATCAGCTCATTTCCTTGGGATCAAGGATACGTGGGGTCCCGTGAGACTTACCCAGCTGCTCATCAGAGAGTTAGTGAGATTGCACGGTGATCGTGTCGGGCGATTCGTGTCTCGTTTAGGGAATCAGTTCATCGTGTTTGGGAACTCAGCTTAATCTCAAGCATCGCTTTTCATCCTCATCCGACGGACAATCGAGAGGACCATTCAGACATTAGAGGACATGTTGAGGGCATGCGTCCTCGATTGGAAAGACGATTGGGAAGCCCAACTACCATTGATCGAGTTCACGTATAATAATAGCTGGCATGCTTCCATTAAGATGGCACCTTACGAGGCCTTGTACGGTCGTCGTTGTCGGTCTCCTTTGTGTTGGGATGACTTGTCAGAATCAATCGGCACCGAGCCCGATATGCTTATAGCTGCCCGAGAGAAGGTAGCTTTAATCGAGTCGTATGTTGTGACTCAGTCGGCCAATCATATGCGAGATAATCGTAAATGCGACCACTAGAGTTCGAGGCGGGTGACCATGTTTTGGTCAAGATAATCCCGAGTCGTAATATCTTCCGTTTTGGGAAGAGGGGAAAATTGAATCCGAGATTCTTTGGACCGTCTGAGATTCTGGATCGAATAGGCGAGTTAACTTATCGATTGGCTTTACCTCTGGCGTTGAGTCGAATTCATAATGTGTTTCACGTCTCTCTCATACTTCAGTTCGACAAAATCGAGATCGCGGATGATCATTCGTACGAGGAGCGTCCTGTACGAGTGTTGGAGCGGCGATTCAAACAGTTGAGGAACAAGACGATTCCTTTGGTCAGATTCAGTGGTCTAGACACGGAGTCGAAGAGGCTACTTGGGAAACCGAGGAGAGGAAGCGGGAGAGTCATCCCGAGTTGTTTGACCCTTAGTTTCGGGGACGAAACTCTTTTTAAGGGGGGGAGTATGTAATACCCGGTTGTAATTCATTCTTTACCACTCAGTAATTATCAGTCTGTAATTGTCACTCATAAATTCTCACTCATTAATAATCATTCATTAGTCATGATTCTTTCATTTGCGTTCATTTGGCATGTTGTAACCGTGTATCAGTTACCGATCATCGTTTCATCTCCGTTTGAGTGTCGGAGCGGGAGTATTATCATTATCATCGTGATTGGTAGTCTTATGCTGGAAGTATCATTTTTGGCATGTGTTAGACTTGTTCACTTTCACATTCGTATGATATGTCGGATCATTCATCAGTCGTAGCGAGGAATCGGAATTATCGGATTGTTTCACCTTGGCCAAGATCGAGTTACGGCCGTAAGGTTCGGGATACGGCCGTAAGTCACGGGTACGGCCGTAAGGCTGGCGATTCTGGCCGTAAGTGGTCCAAGAGTCGCGGGCATTTTGGCGAAGGTGAGTTACGGCCGTAAGGAAGGTGAGATACGGCCGTAAGAGGTGTTCGTAAGTTTTGGGTGTTGTCGACCAAGGGTGACTTACGGCCGTAAGGGTTGCGGCATACGGCCGTAAGTCGAGGCGTGCACGGCCGTCTGAGTTGGCCGATTCTGGCCGTCTGCGGCGGCAGTGCCCGGCCGTTTTACGAAGAGGGCTTACGCCATAAAGATTTCGCCGGAAACGGCCGAATCATCCGAGTTACGGCCGTAAGGTGTGCGGTTACGGCCGTAAGGGTGTCGACGGATGTTTTTGACGAAGGCGGGTTACGCCCGTAACTCAGATCGATTACGGCCGTAAGTCTGTCGGCGAGCTTTCGGACGGCCGAGTTACGGCCGTCTGAGTTGGCGATTCTGGCCGTAAGGCCGTTGACTTGGAAAGTTACGGCCGTAAGAGGGCCGAGTTACGGCCGTAACTTCCGGCAGTATTTAATGACTCGGCCGGGACATTTTTCATCATTTTCTTCCTTTCTTCATTTTGTTCCGAGAGAGAGACTTGAGAGAGGGATTTTTCCATCCTCAATCACTTGAGTGTTAGACTTTCATCATCCTCATTCATTTGGGAAGCTTGGATACTCGTTTTAACTCGTGTTCTTCAATCGAAGTGATTGGATCTTCAAGAGGTAATTTCTTCAACACCTTGGATTTCGATTTTGTGTTGAGATATGATGTTTTGGACGTTATAATCATGTTATATGAAGGGATATGTATATGATTATGAGTTTGTATAAGGATCCGTTGGATTATTGAGGGATTATTCAAGAACACCTTGATAATCGAGTTGGAATTGGGGATTTTCGACTAATAGTTGTTATAATCACGATTTTGGATATTCATAATGGATTATTGATCATATTGGAGATGTTTTGTTGGTTTGAAACACTTCTTGGGGGATTTGATATTGGTATATTGAGGTTTGATTGTAAACAATCGGAGTTGGACGCAACGTGTTTGTTTTAATGCCTCAATGGACTTAGTTTTATCGTATCGACGTTTTGAGTTCGTTATATTCGTGTTTGATTCGTATATTGATCGGATTATCGGTAATTGTATTGAATTAAGGTTGTTCGTGCGACCGACACTTCATTTAGGACATTTGTTCGTGGAAGGACTTTCTTCATCGGTATTTTGTAAGTTGATTCTTACTCGGTTAAAAGGATATTCATTCCTTTTGTTGTTGATCATTCATAATCATAACTCATTCATCATTGTATTAATCATTTTGAGACTTGTAATTGTCGGATAATCATTTCATTAGCGAGGAACGGCGGTTCCAATCATTTCATTGAAAACTATCAATCACTTCATTATCACTTTCGTATCGGTGAGTCATTCTTGACTTTGTCGGATTATTATTATTCATTGATATTCATTATGGTCATTCTTGTTCATATGACCTTCTGGGTTCATATTGCGTGGCCGGGTGCGGATGTGTGGAATTTTTAGTCGGGCACGTGATGGCCATGTATTGGGAGTGATACATTGGACTGTGCACACGGTAACGATTACCTCCGTGAGACTAATTAGGTACAAGGACGGGTGTGTCCGGTCATCCGTCTTGTACACTTGCACATAACACTACGGGCGTACTATGATGCTCCTCTTCAGCGTAATTCATAACTAAGGATATTTCATAACTTCGCTAAATCATGATTGTGTATTTTTCAACCCTTGAGGATTGTTGTTCTGTTTAACTGACCCCGTCTGGGGATTTTGTTTTTCAGGTCATGGCAAGGCAAACGCACGGGAATAGCATGTTGATGTCGAGGAGTCCTAGTGATACTAGTAGGGGGCCCCGATCTTTCAGTTATTCATGTTATTGTCCTTTATTTTCCGCTGCAGACTTTCATTTGAATACTCCGTTTCATTCAGTGTTGTGTATTTTATCTTCATATAAAATATACTAGTATTCGGTATTGTCCTGGTGTGTTGTAACTAAACTCCTCATCGGAGCAATCATTGTTGTAATGTAGTTCGGTACTACATTTATCCTGTATAATTCATTCATTTTCAATTGCCTGGTGGGTCCCAGTTGGGGATCTACGGCACTGTAATATCCGCCTAGTTTGGGGTGTTACAAATAATACACAAAAGTATAAAAAATTAGACAAATCATAACAATCTGTCAAGAGTTACGGCCGTAACATTCAGGAGTTACGGCCGTAACTAGGGTGACTTACGGCCGTAACCTTCTGTAGTTATGGCCGTAACTTGGCTTCGTAAATTTGCTCACTGGATGCTTTGATAGTTATGTTTTCAGCCCAGAATTTCTCAGACTTTGCGTTTTTGCCCCCAAATCTTCTTCGGATGATAACTTTTGATATATAACTCTGATTTTGAATCCGGAAAGACTGCCGAATTCGTCTCGGAAAGCCCTACAACATGAATATATCAAAATTCAACAAAGAGAATATTTAATAAACATGTTATTTCTTGAGTAAATCAGTTATTTAATCCGATCATCATCCGATAAAAATAAAATTATTAAAACTAATTAATTAAAAGCAAAAAACGAGTAGACTAGCTCAATTATGGGTGAATTTTATCGATACAAACCATGGATAAGTATACAAAACTGACACTTATCAACGGGGTCCACGACCCAATCATACCATTCCGATCACAGAACACGGGTTCCACGACCCAATTATACCATTCTGATCACAGAACACGGTGTCCACGACCCAATCATACCATAACAATATATTCCCGAGGATTATTCGCATCCCATGCTAACAATCCACGAACCTCAGATGATCCCGCAGAACATACCCGAGTGAATAACCCAATGGAAAACCATACCAAATCACAAGTCACCGTGGCAATAGTCACATAACCATAACCATACATACGTTCATAGTTATCCCAGCATCGCACTAGCAAGCTACGAACCTCGGAGCTTCCACAAGAACTACCCGATTGGATAACCTACGACACGTACGTCACATAACCAAACCACAACCATAAGTTATCCCGGCATCGCGCTAACAAGACACGAACCTCGGAGTTTCCACAAAACATACCCGGAATGGATAACCCCACAAGTTATCCCGGCATCGGTCTAGCAAGCCACGAACCTCGGAGTCCCTGCAAGACATACCCGATTGGACAACCCTACGGCCACGCTCGATCCGTACTAGCAAGGACGGATCCCGGAGATTCAGCAATCTTACCCATAGGAACATCACTTGCAACAATCACGCACAACAACAAGCCAGTACCAATACCAAACAACACTAAGCACCAGAACCTCCTTACAAAAGGAGTAATAACTAATATTACACAACGTCACATATTCACCGAACAAGTACACATATCAATACACAATCCTCAGTAAATGATTACGGTCTACTATATTCACTAAATATGATTATAACACCTTTCAACATACGACACATACACACATATTCCGATAACACATTTATTCAAGAAGCATATGAGTTATCATAGAAGAAAACCCTTTTAACAAGAATATACCGATCCTTTTAAAGTTCATTAAAACATTCGGATTGCACATACAACCAACTACCGAATATTGTAATACCCGAGATTTCTGTTATGTAATTAGAACTTGTGATATTGTAATGATTGTACTTTTGTCTAAGTACTATTCTCCGTATTTCATAATCCGATGTTGTCGAGTGTATAATTTCGTGTATGTGTTTTAGAGATTGAAATTCTATATATGTAGCGCACGCTACAGGCTGAGTGTAGCGTACGCTAATGGGGATTCATAGCGCACGCTACAGAGGGTCATTAGCGCACGCTATGCATGGTCAAATCGATTGAGACGTGCGGTAGGTGAGATCTGGCCGGGGGACCCTTGTCGGATTGTGTCGGATGTACCTGGACGGCTTTCGGGAAAAGCCGAGTCAACGTCTTAGCGCACGCTACAGGTATATGCGTAGCGCACGCTAAGTGCCGAGTACAGTTTAGACTGTGAGCCGTTAGCGCACGCTACGAACAGGGTCTAGCGCGCGCTAATAGCCATTTATTATAAATAGGACATCATCCTATTCGAGATTTCAGTTTCTCTACTCTCATTACCCGAATTCCTACACTTAGAACATAACTTCTTTCACCCCAAACACTTCATATCAACATCCTGATTCGTGATTTAAGATCGTATATCATTGGAGATTGGTGTTCAAGCTTTCGGTGTCGGATTGCTTCATTTTCCTCCGTGTTCTTCACTACTTGAGGTAGGTGATTCTTCACCAATGTTAGTAATGTTCCTAAGGAAGTTTGAATCATGTTTTGATAGCAAGTATTTCGTTTATAATCGGTCATCACATGTTAGAAGGATATTTCGACGTTTCGACACTTATTCATCGTATGAACCTTTGAACCATCTTATTATAAGGACTCCTAAGCATGTTCAATCGAGTTATGATCAGTAACCGGATATTTTACCCAGTTGATACGTTTTACACGATGGAATCATGTGTTTTAGAACGTAGAACTAATGGAACTTAGATTACTTCTTGGAGATCGTAGATGAATTATGATGTTGAGTTGACTATCCGTATATTCGTTTTTTGTAACCATAAAACTTCCACAAACCTTATTAGTATGACATGCCCGAGGATAACTTGTATTATCATGGTAGAATTCATGAGTCCTTCACCATTCAACCCAGTTTTCGGTTTGCGGTATTCTGCCATGCAAGATTAGCGCACGCTAACATGTGTGAGTTAACGTGCGCTATCGGGGTTCAGTTAACGTATTAAACGTACGTAGCGTACGTTATGTATCGGCCGGTTCAAACTGTCAGTTCATAACTAGTGCACGCTAGTCTTACACGATAGCGTACGCTAACAGGCCTGCTTAGCGCACGTTACGTAGAGTACGTAGCGCACGCTAAGCGATCGAGCATTGGTTATTTTGAGCTTTTCGGCCATAGACCGAATTGTTAGGCCATCGTTCGACTTGAGATGATTTGTATATCGTCCCTTTTGTTAAGGTTCGAGCTTGTTACGTTGATCGAAGGAGGCGGCCTTCGAGTGTGTCGAGATCTTTGAAGTATTTCGTCTTGCCATTTTCGAGGCAAGTATCATATGTCGAGTTTGATTTATCATGCTTATGGTATTGTTCATATTTTTGTATATGAGATGTATTTCTGGAAATTCGCGTGATATTCGTTGTTGTTTGTTCGTATTGATGAACATATTGAAATGCATATATGTATGCATAATTGATTGATTATGGTATAAATGATCCGAGGGGGTCATGAGGATCTATGCTGAGGGCGCTGGATCGAATGTCCACCATGCGTTGGTCCGACGGGATCATCATGGGATCTATGCTGAGGGCGCTGGATCGCTGGACGGGTTTTCCACCATGCGTTGGTCCGACGGGATCATCATGAGGATCTATACCAAGGGCGCTGGATCGCTGGATTACCCTGTATTGTATTGATGGGATCGTGAGGATTCGCATCGTTGGATTCCGGTAGCGGAAGTCCGTTTTGCATGTTTTATGATGCATTGATGATTTATTGTATTATGATACTTGTACTAGCATCGTTTTGCTAACCCCTTCGGGGGTGGACATTGTTTTGATGTTCAGGTAGCCAAGGAGCGGGGAGGCAGCCACAGATGCAAGCGGTGACGATGAGATGGCTCGATGATGTGATTGATGTTATTGTTGTCGAGTTGTTTTCTTGTTTCGTTTAGTACTCGAAATGCGTCTGTTTTAATAATGTCCTTTCGATATGGTTGTATAAATTAACTCTTTGATCGGTTGAATCAAATATGTCTTTAAACTTCATTATACGATTGGTTTATATTTACACTCTTTTTAAAATTAGCCTTGTAAATCCTTACCTAAAGGGTTTACGGCAATGTAATTATTCCGAATATCTCGGGTGTTACGAATATGGTATCGGAGCTAAGATTTATGGATATCTTGGCAATCGGGTTAGTTGGAGTGCATTTACGTTATTGATTCTTGGTCGTTCGTAACATCAACTGCTGAGCCAACATCGTCGTGTATCGCGGTTGTAAGTTTCCTAATCTCGAATACTACTGCTTTATTTAATTCACGTCTTGTAAACATTAATGAATGTACTTTGAGAAAGTTTGTCACAGGTATTGAGTATTTATGTTTACGGTATGTTGAGAAGAGGTCGTGGACGCGGACGCGGTCGTGGACGCGACGTGGTAATGCAAGGCAAGAAGAGTCGATATCTACCCCGAGAGATAGCCGCTAGTTAAACGGATTCACATTAGGGGACAGCGAGATCGGCAAATAATAATGCAGATCCTAACGTGCGAGTGCTTCAACAGTGGTTGCCCAGATAAACCAGTTTGCTCAAGTTGTGGATCGCATGCGACGGCGATGGGACAGCAGAATAACGTGGATAATCGGGGATAAATGGCTTACCGAGGTGGTCAAATTGCATCCTCCGAAATTTGACGGTTCCACCGAGACGCTTTCGTGGGATCATTGGTCAAGGAATTAGAGAAGATTTTTGCGGGGATTAACTGTCACAACGATAGGAAGGTTCATGTAGCCAAGTATCTTTTGACAGGGGAGGCTTTCGACTGGTGGGAGGACATTCGATAAGAGGAGCATAATGCTGACTGGACAGAATACAAGTTGATGATGGAGTCACAGTATTGTCCTCACCCATTTAGAGAGGCCCGAGTTCGGGAGTTTTTCTCACCACAAAATTCGAAGCATCTGTGACGGAAGTGATTAAGACTTTTAATCACCAAATGACTTATGTGCGCCACCTGGTCAGACCGAGGCGGAAAGGATTTTCCATTTTGACATGCGAATGAAGCCGGAAATTCAGCAATATATGTCCGGATTTGATTGTACCACCTTGAGGCAAGATGTGACAAGGCGTTGGCCTACGATATGAAGGAAGCGGCAGAGAGAAATCGACGGAAGCAAAGAAACAGAAGGTGTCGGGCAACTTCGTGGAGAATAAGAATAGCGGGCCCCGCCGGGTCGGTCCTCTTTTCACTCATCCAGAGACCTCCGCATCCTAGTCGAGGAGGAAAGAAGTTCCGGACCGCACCGATCTGCTTCGACACAGGAAGAAGTGTTACAACTGTGGCAAGGCGGGACATGTTCGACGGATTGTTTCGCGCCTCCGTGACCTATTTCGAGTGTGGACAGAAGGACATCGCGCAACATTTTGTGGGAATGCGACCCGATCTTTTGGTACTCGCACTCCAGCGCCATTCCGAAGGAAACAAGTGTGAACCAGACGCAGCAGAGTGGATTTCAGCAGCGTTGGGAAGAGAGAGGCATCCAGATCTTTGGGTCCGTTCCTCCACGCCCGTATGAAATGAGGAAATCGAGGATCGAATACACACTGCATCAGTGCGATTCAGATCCTTTTGCAACCAGTTAGTGTCTTGTTCGATTCGGGAGCTACGCATTCTTTTATATCTTTGAACTGTGTTAATCGTTTGAACATCTCGTGCTTGTATAATTGTGAACCTTATGTTGTGGGATTACCGAGCGGATAGAAAATTGTGGGAACACTAGAAGCTAGGGATTTCCCAGTATCTATAGAAGGAAGAGAGTGGCCATCGCATCTCATCGTAGTTGACATCTACGGTGACGATTTAATTCTCGGAGATGATTGGCTCAACCGTTATGGAGCTGTGCTGAATTACCGAGAGAGAGTCATTTCCATCATTGCTGATGACGGATCTGAACACTTATTCCGAGGATGGAGACCGAAGCTCGGGAAAATTGATCAAGGCAATGAGAGCCGTGAAATTGCTGAAACAGGATGTCGGGGACTCGTGCTATGCCATGAAGAAAGAGGAAGGAGTAGAGCTCTCATCTATTTCATTGTGAATGAGTTCTCGATGTTTTTCCTGACGAACTACCTGGATTACCTCCGCAGAGAGAAGTGGAATTCACTATCGAATTAGAGCACAGCAGCTCCTATTTTCGTAGCACCATACCGCATGGCGCCAACCGAGATGTATGAACTCAAGAAACAACTAGAGGAATTGCTGCAGAAGGGTTATATTCAACCGAGCGTTTCTCCTTGGGGAGCGCCCGTTCTCTTTGTCCTAAGAAAGACGGATCCCTCCGACTGTGTATTGATTACAGGGAGCTCAACAAGATGACAATCAAGAATAAGTATCCTATACCTCGGATCGACGACTTGTTTGATCAACTGCAAGGGGCAAGGATATTCTCGAAGATTGACTTGCGATCGGGATACCACCACCGAGAATTAAGGAATTGGATATACCAAAATCGCTTTCGGATCCCGGTATGGGCATTATGAATTTGTAGTAATGCCATTTGGACTTACCAATGCTCTGGTATTCATGCAATTGATGAATCGGGTTTTCTTGGAGTACTGGATAAATTTGTGGTCGCTTTCATTGACGACATCTTGATATATTCGAGGACGCAGAGGATCATCTTGAACATTTACGTGTGGTTTTGAGCATCTTGAGAAAGGAACAATTGTATGCTAAGCTTTCTAAATGCGAATTTTGGCTTAAGGAAGTAACCTTCCTTGGGCATGTGATATCATCCGACGGAGTTCAGTGGACCGAAGAAAGTCGAAGCAATCTTGGAGTGGGAAGCTCCTAAAAACGTGAAAGAAGTCCGAAGCTTCTTAGGACTTGGCCGGATATTATCGCCGCTTTGTAGAGGGATTTTCCAAAATTGCTCGTCCGCTCACTCATTTATTCTGAAAACTCAAAAGTTCACGTGGAATGAGAAATGTCAGCCGGGTTTTGACGAACTTAAGAGGAGACCGACGGCACACCTATATTAGCACCGCCAGAGGGAACCGATGGATTCATGGTATACACGATGCTTCAAATCGGGGTTTGGGTTGTGTGTTGATGCGAAGGATAAAGTGATTGCTTATGCTTCTCGACAATTGAAAGCTGCACGGGTTAATTATCCGACTCATGATCCGGAGCTAGCAAATGTGGTCTTTGCCTTGAAAATCAGCGACATTATTTGTACGGCACTCATTGTCGATCTTTAGATCATAAGAGCCTCAAATACATTTTCATCAAAGAATTAAACATGAGGCGAGAAGGTGTGGAATTAATCAAGGATTACGACTTGGAGATTCTCTATCATCCGGGAAAGCAAATGTAGTAGCCGATGCTTTGAGCCAAAAACCCGTTTCTCTTGAGTGTTGGAAGCACTTACATCCCAAACCAAGATTCAACGGAACCGATCCGCGAGGGGATTGAAGTATGGGCACCGGAATCCAAGGACAACTTTATGTGATGGAACCGACTTCATCACTAGTCGAGGAGATCAAGTCTAAACAATCGAACGATTCTCTCGATTCTTCGATTATATGACGAAGTCAAGAAAGGAAAAGCCCGTGATTCGTGATACAAGACGATGGAATTACGAGATTTCGAGTCGACTTTGCGTTCAGGGACGATGATTTGAGACGGACAATTTTGAAAGAAGCTCATAGCGCGCCCTATTCTATTCACCAGCAAGGTAGTAAGATGTATAAAGATTTAAAGCAAAACTTCCGGTGGGGAATATGAAGAAGGACGTGGCGAGTACGTTTCAAAGTGTTTGACTTGTCGTGAGTTAAGATTGAACATCAACGACTGTAGGAATGTTAAGACCGCTTAGATCCCTGAGTGGAAGTGGAAGGATATCTCGATGGACTTCATTACTAGTATGCCAAGGACTAGAACGGGAATGAACGTGATTTGGGTTGTAGTTGATCGACTAACCAAGTCGGCTCATTTCCTAGGGATTAAAGATACATGGGGACCCGAGAGATTGGCGCGAGTATTCATTGCGGAGATAGTCAGATTGCATGGGACGCCGAAGACCATTGTTTCAGATCGAGATGGTCGTTTCGTGTCGCACTTCTGGAGGGCAGTGCACAGGGCTCTGGGGACCGAGCTAAATTTTAGTACAGCTTATCATCCCCAAACGGACGGTCAGTCCGAAAGAACTATATAGACAGTAGAAGACATGCTTAGAGCTTGTGCATTAGATTGGTCGACTGATTGGGAAGTTCACTTGCCCTTGATCGAGTTCACCTATAATAACAGTTGGCATGCTTCTATTAAGATGGCCCCATTTGAAGCTTTATACGGGAGAAGATGCCGATCACCCCTGTGCTGGGATGATTCTTCGGATTTGATCGGGACGGAACCGGAGTTGATTATTCAGACTCAAGAGAAGATAGCCTAGATTCGAGAGAGACTGTTGACTGCCCAGAGTCGACAGAAGTCTTATGCCGATGTACGTCGTCGCCCTCTAGAGTTCAACGCTGGGGACCACGTACTATTGAAGGTGTCTCCTACACGAGGGATTTTCCGTTTTGGGAGAAGAGGCAAGCTTAGTCCGAGATATATCGGACCATTTGAGATCCTAGAGAGAGTTGGGGATTTAGCATACCGGTTGGCCTTACCGCCATCGCTGAGTCATGTTCACAATGTGTTTCACATATCCCAACTGCGGAAGTATGTACCGGACCCCAGTCACGTCATTGATTTCGACGAGATCGAGGTGGCTAATGATGGCACCTTCGAAGAGAGACCAATCAAGATACTTAAGAGCCGGATCAAGCAATTGAGGAATAAACCAATACATTTGGTTAAAGTACAATGGTCACGACATGGAGTCGAAGAGGCCACTTGGGAAACGGAGGACGGTATGAAGGCTAAATATCCGGAGTTGTTTTCATCCTAAGTTTCGGGACGAAACTTCTTTTTAGGGAGGAAGGATGTAATACCCGAGATTTCTGTTATGTAATTAGAACTTGTGATATTGTAATGACTGTACTTTTGTCTAAGTACTATTCTCCGTATTTCATAATCCGATGTTGTCGAGTGTATAATTTCGTGTATGTGTTTTAGAGATTGAAATTCTGTACATGTAGCGCACGCTACAGGCTGAGTGTAGTGTACGCTAACGGGGATTCATAGCGCACGCTACAGAGGGTCATTAGCGCACGCTATGCATGGTCAAATCGATTGAGACGTGCGGTAGGTGAGATCTGGCCGGGGGACCCTTGTCGGATTGTGTCGGATGTACCTGGACGGCTTTCGGGAAAAGCCGAGTCAACGTCTTAGCGCACGCTACAGGTATATGCGTAGCGCACGCTAAGTGCCGAGTCTGATTTAGATCGTGAGCCGTTAGCGCACGCTACAATGTGGTCTAGCGCGCGCTAATAGCCATTTATTATAAATAGGACATCATCCTATTCGAGATTTCAGTTTCTCTACTCTGATTACCCGAATTCCTACACTTTGAACATAACTTCTTTCACCCCAAACACTTCATATCAACATCCTGATTCGTGATTTAAGATCGTATATCATTGGAGATTGGTGTTCAAGCTTTCGGTGTCGGATTGCTTCATTTTCCTCCGTGTTCTTCACTACTTGAGGTAGGTGATTCTTCACCAATGTTAGTAATGTTCCTAAGGAAGTTTGAATCATGTTTTGATAGCAAGTATTTCGTTTATAATCGGTCATCACATGTTAGAAGGATATTTCGACGTTTCGACACTTATTCATCGTATGAACCTTTGAACCATCTTATTATAAGGACTCCTAAGCATGTTCAATCGAGTTATGATCAGTAACCGGATATTTTACCCAGTTGATATGTTTTACACGATGGAATCATGTGTTTTAGAACGTAGAACTAATGGAACTTAGATTACTTCTTGGAGATCGTAGATGAATTATGATGTTGAGTTGACTATCCGTATATTCGTTTTTCGTAACCATAAAACTTCCACAAACCTTATTAGTATGACATGCCCGAGGATAACTTGTATTATCATGGTAGAATTCATGAGTCCTTCACCATTCAACCCAGTTTTCGGTTTGCGGTATTCTGCCATGCAAGATTAGCGCACGCTAACATGTGTGAGTTAACGTGCGCTATCGGGGTTCAGTTAACGTATTAAACGTACGTAGCGTACGTTATGTATCGGCCGGTTCAAACTGTCAGTTCATAACTAGCGCACGCTAGTCTTACACGATAGCGTACGCTAACAGGCCTGCTTAGCGCACGTTACGTAGAGTATGTAGCGCACGCTAAGCAGTCCAGGCAGATTGGTTATTTTGAGCTTTTCGGCCATAGACCGAATTGTTAGGCCATCGTTCGACTTGAGATGATTTGTATATCGTCCCTTTTGTTAAGGTTCGAGCTTGTTACGTTGATCGAAGGAGGCGGCCTTCGAGTGTGTCGAGATCTTTGAAGTATTTCGTCTTGCCATTTTCGAGGCAAGTATCATATGTCGAGTTTGATTTATCATGCTTATGGTATTGTTCATATTTTTGTATATGAGATGTATTTCTGGAAATTCGCGTGATATTCGTTGTTGTTTGTTCGTATTGATGAACATATTGAAATGCATATGTGTATGCATAATTGATTGATTATGGTATAAATGATCCGAGGGGGTCATGAGGATCTATGCTGAGGGCGCTGGATCGAATGTCCACCATGCGTTGGTCCGACGGGATCATCATGGGGATCTATGCTGAGGGCGCTGGATCGCTGGACGGGTTTTCCACCATGCGTTGGTCCGACGGGATCATCATGGGGATCTATACCAAGGGCGCTGGATCGCTGGATTACCCTGTATTGTATTGATGGGATCGTGAGGATTCGCATCGTTGGATTCCGGTAGCGGAAGTCCATTTTGCATGTTTTATGATGCATTGATGATTTATTGTATTATGATACTTGTACTAGCATCGTTTTGCTAACCCCTTCGGGGGTGGACATTGTTTTGATGTTCAGGTAGCCGAGGAGCGGGGAGGCAGCCACAGTACCAACAGGACGATGAGATGGCTCAGTGATGTGATTGATGTTATTGTTGTCGAGAGTTGTTTTCTTGTTTCGTTTAGTACTCGAGTACGTCTGTTTTAATAATGTCCTTTCGATATGGTTGTATAAATTAATTCTTTGATCGGTTGAATCAAATATGTCTTTAAACTTCAGTTGTACGATTGGTTTATATTTACACTCTTTTTAAAATTAGCCTTGTAAATCCTTACCTAAAGGGTTTACGGCGCTGTAATTATTCCGAATATCTCGGGGTGTTACAAATATTACGTCTACGAAACATGAAATGTATGGGCAAGATACTTGCCTCGATACCACGAGCAACGGAACGACGAACGGACACGGTCAGATAGTCCTCGAACTTCCAAGAACGACCAAGAACTCGACAACCCCACGAGTACTACGAAAATAACATCACCATGAATCAGTAACGCTAATCGGAATCCGAATCGACCCAAAAAACAACAAGGATCCGAGGGTTTCTTCGAGGAAATCAAGAATCAAGTTCCGGGTGACAAAATCGATAAACGAGTTACAAAATTAGAAGATCATGACCAAGACAACAAGAATACCACAATCAATTTATCGACCATGGATTAAATCTAAGAATCATGAAGAAACCCCCAAAAATTACACAACTAGGGTTCTATGGAAGAAAATACCTCGATTCGATGAAGAACAAGGATTTGATGATGATATAATCGACAAGAGTCTTCCAAAACGCCTAGAAATCGAGTGGAATCAACCAAAAAATCCACTTCCCGAACCTCCCATCCGCCATCCGCCACATGAAATGAAAAAACGAAGCAAATGAGGTCTGGCCCGTCGCTAGGCCTATATATGGCCGACAGCATTATGGCCATAACCGACAGCTAATTATGGCTGTAACTCGATCAACGTGACATACGTACGTACCGACCGCAGCCTTACATACGTATCGGGCACACCTTATGGCCGTACACGGCATAACCTTACGGCCGTAACCGAGTTCCCAGGTCTATTGCGCGAAATCTGCCAATGCATTACGGCCGTAACTGGCCAATGCCTTGCGGCCTTAACGAAGCATTACAGCCGTAACAGGATAACCCTTACGGCCGTAACCGAGTCTTCCCAGGCCAGGATGGGCGGGTGTCTTACGATCGTAATCGGACACGCCTTACGGTCGTAACTCGGCCCAGCCAACCATCCGACTGCCCGGCTAGATGCTCGACGACGTCTCGATCACGCAAACACACCGACTAAGATTCAGAACAACAACGAGCAGGCTATGAAACTCAACATACCACAGTGCAAGCACACGATTACAAAGATGTGGACGTCAACAAACTGAAACGAAGATCTCGGGTATTACACTTGCGGCCATAACAGCATTACATACTGCCGTATATTACAAATCTTAAGGCCGTAAGTAGCTATTGGACTCCAGACTCAAAACCAAACATATATTACGACCGTAATCAAAGGTATCCATGACCATAATAAAAAACAAGATTACGGCCTTAATAACTAAGACTTATGGCCGTAACGCACCTAACATACAGCCGTACTATGTACGACTTACGGTGTTGCTGTGCACAGTAGCAATAGTCAGTGCACAACATCAAAATAATTCCAATTACTCATCAATGAGAAAGATATCAGGCACAAAATGACAAAAATTCCGAGGGAATGGAAACAAAATTCTCGGATATTACGTTCTACCCCACTAAAAATAAGTTTCGTCTTGAAACTTAAAACAAAGAGCGACAGACAAACAAAGAGAAACAAATACTCTGCGCAACTCCGAAATGCCACTAACAATGTGTAAATGCGACATTCCTCGAAATGCGGTAAACTGATTAAGTAAGTACCTGATACATGAGTCGAAGGAATATACATACATGGGAACATATAGAGGACGAAGTTGGTGAAAATGAGTCTGAAAATAAAGGCCCCGAAATTAGGAAAATTCAGAAATGGCACTAACGTTAAGAAACCATGTTTTGTGACCGAAAGTTAACATGCAAGTTCATATCATGATTAAATATGTTAAAATGAACTTGTGGGAATAACAACTAACCATAACGGACTAGATCGACGGGAATCGGTATTCGCACGACAAAATGGTAGCATCTCTGGATTACTTCGGAACAACTTTCAAATTGCCCGAAAATAGAAGTGCCGAAAGAAATATAGCTTCTGCCCAGGTACTTATATCTGGCTGGAATTATGACTGTAACAAATAGAATAAATGCGAACCACCATTCTTCCGCTGAGCCTCTCTGATTCAAGGCCGTAACACTCAACATTTTTTGCTGTAAGTAACTCACTGGACTCTAGTGATTGAAACATGAAGTACTTACGTCCATATGATAAGGGACTTACGGTCGTAACCACATTGCTTACGGCCATAAGAATCGACAATTACGGCCATATGATAAGGGACTTACGGCCATAACCACATTGCTTATGGCTGTAAGAATCGACAATTACGGCCGTAAGCCTGTTATGTATAGCAGAATAGCACAAATGCTGCGACACAGGTCAGAACAGCAACCATTACAATAGAATGGCGATATGCGATAAAGCGCTTACGTAGAGCATCAATATATGAATTCAATCGTTAATCAGACTCCAATGAACATCCATTCGGGATACAAGAAAATGGGCTCCAAGGATAATTGTACCGAGAATGACCAAGATAGTAAAATCATGGAGTAATTCAAAATGATCGCAAAACTCATTCGTTTCACAAAATTTGAGAAAGAGAATATGTCATAAAAATCATGACGATCACAATCAAGTCCCTAGAATCTGAAAAAAGTACGAAAAATGAAAAATATAAGCATTACATTCCCCCTCTTTGAAAAGGAGATTCCGCCCTTGATACTCGGGACAAGGAAAATGAAAAGTCAAACCGTGTGACAAAATAATCAAATCGAAATTATCGAAAAAGAACTAATCTGGACATTAATTTTCAAACCAACACACCGGCTCGATCTCGATCAAGTACTCAAAATCTTCACTTACTACCGCTTGGCTCTCCTGGAGTGAAAATAGGAATATGGTTTCCAAACATCTTAGCAAGTACTTCGCAATATATTGCTAGATGTCCTGTTTGACCACTTCAAACAATTAACTGCTGGAGAACGACAATTCTTCATGGTAAGGCGAACATGATTACAATTAAAGCACGTATTCACACTGCCCATTTTGCCTATCGAAGGCACAGAATTTTTGATTTGTTTGGACACTATATCGCAAAACTGAATTCGATGCCCCTCGAGTCCGCATTTGTAACAAGTCACCGGCGGCAATGGATAATTTGAGCGCTCATAGCATGGAACATTGCAGTTGAAGCATCTAACCACCTTACTAGAAGTCATTGGCCTTCGCTTAGAACTCTTAGCACTCACATCCAAAGAAGAAAGTGATGCGTTCGAGCGACGCGGGCATTTGGGAACCTTAGTTCCTGTACCATCTGTATATTCTCCCGATGTCTTTAGCTTCTTCGGCCCACTAACAGGTTCAATCATTAAAGATATATCGTAATATATCGTTTGATCTTGGTACTCCTTCATGGTAGCGTGAATTATTGTCCTACGAACCACTTCACCATATCCACATCCGCTAAGGTTCGACATGCTAAAATGTATAATACCATTCAGCACAACAATGAATAATCACATAGTAACACCACAAATGTCCACACAAGGCTCAAAATAAAATGTTGAAGTTGCATACGCAACCAGATAAGACCTACGGCCATAGCACTCAGTGTCTTATGGTCGTAACATGCTGTTGAATAGAAAAAATTCAGCAGTAGTCCCGAACACCCAAAATAGTGATGGCAACACAAATATGAATACATAGATCATGCATACCACATACGAGTCCGAGCGCTCTCGTTGTAATATCTGTATTTTTCTACTTTTGATAATTTTCATTTTTTTGGTATTTTACGTCTTTGATGACTTGCACGTAATCACGTCGATATTTGGAAACTATCTTGTTCTGTACTTTTGTCATTTTAATGAGATTCAGGGCCATTTTATTCGAATTCGAGTAATGTTGTGACTTTTTGTGTTTTGGTCCGATTCTCGTGAATATCATTCGGAACTGTCGTTGCATTGATCCTATAAGTTCATTTTCTATTTTTAGTCGTGTTGTGATCGCTGGGATTGTTTTTCGACCATGTATCGTGAATTTCAGAGGTTTTGGGCCATTTTGTAATTTCTCTAATTTGTGGGCATATGTTTTCGTATTTGTCCTTATCGACCTTCGAGTGGTTAGGATTTCTTGTGGGCATATCATTTGAATCTATATTTGATGTCTTTCTTAAGCGCTTCGTAAATCAGTGTTAACTTTCTAGTTTCGTGTCATTCGTGCTGTTTTGGGCTGCTGGGCTTGGGTTGAGATGCAGTAGGAGTAACAGCCGTAAGAATTATAGTTACGGCCGTATGTTTGCTTGTTACGGCCATGAGCCAGTGTGTGTACGTCCGTATGCGGTGTTCGTCAAAACACCTGATAGTCCAGTAGCATAGTTACGGCCGTACTTCTTTTCCATTATGTCCGTAAGGTATGGTATTACGACCGTAAGTCCCTAATAGTTACAGCCGTATGTTGAGTTCGTAGATATGCAGATTGTCCAGTAGCATAGTTACGTCCGTAAGGTATAGTAGTTACGGTCGTAACATTAGTCAGACTATATAAACTTGGCAGTCACATTTTTCTTCACAATTCTCACTTCTTCTCCTCCGAGGGGCGATTTGGGTGACACCATTGGCAGGATATTGCTAGAACATCATCATCCAACATCGTTTCTGGGTTCGAAGACCTCCGATAAATTTTCTAGAAAAATTATCGGAGATCACGCTTTGCCTTCATCACGGTACTACCCTGGTGTTTCGCTCGCTCGGATTCTTCATACCTGAAATACATGAAACGTAGTTCCCCTGAATGGGGTTAGCCATGGAATAGCTAGTGCAAGTAAAATAATGAACCATCACATCTTACATATCAAAGTACAAGCATCCAATTTCAAAAGCCAAGCTAATCATTTCCGGAAATGCAATATCCAAAATATGCCACAAGCATAAAAATACTCCCTGATTTCTAGGAACCTTCCGAGTGGTTAACCCCGATAGCTTTTCTAGCGGTAAGAGTAACAACCAATAGAGATCTCAGTCGGCAAACTACTCATCTGGAAAGTCTTTCCATACATCCGGAGGCAATCGGAATTTCAGAACCGACCCTAGTGTTGCCAATTGGGTAATGACGTGTTTTAACTGCGGCACAACATCGTGATTAAAACCTACCTCCTTTGAAATGTTATAGTTGTGGCGAGGTGGGCCACAAAGCCACATTTTGTACTGAGGGAGAAAAGACAATTGAGTTTCAGGCATCCGCTCCAACGCCTGGAGAACCAAGTGTTAATCAGAAGCCATCAGTGGGTTAGCTGTCTCAGAGTTTCAATAGGGGGAGGGACGGGGTCAGTTCATTAGAGGGGGAGAGTATGGGGTCGCATGTCACCTTCGGAAGTGCAGGAGCTGAAGAGTCAGTTGGGGGACTTGTTGGATAAGGGATGTATCAGACCTAGCGCATCACATTGGGGTGCGCCAGTCTTGTTCGTGAGGAATAAAGATGGTTCACTGCATTTATGTATCGATTATCGGGAACTTAACAAAGTGACCATTAAGAATAAATATCCCGTGCCTCATATAGATGATTTGTTTGACCAGTTACAGGGATCTACGGTATTCTTGAAGATCGACTTGAGATCTGGTTACTACCAGCTCCGAGTGAAGGAGTCCGGCATTCCTAAGACTACTTTTTAGACGAGGTACGGGCATTATGAGTTTGTGGTTATGCCATTCGGGCTAACCAATGCGACGACGGTATTTATGCAGCTGATGAATAAAATATTTATCTAGCACCTTGATAAATGTGTAGTCATCTTTTTCGATGACATCTTGGTATATTCTCATTATGACGAAGAGCATGCTCAGAATCTACGATCGATGTTGGAGATTTTGAGGGCCTAGTGACTTTACGCAAAGTTCTCGAAATGTGAATTTTGGTTGAAGGAAGTTATATTTCTTGGTCACGTAATTACGGCTGAAGGGGTTCGTGTACGTAACACCCCAAACTAGGCGGCTATTACAGTGTCGTGGACCCCCGACTGAGACCCACCAGGCGAATTAAAATTAATGAATTAAATAATTTAACTGTAGTACTGAACCACATTATATTACCAATTACTCCGATGAGGAGTCTTAAGTACAATACACCCAGGTAATACAGAATACCTGTATATTTTATACGAAGATAAAATATACAACACTGAATAAAATGAACATCCAAACGGAAATTTGCAGCGGAAATAAAAATGAAGAAACATGAATGACTGAAAGGACTGGGCCCCCTACTAGTATCACTGGGATTCCATGCCGTCAACATTCTCTTCCGGTGCTTTAGCCTTGCCATGACCTAAAAACAACATCCCCAACGGGGTCAGTTACACAGAACAACAATCCTCAAGAGTTGAATAAACACAATCATTATATATCTTAGTTATGAAATCAAGCTAAAGAGGGGCATCATAGTACGCCCGTAATGGGACGTGAAAGTGCACAATATGAGTGTCCGGACACACCCGCACTTGTACCTAATTAGTCTCACAGAGGCATGTTACCGTGTGCACAGTCCATTGTGTCAGTGAACCCGCATCACATGACTATCGTGTGCCCGACTAAAAATTCCACACATAACCACCCGACCACGCAATATGATCCCAGAAGGTCACAAGAACGAAAGTGACCATAAAGAATATTAATGAATAACAATCCGACAAGGGTCAAGAATGATTCACCGAGATGAAATAATAATGAAATGAATGATAGCTCACTGAAATGATTGGAACCGTCGTTCCTCGTGAATTGAATGATTAATTTGATAATTACAAGTCTCAACATGATTAATACGCTATGAGTGAATTATGAATATGAATGAACAACAATGAAAGTAATGAGTATCCTTTTAACCAAGTAAGAACTAACTTACACAATACTAGTAAAGAAAGTCCTTTCTCGAACAAACGTCCTAAATAGAAATGTCAGTCGCTCGAACAACCTTGAATAACACAATTACCAACAAACGCTTAATATACGAATCAAGCATGATCACAGCCAACTCAAAACGTCGATACGACAATCCCAAACTCATTGGGGCATTATAACAAACATGTTGTAACCAATCTTCAATAGTTTACAACCAACCTCAATTATATCGATACCAAACCTCCAAGGAGTGATTCAATCCAACAAAACATCTTCAACATAATCAATAATCCAATACAAATACATAATTTGAGATTCAATAGCAACTAATTGAAACCCCCAAATCTAAAATCAAAATTCAAAGTGTTCTTGAAATAATCCTTCAATAATCCAATGAATATTCATACAAACTCATAATCATATGTATATCTCTATATATATCCTGATTATCACATCCAAAACATCATATTCCACCTTAAAATCGAAATTTAAGGTTTGGAGAAAATTACCTTTGAAGAACCAACCTCTCCGATCCATCGAAACTCATGTTAATCGACTTCCCAAGCTCCACAAATGAATAAAGATGATTAAACCCGAACACACAAGTGTTTGATGATGAAAAATCTCTCCCACACTATCTCTCTCTCGGAACCAAAATGAAGAAGTGATGAAATGAGCATAAAAATCCCGTTCATGTCTTTAAATACTGCTTAGAGTTATAGCCGTAACTCCCAAGCCAACGGTCTTACGGTCGTAATCTCTACTACATACGGCCGTAACAACACTTCGTTGAAAACATAATAATGCCCGCACTGTCCGAGTTAGGGCCGTACCAGAACTATCTTACGGCCGTAACAATAACACTTACGGCCGTATCCTACCGAACCTACAGCCATAAGTTGTCTTCGTTGACAAAACCTTCCTACACAAACAAATGCATGTTACGGCCGTAGTCTCCAAATCATACGGCCGTACCTTCCTGCTTATGGTCGTAACTAGACTGCCTACTCGATCCAAAATCTCAAACGGTCCAATAATCTTGGACTCGACTTTCCCCGCTTCCCGAAATGGAAGATACCTCGACTCGGGGATACTTTGACCAAAATGTGGTCACCTGGCTCGAACTCCAATAGTCGACGACGATTATCTGTATAAGATTTTTGTCGACTCTGAGCGGTCAACAAACGACTCCTGATCAAAGTTACCTTCCCGCGGCGGCTATAAGCATATCGGGCTCGGTGCCGATTGATTCTGATAAGTCATCCCAACACAAGGGAGATCGACAACGACGACCGTATAAGGCCTCGTAAGGTGCCATCTTAATTGAAGCATGCCAACTGTTGTTATACGTGAACTCGATCAACGATAATTGGGCTTCCCAATCATCTTTCCAGTCGAGAACATATGCTCTCAACATGTCCTCTAACGTCTGAATAGTTCGCTCTGATTGTCCGTCGGACTGAGGGTGAAAAGTTGTGCTGAGATTAAGCTGAGTTCCCATGGCATGATGAACTGATTTCCAAAAATGTGACACGAATCGCCCATCACGATCAAAAACGATACTCTTAGGAGTACCGTGCAATCTCACTATCTCTTTGATGAACAAATGGGCAAGTCTCTCAGGACCCCACGTATCCTTAATCTCATGGAAATGAGCTGACTTAGTTAAATGGTCCATAATTACCCAAATTGTATTCATGCCACGACGACTCATCGGCAAACTCGTGATGAAGTCCATTGAAATATCCTCCCACTTCCACTCTGGAATAGGGAGCGGTTTCAGCATACCCGCCGATCGCTGATGTTCTATCTTGACTTGCTGACAGGTTAAACATCTCGAAACAAATTCTGTGACTTCTCGCTTCATATTACTCCACCAGTAATTTTGTTTCAAGTCTTTGTACATCTTGTTAGACCCCAGATGAATAGAGTAAGGGGTAACATGAGCTTCTCTCAAAATTGTGTTTTTCAACTCGTCATCCGCCGGTACGCATAACTGGTTCTTAAAATGCAAAAGTCCATTCTCGTGGACTACAAATCCAGGGGCTTTCCCCTGAGTCACATCATCTCGAATGCACAACAAAAATGGGTCTGAACCCTGACCCGTTCTGATCGCCTCCTCAAGTGGCAATGAAATCTCTAACATGCAAAGTTGCCCTTGCACTCGCTGTAACCAGATCTCGATCTCGGGTCTTAGGAATTCCTGTTGAAGTTCCTTCTGAACGGTTAAATGAGCAAGCATTTTCTCCTGAATGGACTTACGACTCAAGGCATCGGTGACAACATTTGCCTTGCTCGGGTGGTAAAGTATCTCAATATCATAATTTTTGATTAGTCTAACTACCGTCTCTATCGCATATTTAACTCCTTGTGAGTGAATATATACTTCAAACTCTCATGATCCATGAAAATCTGACAGGTGACGCCATAAAGATAATAACCCCAAATCTTCTACGCGAATACCACGACTGCTAGCTCCAGGTCATAAGTCGAATAATTGACCTCGTAAGGTCTCAATTTCCGTGAAGCATAAGCAATAACTTTCCCGTTCTGCATTAGTACACATCCGAGACCGTGCCCGGATGCGTCAATATAAACCACAAATCCTTCCATCCCTTGCGGTAAAGAAAGGACAGGTGCTGAAATTAAATGGCTCTTGAGCTCTTCAAAGCTCTATTGACACGCATCAGACCATGTGTATTTCTTATCCTTCCGCAAAAGGTTCGTCATGGGTTGAGCGATTTTAGAAAATCCTTCCACAAATCATCGGTAATAGCCTGCTAATCCGAGAAAGCTTCGGATTTCCTTAACATTCTTCGGAGGTTGCCAATCTCGGATAGCCTCCGTCTTTTGAGGGTCGACACGTACTCCCTTTGATGAAATCACATGTCCGAGAAACATCACCTCGGACATCCAGAACTCACATTTGGAAAACTTTCCATAGAGTTGCTCTCGTCCCAACACGTCAAGAACCTGATGAAGGTGAACTTCGTGCTCCTCTAGGTCATGAGAATAAATCAAAATGTTGTCGATAAAGACAACCACGAATTGATCCAAATAGTCGATGAAAACCCGATTCATTAACTCCATGAATACCACCGGTGCATTAGTTAACCCAAACGGCATCACTACAAACTCGTAGTGCCCATAGCATGTTCGAAACGCCGTCCTTGTGATATCTGACTCTCGAATTCGCAATTGATGATACCCAGATCTTAAATCGATCTTGGAAAATACTGAAGCTCCCTGAAGTTTATCTAAGAGATCATCAATACGGGGTAGGGGATATTTATTCTTGATCGTCACCCTGTTCAACTCTCGATAATCAAAACACAAGCGAAATGAACCATCCTTCTTCTTGACAAATAACACTGGTGCTCCCCATGGGTACGCACTCGGTCAGATATAACCTTTCTCGTTCAAATCCTCCAATTGATTCTTCAGTTCTTGCATTTCAGTTGGGGCCATCCGATACAGTGCCTTCGATAATGGGTACGTACCGGGCTCCAACTCTATCATGAATTCCACATCTCTCTATGGAGGCAAACCAGGTAACTCGTCTGGAAATACATCGGCGTATTCTCTCACTACTGGGATATCCACCAACATCACTGATGGTTTCTCGGTCTTCGTCCTCTAGCACCAATAACCGACACACTCCTGATTGAGTAATTTCACTGCTTTCATCATATTAATGATTCTTCAGGAACAACTGGGATTACCCCCCTGAAATACATACTCGACTCCATTGTCGAAATAATTGTGACCATACGCTTACGGACACTGAGGATGGCATCGTGACGATCCATCCAATCAATACCCAAGATGACATCGTCTCTAGGTAAGTCTACCACAATTAGGTCCGCCAACCAATCACGGTCATTAAACTGAATCGGACAATTATTAATCTCACGATCTCCGATAATTCTTCTACCGTCAGGTAGTCCAATGACATAAGGTTCACAACTAGTAGCACTATCCAGATGAAGTCTACTCGAGCATGACTCGGAAATGAATGAATGCGATGCACCAGTATCAAAAAGGGTACACACAGGTTAAGATAAAATTTCGAGTGTACCTAAGATCATTCGGGCCTCTGAATCGTAGGCTCTATTCATCTCATAAATTCGGGGCTTGCCGGCCCCTGAACCGGATGCTCCCGTCTGATAATTGTGAGCTCCGCCTTTTGTTGCTCCCATCGTCTTAAACGACGCGGACTGAGTGGCCTGATTATGAACAGCTGACTGCTTCGGGGCCTAGATGCCGTCGGAGTAGGTTTAGGGTCTCTTCGGCAGAAACGGGCCTTATGCCCGGCAATTCCACAGTTATTGCACGTGATAGTCTGCCTCAGACACTTAGTGCTGAAATGACCCTGCTCTCCACAATTGAAACAGGTGATGGCCGAACTGGCCGCTCAGGACTGAGATTCCACAGGTTTAGGCGCCATAGGAGGTCGCTCAGAAAAAGTAGGGCCCGCACGAGGCTTCTTGAAGGTTGCCTGACTGCCTTCAGACTGACTACGATTCTTTGATTTCTTGCTAGCAGATGAAGGTTGTTGCTTAGCAATTTCCTTAGCAGTAAGCTCATAAGTAAGAGATTTCTCAATGAATTCGGCCAGAGTGGCACAATGATGATTAAGAAATTGCATCCGCATACGAGGTTTCAACCTCTTAATGAAATACTTGATTTTATCTGCCACAGAGTGGATAATGGATGAGGCGAAGGGAAGTAGCTCCTGAAACTTCTCGGCAATGGTGAGAACATCATCTTCCGCTGAGGGGTGTGGAATGAGTAATTATGATAACTTGGACTCCCTGAGTGGGGCCGGATAATATCTTTCCATCATGAGGGTCTTGAACTGGTCCCAAGTGCAAGATCCGTCAGTGGGATTCAAAGATAGCCACCATGAGTGAGTGCTCTTACCCAGATAGTAAGCCGCAACTGAAACTTTGTGTCCCTCTGGACAGTCCACCATAGCAAACAACTTCTCAAAATGTTCAAGCCAGTGAACAATATCCGCCGGCTCAGACGATCCCTCACAAGTAGGTGGTCTCTGGCGAGAGATGTCGCCAATTATGCTGCTCACACCCCTCTCTTGCCTCTGAGGTGGCGGCGGAGGAGCCTGTTAATTCTGAGCAGTCGAGTTCTACATCGTCTCCATCAAACTTGCCATCTGAGTCATCTGGGCCATCATGCCCTGCATAAAAGTGAGTGGATCAACCCGAACACCTTCTGATTGAGCTGTATCTCGGGTGCGACTTCTTGACGGTGAATGATTATTTCCAGGTGAATGAGTGGCAGCGTCGCTGCTCGTTGAATTAGCATTATTCCTTGTATTCGTGCATGTATTCACACAGGCTCCCGGGATTCGGCCCGCACCGCGGCCTCTTCCCCTGCATCCTCTGACGGCTCTCTCTATACTGAAGTAGGAAAGTCACATGATAATTATAGATCTCGCATGAGTACCGCATTATGATTATGTTATGAAATGATAATAATGAGCATACGAGATCTAACACAATGATTACATGAATGATCAACTGAGGTGACATGATTATTTGATGAAATTCTTGAAATGATTATCTTGAACAAGTTAACAAAATTAATGATACGATCCTCAAGATCAACAACTGAGCAATGAAATGAACAGAGTGATTAATGAGTTAACATGATTGACATGATCAAAATGAAAATGATGATTGAGGATTGTTGACTGATGAATGATGAATGAGTGATTCATATTGCCAGAAATTATACCATGGCGTCAGAAATCTTACAGTTCTTTCGGTCTGAGGGGCTTGGTGCATGCACAGATCACACGTGACGCGAAAGTCCAATGATACTAGTCTGATGAACGATGATTTCAAATGAGACATGACTCAGAAGGTAGTATTCAAAACCACGCTCTAATACCAACTCTGTAACACCCCAAACTAGGTGGCTATTACAGTGCCGTGGACCCCCGACTGAGACCCACCAGGCGAATGAAAATTAATGAATTAAATAATTTAACTATAGTACTGAACCACATTATATTACCAATTACTCCGATGAGGAGTTTTAAGTACAATACACCCAGGTAATACAGAATACCTGTATATTTTATATGAAGATAAAATATACAACACTGAATAAAATGAACATCCAAACGGAAATTTGCAGCGGAAATAAAAATAAAGGAACATGAATGACTAAAAGGACTGGGGCCCCCTACTAGTATCACTGGTACTCCTCACCGTCAACGTTCTCTTCCCGTGCTTTAGCCTTGCCATGACCTAAAAACAACATCCCCAACAGGGTCAGTTACACAGAACAACAATCCTCAAGAGTTGAATAAACACAATAATTATATATCTTAGTTATGAAATCAAGCTGAAGAGGGGCATCATAGTACGCCCGTAATGGGACATGCAAGTGCACAAGACGAGTGTCCGGACACACCCACACTTGTACCTAATTAGTCTCACGGAGGCACGTTACCGTTGTGTCGGTGAACCCGCATCACTTGACTATCGTGTGCCCGACTAAATATTCCACACATAACCACCCGGCCACGCAATATGATCCCAGAAGGTCACAAGAACGAAAGTGACCATGAATAATATTAATGAATAACAATCCGACAAGGGTCAAGAATGACTCACCGAGATGAAATAATAATGAAATGAATGATAGCTCACTGAAATGATTGGAACCGCGTTCCTCGTGAATTGAATGATTAATTTGATAATTACAAGTCTCAACATGATTAATACTGTTGGGAGTATGCCCTCGAATGCCACTCATATGATGTTGAGCGAGGGCATTGTACTTGTGATTATGTAAATCATTTATATAAGGCAATGAATATTTCTTTATTTACTAGTAGTTACTGGCATTCCTAACTTGTAAATATACATATAGAAACTAGTCTGTGTATTTGAGAGCAAAACATTCCACTCCTTATTGGATAAGGGGGTAGGCACTGGAAAGGTTTATAGATCAAATACTTAATCGTTCGCAAGTCGATGAAACTTGACTGTGCGTTAAGTTTATGTGAAGACTTGTGACGTGTTCTTTGACATGGAGAGTGCCTGTCGAATACTAATGGTTAGTGGGAGCACACGTTATAGGTATGCTAATTGGATTAGCATACTCGAACCGACTCACCCTCAATTCATCACACGAATTTCATTTCGGGACAGTCAATGATGGAATCGAAAGGTTGTGATAGGTATTCGTGAACCTTCGACTTGAGGATTTAGTAGGGATGTGCCTGTGATGTCAAGATTTTCATTAGAGTAGTTCGACCCTCTAAACCGGAACGCGGGAGTCAACCTCGACATGCATTTTGATGGGCAAGTATCAAGTCCTACTGAATACCAAGATAGATTTCTTTCTCCCGTTAGTGAGCGGGTTATATATCATATGCGGTTATTGGTAGATGAGATCATAAGTCTTTGGCCAAAGCATTGGAGCAAGTTGTATTAGATACACAAGAGCTCGATGATCTCGATTTGCATTAACGCATGCATAGCGTCAAGTACATATGGGGTTTGACTGACTGTGACCCTATAACTTGATCGGGACATTCGAGAGAAGGGTTTATACGTTTACTGGTATTCACGACAGAATGGTTCTTGAATGATCCCAATCATTCGTTCTTAGTTGGGGTACAGTGTAGGCCGCCAGGCTAGCTAGGTGGTGCTACTACTCTTTGGTTCCTCCCATTGCTGACTGAGACGGACCTACCGAGTCGCGCAATAGGATTGACGACGGAATGAATCGAGCTTATTCTCTCATTATGAATATTAGATATTGGATATCTAATTAATTGGGACATTGGGTGTCTAAATTGATTTATTGGATAAATTGATTTACGGCGTAATGAATTAAATAAATTACTAGGTGATTAATTTAATTCATGAATATAATTATTTCTTGGAGAAATTAATTATGTTGTTATGTATTTGATATGATTAATTAATTGGATTAATTAATTGATATAAATACATCGGAACGGAATCGGAGTTTATCTGTTTGGACTTACGGGAGTCCGAAATGAACCGATCTCATCCGTTTTTCATGATGGCCGTCCCCTTTACTTCCACCTACCTTCCCATTGTCTTTTCCTTCCATTTATTAATGAATGATCATGACTTTGTGGGGCAAGGTATCATGTGGTTTGTGTTGCGTACGGGGTCGGATATTTGCGCCGTTTGCGGAAGCGTAAATATAAGTGCGGAAATAAAGAGCACACAAGGATTTATAGAGGTTCGGCTATAAACGAGCCTACATCCTCTCTCGGAATCTTTTTCTATAGGATCAAGATAACAACCTCTTCTCCTCTCTTCTATCGGTCGAGGTGTAACCGTTACAATCACGTCTTCTATTGGTCCGTGATAAACCATTCGTACTTGTCTTTGTGTCGGCCCAAGTTAAACCGTTTTCCTTTTTGTAGGACAAGGAATCAACCTCTCTAGCTTTCTATGGGTACTAGATAAACCTCACTTAGATAGCGATTGTGATTCTAATAATGCCAGATCCTTGATCCTAATAACACTGAATCCAATCGAATCTTTTCTTTTACCACTCGTGTATGTTTTCGTGAATTCTCACTCAAACACTTACAATTAAGCTCAATATCAACAACAAGAATGTGTATAATAATATCACAAGTATAGACAATTTGCTCAAGGTTGTTGTACTCAAATAATACCATAGGGATGGTATTTATAGGCTCCATCATCAAACTAGCCGTTAGCTGCCAGACTGCTCATTACGTACGCTATCATCTCCTTATCACGTACGCAAGCCTAGTGTACGTTAGCCACCACGGGTTACGTACGTAAGCCTCTTCCAGTTTCAGTTCAGGGAGTTTCGTCATTTTGATTACGTACGTTAACAATTTCTGCATTACGTACGTTAGTAGTACGTCACTGCTGACGTCATATGTCCGTTGCCACCTTTTTGACTTTGACTCCTCCAACGTTCACTTGTTTGAACTGTGTTACGTACGTTATCTCTCTTGCGTTACGTACGTTAGATTCATCATATTACGTACGTTAACATGTACCTGTTACGTACGTTAGCTTTGTTTTACTTCAGCATTTTGCACTTCGTTTTCCTTCGATGCTTGCTTCGTCTCTTTGTTGTTTTGTTTTGCTTATCAACATTAATCATCAAAACACGTTTAATTTATGTATGGAGCAAAATGTTCCAACAGTTTGATTTGTTCACATGAGGGTGGAATTATAATAAGAAGAAGACTTGTCAATCTCACTCTTCACCCCTTGTATTCCATACGTGAATAAGAGAGAGAGAGAGAGAGAGAGAGAGAGAGAGAAGATCAAAGTGTTCTTTTCATAGTCTTCTTCCTCTTCTTCTTTTCTTCTGGGTAGTTCTTGGAGAAAAATCAAGAAACTAAAGAGAGATAGTGATTTATACACTTAGAGTGTTGTAATCAAAAATCAATAGCTTCATCACTTAGCTCTAGCCGTATCCTTGGAGGATAGCAAGGTGATCGTCATCCCGTTCGTCTCTCCGGCGCGTGGCAAGACGTTGGATCATCCAAGGACTTGGAGCGGATTGGATCATAGGGAAAGCAATCTAAAGCTTGGGTAATAGCTCAAGAGAAGGAATCCATTTAATCAACCGACTACAAGGGTGAGTTTCTATATCTCTTGTGTTTCGTATAATATTCGTATATACATAGCTCGATTGATCCTCGTAGGGATTCAGATCGAATTAATATTCGTTTTACGCTGCCGCTGGGCCTTCATTTTAGGCACCGAATCCCAACAGCGGTATCGGAGCGTAGGTCTTGCGATCTTATATACGATATTGACATTTGGAATGCTTGATTAAATGGTGAATGATTTGGAATCATTCTAGTCATAATCGTGGTATATGTTTTTCATTCGTAATAGTAGTACTTTTCGTAAGTTTATGTCTAAATATAAATCTTCAATTTCTGGGAAATATGATTTATATTGAAGATATGAAAGTCGGAAAATATAGATATTGGATATCCGGTCGAAAATCTAGCCCAGAATCGTCGTCGGACCACTTTTTGGACAAGGGGTCAAATCTGGCCGAGGATGACTCGGCCGTGTCCTGGGTGACACGGGCCGTGTCCTGGGTGACACGGGCCGTGTCCGGCAGTCTGCAAGCCACTGCCAGCCAGACCCGGCCGTGTTTGGTGACACAGACCGTGCCAGGCAGGACGACACGGCCATGTCTGGTGACACGGGCCGTGTCTGGTGACACGGGCCGTGTCTGGACGGCAGGCTTCCGGAGGTGACTCGACCGTGTCATTTGACACGTCCGTGTCTGGAAAGAATGTATCGGACACTGCCGGCACGACCCGACCGTGCCATTCGGCACGGGCCGTGTCTGGCCGGCAGGCTGCCGATGGTGACTCGGTCGTGGCAGGCAAATTTCGCCCCGACTCGATTTTTTCGTGTATTCTTGAAAATTAATCTCCCGCATGTTAAATTGGATTTAATATGATTAAAATGATTTATGGTATTTCATTTTATATGGGAAATTTGATTAATTAGAATATTTATGGGTGACCGAATTATTTGAACGTTTTTCATATTACCGGTTGTGTGAATCGATTGGATCGATTCGAATTATTGATTGGATCAATGTATCTCTACGCTTTCCGTTTATATTGTATTTATTGGATGAATGCTTTTGAATGTGGATGTGGCTCATGGACTTAGTTTTGAATCGTTCGTTTTATTCGATTGGGTTGTAAAGGCCGTTTTGAGCCTATTTATTTTACTAGAAATATTTGTATCTAGGATGCAATTTTCAATGTAAAATTAATATGTAATGACGAAGACCGGAGGAAGATCCGTTTTGAGAAGACGAAGATTCAAGACGAAGACTTGTAATTAGATTACAGAGTTTTTGTTTCTAGGAACGGTCCATGAACCACATGTTGGTAGTAACTAGGTTGTGAATGGTTGTTTCATATTGTATGAATGCCACAAATGTGCTTAAATGAATTAATGTGCAAAGTGTAACATTAATCGCGAAAATTCTCCCACGACAAATTATTAAGTTTATAAGGTTTCAAGGTTTTCCTTCCCTCCATCGAGCTTTCGGGAAATTGAAATCCAAACTGGATGTGCTATGCTTCCGAGTTATCGGGGTAGTCGTTCGGGGAGGATGGATAAATTACCGGGAGCGCATTGGATGCCTTCGGTTGGAGCAAATTTTATCCCTAGAAACCTGATAGGTTGCCGGATAATATTTAATTGTGAAACTGATTTGCGTCGATGGTATAAACTTAACTTGTTCATGAACCATAGAAATCGTATAGGTTGAGGGAAGTGAACAAAGGGAAAAAGAAGATCGAATTATCCATTAGATAGGTTGGTGTTGGACACCACTTTATGAAAATTAATAGACTAGAAACCTGTTCGGTTGCCCTCTATTAAGATTTATAAAGAACTCGATCACCACTATGAAGTAGAGCGACTATACTTCCGGATTTCACATGGGAGTGTGTTATTCCGATAAAAATAGTGGGAGCTGGGAAACAAGAATAGAAAAGACCTTAATTCTATACTCAGATCATAATTAAACGAGTCACTAATTAATATGTCGTACTTGATGCAGACATAACTCTCAATATGACAATGAATCCACTCGCAATTCTACTCGAAAAGAACACCTTGATGGGACCAAACTTCGTGGATTGGCTCCGCAATCTGATGATAGTCCTCAGTATAGAGGCACTAGGATACGTCTTGGAGACGGACATTTCGGCGCCTCCGGTGCGGACAAGAGCCAATCAGAAAGATATTGAAAACCACAAAAAGTGGGTTAAGGATGACGTGAAAGTACGTACATATATGATAGATTCCATGTCTAATGAGCTTCAGAGAGCTCATGAGAAAATGACTTCTGCTAGGCAGATTCTATCTCACTTAACCGAGCTTTATGGTGAGCACAGCAGAACTACTAGATATGAGATATCCAAGCAACTGTTCGGTGCAAGGATGAAGGAAGTTGAGAAGGTTAGGGAACACGTCCTCAAAATAATATCCATGATCGAGAGATTAGAGGCTCTTGATTTTAAAATGGATACTTCTCTCCAAACCGACCTTATCTTTCAGTCTCTCCCTGATTCCTTCTCACAGTTTGTTATAAACTTCAACTGCAATGAGATTGCATGTAACTTAGCTGGGCTAATGAACAAACCGGTGACCACTCAGTCTCAGATGAACACTCGGATGAAGGAGTCTGCCCTTGTGATTTCTTCTGGATCTCGGAGGTCCAAGAACAAGAAGAAAAAGACCAAAAAGCAGACGGGACCACAAGTCGAGGACCTTAAGGGTAAAGGCAAGGCCCCGATGGTTCCGAAGAGCAAGAATAAGGACGCTAGTCACAAGTGCGGTGAGCTGGGCCACTGGGAAAGAGACTGTCTGATTCTTCATGGCGCTTCAGGTACAGAACTTTTAGTTTTGGAAATAAATTGTTCTGCTACTGTATTTTCTACTTCCTCGATACTGGATTCTGGTGCTAGTTCTCATGTTTGTACCGTGAATCAGGATCTGGAACAAAGTAGGAAGCTTGGAGCTGGAGAAGTTATGATCACAGTCGGAAGTGGGTATAGTGTCGAGGCAACCGACATAGGATCACTTCTTTTGGGTTTAGAATCCGGCTTTGTTTTGACTTTAGAAGAGGTACTTGTTTTGCCCAAGGGGCATAAAAACATTGTATCCATTCTAGTCATGGACCGGAAAGGCTTTTCATTTTTCATTAGTGATGGTTCCTGCAAAATTTATTTCAGAAATAAACTAGTGGGTACTGCTACATTCTTAAATGGATTGTATCATCTAAACCTCAGTAACAAAGTCGTCGTGAATACTATGACTAGGAAACATGGTAGGGATGAAACTAATCATGTTTTGAAATGGCATCTTAGACTTGGTCATGTTGGTCAGACCAAGGTTTACAAAATGGAAAAGATGGACTTATGGGTCCATTGGGATCGGATTCTTTTTCCTACTTGTGAATCTTGACTTAAAGGCAAAATGACTAAGTCCCCCTTCACAGGGATTTTTTAAAGAGCCGCTGATAAACTAGGATTAATCCATATCGATGTATGTGGTGCTTTGGAAGCAGCACGTGATGGATATCAGTATTTCATTACATTTACAGATGATAATACTAGGTATGGTTATGTATACTTAATGAAACATAAATCCGAGGCCTTTGAGAAATTCCAGGAATTTAAGGCCCTAGTCGAGAAACAAATTGGAAATCATATTAAAGCACTTCGGTTGGACCGAGGTGGCGAGGATATGAGTACGGAGTTTGACAAGTTCCTGAATGAACATAGAATAGTATCACAACTAACACCTCCAGGCACTCCTCAGTTAAATGGTGAGTCAGAAAGAAGGAACCAGACCTTGTTGGAAATGGTCTGTTCCATACTGGGCTCTACTGACTTACCGATTTACCTATGGGGTATACACTCCTGACTGCTGCATATATCTTGAACAGATGTCCTTCCAAATCTATTCCTAAAAAAACTCCACATGAGATGTGGGAGGCTAGGAAACCAAGTCTTAATCACATTAGGGTTTGGGGATGTCCCGCCTATGTCAAGAAGACTAAGGTGGAAAAAATGGAAGCGAGGTCCGTGAGGAGACTTTTCATTGGATTCCCATCTGAGGCGATGGGTTATCTATTCTACATGTCCAAAGATCGAAAGATCATTGTTGCTTTGCATGCACACTTCCTGGAAGATAAGTTCATTCAGGAAGGCGGAGGAGGTAGAAATATTTCTTTGTAAGAATAAAATGAAACTCCTCAAGAGACACATGTGCAAGAAATCGGAACCAAACCTTCTGTAACACAAATACAACCACTACGTAGGTTTAGTAGGGTGTCTCATTTACTTGATAGGTATAGTTTTATGCACTTGGAGGAACTGGGTTTCCACGAGGTTCCAGGTGATAAACAAGAGACCGACCCGCGACAAATGACCTAGCAATGGTGCATGTAGACTCCATGAAATGGACTGTAGCAGTCTTCATGTAGTTGGGACCTTCATTTTGATAAGACGGTCAAAGAGTTTGACTTCGTGCAAAATGAAGAGGAACCTTGTGTATACAAGAGGGTTAGTGGGAGCAAGATCACATTATAAGTACTATATGTAGATGACATTCTACTGATAGGAAATGATGTGGGAATGCTCAGTTCTGTGAAAGCTTGGATTTCGAGTAATTTCTCCATGAAAGACTTGGGAGAAGAAACCAATATTCTTGGGATTCGACTCTACTGGGATAGATCGAAGATAATGATAAGTTTTTCCCAAGCCCTCTATATAGATAAATCTTAAAGCGATTTAAGATGGATTATTCTAAAAGAGGTTTCCTACCAATGCGACATGGAATAAAACTCTCCTTGAAGATGTGTCCTCATGGTGAGGAACAATGAAAGGAAATGAGTAATATACCATATGCTTCGGAAATTGGGTAGCCGTATACTTTATTGTGTACGAGGCCTGACATTGCGCATGCTGGGAGCGTGGTAAGTAGGTTTTGGGCAAACCGAGTTAGGGAACATTAGACCACCGTAAAGAACGTTCTCAAGTACTTTAGAAGGACTAGAGATCTGGTTCTTAAATATGGTGGTGGAGAACTGAATGTGGTGGGATTCACTGAATTGGACTTCCAAGGACAGAAAGACGATTCGATGTCTACTTATGGCTACATATTTACTCTTAATGGAGGAGCAGTATCTTGACATAATGCCAAATATAGCGCGACTGCTAATTCCACCTATTAGGCTGAGTATAAAGCAGCCTCGGAGGCCTCCAAAGGAAGGATTTAGAAGTTACTGGGTAAACTTCACATGACACCTTGTGCTGCGCTCCCAGAGCGGTAGCACAAGCCTAGGAGCCGAGGTTTCATAACAGTACCAAACATATTGGGGATATAATTTTTTTACGTCCCATAACTTTTTACTTTTTCCAAAAACGTCCCAAAAAAGTTAATTTATCCAATTACGTCCCAATTTTACCCTAACTTTACAATTTATGTCCCAAAGAACCCGGGAAAGCACGAAACGACGTCGTTTCGCCCCCTGTGCCGCTCATGTGTTTTTTTAATTAGGGATTTCCGGTGACCTAGCCTATGTGGATTTACGTGGCACCAGTTGACCAATGAAATAATAGGAGATGTACACATCATTAATTGTAATAGATATTAAACTAAAAAAATAAAAAAAAATAAAAAGAAGAAAGAAAAGAAACTATTTTTCGCATCCTAAAAAATGATGCCCAACATTCCCATCGGTGAAATTTAGGGGTGTTCAAAAATATCCAATATTCGATCCGAAATATCCAAAAATCCGAAGTTCTGGATATCCGAAAATTCAGATATCCGAAGTTTAGATATCCGGAACTTCGGATTCGGATATCGGATAGTACTTTTCAGAAAAATCAGATATCCGAAAAATCCTAAAAAATTTAATTTTTTATATTTTAAATAATAAAAGGTATTCGGATATTCGAATATCCGATATCCATATCCAAAGTTTTTTTCGGATATTCGGATATCCGATATCCAAATCCGAATATTTTTTTCGAATATAAAGATATCCGAATATAATTTATATTTTTTTCGGATACGGATATCGGATATCAAAATATACTATTCAAATTTCCAGATATCCGAAATTCCAGATATCCAGTTTTGAACACCCCTAGTGAAATTAGGACGTAATTGGATAAATTAACTTTTTTGGGTCCATATCCTATTATTGGGACCCCTAAAAAAATTATGGGACGTAAAAAATTCTATCCCGATGTGTCCATCTCCTATTATTTCATTGGTCAACTGGTGCCACGTAAATCCACATAGGCTAGGCCACCGGAAATCTCTAATTAAAAAAACATTTTGGGACGTAAATTATAAAGTTAGCATAAAATTGGGATGTAGTTGGATAAATTAACTTTTTTGGGATGTTTTTGAAAAAAGTAAAAAGTTATGGGATGTAAAAAAATTCTATCCTAAACTTATTGAGAGAGAGTATCATCTCCTAAGAGAATTTGTTCGCAAAGAGATACATTGTGCTGCATAGAGTAGAGTCAGCCGACTACGTCGCTGATCCACTGACCAAGCCACTTTCTTAGATTAGCTTGGAGCGTCATCTGGAAAATATGGGTATTAGATACCATTGTGTGTGGCATTGAGTGCAAGTGGGAGATTGTTGGGAGTATGCCCTCGAATGCCACTCATAGGATATTGAGTGAGGGCATTGTACTTGTGATTATGTAAATCATTTATATAAGGCAATGAATGTTTCTTTATTTACTGGTAGTTACTGGCATTCCTAACTCGTAAATATACATATAGAAACTAGTACGTGTATATGATAGCAAAACGTTCCACTCCTTATTGGATAAGGGGGTAGGCACTGGAAAGGTTTATAACTCAAATACTTAATCGTTCGCAAGTCGATGAAACTTGACTGGGCGTTAAGTTTATGTGAAGACTTGTATGACGTGTTCTTTGACATGGAGAGTGCCTGTCGAAGACTAATGGTTAGTGGGAGCACACGTTATAGGTTTGCTAATTGTATTAGCATACTCGAACTGACTCACCCTCGATTCATCACACAGATTTCACTCCGGGATAGTCAATGATGGAATCGAATGGTTGTGATAGGTATTCGTGAACCTTCGACTTGAGGATTTAGTAGGGATGTGCTTGTGACGTCAAGATTTTCATTAGAGTAGTTCGACCTTGTAAACCGGAAGGCCGGGGTCAACCTCGACGTGCATCTTGATGGGCAAGTAGCAGGTCCTACTAAATACCAAGATAGAATTCTTTCTCCCGTTAGTGAGCGGGTTATATGTCCTATGCAGTTATTGGTAGATGAGATCATAAGTCTTTGGCCAAAGCGTTGGAGCTAGTTGTATTAGATAGACGAGAGCTCGATGATCTCGATTTACATTAAGACATGCATAGCGTCAAGTATAGATGGGGTTTGACTGACCGTGACCCTATAATTTGATCGGGACATTTGAGAGAAGGGTTTATACGTTTGCTGATATTCACGACAGAATGGTTCTTGAATGATCCCAATTATTCGTTCTCAGTTGGGGTACAGTGTAGGCCGCCAGGCTGGCTAGGTGGTGTTACTACTCTTTGGTTCCTCCCATTGCTGACTGAGACGGACCTACCGAGTCGCGCAATAGGATTGACGACGGAATGAATCAAGCTTATTCTCTCATTATGAATATTAGATATTGGATATCTAATTAATTAGGATATTGGATGTCTAAATTGATTTATTGGATAAAATGATTTACGGCATAATGAATTAAATAAATTACTGGGTGATTAATTTGATTCATGAATATAATTATTTCTTGGAGAAATTAATTATGTTGTTATGTATTTGATATGATTAATTAATTGGATTAATTAATTGATATAAATACATCGGAACGGAATCGGAGTTTATCAGTTTGGACTCACGGGAGTCCGAAACGAACCGAACTCGTCTGTTTTTCATGATGGCCGCCCCCTTTACTTCCACCTACCTTCCCATTGTCTTTTCCTTCTATTTATTAATGAATGATCATGACTTTGTGGGGCAAGGTATCATGTGGTTTGATTTGTTCACATGAGGGTGGAATTATAATAAGAAGAAGACTTGTCAATCTCACTCTTCACCCCTTATATTCCATACGTGAATAAGAGAGAGAGAGAGAGAGAAAAAAAAAAAGATCAAAGTGTTCTTTTCATAGTCTTCTCCCTCTTCTTCTTTTCTTCTGGGTGGTTCTTGGAGAAAAATCAAGAAATTAAAGAGAGATAGTGATTTATACACTTAGATTGTTGTAATAAAAAATCAATAGCTTCATCACTTAGCTCTAGCTGTATCCTTGGAGGATAGCAAGGTGATCGTCATCCAATTCGTCTCTCCGGCGCGTGGCAAGTAGAGGCGTTGTATTTTCGACGTTGGATCATCCAAGGGCTTGGAGCGGATTGGATCGTAGGTAAAGCAATCTAAATCTTGGGGAATAGCTCAAGAGAAGGAATCCATTTAATCAACGGACTACAAGGGTGAGTTTCTATATCTCTTGTGTTTCCTATAATATTCGTATATACATAGCTTGATCGATCCTCGTAGGGATTCAGATCGAATTAATTTTCATTTTACCGCTTCCGTTGGGCCTTCGTTTAAGGCACCGAATCCCAACAGTGGTATCGGAGCATAGGTCTTGCGATCGTATATATGATATTGGCATTTGAATGCTTGATTAGATGGTGAATGATTTGGAATCATTTTAGTCATAATCGTGGTATATGTTTTTCGTTCGTAATAGTTGTATTTTTCGTAAGTTTATGTCTAAATATAAATCTTCAATTTCTGGGAAATATGATTTATATTGAATATATGAAAGTCGGAAAATATAGATATTGGATATCCGGTTGAAAATCTAGCCCCGAATCGTCGTCGGACGACTTTTTGGACAAGGGGTCAAATCTGGCCGAGGGTGACTCGGCCGTGTCCTGGGTGACACGGGCCGTGTCCTGGGTGACACGGGCCGTGTCCGGCAGTCTGCAAGCTACTGCCAGGCAGACCCGGCCTTATCTGGTGACGGGCCATGCCAGGCAGGACGACCCGGCCGTGTCTGGTGACACGGGCCGTGTCTGGCCGACAGGCTTCCGGAGGTGACTCGACCGTGTCATTTGACACGGCTGTGTCTGGCAGGAATGTATAGGACACTGCCGGAATGACCCGACCGTGCCATTCGGCACGGGCCATGTCTGGCCGGCAGGCTGCCGCTGGTGACTCGGCCGTGGCAGGCCAGTTTCGCCCCGGCTCGATTTTTTCGTGTATTCTTGAAAATTAATCTCCCGCATGTTAAATTGGATTTAATATGATGAAAATGATTTATGGTATTTCATTTTATATGGGAAATTTGATTAATTAGAATATTTATGGGTGACCGAATTATTTGAACGTTTTTCATATTACCGGTTGTGTGAATTGATTGGATCGATTCGAATTGTTGATTGGATCAATGTATCTCTACGCTTTCCGTTTATATAGTATTTATTGGATGAATGCTTTTGAATGTGGATGTGGTTCGTGGACTTAGTTTTGAATCGTTCGTTTTATTCGATTGGATTGTAAAGGCCATTTTGAGCCTATTTATTTTACTAGAAATATTTGTATCTAGGATGCAATTTTTCAATGTAAAATTTATTTGTAATTACGAAGACCGGAGGAAGATCCGTTTTGAGAAGACGAAGATTCAAGACGAAGACTTGTAATTAGATTACGGAGTTTTTGTTTCTAGGAATGGTCCATAAACCACATGTTGGTAGTAACTAGGTTGTGAATGGTTGTTTCATATTGTATGAATGCCACAAACGTGCTTAAATGAATTAATGTGCAAAGTGTAACATTAATCGCGAAAATTCTCCCACGACAAAATATTAAGTTTATAAGGTTTAAAGGTTTTCTTTCTCTCCATCGAGCATTCGGGAAATTGAAATCCAAACCGGATGTGCTATGCTTCCGAGTTATCGGGGTAGTCGTTCAGGGAGGATGGATAAATTACCGGGAGCGCATTGGATGCCTTTGGTTGGAGCAAATTTTATCCCTAGAAACCTGATAGGTTGCCGGATAAGATTCAATTGTGAAACTGATTTGCGTCGATGGTATAAACTTAACTTGTTCACGAACCATAGAAATCGTATAGGTTGAGGGGAGTGAACAAGGGGAAAAAGAAGATCGAATTATCCATTAGATAGGTTGGTGTTGGACACCACTTTATGAAAATTAATAGACTAGAAACCTGTTCGGTTGCCCTGTACTAAGATTTATAAAGAACTCGATCACCACTATGAAGTAGAGCGACGATACTTCCGGATTTCACATGGGAGTGTGTTATTCCGATAAAAATAGTGGGAGCTGGGTAACAAGAATTGAAAAGACCTTAATTCTATACTCAGATCATAATTAAACGAGTGACTAATTAATCTGTTGTACTTGATGCAGACATAACTCTCAATATAACAATGAATCTACTCGTAATTCTACTCGAAAAGAACACCTTGATGGGACCAAACTTCGTGGATTGGCTCCGCAATCTGATGATAGTCCTCAGTATAGAGGCACTGGGATACGTCTTGGAAATGGACATTCCGGCGCCTCCGGTGCGGATAAGAGCCAATCAGAAAGAGATTGAAAACCAAAAAAAGTGGGTTAAGGATGACGTGAAAGTCCGTGCATATATGATGGCTTCCATGTCTAATGAGATTCAGAGAGCTCATGAGAAAATGACTTCTGCTAGGTAGATTCTATCTCACTTAACCGAGCTTTATGTGAGCACAATAGAACTGCTAGATATGAGATATCCAAGCAACTGTTCGGTGCAAGGATGAAGGAAGGTGAGAAGGTTGGGGAACACGTCCTCAAAATAATATCCATGATCGAGAGATTAGAGGCTCTTGATTTTAAAATGGATACTTCTCTCCAAACCGACCTTATCCTTCAGTCTCTCCCTGATTCCTTCTCACAATTTGTTCTGAACTTCAACTGCAATGAGATTGCATGTAACTTAGCTGGGCTAATGAACAAACTGGTGACCACTCAGTCTCAGATGAAGACTCCGCGGATGAAGGAGTCTGCCCTTGTGATTTCTTATGGATCTCGGAGGTCCAAGAACAAGAAGAAAAAGACCAAGAAGCGGACGGGACCACAAGTCGAGGACCTTAAGGGTAAGGGCAAGGCCCCTATGGTTCCGAAGAGCAAGAAGAAGGACGCTAGTCTCAAGTGCGGTGAGCTGGGCCACTGGGCAAGGGATTGTCCGATTCTTCATTGCGCTTCAGGTACAGAACTTTTAGTTTTGGAAACAAATTGTTCTGCTACTGTATTTTCTACTTCCTCGATACTAGATTCTGGTGCTAGTTCTTATATTTGTACCATGAATCAGGATCTGGAACAAAGTAGAAAGCTTGGAGCTATAGAAGTTATGATCACAGTCGGAAGCGGGCATAGTGTCGAGGCAACCGACATAGGATCACTTCTTTTGGGTTTAGAATCCAGCTTTGTTTTGAATTTAGAAGATGTACTTGTTTTGCCCAAGGGGCATAAAAACATTGTATCCATTCTGGTCATGGACTGAAAAGGCTTTTCATTTTTCATTAGTGATGGTTCCTGCAAAATTTATTTGAGAAATAAACTAGTGGGTACTGCTACATTGTTAAATAGATTGTATCATCTAAACCTCAGTCACAAAGTCTTTGTGAATACTATGACTAGGAAACGTGGTAGGGATGAAACTAATCATGTTTTGAAACGGCATCTTAGACTTGGTCATGTTGGTCAGACCAAGGTTTACAAAATGGAAAAGATGGACTAATGGGCCCATTGGGATCGGATCCTTTTTCCTACTTGTGAATCTTGCCTTAAAGGCAAAATGACTAAGTCCCCCTTCATTAGGATTTTTGAAAGAGCCGCTGATAAACTAGGATTAATCCATACCGACGTATGTGGTGCTTTGGAAACAGCACGTGATGGATATCAGTATTTCATTACGTTTACAGATGATTATACTAGGTATGGTTATGTATACTTAATGAAACATAAATCCGAGGCCTTTGAGAAATTCCAGGAATTTAAGGCCCTAGTCGAGAAACAAATTGGAAATCATATCAAAGCACTTCGGTTGGACCGAGGTGGCGAGGATATGAGTACGGAGTTTGACAAGTTCCTGAATGAACATGGAATAGTATCACAACTAATACCTCCAGGCACTCCTCAGTTAAATGGTGTGTTAGAAAGAAGGAACCAGACCTTGTTGGACATGGTCCGTTCCATGCTGGGCTATTCTGACTTATCGATTTACCTATGGGGTATACACTCCTGACTGCTGCATATATCTTGAACAGATGTCCTTCCAAGTCCATTCCTAAAAAAAACTCCACATGAGATGTGGGAGGGCAGGAAACCAAGTCTTAATCACATTAGGGTTTGGGGATGTCCCGCCTATATCAAGAAGACTAAGGTGGACAAAATGGAAGCGGGGTCCGTGTGGAGACGTTTCATTGGATTCCCATCTGACGCGATGGGTTATCTATTCTACATGCCCAAAGATCGAAAGATCATTGTTGCATTGCATGCACACTTCCTGGAAGATGAGTTCATTCATGAAGGCGGGGCAGGTAGAAATATTTCTTTGGAAGAATACAATGAAACTCCTCAGGAGAAACCTGTGGAAGAAATTGGAACCAAACCTTCTGTAACACGATCACAACCACCACGTAGGTCTAGTAGGGTGTCTCATTTACCTAAGAGGTATAGTTTTATGCACTTGGAGGAACTGGGTTTCCACGAGGTTCCAGGTGATAAACAAGAGACCGACCCGCGACAAATGACCTAGCAATGGTGGATGTAGACTCCATGAAATGGACTGTAGCAGTCTTCATGTAGTTGGGACCTTCATTTTGACGAGACGGTCAAAGAGTTTGACTTCGTGCAAAATGAAGAGGAACCTTATGTATACAAGAGGGTTAGTGGGAGCAAGATCACATTCTAAGTACTATATGTAGATGACATTCTACTAATAGGAAATGATGTGGGAATGCTCAGTTCTGTGAAAGCTTGGCTTTCGAGTAATTTCTCCATGAAAGACTTGGGAGAAGGAACCTATATTCTTGGGATTCGACTCTACTGGGATAGATCGAAGAGAATGATAAGTTTTTCTCAAGCCCTCTATATAGATAAAATCTTAAAGCGATTAAGATGGATTATTCTAAAAGAGGTTTCCTACCGATGCGACATGGAATAAAACTGTAATACCCGTAATTTTGATTTCCGGTAATTTTCTATTTTTGGCAGAAGTCCGTTTTGACGACTCGCTTGGGACCGTTTCATCATCCTGAAAATGATTAATTCTACACTTTTTGACATCCGAGTTCTTTTCGGTATTCTTTTGTTGAGTTCCGTGTTTCTTAACGACTTTTCCGCACTCGAGTTCGATTCTTGTGAATCTCGTTCGAAATTACTGTTTCGAATTTCACATAAGTCCGTTTAACTTTGTTAGATGTTTTGTGAACTTCGGTTTGGTTATTCGATCACGTATCGTGATTTTCGGACGTTTTGGGCCGTTTTCGTAATTTCCCAAAGTTTGGGGTAATTACTTCGGTTGTCAAATTTTGAGCCTTTGGGTGGTCGGAATCATGTGTTCTCTTAGATTTTAGATTCGTCTTTGCGAGTACTTCGTAACCGTATCTTCGATTCGTATTCAGGTTCGGGTTTCAGTGTCGTTTTCTTGAGTTCAGTGTTATTAAATGACTTTTCCAAGTCTGAGTTCGACTTTGTTAAATCACCATTCATTTTTGGAAACTCCAAAAATTCTGAATCTTTGCAATATTATAAAGCATCAAGTTATCTTTCCAATGGTTCAAATGGTGAGTCAATTGGAGTCCGTACGAAGGAGTTATGGTCGATATAGCTAAGTCACTCACATGTTCCAGTTTTGGCCGAGCAGCCTGCCGGAAGGGCCGCGGTGTAACACCCCAAACTAGGCGGATATTACAGTGCCGTGGACCCCCGACTGGGACCCACCAGGCGAATGAAAATGAATGAATTACACAGGTAAATGTAGTACCGAACCACATTACAACATCAATTACTCCGATGAGGAGTTTTATACAACACACCCAGGATGATACTGAATACAAGTATATTTTATATGGAGATAAAATATACAACAATAAGTGAAATGAATATTCCAACGGAATATCTGCAGCGGAATAAATACAAGAAACATAATGACTGAAAAGACTGGGGGCCCCTACTAGTATCACTGGGACTCCTCGCCGTCACCGTGCTCTCCCCGTGCCTTAGCCTTGCCATGACAAAGCAGTATCCCCAACGGGCCGCCATACGTAACAACAATCCTCAAGGGTTGAAAATACACAATCATGATATATCTGAAATTATGAATTTATCCTGTCGAAACATACGCAATCAAACATGCTATATGAATCGACTATTAGTACGGCTCACAGGAATGGCGCCACACTACGTCCGGGATGGAAATGTGTCCGTGCACAAGCCACCAACGAGTATTGATCGAATACACGTGTGGTCTTGTACCTAATCAGTCTCACGAAGCCATCAACTCGTGTGCACAGTCCAATGTGAGGCCACCAACCAACACACGACTATAATGTGCCCGACATGAAAATCCTACACATACCAACCGGCACGCCAGTATGACCCGGAATGCCACAATATGACAAAAGTGACAACGAAAATGAATAATGACTCACCAAGACTAAATGATGGTGAAATGAATGATAGCTCAATGAAATGATCGGAACCGTCGTTCCTTATGACTGAAGTGATTAATTGACAATGACGAGTTTTGATACGGTTAATACAATGATGAATGAGTTACGATTATGAATGAACAACAACAAAAGGAATGAATATCCTTTTAACCGAGTAAGAATTAACTTACACAATACCGATGAAGAATGTCCGTCCACGAACAACGTCCTAAATGAAATGCCGGTCGCTCGAACAACCTTGAATAACAATAATTACCAACAACCGATCAATACACGAATCAAATACGATCATAACCGACCTAAACGTCGATACCACAATATCCGAACTCGTAGGTGAACTCTAACGAAAGCATTGAGATACCCGTGGGTTAAAACCCAACCCAAATTATCGAACCAACTCCCAAATGATTGATTCAAACCAGTACAACATTATCAATGACATCAATAATCTCATAGAAGTCCACAATTCAAGTTAATAATAACGACAATCGGAAATCCCCAAAATAACCGAAGTCAACCCCAAGGGTTCTTGAAATAATTCCGAAAATAACCATTAAATCCGTAAGAATATACTTATCCAAGGTAGATAATCCCTATCTAACATATTCCAATGATAATCCAAGCTTACACAAAGGAATCGGAAGGAAAACCCAAAAATCCGAAATTCTAGATCCAAGAGATTAATACCTTTGATTCGATGAGATGAAGATGATGAGATGATGATTAATCCGAAAGATGAGCTTGAAGATGATGATTGATGATTACACCTCGAAGAATCCTCTCTGAATCGCTCGAAATCGCCCAAAACTACCGAAGGAATGAAATGAGATGAATAATGACGAACTCTGACTAAACTGTCCAATTTATAGTCAATCCAGGTTAGCGTGCGCTACCCCTTGTGCGTAGCGTGCGCTAACGAGTAATTTGGGTAGTCCAGTACCCACTGTCCGAACACGGTAGCGCGCGCTACGTACCTTCTTGTAGCGTGCGCTACGGCCATATTACTAGCGTGCGCTAAGATCCATTATTAGCGTGCGCTAACGAAATATTGATGCCCGATCGGAGTCCGAACCGCTCGCTCTCTCGACCGACTCGATAGCGTGCGCTACAACCATAGTTTAGCGTGCGCTAATATATCGGTTGCGTACGCTAACAACAACACATAGCGTGCGCTATGAAAAATCCAGTGCAGTCCAGTAGCCACTGGACTCAAACTGATCCGCCCTTAGCGCGTGCTACACCTCATATTAGCGTGTGCTACTTCAACCCACTAGCGCGCGCTACTTACCAGTCGTAGCGTGCGCTACTAATAATCTCACCTGCAGTCCAGTACCTTCTGGACTGCAGCCAGGACAACCTTAGCGTGCGCTAAAGCTGAGTGGTAGCGTGCGCTACCTATACCCAATTAGCGTACGCTAAAAGGAGTATGTAGCGTGCGCTACTCCTCACGCACAGCTCGCAACGAAATGACAATGATGATAAACGCGGCACGAAACTCCAATCCGATTAGTGATGAATGACGATTGATACACGATACAATTACTCTGAATGATGAATACCATGACTGAATATGAGTGACAAATGATCAATAATGAGTGAAATTACTGAGTAATAATGACTGAATGATAAATACTGAATGATAATTACTGAATTACAACCGGGTATTACATACACCCCCCCTTAAAAGAGTTTCGTCCCCGAAACTAAGGGTCAAACAATTCGGGATAACTCTCCCTCATATTATCCTCGGTTTCCCAAGTAGCCTCTTCGACTCCGTGTCTAGACCACTGAATTTTAACCAAAGGAATCGTCTTATTCCTCAACTGTTTGATTCGCCGCTCTAAAACTCGTATAGGACGTTCCTCATATGAATGATCGTCGGCGATCTCGATTTCATCGAACTGAAGTATGTGACTCGGGTCGGCAACATACTTCCGCAACTGAGAGACATGAAACACATTATGAATTCGGCTCAACGCCGTAGGTAAAGCCAATCGATAAGCTAACTCGCCCACTCGATCCAAAATCTCAAACGGTCCAACGAATCTCGGACTCAACTTTCCCCTCTTCCCAAAACGGAAGATACCACGACTCGGGGATACCTTGACCAACACATGGTCACCAGCCTCGAACTCTAATGGTCGATTTACGGTTATCTCGCATATGATTTCGGCCGACTCGAGCGGTCAACAAACGACTTCTGATCAAAGCTACCTTCTCACGGGCGGCTATAAGCATATCGGGCTCGGTGCCGATTGATTCTGATAAGTCGTCCCAACACAACGGAGATCGACAACGACGACCATACAAGGCCTCGTAAGGTGCCATCTTGATCGAAGCATGCCAACTATTATTATACGTGAACTCGATCAATGGTAGTTGGGCTTCCCAATCGTCTTCCAATCGAGGACGCATGCCCTCAACATGTCCTCTAATGTCTGAATGGTCCTCTCTCGATTGTCCGTCGACCGAGGATGAAAAGCGGTGCGAGATTAAGCCGAGTTCCCATAGCACGATGAATCGATTTCCAAAAATGCGACACAAACCGTCCGTCACGATCGGAAACGATACTTTTAGGAGTACCGCGATCGACTATCTCTTTGATGAACAGTTGAGCAAGTCTCTCGGGACCCCACGTATCCTTGATCTCAAGGAAATGAGCTGATTTGGTTAAGCGGTCCACGATCACCCGGATCGTGTTCATGCCACGACGACTCGTCGGCAAACTCGTGATAAAATCCATAGAAATGTCTTCCCACTTCCACTCGGGAATAGGAAGGGGTTTCAAGATACCCGCCGCCGATGTTCAATCTTAACTTGTTGACAGTTAATCATCTCGAAACAAATTCGCGACTTCTCGCTTCATATTACTCCACCAAGAATTTTGTTTCAAGTCCTTGTACATCTTACTAGACCCCGGATGCACAATAAGGGGTAGCATGAGCTTCTTTCAAAATCGAGTCTTTCAACTCGTCATTCACGGCACGCACAACCGATTCTTAAACCTCAAAAGTCCATCCTCGTGGACCACAAATCCAGGGCTTTCCCGAGCCACATCCTCTCGGATGCGCAACAATGATGGGTCCGAACCCTGATTCTCTCGGATTTCCTCCTCGAGTGACGATGAAATCTCTAACATACAAAGTCGCCCGAACTCGCCGAAGCGACCTCGATCTCGGGTCTAAGGAATTCCCGCCAAGCTCCTTCGAATCGTTAAACGGGCAAGCATCTGCTCCCGAACGGACTTACGACTCAAGGCGTCGGCGACAACGTCGCCTTGCCCGGTGGTAGAGGATCTCGATATCATAATCTTTGATTAATTCCAACCACTGTCTCGACGCATATTTAACTCCTTCGAGTAAATATATACTTTAAGCTCTTATGATCGGTGAATATCGGCATGTAACGCCATAAAGATAATGACGCCAACTTTTCAAAGCGAACACCACGGCCGCTAGCTCCAGGTCGTGGGTCGGATAATTAACTTCGTAAGGTCTCAATTGCCGTGAAGCATAGGCAATAACCTTCCCGTTCGCATGAGTACACATCCGAGACCCTGTCCGACGCATCACTATAGACCACAAATCCTTCCGTCCCCTGCGGCAAGGAAAGTACAGTGCCGACATTAACCGGCTCTTGAGTTCCTCAAAACTCCGTTGACACGCATCGGACCACGTGTATTTCTTATCCTTCCGCAAAGGTTCGTTAAGGGTTGAGCGATTCTAGAAAATCCTCTACAAATCGCCGATAATAACCCGCTAATCCGAGGAAACTTGGATTTCCTTAACGCTCTTCTGAGGTAGCCAATCTCGAATAGCCTCCGTCTTCTGAGGGTCGACACGAACTCCGTCTGATGAAATTACATGTCCGAGAAAAGTCACCTCGGACATCCAGAACTCACATTTGGAAAACTTCCCATAAAGTTGTTCTCGTCTCAACACGTCGAGCACTTGATGAAGGTGAAACTCGTGTTCCTCCCGGTCACGAGAATAAATCAAAATGTCATCGATGAAGACAACAACAAACCGATCCAAAAAGTCGATGAAGACCCTATTCATTAACTCCATGAATACCGCAGGTGCATTAGTCAATCCGAACGGCATAACCACAAACTCATAATGACCATAGCGTGTTCGAAACGCCGTCCTCGCGATATCCGACTCTCGAATCCGCAACTGATGATATCCAGATCTTAAGTCGATCTTGGAAAATACTGAAGCTCCCTGAAGTTGATCTAAGAGATCATCAATACGGGGTAAGGGATACTTATTCTTGATTGTCACCCTGTTCAACTCCCGATAATCAATACATAAGCGAAATGAACCATCCTTCTTCTTGACAAACAACACTGGTGCTCCCCACGGGGACGCACTCGGTCGGATATAACCTTTCTCGAACAACTCCTCAAGTTGGTTCTTTAGTTCCTGCATTTCGGTCGGGGCCATCCAGTACGGTGCCTTCGATATCGGGGACGTACCAGGCTCCAACTCAATCATGAATTCCACATCCCTCTGTGGAGGCAAACCAGGTAACTCGTCTGGAAAAACATCGGTATATTCCCACACCACCGGAATATCCGTTAACATTACTGATGATTTCTCGGTTTTGGCCATATAGCACCAATAACCGACACATCCCTGATTGAGTAATCTTACTGCTTTCATCAAATTAATGACTTTACCAGAACAGCCGGGATTACCTCCCTGAAACACACATTCGACTCCATCGTCTGAAATGATAGTGACCAAACGCTTTCGGACACTAATGATGGCATCATGACGATCCATCCAATCAATACCCAAGATGACGTCGTCCCTCGGCAAATCTACTACGATTAGGTCCGCTGGCCATACACGACCATGAAGCTGAATCGGACAATTCTGAATCTCACGACTTCCGACAATTCGTCTACCATCAGGTAGGCCAATGACATAAGGCTCACAACTAGTAGCACTACCCAGACGTAGTCTACTCAAACATGACTCGGAAATGAATGAATGCGATGCACCAGTATCAAAAAGGGTACACACAGGTTGAGATAGAATATCGAGTGTACCTGAGATCATCCGGGCCTCGGGATCATCGGTCTTCTTCATCTCATAAATTCGGGGCTTGCCGGCCCCCGAACCGGACGCTCCGTCGATAGCTCTTGGCTCCGCGTTTAGCTCCTGTCGTCTTGAACGACGCCGACCGAGTAGCCTGATTACGCACCCTGAATGACCTGGGGTCTGTGATGATGCCGGAGTGGGTTTAGAGTCCCTTCGGCAAAAACGGTCCCTATGCCCAGCAATCCCACGGTTGTGGCACGTGATACCGCTTGACATTTGGTGCCGAAATGACCTCTGCTCTCACGCTGAAACAAGTGATGGCCGAACTGCCGCCGCGATCGAGATTCCGCGGGTTTAGACGCCGGGAGGTCGCTCGAAAAAGTAGAGCCCGCACGTGGTTTCTTGAAAGTGGCACCGACTCCCGCCGATCGATTACGGTTCTTGGACTTCTTGCTAGCGACGAAGGTTGCCGCTTAGCAATTTCCTTAGCCGTAAGCTCGTAAGTGAGAGCTTTCTCAATGAACTCGGCAGTGGTACAGTTATGATTAAGCAACTCAAGTCTCATACGGGTTTCACCTTCTTGAAATACTTGATCTTGTCCGCTTCCGAGTGAATGATAGATGAGGCGAACGGAAGAAGTTCCTGAAATTTTTCGGCGATGGCGAGAACATCATCATCCGCCGAAAGGTCGGGAGTGAGTATTTCCGACAACTTGGCCTCCCTGAGTGGGGCCGGATAGTACCTCTCCATCATGAGAGTCTTGAACTGATCCCAAGTACATGTTCCGTCTGTGGGCTTCAACGACAACCACCATGAATGAGCGCTCTTATCGAGATAGTAAGCCGCAACTGAAACTTTATGCCCTTCAGGGCAATCCACCATAGCAAATAACTTCTCAAAATGCTCAAGCCAATGAACAATATCCGCCGGCTCAGATGAGCCCTCAAAGGTAGGTGGTCGCTGGCGAGAGATATCGCTAATGATATTGCTTACACCCCTCTCTTGCCTCTGAGGTGGCGGCGGAGGAGCCTGCTGATTTTGATTGACGGAGTTATGCATCGTCTCCATCAACAGAGCCATCTGGGTCATTTGGGCCATCATGCCCTGCATAAATGCGAGTGGGTCAACCCGGACACCCTCTGACTGAGCCGTGTCCCGGGTACGACTCCCCGATAGTGAATGATCGCGTCCAGGTGAATGAGTGGCTGCGTCGCTGCTTGATGAATTAGCATTATTCCTGGCATTTGCACGTGTATTCGCACGAGTTCTCGGGATTCGGCCCGCTCCACGGCCTCGTCCTCCACGTCCTCTGCCAGCCCTTTCCATACTGAAGTGGAAAGTCATATGATGATTATATATCTCGCATGAGTATCACATTATGATTATATTATGAAATGATGAAAATGAGCATACGCGCTCAAATACAGCGATTCATGAATGATTAGCTGACGTGACATGATTATCTGATGGAATTATTGAAATGATTATCTTGAATGAGTTAACAAGATTAATGATTCGATCTTCCTGATCAACAACTGAACAATGAAATGAATTGACTGATTAATGAGTTAACCTGACCGTCCCGGTCAAAATGACAATGATGATTGAGGATTGTTAACTGATGAATTATGAATGAATGATTAATGCCGAAATTATACCATGGCATTAGAAATCTTACGCCTGGTCCGATTGGCTCGGCATTTGCACAGTCACACGTGACGCGAAAGTCCAATGATACTAGTCCGATGACGATGATTTCAAATGAGACATGACTTGGAGGGTAGTATTCAAAACCACGCTCCGATACCAACTCGTAACACCCCAAACTAGGCGGATATTACGGTCTGTGGACCCCGATCGGGACCCACCAGGCGAATGAAAATGAATGAATTACACAGGTAAATGTAGTACCGAACCACATTACAACATCAATTACTCCGATGAGGAGTTTTATACAACACACCCAGGATGATACTGAATACAAGTATATTTTATATGGAGATAAAATATACAACAATAAGTGAAATGAATATTCCAACGGAATATCTGCAGCGGAATAAATACAAGAAACATAATGACTGAAAAGACTGGGGGCCCCTACTAGTATCACTGGGACTCCTCGCCGTCACCGTGCTCTCCTTGTGCCTTAGCCTTGCCATGACCTGAAAAACAGTATCCCCCAACGGGGTCAGTTACATAGAACAACAATCCTCAAGGGTTGAAAATACACAATCATGATATATCTGAAATTATGAATTTATCCTGTCGAAACATACGCAATCAAACATGCTATATGAATCGACTATTAGTACGGCTCACAGGAATGGCGCCACACTACGTCCGGGATGGAAATGTGTCCGTGCACAAGCCACCAACGAGTATTGATCGAATACACATGTGGTCTTGTACCTAATCAGTCTCACGAAGCCATCAACTCGTGTGCACAGTCCAATGTGAGGCCACCAACCAACACACGACTATAATGTGCCCGACATGAAAATCCTACACATACCAACCGGCACGCCAGTATGACCCGGAATGCCACAATATGACAAAAGTGACAACGAAAATAAATAATGACTCACCAAGACTAAATGATGGTGAAATGAATGATAGCTCAATGAAATGATCGGAACCGCTGCTCCTTATGATCAAGTGATTAATTGACAATGACGAGTTTTGATACGGTTAATACAATGATGAATGAGTTACGATTATGAATGAACAACAACAAAAGGAATGAATATCCTTTTAACCGAGTAAGAATTAACTTACACAATACCGATGAAGAATGTCCGTCCACGAACAACGTCCTAAATGAAATGCCGGTCGCTCGAACAACCTTGAATAACAATAATTACCAACAACCGATCAATACACGAATCAAATACGATCATAACCGACCCAAACGTCGATACCACAATATCCGAACTCGTAGGTGAACTCTAACGAAAGCATTGAGATACCCGTGGGTTAAAACCCAACCCAAATTATCGAACCAACTCCCAAATGATTGATTCAAACCAGTACAACATTAGCAATGACATCAATAATCTCATAGAAGTCCACAATTCAAGTTAATAATAACGACAATCGGAAATCCCCAAAATAACCGAAGTCAACCCCAAGGGTTCTTGAAATAATTCCGAAAATAACCATTAAATCCGTAAGAATATACTTATCCAAGGTAGATAATCCCTATCTAACATATTCCAATGATAATCCAAGCTTACACGAAGGAATCGGAAGGAAAACCCAAAAATCCGAAATTCTAGATCCAAGAGATTAATACCTTTGATTCGATGAGATGAAGATGATGAGATGATGATTAATCCGAAAGATGAGCTTGAAGATGATGACTGATGATTACACCTCGAAGAATTCTCTCTGAATCGCTCGAAATCGCCCAAAACTACCGAAGGAATGAAATGAGATGAATAATGACGAACTCTGACTAAACTGTCCAATTTATAGTCACCCGTGTTAGCGTGCGCTACCTTGTGCGTAGCGTGCGCTAACGAGTAATTTGGGTAGTCCAAGACCCACGTCCGAACACGGTAGCGCGCGCTACGTACCTTCTTGTAGCGTGCGCTACGGCCATATTACTAGCGTGCGCTAAGATCCATTATTAGCGTGCGCTAACGAAATATTGATGCCCAGTACTGGAGTCCAGAAACTGTCTGCCCTCTGATCTGACCTCGATAGCGTGCGCTACAACCATAGTTTAGCGTGCGCTAATATATCGGTTGCGTACGCTAACAACAACACATAGCGTGCGCTATGAAATAATCCAAAGGTACCAAAGAGCCACTGGACTCAAACTGATCCTCCCTTAGCGCGCGCTACACCTCATATTAGCGTGCGCTACTTCAACCCACTAGCGCGCGCTACTTACCAATCGTAGCGTGCGCTACTAATAATCTCACCTGCAGTCCAGTACCTTCTGGACTGCAGCCAGGACAACCTTAGCGTGCGCTAATGCTGAGTGGTAGCGTGCGCTACCTATACCCAATTAGCGTACGCTAAAAGGAGTATGTAGCGTGCGCTACTCCTCACGCACAGCTCGCAACGAAATGACAATGATGATAAACGCGGCACGAAACTCCAATCCGATTAGTGATGAATGACGATTGATACACGATACAATTACTCTGAATGATGAATACCATGACTGAATATGAGTGACAAATGATCAATAATGAGTGAAATTACTGAGTAATAATGACTGAATGATAAATACTGAATGATAATTACTGAATTACAACCGGGTATTACACGCGGCACACTTGGTCGAGCCGCGGCACACACACATTTTCAATCTTCAGCCGACCCGTCTGTACCTTGTGCTGCGGCACATGTCGGTCGGGCCGCGGCACACTGCCGAGCCCTAGGAGCAGTTTTTGGGCCTGTGCCGCGGCACACTTCGGCTGGGCCGCGGCACACAGGGCAGTTAACCCTATAATTACATTTTTTTTTCAGCAAAATCAGATCATTTTGCCCCTTTTCTTCAACCATACGAGAGAGAGAGGCTTGAGGGAGAGAATTTTCATCATACATCATTTGAGTGTTTGATTTTATTCATCCCCTTTCGATCGTGAAGCCCGGATCATCGATCTATCGCGTATTCTTCGGATCATAGTGCTTGGATCTTCAAGAGGTAATTTCTTCAACATCTTGGATTTCGATTTTTTGTTGAGTAATGATGTTTTGGGTGTTAAGATCATGTTGTATGAAGTGATATACGCATGATTATGGGCATGTTTGATTATTCATTGGATTATTGAAGGATTATTCAAGAACACTTTGAATATTGTGTTGGATTTTGGGGTTTTTCGTAGATTCGTCCGATTTATCCGATTTGAATCTTGAGAACCTTGAGATTACGATGTATCTATACCGTATGCATGCTTTTCCTACGATTTTACGGATTTGATTGTGCCATTTTCTTACTTTTAGGAGTTTGTGCGATTTTCCAACCTCTAGTTGTTTATCCGTGTATTTTCATGAATCGTAGATGGGTTTTGGGAATTTCTTCATGTAATTTGAGTATGGATAATTGATTATCATATTCCTTGCGAATCGTTTAGGTACCGGAAGCGCGTTCTTGGACCTACCGAACTCATACCGTTTTTCCGTTCAATTTCTCGATGTCTCAAAGACAAGTATATATTTATGAATGTGCGTTCTCGACTTTGAAAGTATGAAATGTTAATGGCATGATTATTTCTATCCACTCTGGGGTGGGCCTACGGGTCCCCTGAGGGTTTCGTAGCCTCTGGTGCGATTCCACGGATAATATGAACGAACTACTCTGGGGCGGGCCGATAGGTCCCCTGAGGGTTCCGTAGCCTCTGGTGAGGTTCCACGGTATTCATATATGTATTGATGCGATGCTATGAGATTTAGTTATTCCGGAATACTAGTCTTGAATTAATGAATTGACGGTTACATTTACTTTATTGTCGAGAAGTATTGTAGTTCATACTTGATATACTTGCACTAGCTATTCGACGGCTAACCCCTTTATGGGGGAAATACTTTTCATGTATTTCAAGTTCCAGGAGAGCGGACAGGCAGGTATCGGATCGGCATGAAGATGATGGGCAAGTGTGATACTGTGTCTTTCCTCTGGTTGTGTTTCGTGTTTCTCCATTCAGTGTCGTTGTACTGGAATGGTTATTGAATACTCGAGTATTGTTTTCAGTTTTCCTTGATGTTCCAGCCTGTATTGCCGAGGTATTGATTTGTGTGGTGATGTATATGGTTTCATTGGTTATGGTTTTGAATACCATTTGTATTGTCCTTCTTTTCATTGTATCTAGACCTTCTCGGTCAAGTTTTACAGTTCCGCGCATGAATAGCCTTGTGGGTCCCACGACGGGGATCACGGCGCTGTAATATACCCTGAATAACTTGGGGGTGTTACAGAATATGGTATCAGAGATTAGGTTTATGGATACCTAGGCTGTCGGTCTTTTGGGTCGATTGAGTCGTCATTTGCCCACAGTATCACTACTCTGCCATCATCACAGTGCGACCGGTACTTGTAAGTCCTCTCACTCTTCTTGTATTTTTCTTAATCGTTTCGTTTTTAGCTTGGTATTCTCGGGAATTGGTCACTTCGAGAATGTGCGATTTGGATTATACTTACGCACGTGTGTGCCCTTTAGAATGTTGGATGTAAGGAGGAGGAGTCGTGGTCGTGGTCACAGACGTAAACTCTTCCTTGAGATTTTGTCAAATTGCTAATTGCGATATTAGTGTGTATCGGTATTGTGTTGAGACCTTGTTTGGGAGTCGCATGCTAATATCACGGGAGATCATCGACTTCACGTACCTGTAAGTATACTGTTTTGGTTATTATTGGTGGCGGTGTCTGATTGCTTTCGTGATGAGTTGGGAAATTTTGGATTGATCTGTTGTTTGTGACAAGATTGCAAGTTTCGAGGACGAAACTTATTTTAATGCGATATCCCGACTTTTAGTACGTAATATCCGGATTTCAGTATAAATTTTTCGCACTATTTTATCTGAGATATACTGGATAGATTGGTGTCTATACAGTGTGGATAAAATAATTGGAAGACTGAGATAGTTGTATTAGTATAATTGTCGTAGTTGGTCGACAATTACATTTGAAGATATCGTGGGTCATGTTATCGTACTTTTGATATTGGGTATATCATATGAGAATATTATCAAGTTGTATATATGTATTCAATATGTCGTGTATATACATCTAGTATATCAAGACGACGGATAAGAATAGCGGAAAATGGCTAAGTACAGCCACATTAACGCACGCTACAAGGCATGCCTAGCGCACGCTAAGATATATATACTTAGCGTACGCCACGGTGCATACTTAGTGCATGCCAAGAGGTTTGAGTTACGTATGCTAAGGAGGACCCCTAACGTACGCAAGGTATTCTGGATAAGGTCCGGAAGGTGGCCGACAGGTAGGCCCAGACTGTTTATTATCGGCGATTAGCGCACGCTAATGCATGTCGGTAGTGCACGCTAATTTCAGATCGTCAACAGGGAATCTTGGCTTTATTGGCTGCTTTCGGCGTGTAGGACTCGGGCATCTTCTGGGAAGGTATAGGTTGTTGGGTCAACAACGATTAGCGCACGCTAAGGTCGAGGAATAGCGCACGCTACTGAGCATTTCACTGTATCAAGTCAACGCCTTTTTGCGTACACTAATGCATGGGCATTACGTACGTTAGATGAATTTCGAAGCAATGCAGTAGCTTCTGGACTGCCCGATAGCGCACGCTATCAAGGAAGGATAGCGTACGCTAGATCTGTAGCGCATGCTAAATATAAGGTCTAACGCGCGCTAGTGATGTGTTTTATAAAGAGGATAGACGAGTGCTGAGAGGCATTTTGTCCATTCTCCTTCCTTCAGTCAATAGAGAGAGCCTTGGGAAGTACTTGAAGTTCCTAAACATTGAGAGATAATCCTATTAAACAAGATTAAGATGGAGAGCTCGGATTTAAGTATTGTTCTTGAAGTTTTGATGATTCTTGGAATGGAGTTCAATTATTCTTCTTTGTGGTTCGTCCATACAAGGTAATCCTCGTATCCCTTTGATAGTGGTTCGTTTGTTTTTAAAGGATTACTACTTGGGAGGGAGCATGTTGGGATCATCATGTGATAATGTTATATGAGATTTATTGGAATTGTAATAAGAGATTTCGGATGTTGATATGATTATTGACATCTTCTTCATATGATGATAATGGTTTTGTTGCGATTCTTGAGGTTGTATGAATGACATGATGAAGAAAATGGTAACATGGAGATATATATACCTCGGATATGTTGTTCTGAACGTGATTTCGGATATTTCATGTTCTTGAAGAACTCCTGAATTATACGAGGTGATGAAAATTTATAAGTGTTGATGTTTTGAAAATGAATATGGAATATTCATATCTAGAGATAAATTATGTGTTTGAAATAATATTCGCATAGGAATACGAATGTGATTATGAGTTTGATGAGACTATTATTCATCTCTGAATTAGGAAGCCCATACGTTTGGAGCAAATATTCAAGTCGAATGATTGGATTGTTTGATAACCTTTTTAATATGATTATCTATTATTTTGAACCAATCGGATGGTTCGAATTAATGATAGTCATAGGTAAATTTTAACGATGGATTTACGAGAAGGGAACCTTGTCAATTCGTATTTAAGAGTTGAGTTTGGAATCGATAACATTTAGACCCTTATTATTGGTCCGAATTGGTTGCTGATATGATCATCGGATTTCGGCTCATATTGTGGACATGGATTCGTGAGGGAATGAGTTGGATAGTTCAGACTGTGTTTAATCGAGATATTGTGGAACCGAGGAGTTGTGGCCTTGTTGTATTGATATTGATCGTCATCGAACCTGTTGATTATTAATCCTTCATTTTACAATAAGATATGATGTTTGATCATGGATTATGACTGTTGTGTTGCGGTTGAGGTTGAAGAGTTCGTAATTAGCTTGGTCAGGACTGAGGAACTCGTAGACAAAATTAACTGAATTGGTAACAGTTCGTTGTATTGATATCGAGGCAAGTTTTATACTTGTACTAATCAATGAGATTAATGTTATTATGTAGGTGTACGAATGTGTGTATCATTTCGAGACTTGGTCTCTTTATGATTTTGTTGATATCAGGGGATTGTTTGATACGATACCCGTCGGCAAATTATGCCAAATGTTACTGTTGTTCATAAATGGCCGGTTCAAGGCATTGCGATACTTGTTGGTAAAGTTCCTGTCAATAGCTGGTTCGCGGTATCGACGTATCGATTGTGATTGTGATGGATGTTCCATTGAGATATTGTGGTGATCGTCGTTATTGATATTGGTGTTTTTATATTGATATTATATTTGTTAGGAGTATGCCCTCGAATGCCACTCAGAGGTTGTTGAGTGAGGGCATTGTACTTGTAATTATGTAAACCAATTATATAAGGCAAATGAATGTTTCTTTATTTACTGGTAGTTACTGGCATTCCTAACTCGTAAATAAACATATAGAAACTAGTCCGTGTATTTGAGAGCAAAACGTTCCACTCCTTTTTGGATAAGGAGTCGGCCTTTGGAAAGGTTATAGCTCAAATACTTAATCGTTCGCAAGTCGATGAAACTTGGTAGGCGTTAAGTTTAGACTTGTATGACGTGTTCTTTGACATGGAGAGTGCCTGTCGAACACAAATGGTTAGTGGGAGCACACGTTATAGGTATGCTAATTGGATTAGTATACTCGAGACTCACCCTCGATTCGTCACATGGATTTCACTCGGGACGATCAATGACGGAATCGAAAGGTTGTGATAGGTATTCGTGAACCTTAGACTTGAGGATTTAGTAGGGATGTGCTTGTGACGTCAAGATTTTCATTAGAGTAGTTCGACCACGTAAACCTAAGGCGGGGGTCAACCTCGACGTGCATCTTGACGGCAAGTAGCAGTCCTACCGAATAGCAAGATAGAATTCTTTCTCCGTTAGTGAGCGGGTTATATGTCCTATGCGGTTATTGGCGCATGAGATCATAAGTCTTTGGCAAAGCATTGGAGCTAGTTGTATTAGATACACGGCACTCGATGATCTCGATTTGCATTAACGCATGCATAGCGTCAAATGCAGATAGGGTTTGGTGACCGTGACCCTATAACTTGATCGGGATATTTGAAAGAAGGGTTTATACGTATCTTGGTATTCACGATGAATGGTTCTTGAATGATCCCAATCATTCGTTCTCGGTCGAGTGCAGTGTAGGCCACCAGTGGCTAGGTGGTGCTACTACTCTTTGGTTCCTCCCATTCTTTGATCGAGACGGACCTACCGAGTCGCGCAATAGGATAGACAACGGAATGAATCAAGCATAATTCTCTCATTATGAATATTAGATATTCGATATCTAAATTTAGGACATTAGATGTCTAAATCGATTTATTGGATAAATTGATTTACGGCCTAATGAATTAAATATATCACTGGGTGATTAATTTAATTCATGGATATAATTATTTCTTGGAGAAATTAATTATGTTATAATGTATTTGATATGTTTAATTAATTAGATTAATTAATCAATATAAATACATCGATACAGAATCGGAGTTTATCTGTTTGGACTCGCAGGAGTCCGAAACGAACCGAACTTGTCCGATTTCTACATGGGCCAAACCCCACACTTCCACCCACTTTCATATGGACCCATGTTCCATTCTTTAATGCTTGATCATTGAGGTAGTGGGGCTTTGATTCTCATAATTATGAGATGTGCATGTGAAGAGTTGAATAAAAGGAAGTAGAAGACATCTCTCACTTATTAATTCCAATAGCATTCCTACGTGAGATATATTGAGAGAGAGAGAAAGTGAGACTTTGAGTTCAAACACTTATCTTCATCTTCTTCTTCAACTTGTTCTTGGTGATTCTTGGAGAAAAATCAAGAAATAAATGAGAGTTGTGAGTTATACACTTAGAGTGTGATAATCTCATATTGGAAGCTTCATCACTTAGCTCTAGCCGTATCCTCGGAGGATAGCAAGGTGATCGTCGTTCCGGTCGTTTCTCCGGCGCGTGGCAAGTAGAGACGCGGTACTTTCGGCGTTGGATCGTTCAAGAACTTGGGGAATAGCTCAAGAGAAGGTTTCCATTTAATCAACGGACTTCGAGGGTTAGTTTCTTATGACTCTTGCTTTTCGTTTATATATTCGTATATACGTAGCTCGATCGATCCTCGTAGGGATTCGGATCGAATTAATTTTCGCTTTACCGCTTCCTGGGCCTTCGTTTTAGGCACCGAATCCCAACAGTGGTATCGGAGCGTAGGTCTTGCGATCGTATATACGATATTGGCATTTGGAATGCTTGATTAGATGGTGAATGATTTGGAATCATTTTAGTCATAATCGTGGTATATATTTTTACGTTCGTTGTAGTTATATTTTTCGTAAGTTTATGTCTAAATATAAATCTTAATTTCTTGGAAATATGATTTATATTGAAGATATGAATGTTGAAAAATATTGATATCGATATCCGGTCGAAAATCGAGCTCAATCGTCGTCGGACGACTTTTTTGGACAAAGGCGTGAAGTCGCCAGGTGACTCGGCCGTGTCCGTGACACGGGCCGTGTCGAGCGGCCCAGGCCCTTGCCGGGCAGACCCGACCGTGTCGAGACACGGGCCGTGCACTGGCCGGTAGCCGCCGGCGTGACTTCGGCCAAGCGAGCCATCGGCCGGCTACGATGACTTCGGCCATGGCAGCCATTTTCGCCTTACCGATTTTTCCGTATTCTTGAAAATTAATCTCCGCATGTTAAATTGGATTTAATATGATTAAAATGATTTATGGTATTTCATTTTATAAGGGAAATTTGATTAATTGGAATATTTATGGTCGACCGAATTATTTTGAACGTTATTATATTACCGATTGTGTGAATCGATTGGATCGGTTCGTATTGTTGATTGGATCAATGTATCTCTACGCTTTCCATTTATTTAGTATTTATTGAATGAATGCTTTTGAATGGGGATGTGGTTCGTGGACTTAGTTTTTGAATCGCTCGTTTTATTCGATTGGGTTGTAAAGGCCGTTTTGAGCCTATTTATTTTACTAGAAAAATTTGTATCTAGGATGCAATTTTCAATGTAAAATTTATATGTAATGACGAAGACCGGAGGAAGATCCATTTCGAGAAGACGAAGATTCAAGACGAAGACTTGTAATTAGATTACGAAGTTTTTGTTTTCTAGGAACGGTCCATGAACCACATGTTGGTAGCAACTAGGTTGTGAATGGTTTTTTCATATTGTATGAATGCCTCAAACGCGCTAATATGATTAATGTGCAAAGTGTAACGTTAATCGCGAAAATTCTCCCACTATAAATAATTAAGTTTATAAGGTTTCAAGGTTTTCCTTCCCTCCATCGAGTTTTCGAAATTGAAATCCAAACCGGATGTGCTATGCTTCCGAGTTATCGGGGTAGTCGTTCGGGAGGATGGATAAATTACCGAGAGCGCATGGATGCCTTCGGTTGGAGCAAATTTTATCCCTAGAAACTGATAGGTTGCGGATAAGATTCAATTGTGAAACCGATTGCGTCGATGGTATAAACTTAACTTGTTCACGAACCATAGAAATCGTATAGGTTGAGGGGAGTGAACAAGGGGAAAAAGAAGATCGAATCATCCATTAGATGGGTTGGTGTTGGACACCACTTTATGAAAATTAATAGACTAGAAACCTGTTCGGTTGCCCTCTATTAAGATTTATAAAGAACTCGATCACCACTATGAAGTAGAGCGACGATACTTAGGATATCACATGGGAGTGTGTTATTCCGATAAAAATAGTGGGAGCCGGGTAACAAAATAGAAAAGACCTTAATTCTACACTCGTAACATAATTGAATGAGTCACTAATTAATCTGTTATACTTAATGCGCATAAATCTCAATATGACAATGAATCCACTCGCAATTCTACTCGAAAAGAACACCTTAATGGGACCTAACTTTGTGGATTGGCTCCATGTCGATGATTGTCCTCGGTATAGAGGCACTGGGATACGTCTTGGAGACGGACATTCCGGCGCCTCTGTGCGGACCCGAGCCAATCAGAAGAGATTGAAAACCACGAAAAGTGGGTTAAGGATGACGTGAAAGTCCGTGCTTATATGATGGCTTCCATGTCTAATGAGCTTCGAGAGCTCATGAGAAAATGACTTACGCTAGGCGGTCTGTCTCACTTAACCGAGCTTTATGGTGAGCACAAAGTGAATCGCTAGATATGAGATATCCAAGCAATCGCTCGGTGCAAGGATGAAGAAAGGTGAGAAGGTTGGGGAACATGTCCTCAAAATGATATCCATGATCGAGAGATTGGAGGCTCTTGATTTTAAAATGGATACTTCTCTCCAAACCGACCTTATCCTACAGTCTCTCCCTGATTCCTTCTCACAGATTGTTATGAACTTCAACTGCAATGAGATTGCATGTAACTTAGCTGGGCTAATGAACAAACTTGTGACCGCTCAGTCTCAGATGAAGACTCCGCGGATGAAGGAGTCTGCTCTTGTGATTTCTTCTGGACCTCGGAGGTCTAAGAACAAGAAGAAAAGGACCAAGAAGCAAACTGGACCACAAGCTAAGGACCTTAAGGGTAAGGGCAAGGCCCCGATGGTTCCGAAGAACAAGAAGAAGAAGGATGCTTGTCTCAAGTGCGGTGAGCTGGGCCACTGGGCTAGAGACTGTCCGATTCTTCATGGCACTTCAGGTACAGAACTTTTAGTTTTGGAAACAAATTGTTCTGCTACTGTATTTTCTACTTCCTGGATACTGGATTCTGGTGCTAGTTCTCATATTTGTACCGTGAATCAGGATCTGGAACAAAGTAGGAAGCTTGGAGCTGGAGAAGTTATGATCACAGTCGGAAGCGGGCATAGTGTCGAGGCGACCGACATAGGATCACTTCTTTTGGGTTTAGAATCCGGCTTTGTTTTGACTTTAGAAGATGTACTTGTTTTGCCCAAGGGGCACAAAAACATTGTATCCATTCCGGTCATGGACCGAAAAGGCTTTTCATTTTTCATTGGTGATGGTTCCTGCAAAATTTATTTTAGAAATAAACTAGTGGGTACTGCTACATTGTTGAATGGATTGTATCATCTAAATCTCAGCAACAAAGTAGTTGTGAATACTATGACTAGAAAACGTGATAGGGATGAAACCAACCAAGTTTTGAAATGGCATCTTAGACTTGGTCATGTTGGTCAGACCAAGGTTTACAAGATGGAAAAAGATGGACTTATGGGTCCATTGGGATCGGATCCCTTTCCTACTTGTGAATCTTGCCTTAAAGGCAAAATGACCAAGTCCCCCTTCACAGGGACTTTTGAAAGAGCCGCTGATAAACTAGGATTAATCCATACTGACGTTTGTGGTGCTTTGGAAGCAGCACGTGACGGATATCAATATTTCATTACGTTTACAGATGATCATACTAGGTATGGTTATGTATACCTAATGAAACATAAATCCGAGGCCTTTGAGAAATTCCAGAATTCAAGGCCCTAGTCGAAACAAACCGGTAATCATATCAAAGCACTTGGTCGGACCGAGGTGGCGAGTATATGAGTACGGAGTTTGACGAGTTCCTTAAGGAACATGGAATAGTTTCACAACTAACACCTCCAGTACTCCTCGGTTAAATGGTGTGTCGTAAAGAAGGAACCGGACCCTGTTGAACATGGTCCGTTCCATGCTAGGCTATCTTGACTTGCCGATTTACGTGGGGTATGCACTCTGACGCCGCGTATATCTTGAACAGATGTCCTTCCAAATCCGTTCCTAAAACTCCACATGAGATGTGGGAAGGAAGGAAACCAAGTCTTAATCATATTAGGATTTGGGGATGTCCCGCTTATGTCAAGAAGACTAAGGTGGAAAAGTTGGAAGCTAGGTCTGCGAAGGGACGTTTCATTGGATTCCGTGCAGGACGATGGGATATCTATTCTACATGCCCGAAGATCGAAGGATCATTGTTGCTTTACAAGCACACTTCCTGGAAGATGAGTTCATTCAGGAAGGCGGAGCAGGTAGAAGTATTTCTTTAGAAGAATACAATGAAACTCCTCGAGAGACACCTGTGCAAGAAACTAGAACCGAACTTTCTGAAACACAAGTACAACCACCTCGTAGGTCTAGTAGGGTGTCTCATTTACCTGAGAGGTATGGGCTTGTGCACTTGGAGGAGCTGGGTCTCCATGAGGTTCCAAGTGATAGCCAAGAGACCGACCCGACGACCTATGACCAAGCGATGGTGGATGTAGACTCCGCGAAATGGCGTGAAGCTATGGAAGCTGAGATAGACTCGATGCATGTAAATCAGGTCTGGACTCTAGTAGACCGCCCCAAGGGCATAGTGCCCATTGGGAATAAGTGGATCTACAAGAGAAAGACTGATGGTGATGGCAAGGTTGACGCCTATAAGGCCAGGCTTGTGGCAAAGGGTTATACCCAAAAGGAAGGGATCGATTACCACGATACCTTCTCGCCCGTAGCCATGATCAAGTCTATTCGCATGATGCTTGCTATAGCTGCCTACCACGATTATGAGATATGGCAAATGGACGTAAAGACGGCTTTCCTTAATGGATTCCTCGAGGAGGAAATCTATATGGAACAGCCTAAAGGCTTTGTGTCTGAAGTCGATATTCAGAAAGTGTGCAAGCTTCAGCGTTCCATTTATGGACTGAAGCAAGCGTCGCGTAGTTGGAACCTTCGTTTTGACGAGGCGGTCAAAGAGTTTGACTTCGTGCAAAATGAAGAGGAACCTTGTGTATACAAGAAGGTTAGTGGGAGCAAGATCGCATTCTTAGTACTATATGTAGATGACATTCTACTAATAGGAAATGATGTGGGAATGCTCGATTACGTGAAAGCTTGGCTTTGAGTAATTTCTCCATGAAAGACTTGGGAGAAGCAACCTATATTCTTGGTATTCGGCTCTCTAGGGATAGATCGAAGAGAACAATAGGCCTTTCCCAAGCCCTCTATATAGATAAGATCTTAAAGCGATTTAAGATGGATGATTCTAAAAGAGGGTTCCTACCGATGCAACATGGAATAAAACTCACCTTGAAGATGTGTCCTCAAAGTGAGGAACAACGCAAGGAAATGAGTAATATACCATATGCTTCGGCCGTGGGTAGCCTTATGTATGCTATGTTGTGTACAAGACCTGACATCGCGCATGCTGTAAGCGTGGTGAGTAGGTTTCAGGCAAACCCAGGTAGGGAACATTGGACTCGTCAGAACAACGTTCTCAAGTACTTGAGAAGAACGAGAGATATGGTTCTTATGTATGGCGGTGGAGATTTAGATGTGGTGGGATTCACTGATTCGGACTTCCAAGGACTGAAGGACGACTCGATGTCCACTTCTGGCTATATATTTACTCTTAATGGAGGAGCAGATCTTGGCGTAGTGCCAAGCAAAGCGCGACCGCGATTCCACTGTCAGCCGAGTATCAAGCGGCCTCGGAGGCTTCCAAGGAAGGGTTACGGATTAAGAAGTTTCGGGAGAACTTCAAATGATACCATGTCTTTGCCGCCTGTTCGCTATCTGCGACAACGACGGAGTGTGCGCAGCCAAGGAGCCGAGGTTTCACAACACCAAACATATTGAGAGGAAGTATCATCTCGTAAGAGAATTTGTTCGCAAGGGATACATTGTCTTGCCGCAGAGTAGACTCGGCCGACAACGTCGCCGATCCACTGACAAGCCACTTTCTCGGACTAGCTTGGAGCGTCATCTAGAGAACATGGGTATTAGATACCATAGTGTGTGGCATTGAGTGCAAGTGGGAGATTGTTAGGAGTATGCCCTCGAATGCCACTCGGAGGTTGTTGAGTGAGGGCATTGTACTTGTAATTATGTAAACCAATTATATAAGGCAATGAATGTTTCTTTATTTCTTGGTAGTTCTTGGCATTCCTAACTCGTAAATAAACATATAGAAACTAGTCCGTGTATTTGAGAGCAAAAGCGTTCCACTCCTTATTGGATAAGGGAGTCGGCCTTTGGAAAGGTTATAGCTCAAATACTTAATCGTTCGCAAGTCGATGAAACTTGGTAGGCGTTAAGTTTAGACTTGTATGACGTGTTCTTTGACATGGAGAGTGCTGTCGAACACTAATGGTTAGTGGGAGCACACGTTATAGGTATGCTAATTGGATTAGTATACTCGAAACTCACCCTCGATTCGTCACATGGATTTCACTCCGGGACATCAATGACGGAATCGAAAGGTTGTGATAGGTATTCGTGAACCTTAGACTTGAGGATTTAGTAGGGATGTGCTTGTGACGTCAAGATTTTCATTAGAGTAGTTCGACCACGTAAACGGAAGGCGGGGTCAACCTCGACGTGCATCTTGACGGGCAAGTAGCGAGTCCTTGAATAGCAAGATAGAATTCTTTCTCCGTTAGTGAGCGGGTTATATGTCCTATGCGGTTATTGGCGAGATGAGATCATAAGTCTTTGGCCAAAGCATTGGAGCTAGTTGTATTAGATACACGGGCTCGATGATCTCGATTTGCATTAACGCATGCATAGCGTCAAGTACAGATAGGGTTTGACTGACCGTGACCCTATAACTTGATCGGGATATTTGAAAGAAGGGTTTATACGTATAGTGGTATTCACGACAGAATGGTTCTTGAATGATCCCAATCATTCGTTCTCGATCGAGTACAGTGTAGGCCACCAGGCTGGCTAGGTGGTGCTACTACTCTTTGGTTCCTCCCATTGCTGACTGAGACGGACCTACCGAGTCGCGCATTAGGATTGACGACGGAGTGAATCAAGCTAATTCTCTCATTATGAATATTAGATATTGGATATCTAAATTTAGGACATTAGATGTCTAAATCGATTTATTGGATAAATTGATTTACGGCCTAATGAATTAAATATATCACTGGGTGATTAATTTAATTCATGGATATAATTATTTCTTGGAGAAATTAATTATGTTATAATGTATTTGATATGTTTAATTAATTAGATTAATTAATCAATATAAATACATCGATACGGAATCGGAGTTTATCTGTTTGGACTCGCAGGAGTCCGAAACGAACCGAACTTGTCCGATTTCTACATGGGCCAAACCCCACACTTCCACCCACTTTCATATGGACCCATGTTCCATTCTTTAATGCTTGATCATTGAGGTAGTGGGGCTTTGATTCTCATAATTATGAGATGTGCATGTGAAGAGTTGAATAAAAGGAAGTAGAAGACATCTCTCACTTATTAATTCCAATAGCATTCCTACGTGAGATATATTGAGAGAGAGAGAAAGTGAGACTTTGAGTTCAAACACTTATCTTCATCTTCTTCTTCAACTTGTTCTTGGTGATTCTTGGAGAAAAATCAAGAAATAAATGAGAGTTGTGAGTTATACACTTAGAGTGTGATAATCTCATATTGGAAGCTTCATCACTTAGCTCTAGCCGTATCCTCGGAGGATAGCAAGGTGATCGTCGTTCCGGTCGTTTCTCCGGCGCGTGGCAAGTAGAGACGCGGTACTTTCGGCGTTGGATCGTTCAAGAACTTGGGGAATAGCTCAAGAGAAGGTTTCCATTTAATCAACGGACTTCGAGGGTTAGTTTCTTATGACTCTTGCTTTTCGTTTATATATTCGTATATACGTAGCTCGATCGATCCTCGTAGGGATTCGGATCGAATTAATTTTCGTTTTACCGCTTCCGCTGGGCCTTCGTTTTAGGCACCGAATCCCAACAATATTAACCGATTGAAGGCATTGATGTATTCGATTATCATCTTCGTTATCGGTAACCGATTAAATGTGCCGAGACATCCGTTGTATCGTTGTTATCGAATTGCTGTTCCAAGGTAATCGAAGTATTGATTTGGGACTGTCGAAGATAGTTCCCATCCGTTGAGTCGTTATCGATTGGTCATTCTAAGACAATCGAGGTATTGAATTGGAATCGCCGAGGATAGTGCCCATCCATGAGTTATTATTGTCGTGTTGGCCGACTCAAGGCAGCACACTATTATTCTTGTGAACTCGATAATTTTGTGATCGTTGAAGGTTGAGGATTTCCCGGATGGTTATGTTGTGATTGTTGTTCGTGTTAATCGGTCCTTAGAGATTTTGATCCCAGTATGGTTGTTTTGAATATTTTTGGTCGTGTCGATCTTTCATTATTCATGTGTCATCGTTCACTTGGTGAGTCGTATGATCCGTATTGGGTATATTATCCTTTGAGTTTCGTTGTCATGTTGTATCATGGCATATCTGGAATCATATCTGCGTGCCGATTGGTTATGTGTAGGATTTTTAGCCAGGCACACGATGGTCATGCGTGGATATTTCCGCATTGGACCGTGCACACGAGACGTAGTTCGTGAGGCTAATTAGGAACATTGTCACCCGTATATTCTGGATTCTGTATACGGGGTGGACATGTGCACGGACACATTTCCGGATCGGGCGTACTGTGATGTCCCTCTTGAGCCTTATTGTTTGGTCGTTCGTAGTCCATGTTGTATTGGATATGTCCGACGATTTGCGACTGGTTGTTCATACGCCGAGGGGTATGTCCGACAGTCAGGTTTGTTTCTTTGAGATCTGTATTGTGATGATTTACAGCTTCGGCTGAGGGGCTTTCAGGCCATTGTGATGTATCGGTATTTTCTGTTGGGGCCTTCGGACATTGTGATTCGTATCTATTTCGGCATTGGTTTGGTTTACCTTCGGGTGATGTATTATTGTGTTCTATATTGATGATTCGCCGTTTGGGCATAAGTTTTCAGTTCTTGTGTATCTCGTTGAGTTTTTCCTGGCGGTATATTTCTTCTCCCTACTTGTTTTAAGTTTCGGGACGAAACTTCTTTTAAGGAGGGTAGAATGTAATACCCGTAATTTTGATTTCCGGTAATTTTCTATTTTTGGCGGAAGTCCATTTTGACGACTCGCTTGGGACCGTTTCGTCATCCTGAGAATGATTCATTCTACACTTTTTGACATCCGAGTTCGTTTCGGTATTCTTTTGTTGAGTTCCGTGTTTCTTAACGACTTTTCCGCACTCGAGTTCGATTCTTATGAATCTCGTTCGAAATTACTGTTTCGAATTTCCCGTAAGTCCGTTTAACTTTGTTAGACGTGTTGTGAACTTCGGTTTGGTTATTCGATCACGTATCGTGATTTTCGGACGTTTTGGGTCGTTTTCGTAATTTCCAAAAGTTTGGGGTAATTACTTCGGTTGTCGAATTTCGAGCCTTCGGGTGGTCGGAATCGTGTGTTCTCTTAGCTTTCAGATTCGTCTTTGCGAGTACTTCGTAACCGTATCTTCGATTCGTATTCAGGTTCGGGTTTCGGTGTCGTTTTCTTGAGTTCAGTGTTATTAAACGACTTTTCCAAGTCTGAGTTTGACTTTGTTAAATCACCATTAATTTTTGGAAACTCCAAAATTATGAATCTTTGCAACATTATAAATCATAAAGTTAGCTTTCCAATGGTTCAAACGATGAGTCAATCGGGGTCCGGACGAAGGAGTTATGGTCGATATAGCTAAGTCACTCACATGTTCCAGTTTTGGCCGAGCAGCCTGCCGGAAGGGCCGCGGCACACTTGGTCGAGCCGCGGCACACACACATTTTCAATCTTCAGACGACCCGTCTGTACGTTGTGCCGCGGCACATGTCGGCTGGGCCGCGGCACACTGCCGAGCCCTGGGAGCAGTTTTTGGGCCTGTGCCGCGGCACACTTCGGCTGGGCCGCGGCACACAGGGCAGTCAACCCTATAATTACGTTTTTTTCAGCAAAATCAGATCATTTTGCCCCTTTTCTTCAACCATACGAGAGAGAGAGAGGCTTGAGGGAGAGAATTTTCATCATCCATCATTTGAGTGTTTGATTTTCTTCATCCCCTTTCGATCGTGAAGCCCGGATCATCGATCTATCGCGTATTCTTCGGATCATAGTGCTTGGATCTTCAAGAGGTAATTTCTTCAACGTCTTGGATTTCGATTTTTTGTTGAGTAATGATGTTTTGGGTGTTAAGATCATGTTGTATGAAGTGATATACGCATGATTATGGGCATGTTTGATTATTCATTGGATTATTGAAGGATTATTCAAGAACACTTTGAATATTGTGTTGGATTTTGGGGTTTTTTGTAGATTCGTCCGATTTATCCGATTTAAAGCTTGAGAACCTTGAGATTATGATGTATCTATACCGTATGCATGCTTTTCCTACGATTTTACGGATTTGATTGTGCCATTTTCGGACTATTGGGAGTTTGAGCGATTTTCCAACCTCTAGTTGTTTATCCGTGTATTTTCATGAATCGTAGACGGGCTTCGGGAATTTCTTCGTGTAATTTGAGTATGGATAATTGATTATCATATTCCTTGCGAATCGTTTAGGTGCCGGAAGTGCGTTCTTGGACCTACCGAACTCATACCATTTTTCCGTTCGATTTCTCGATGTCTCAAAGACAAGTATATATTTATGAATGTGCGTTCTCGACTTTGAAAGTATTAAATGTTAATGGCATGATTATTTCTATCCACTCTGGGGTGGGCCGACGGGTCCCCTGAGGGTTTCGTAGCCTCTGGTGCGATTCCACGGATAATATGAACGAACCACTCTGGGGTGGGCCGATAGGTCCCCTGAGGGTTCCGTAGCCTCTGGTGCGGTTCCACGGTATTCATATATGTATTGATGCGATGCTATGAGATTTAGTTATTCCGGAATACTAGTCTTGAATTAATGAATTGACGGTTACATTTACTTTATTGTCGAGAAGTATTGTAGTTCATACTTGATATACTTGCACTAGCTATTCGACGGCTAACCCCTTTATGGGGGAAATACTTTTCATGTATTTCAGGTTCCAGGAAAGCGGACAAAGGTGTATCGGATCGGCATGAAGATGATGGGAAAGTGTGATACTGTGTCTTTCCTCTAGTTGTGTTTCGTGTTTCTCCATTCAGTGTTGTTGTACTGGAATGGTTATTGAATACTCGAGTATTGTTTTCCGTTTTCCTTGATGTTCCGGCCTGTGTTGCCGAGGTATTGATTTGTGTGGTGATGTATATGGTTTCATTGGTTATGGTTTTGAATACCATTTGTATTGTCCTTCTTTTCATTGTATCTAGACCTTCTCGGTCAAGTTTTACAGTTCCGCGCATGAATAGCCTTGAGGGTCCCACGGCGGGGCTCACGGCGCTGTAATATACCTTGAATAACTTGGGGGTGTTACAAAAACTCTCCTTTAAGATGTGTCCTCATAGTGAGGAACAATGAAAGGAAATGAGTAATATACCATATGCTTCGGAAATTGGGTAGCCTTATACTTTATTATGTACGAGACCTGACATTGCGCATGCTGGGAGCGTGGTAAGCAGGTTTTGGGAAAACCCAGTTAGGGAACATTAGACCACCGTAAAGAACATTCTCAAGTACTTTAGAAGGACTAGAGATCTGGTTCTTAAATATGGTGGTGGAGAACTGAATGTGGTGGGATTCACTGAATTGGACTTCCAAGGACAGAAAGACGATTCGATGTCTACTTCTGGCTACATATTTACTCTTAATGGAGGAGCAGTATCTTGGCATAATGCCAAGTATAGCGCGACTGCTAATACCACCTATTAGGCTGAGTATAAAGCGGCCTCGGAGGCCTCCAAAGGAATCATTTAGAAGTTACTAGGTAAACTTCACATGACACCTTGTGCTGCGCTGCCAGAGCAGTAGCACAGGCCTAGGAGCCGAGGTTTCATAACAGTACCAAACATATTGAGAGAGAGTATCATCTCGTAAGAGAATTTGTTCGCAAAGAGATACATTGTGCTTCCTAGAGTAGAGTCAGCCGACTATGTCGCTGATCCACTGACCAAGCCAATTTCTCAGATTAGCTTGGAGCGTCATCTGGAAAACATGGGTATTAGATAACATTGTGTGTGGCACTGAGTGCAAGTGGGAGATTGTTGGGAGTATGCCCTCGAATGCCACTCAGAGGATGTTGAGTGAGGGCATTGTACTTGTGATTATGTAAATCATTTATATAAGGCAATGAATGTTTCTTTATTTACTGGTATTACTGGCATTCCTAACTCATAAATATACATATAGAAACTAGTCTGTGTATTTGAGAGCAAAACGTTCCACTCCTTATTGGATAAGGGGGTAGGCACTAGAAAGGTTTATAGCTCAAATACTTAATCGTTCGCAAGTCGATGAAACTTGACTTGGCGTTAAGTTTATGTGAAGACTTATATGACGTGTTCTTTGACATGGAGAGTGCCTGTCGAACACTAATGGTTAGTGGGAGCACACGTTATAGGTATGCTAATTGGATTAGCATACTCGAACCGACTCACCCTCGATTCGTCACACGGATTTCACTCCGAGATAGTCAATGATGGAATCGAAAGGTTGTGATAGGTATTCGTGAACCTTCGACTTGAGGATTTAGTAGGGATGTGATTGTGACGTCAAGATTTTTATTAGAGTAGTTCGACCCTGTAAACCGGAAGGCAGGGGTCAACCTCGACGTGCATCTTGATGAGCAAGTAGCAGGTCCTACTGAATACCAAGATAGAATTCTTTCTCCCGTTAGTGAGCGGGTTATATATCCTATGCGGTTATTGGTAGATGATATCATTAGTCTTTGGACAAAGCATTGGAGCTAGTTATATTAGATACACGAGAGCTCGATGATCTCGATTTGCATTAACACATGCATAGCGTCAAGTACAGATGGGGTTTGACTGATCGTGACCCTATAACTTGATCGGGACATTTGAGAGAAGGGTTTATACGTTTACTGGTATTCACGACAGAATGGTTCTTGAATGATCCCAATCATTCGTTCTCAGTTGGGGTACAGTGTAGGCCGCCAGGCTGGCTAGGTGGTGCTACTACTCTTTGGTTCCTCCCATTGCTGACTGAGATGGACCTACCGAGTCGCGCAATAGAATTGACGACGGAATAAATCGAGCTTATTATCTCATTATGAATATTAGATATTGGATATCTAATTAATTGGGACATTGGATGTCTAAATTGATTTATTGGATAAATTGATTTATGGCCTAATGAATTAAATAAATTACTGAGTGATTAATTTAATTCATGAATATAATTATTTCTTGGAGAAATTAATTATGTTGTTATGTATTTGATATGATTAAATAATTGGATTAATTAATTGATATAAATATATCTGAACGGAATCGGAATTTATCTGTTTGAACTCACGGGAGTCCGAAACGAACCAAACTCGTCCGTTTTTCATAATGGCCGCCCCCTTTACTTCCACCTACCTTCCCATTGTCTTTTCCTTCCATTTATTAATCAATGATCATGACTTTGTGGGGCAAGGTATCATGTGGTTTGATTTGTTCACATGAGGGTGGAATTATAATAAGAAGAAGACTTGTCAATCTCACTCTTCACCACTTGTATTCCGTACGTGAATAAGAGAGAGAGAGAGAGAGAGAGAGAGAGAGAGAGAGAGAGAGAGAGAGAGAGAGAGAGAGAGAAAGATCAAAGTGTTCTTTTCATAGTCTTCTTCCTCTTCTTCTTTTCTTCTGGGTGGTTCTTGGAGAAAAATCCAGAAATTAAAGAGAGATAGTGATTTATACACTTAAAGTGTTGTAATCAAAAATCAATAGCTTCATCATTTAGCTCTAGCCGTATCCTTGGAGGATAGAAAGGTGATCGTCATCCCGTTCGTCTCTCCAATGCGTGGCAAGTAGAGGCGTTGTATTTTCGATGTTGGATCATCCAAGGGCTTGGAGCGGATTGGATCGTAGGGAAAGCAATCTAAAGCTTGGGGAATAGCTCAAGAGAAGGAATCCATTTAATCAACGGACTACAAGGGTGAGTTTCTATATCTCTTATGTTTCGTATAATATTCGCTCGATCGATCCTGTTGACTCAAAATGTATTTTGATGATAATTTCATTCAAAACATTTGATAAAATCAATCTCAGCACGTTGTTATATTGAAGGAGCAAAATGGTGTTAGCGCACGCTACCTATACCAGAGAAGCGCATGCTATCGAGGAATGTATATACAGCCTAGTCCGTCAGCTGCAGTCCAGTGAAGTTACCTGATGGATAGCGCACGCAAGACTTTCAATATTAGCGCACGCTAAATTACTACAGTTAGCTCACGCTATACAACAATATTAACGCACGCTATCGTATCATTCAGTCAGAGGACAGTAAGGTCTGAAAAGAAAAAGGAAACGGTTTTGCGCACGCTACGAACAATTATTTACGTACGCTAATACAAGGACTTAGCGCACGTTATTCTTCATTACTTGCGCACGCTACCGGCTATCATGGTCAGTAGTCCATTAGCTACTGGACTCAATATAAAAAGGGCTTTACGTACGCTACACAGGGTAACGTACGTTACTGAAAGAAACATTTAGCGCACGCTACGATATAAACATTAGCGCACACTAAATCAGTCAACAGCCTACCGTTGGATTTTCTACCATTAGAAAAGCAAGAGCCAATGAAGATCCGTGAAATCTGGAAAAGATGGAATTAATTAATACTAGCGCACGCTATGCATGCTTGCTACCGCACGCTAAGTTCAAATTTAGCCGTTGGATAAAGAGACGTTGGGAAGACAAACCAACACTTTCAAAGTCAAGATTGAAGACCTGTTGACCAACCGATAACGCACGCTACGAGTACATGACTAGCGCACGCTAGCCATACAATATTACCGTTGGAACAGTTTTGTGACCGTTCAGGAAAGCCAAGTCAGAATCGATAGCGCACGCTAGACGGCATTATTAGCGCACGCTAATAATACGATTTTCAGTATTTGAAGAATGGCTCTCACCTATAAATACCCATAGGACTTGGGTATCATTTACACAACTTCAAGCATACAAGCATACAAGCATTCTTGAGCTCAAATTACTACTGATTACTACATTATAAGTTGTGAGAAGAAAAGATACAATAGTGATTTTCATTGTAATATCTACTATACTTTGTATTCTTTCATTTGATTGTAAGTGTTGCATCACTTACACTTGAGCGTAAGAGAAACGAATCAAGAGTCACTAATCTGGTGTTATTAGGATCTTTGATCCGGCATTGTTAGGATTATACTCCCATATTCGTATAGTGAGGATTATCTAGTTCCTATAGAACACTAGATATACAAAAGTTTATATTGAGAGAGAGGTTGAGCTTGGACCGATAGAAGACAAGCGGTTGTAACGGTTGTGTACTCGGACCGATTGAAGACGAGTCAAGTTTGTGGTTGTTCTTGAGCCAATAGAAAAGGAAGTCGGAGAGAGGACGTAGGCAAGTTGCCGAACCTCTATAAATCTTTGAGTCTTTATTTTCCGCACTATTTTTCATTTATTCGCAAGAAATTTCGTTATTCCGCATTACCACTATTCAGCCCCCCTTCTAGTGGTAAATTTATCTCTTCAGTTGGTATCGGAGAGGGTCTCTTTTTAAAGGTTTAACCACCTAAGGGAAAAAGATCCGCAAATGGCACTTCTTGGCCAAATCGAAGGAAATGCTCTCAACCGTCCTCCTTTCTTCGACGGTTCCAATTTCATGACATGAAAAAATAAAATGGCTATCTTTGTTCAAGCCTATGATATTGAAATTTGGAAAGTTATTGCTCTCGGTCCGAAGCTTGCAAAGAAGGAGGATGGATCGTTGAAAAAGTTCGATGAATTCAATGACGAGGATTGGAGGAACACACACGTCAACTCACGAGCTACTCAACTCCTCTATTGCGCTCTTAATCCCGAAGAACTCAATAGGATATCGTCCTACGAAAGCGCAAAGGAAATTTGGGAAATTCTCGAAGTCACTCATGAGGGAACCACCCAAGTCAAGGAAACCAAAATCAACATGCTACTTCATGACTACGAACTTTTCTCCATGAAAGACGAGGAAACAATCACAAATATGTTGGATCAATTTTCGGCTATAACCAATGGTCTTGCATCTTTCAGAAATCCTATATCGAGTAGCGATAAAGCAAAGAAAACTGGATGAGAACACGCAAACCCGGAGTCTCACATCCAACGGAAAGTCTGGGACAGAAACATAAGAAGACACTGGTCGTTCGTGAGGCTCGGACCCGTCAGCCTGGTAAGGTGTAAAACACCGAAAGGGTTAGTCCTGGAAAACAAAGAACCCCACAACACCTGATTGCATTGTGGTTTGGTTGCCTTACCTGAGCTAAAGCGAGCGGCAAAGCCCGTCCTGTCCCGTTTCCATGCTATACTGCAATCGACGATGGCTCCATACCTCGGGTTAAAATCCGGAAGGGTGGGCTTGATGTCAAGAACTTCGGTCACAACTCTTCGGGTGAGGTATCAATGAGCCATAAATTCTTGGTTATTGTACAAATAGCAAAGCATATCGCGTTTATAACATTAGAACGAATAAAGTTGAAGAATCCATTCATGTTAAATTCAATGATATGATCTCACCCCCGAGAAAGGTAGAATACTTTGATGATGCAGGTACTTTTCCGGATCCCTCACCCGAAGTGAAGAAAATTTCGGAAATCGAAACGAACACAATCGTTGATTTACTGAAAGATTGGAGGCACATCAAAGACCATCCAAAGGATCTCGTGATTGGAAACATTGAAGACGGTGTTCAAACCCGAAGGAGAACCACCGAATTTATGGCTCATTGTGCTTTTGTATCTTAAATAGTTCCCAAGAATATATCCGAAGCTCTCGATGATGAAAGTTGGGTGATGGAAATGCAAGAGGAGCTTGTGCAATTCATGCACAACAATGTATGGAATTTAGTTCCCGCTCCTAAAAATAAAATAATTATCGGAACTAAATGGGTGCATAAAATTAAGAGTGACGAAGATGTTTATCCAATTCGAAGTAAATCTCGCTTGGTCGCTCAAGGGTATAATCAAGAGTAAGGTCTTGATTACGAAGAAAGTTTTGCTCCCGTGGCTCGACTCGAAGCCATTCGCTTGTTAGGTGCATTTGCTGCCCACAAAAAGATCAAACTATTTCAAATGGATGTGAAAAGTGCATTCTTGAATGTCTACATTCAAGAAGAAGTCTACGTCAAGCAACCTCCCGGTTTTGAAGATCATCAATTTCCGGATCACGTCTACAAGCTCAACAAGGCACTCTACGGGTTGAAACAAGCACCCCGAGCATGGTATGATCGTTTAAGTCAATTTTTAATTGTAAATGACTATAAAAGAGGCTTAGTCGATAATACCTTGTTTGTTAAAATATTGAATGATGATATACTTGTTTGCCAAATCTATGTTGATGACATTGTATTTGGAGCTACTAATGAATCTTTGTGCCAAGATTTCTCTAATCTTATGAAAGGAGAGTTCGAGATGAGTATGATGGGAAAATTAACGTTCTTCCTCGGGCTTCAAATCAAGCAATGCGAAGATGGAATCTTTATCCATCAAACGAAGTACTCAAATGACCTCCTCAAGAAATTCAAAATGGAAAGTAGCAAGGTGATATCTGTAATATCCGGAATTTCTACTACTGATGTTTAATATTATTTTATCCGAGTTATATTGTACAGCGTGGAATCTGTACAGTAGAGATAAAATAAATAAAGGACTGAGATATCAGTATCGGTATAATTGTCGTATTTGGTCGACAATTACATTTGAGGATATTGTGTATCAGGTTGTCGTACTTTTGATATTGGGTATATCGTATGATGATATTATTGGATTCAGTGTTTGTGTTCAGTGTGTCTTATGTTCGCTTTTGGTATGTCGAGACGTTGGACAAGAACTGCGGAAAATGGCTAAGTATAGCCTTATTAGCGCACGATATTCATGCATAACGACGCTATCGTGCAGGATTAGCGACGCTACGTTTATAGGTTAGCGTACGCTAGTGCATGTGATCGGAAGGAATCTGCGTGTGGACCCGCCGCTTCGGCGCACGCTCGGTAAGTCACGGTTGTTGTCCTGAAGTATTAGCGCACGCTCTAATATTAGGCTTAGCCCAAGATAACAATGTATCAATCAACAAGTAATCTTATCCTTGCCGATCTTTGTCGGAATATGGGGGCGAGTGGTAGGTGAACACCGTAGCAAGTCAACTTCGGATAGCGCACGCTAAGATAAATGACTTGCGACGCTAAGCAGATGTTTTACGACGTTAATGCATGGGCATTACGTCGTAAGTTAGTTTACGAAGCAAGGCGAGAGCCTTTGGGCCGATAGCGCACGCTTAAAAAGTCAGTTAGCGCACGCTAAGGCGGTAGCGCACGCTAAACATGAGATGTTAGCGCACGCTAATAATGAATATTATAAAAAGGGACAAGGGTGTTATGAAGCATTTCGTCCATTCCTTCCTTGTAACCGAGAGAGAGAGTTTTTAGAGAGAGGTTTGAGGTCCCAAACACCGAGAGATGATGATCTTTAACAAGATTAAGATGGAGAGCATGGATTCAAGCCTCGTTCTTCAAGTTATTCATGATTCTTGGAATGGAGTCTAGTGTTCTTATTCTTGGTTCATCCAATCCGTAATTTTCGTATCCTCTTGATGATGGTTCGTTTTCTTGGATGATTTCATGTAAGGAGCATGTTGGATAATCATAGGATGATGTTATATGAGATTCAATGGAATTTTGATAAGAGTTTCGGATGTTAGTTAAGATTCTTCTTACTATAAGGATGGTGATTCGTTTAACCCGATCTAAGATGGATTTCAATCTTGTTAATTATATTGATCGATTTAGAGGAGTTAAATCATGATACGAGGTTGAATTCGGATTGAATATGATATGATCCTTGTTATCGAGTCGGTTTGATTGTTGATGTTATTATTGATATATGGACATTGATATTATCCTTGTGATAGTTATGGTGTCGTTTATCTTCAAGAGATATGGAGATTTATGTCTCCTTCATTCGGATTCGTAGTTGCAAGATGCTAGTCGATGCTTGGAATGCATGCCATCAGACGGCATTAGCGCACGCTAAGCTTACCGCTAGCGCACGCTAACGGGAGCAACTTAGCGCACGCTACGTTAGGTGATTAACGTGCGCTAAGTAGGCAGACGATGCGGTATTTTTGTGTTTTGATTAGGAATTCGTGATGGTTTGACTTGGTTGGTTCCGACCGTGTTTATTCGAGGTTGTGTTGAACCGTTGAGTTCGATTGGTTAGTATTGTCGGTTGTTGATTGTTATCGGATATGTGTTATTTGATTTCTTCGATAGGTTGAGATTGCTGATCGGTGATTATAACCGGATATTGCGGTCGTGTTCGAGTATGTCCATTGTATTGCTTTTGATCGGCCGAGGAGCTCGTAGACAAAGGCAATGTGTTCGGCAAGAATTTCGTGGTATCGGTATCGAGGCAAGTTATTACTTGCTCGGTTATAATATTTAATGAATGGTTTCGCTTCATTTCGCTTATAATGCATATAGCGATGATTATTATTGTGAACTCGGATATTCGGATCGCATATCGCTCTTTCGATTCTGGGAGGTAAATCATAATGTATATGCTTTATCTCGCTTATTGGTAACTTGAGTATCGAGGTTACATTATAATAAAGACGAAGATATGAGTATCTATAGTTCATTGTACGTTTGGATCGCCGAGCATTGAGGATAATCGGTGATGATTGGACATCGAGGTTGCTCCCGAAGGACTCGGGGCAAGTATTCCATATTGATTATGGTTTAGTGTTATTTATTTTGGTCTCGTACATTTTCTTTCATGTTGTTGAACATGAAGTAGTCCTAGTATATTGTCATGTTGTCATGCATGTTATGTTGTTCATGTGGATGAACGTGTTGATTTGCATATGTGTATGCATATTGTGTTGTTTTTGTTGTGTAAATAATCCGATGGGATTATGAGGATCTATGCTGAGGGCGCTGGATCGAATGTCCACCATGCGTTGGTTAAACGGGATCATCATGGGGATCTATGCTGAGGGCGCTGGATCGTTGGACAGGTTTTCCACCATGCGTTGGTTCGACGGGATCATCATGGGGATCTATGCTGAGGGCGCTGGATCGTTGGATTACTGAGATTGTGTTGATGGAATCTGGTGAATTCGCATCATTGATTTTACCATGTGTTGTTGTTCACATGTGTATTGTTAGTTATCCACCTTATGTTGATCTGATAGGATCAACAAAGGGATCTATGCTGAGGGCGCTGGATCATCGGATTTCCATTGAGTATACATGATTGTTATTGTTGTGATCATATTGACGTGGTCATATGAGTATGCATTTGTAGGTCTTGTGTTAGGACCTTGTCCGTATTGCATTGATCTGATCTCGGATTAGACTGGTATGATTGTCGTGGCACTTCATATCTCGAGGTATGTTCCGTATTTTCCTTTGGTATTTGTCTTGATGGACGATCGGTTATCCTCTTGGGATTTGATGATGTTATTCGATGGATCGTATTGGTCAGAAATGGTATATTTCCGTATCGTGAGTTGGTTATGACAGTTTGAGAACCTTGAGTATTGTTTGAGGTACAGTACTTATATTATGTTCGAGTTTATTGGTAAATCGAGTACATGATGTGAAATGTGATAATGGCTACTCTGATGAGAATCACTTGAGTAAGCAAAGTTATGGCGGTAAGATTACATTGATCGTATTCTTATGTTGTATTCTCATTTGTATGTTATTATTAATGTGATGTGACAGTTATCATTGTTGGATATTATGGCTGACCCCGTCATGGGATTTCTTTTAGGTTCTCGGAGTATCGAGCTTGTAGCGGTCGTGAAGAGATGAGCTTCCCGGAGGATACTGGCTAGGACATGTTCTGTACATTGAGTTTCTTGATTGGTTCTTGTTTTCCGCTGCTAGAGTATCGTTTTGGTTGGTCTTTTTCCGCTGCGTGAGTATTTTGAGACGCTCTTTTGGTATCTCGTAATCGAGGTTACTTTGGAAATCGTTTTCTAAACTTTTGAGTATCAATTTGTTTGGCCTTGCGATTTCAAATGAGTTTTACGACGGTTTTTGATAATTGGATTTTATAAGTCTTTGTTTATTTTTAAAGTTAGTAAGTCGTTGGCCTCTTGGGCATTTGTAAATGTTTGTGAAAAATTCTTTTTAGCCTTGTGGGTTCCATCTCGGGCCCACGGCGCTGTAATATTTCCTTAAATGCTGGGTGTTACGAATATGGTATCAAGCTTAGGTTGAGAAAACCTAGGCATTTGGGTCGAGTTGGGTCGTGTTTTTGTTGCGTCATTCGAGTTGTCGATTGACAAATACTAGAGCCGTGAGTCTTTGTTGTTCACTCGGGCTTGTGCGTTATCGGATTTGCCAAGATCGCATCGGGCTTGTTATAACTTTTCCAAATGGTGTTTACGTGATATATTGTGTTCTTGAGTTGCACTGAGTTTGCAAAACGTGAGTTTTGAAAATACCTGTGTCGAGTATTTTCTTGAGTCTAGACATGTGCCAGTATCACGGGGAATCGTCGGCTTCACGATCTGTAAGTATTCGGATTTTTGAATTTCATTCAGATTTTTTGCCGTTCTAAGTTGATATGTTTTGAGATTCAGCAGATATTATGCATTTCAATATAAGGTGATAGAGTTGGGATAGGATTGATGATCTTGAGAAGTTAAGATTTTGGAAATCAGTATATCAGCTAGATTTTGGAACGGAATTGTGTAATCGGGAGAAGGACTATGGATTGTTGAGAAGAACATGTAGCATGTTAATTCATTTGAGATACATGAACTGTTTTGAGCATTTGAAAATGATACTTTTCAAAATGAATATTTTACGGATGTTTTACGGAAAATGATTTTGGGCCGAGACCCAATCGATTTTGAAATGGTTTTATAACTCAGGACTTGAAGTCCGAAAAGGGGTTTTCTACTTTTTAAACTTTTTGTAATGCGGAACGAGTTACGGGCTAAGACCCTAATGTTTCAAACGGCTTTTCTGTTTTCTTAAAACTCCCGAGACTTGTAAAACACTTTACCAATCGTTTACCTATGTTATTTCCGCCTTTCGAGGCTTTGGTTTACTTGTTCAAATTGAACCTCTCGGGAAGTCTTTCGCTGTGTGGATTTGTTTCAATATTTTGTCATATCATATTTAAGGTGATCCAGGATGGGTTAATGACTGACGTTGCAAGTCATGTGTGGAAAAGGAGTTTAGTCGGAATTTATATATTGAGATTTTGGAACTCGATCGTGTGGTTTTCCGATGGAATATCAGTGGATATTGGTGACGAACCGAATTGGTATACAGGAGTATGGATATAGTCGAGCATTTGCATACTTTTCATTTTAAAACTTCGAAATCGTGTGGATTCGAAGGAAACTGTTATCAAATACTTGGCACCATCGAGCCAAGTTAATTTTTCGAAAATTGATTTTGTGGTCTTACCAAAATTTATGTTTTGAGTTTTCAAACTCTTGAAAGAATTTTCGAAAATTTGTCTTTTGACAAGAATATATGATTTCAAACTGGTTTTGAAAATGTGATTGATATACATACGCATTTAGTGCATAGTGCATATCATATTGATGGTACGATGGAAAAGGAATTCGAACTTCAGTATGTTAGTTTGATTATCCGGTGATGATCGGTTGAGTTATCAGATAAGAGAAATATGTTGCGTGTTGTAGATTCATGCACATAATATTATTTTGGAAACTTGGGATTTTGTGAAACCGGAACATATGTGCTATGTGATTCCATTGGTATGGTAGTAGCGCGATTTTACCTTACTGATTCTGGAATGATTTCCTTGTAAGCGTAAATTTGGGGATGGTGACCCCATACTGGTTGTTTTGGATAGTGAGTGGTCGTTTCCACTCCGTGTATGATTGGGTATGTTCGTCAGTTTGTGATTGGTTGTTCATATGCCGAGGGGTATGTTCGCCAGTCGGATATGTTTATTGAGATCCACTGTATGTGATCGGTGTGTCGTTTTGAGAATTTTGCTTTTCGTATATCTGCTTCTCGTGGTTCCGTGTTGATAGTGTTGGAGTTTACCGTGTGAAGGTATTCTCGATTTCCGTTGATCGTTCGTTGGTTGTATTGGAGTTTATCACGTTGATGATATTCTCGATTGTGTTTTGACCTCGGTTGGTCGATTGGAATTTATCATGTCGATGATAAATTCGGTTGATTGTTGATCATTGTTGGTGATCATCCGGCGTTGATTGTCTATCGATGTTTCGGGATTCGTTGCCATTGTATTGAGCGGTTGTTTCACGGATACATCGGATATTATTCGTTTTATCAATTGAGACTTGATTATGTAATCAGCATGTGATTTGATTCGGGCATTGTTTGATCCGAAGATGATATATTTTGTTGAGAATCGGGAATTGTGATCGTAGCGTATTGAGATCGCATCGTGAGAACGCTGGCTAGTATCTCCGGAGATCGTCGACTGCGTATTTGGAAGTATGCTCTTTTGGATATTCGGTAATGATGATGATAAATCGTTGTCGTGATGGTTTTGGGATATTTTGAGTTGAACGGTATGTTTGTTCGTTTTATGATGGATTGCAAGTTTCGAGGACGAAACTTATTTTAAGGGGTGTAGAATGTAATATCCTAATTTCTACTACGATGTTTAATATTATTTTATCCGAAGTTATATTATGCAGCGTGGAATGCATGCAGAGAGATAAAATAAATAAAGGACCGAGATATCGATTCGGTATAATTGTCGTATTTGGTCGACAATTACATTTGAGGATATTGTGTATCGGGTTGTCGTACTTTTGATATTGGGTATATCGTATGATGATATTATTGGATTCGGTGTTTGTGTTCGTGTGTCTTATGTTCGCTTTTGGTATGTCGAGACGTTGGACAAGAATCGCGGAAAATGGCTAAGTATAGCCTTATTAGCGCACGCCGATATTCATGCATAACGCACGCTATCGCATGTGATTAGCGCACGCTACGTTTATAGGTTAGCGACGCCAGTGCATGTGACGGAAGGAATCTGCGTGTGGACCCGGCCGCTTTAGCGCACGTTACGTAAGTCAACGGTTGTTGTCCTGAAGTATTAGCGCACGCTAAAATATTAGGCTTAGCGCACGCTAACTATGTATCAGTCAACAAGGAATCTTATCCTTGCCAGATTCTGTCGGAATATGGGGGCGAGTGGTAGGTGAACACTGTAGCAAGTCAACTTCGGATAGCGCACGCTAAGATAAATGACTTGCGTACGCTAAGCAGGATGTTTTACGTACGTTAATGCATGGGCATTACGTACGTAAGTTAGTTTACGAAGCAAGGCAGTAGCCTTTGGGCTTCGATAGCGCACGCTAACAAAGTCATTTAGCGCACGCTAAGGCGGTAGCGCACGCTAAACATGAGATGTTAGCGCACGCTAATAATGAATATTATAAAAAGGGACAGAAGGGTGTTATGAAGCATTTCGTCCATTCCTTCCTTGTAACCGAGAGAGAGAGTTTTTAGAGAGAGGTTTGAGGTCCCAAACACTGAGAGATGATGATCTTTAACAAGATTAAGATGGAGAGCATGGATTCAAGCCTCGTTCTTCAAGTTATTCATGATTCTTGGAATGGAGTCTAGTGTTCTTATTCTTGGTTCATCCAATCCAGGTAATTTTCGTATCCTCTTGATGATGGTTCGTTTTTCTTGGATGATTTCATGTAAGGAGCATGTTGGATAATCATATGATGATGTTATATGAGATTCAATGGAATTTTGATAAGAGTTTCGGATGTTAGTTAAGATTCTTCTTACTATAAGGATGGTGATTCGTTTAACCCGATCTAAGATGGATTTCTGAATCTTGTTAATTATATTGATCGATTTAGAGGAGTTAAATCATGATACGAGGTTGAATTCCGGATTGAATATGATATGATCCTTGTTATCGAGTCGGTTTGATTGTTGATGTTATTATTGATATATGGACATTGATATTATCCTTGTGATAGTTATGGTGTCGTTTATCTTCAAGAGATATGGAGATTTATGTCTCCCTTCATTCGGATTCGTAGTTGCAAGATGCTAGTCGATGCTTGGAATGCATGCCATCAGACAAGATTAGCGCACGCTAAGCTTACCGCTAGCGCACGCTAACGGAGCAACTTAGCGCACGCTACGTTAGGTGATTAACGTGCGCTAAGTAGGCATAAAGGCAAGATTTTTGTGTTTTGATTAGGAATTCGTGATGGTTTGACTTGGTTGGTTCTCGACCGTGTTTATTCGAGGTTGTGTTGAACCGTTGAGTTCGATTAGTTAGTATTGTCGGTTGTTGATTGTTATCGGATATGTGTTATTTGATTTCTTCGATAGGTTGAGATTGCTGATCGGTGATTATAACCGGATATTGCGGTCGTGTTCGAGTATGTCCATTGTATTGCTTTTGATCGGGCCGAGGAGCTCGTAGACAAAAGCAATGTGTTCGGCAATGACTTCGTGGTATCGGTATCGAGGCAAGTTATTACTTGCTCGATTATAATATTTAATGAATGGTTTGATTTCATTTCGTTTATAATGCATATAGCGATGATTATTATTGTGAACTCGATATTCGGATCGCATATCGTTCTTTCGATTCGGGAGGTAAATCATAATGTATATGCTTTATCTCAATTATTGGTAACTTCGAGTATCGAGGTTACATTATAATAAAGACGAAGATATGAGTATCTATAGTTCATTGTACGTTTGGATCGCCGAGCATTGAGGATAATCGTCGGTGATGATTGGAAATCGAGGTTGCTCCCAAGGACTCGGGCAAGTATTCCATATTGATTATGGTTTAGTGTTATTTATTTTGGTCTCGTACATTTTCTTTCATGTTGTTGAACATGAAGTAGTCCTAGTATATTGTCATGTTGTCGTGCATGTTATGTTGTTCATGTGGATGAACGTGTTGATTTGCATATGTGTATGCATATTGTGTTGTTTTTGTTGTGTAAATAATCCGATGGGATTATGAGGATCTATGCTGAGGGCGCTGGATCGAATGTCCACCATGCGTTGGTTCGACGGGATCATCATGGGGATCTATCCGAGGGCGCTGGATCGTTGGGATGTTTTTCCTCCTTGCGTTGTTTCGACGTGATCATCATGGGGATCTATGCTGAGGGCGCTGGATCGTTGGATTACCGAGATTATGTTGATGGAATCTCGTGAATTCGCATCATTGATTTTATCATGTGTTGTTGTTCACATGTGTATTGTTAGTTATCCATCTTATGTTGATCGATAGGATCAACAAAGGGATCTATCCGAGGGCGCTGGATCGTCGGATTTCCATTGAGTATACATGATTGTTATTGTTGTGATCATATTGACGTGGTCATATGAGTATGCATTTGTAGGTCTTGTGTTAGGACCTTGTCCGTATTGCATTGATCCGATCTCGGATTAGATCGGTATGATTGTCGTGGCACTTCATATCTCGAGGTATGTTCCGTATTTTCCTTTGGTATTTGTCTTGATGGACGATCGGTTATCCTCTTGGGATTTGATGATGTTATTCGATGGATCGTATTGGTCGAAATGGTATATTTCCGTATCGTGAGTTGGTTATGACAGTTTGAGAACCTTGAGTATTGTTTGAGGTACAAGACTTATATTATGTTCGAGTTTATTGGTAAATCGAGTACATGATGTGAAATGTGATAATGGCTACTCGATGAGAATCACTTGAGTAAGCAAAGTTATGGCGGTAAGATTACATTGGTCGTATTCTTATGTTGTATTCTCATTGGTATGTTATTATTAATGTGATGTGACAGCTTATCATTGTTGGATATTATGGCTGACCCCGTCGTGGGATTTCTTTTAGGTTCTCGGAGTATCGAGCTTGTAGCTGTCGTGAAGAGATGAGCTTCCCGGAGGATACTAGCTAGGACATGTTCTGTACATTGAGTTTCTTTATTGGTTCTTGTTTTCAGCTGATAGAGTATCGTTTTGGTTGGTCTTTTCCGCCGCGTGAGTATTTTGAGACGCTCTTTTGGTATCCGTAACCGAGGTTACTTTGGAAATCGTTTTCTAAACTTTTGAGTATCTACGTTTGGCCTTGCGATTTCAAATGAGTTTTACGACGGTTTTTGATAAATGGATTTTATAAGTCTTTGTGAATTTTTAAAGTTAGTACCGTCGTTGGCCTCTTGGGCATTTGTAAATGTTTGTGAAAATTTCTTTTTAGCCTTGTGGGTTCCATCTCGGGGCCCACGGCGCTGTAATATTTCCGGTTAAATCTGGGGGTGTTACAATATCTACGCCAATGTCTTCATCATTAAAGCTTGAAAAAGATGAAAATGACAAACCCGTAGATCAAAAATTATATCGAGGTATGATCGGATCTTTGTTATATTTGACTGCATCTAGGCCAGATATAATATTTTCTACATGTTTATGTGCTCGATTCCAAGCTAATCCCAAGGAATCACATTTAACTGCTTGTAAACACATTTTTCGCTACTTGAAAGGGACTATCGGACTAGGTCTATGGTACCCTTCTTGCCTGGATTTTAATTTAATTGCATATAGTGACGCCGATTTCGGCGGATGTAAAATTGACAAAAAGAGTACTAGTGGTACATGCCATTTTATTGGATAATGTTTAATATCTTGGGGAAGTAAAAAGCAAACCAGTTTAGCATTTTCTACAGCTGAGGCCGAATATGTCGCTGCAGGGAGCGCCTGTGCTCAGGTGTTATGGATTAAAAATCAACTCCGCGACTACGGCATATATTTTGAAAATACCCCTATTTTATGTGATAACACTAGTGAGATTAATCTGAGTAAAAATTCTGTGTTGCATAGTAGAACTAAACATATATATATTAGACATCACTTTCTACGCGATCATGTTCAGAAAAAAGATATTTGTTTAATTTTTGTCGGGACGAAGCACCAACTTGCTGATATTTTTACAAAACCTCTTCCCGAAGAATTGTTTAATTCTATTCGCTTACAACTTGGTATGGGACATGTAAACAATTTTTGAAATAAGTTTTCTACTCAAGAAATCAACATCCTTGATTCGCTTCATCCGCTAGCGCGCGCTAGCTCCATTTTTATTAACGCGCGCTAACCTTTGTTATTGATAGCGTACGCTAATCGTCTCTGCCTTGCGTACGCTAATTAAAACCTTTCATATTCCAAATCAGCTACTGGACAGTCCAGTAAGCTTCATATTTTTACCTAACGTACGCTAACCTTATGTTTCTAGCGTACGCTAATTAAAACTCAGTTGACTATATAAACTCCGGACGACCCAGAAACACCTTCATCCATTCTTAACGTACGCAATCGCAAGAAAACCTCTTCCAGCAAAACCCTAGCCATAAAATCCGAACCCTTATCTTCCGATTTCTCCATCAAATCTTCAACTTCTCTCAGATTGATGTCAAGCAAGGGACGAAAAACCATGGAAAAATCATACAAAAACCTAAAACGCCCTCTCAACGCAGAATACGATGCGACTCGATTCATCTCATACACCGCATCTAAGGTATTTTTTGAAATCCTTCCACAAGAGCATATTACGGATTGCTATTTCTTCAACTTTCCGAGTCTAGAACGGGTAAATGTTGTAATCACTGATTTCTTTTCTTCCATTGGAATTGCCCGATTCGTTGAATGTAAAGATCCTATTTTTCCTGAACTTGTATGCGAATTTTATGCCAATCTTCATGTGGCTGAAAGTGAAGGGTCATCATCCCTAGTCTTAGGAAGTTTAGTTGGAGGAACGCGAGTGACAGTTTCCTCGGAAATTTTAATGCAAATTTTTGGTTTACCATCCGACGGGTTTCTGTGTACTGGAAAAACGATTGCCGAAGATACTGGAGTAAGGGAAATTGATGTCAAAGAGTTCCTCAGTTCAAAAGCTATAATTGACATAACCGACGAATTCTTCGAGAACAATGACTTTGGGATCAACATCCTACTACTTTTAGTGGCTCTCACAAAGTGTATAATGCCGAATGTGAACACTCAACATAAATTAGTGGGAGTCGACAAACACGTTGTGTACCGCGTGCTTAATGATGATAAAGTGAATTTTTCCGATATCGTCACTAGTTGGATGAAAGTGAAGGGCGACCTTTTTCGGTCGAAGACCTATGCGTCTCGCTCCCGCAAGGCTGGAATGCCTTATGGTTCCATTCTCACGGCAATATTCAGATTTCATCACGTGGATTTGTCGAAAGGCAAAGTTGTCCCCGTCTCTCTCGGCCATGAGATTTCGGACTATTCGTTAAAAGCCATGCATTATGTCCGGACGTCCAACCGAGGCTGGATCCTATTCCCATATCTTCGCGACGACGACCAAGTGGAAAAAGGGTCGCGCATGCCTACACTAGAGGAGAGAATCACTCATCGAGGACCACATACCCTTCGGGAGATGCAAACCGGGGAGTTCGTGCGGAAGCCCACTTCCAAAGGCAAGCACCTGATCAAAGACTCCGTCACGGAGGAAGAAGAAAGTGATCTTTGCGCTCGGATGCGGAGCATCAAGACCTCTCAGCTGGAAACTCGAGAGGATGTTAGGTCTCTTCGCATGGAAGTCGGGTCTCTTCGTTCGGAAGTCGGGGAAGTTCGTGGGCTGATCTCTGCTTTTATCCAATTCACACATCCGTCGTTCCCATTCCCATCCTCCTCCTCCGATCTAGCACCTTAGAATCTAGGAACTTTATGCTTGCTTGTAGAAACTTATCATTCGAATGGTCTTTATGTTTCATGTCTTGAAATTTTATTGCGTGAACCTTGTTTTATTGGAATTTGCATTTCGCTTCATTTGGTTGGTTAAAATTTGGCATTTGTTGTTTACGTGTATTGTTGTTTCCGTGATTTCGTTTTGGTTAATGACATTTTCGTTGGTATTATCTGTTAAAAATGAAACAATTCAGGGGGAGTTCCTTTTTGTTTATGTCAAAAAGGGGGAGAATACTCCAAAAACCGAAACGCACTAATATATCGAACAATTTACCTTGATTCGAATCATTTAAAATGTTTTTGCAGGTATAAATTAAATATTTTGATATCATCAAAAAGGGGGAGATTGTTGACTCAAAATGTATTTTGATGATAATTTCATTCAAAACATTTAATAAAATCAATCTCAGCACGTTGTTATATTGAAGGAGCAAAATGGTGTTAGCGCACGCTACCTATACCAGAGTAGCGCACGCTATCGAAGAATGTATATACAGCCTAGTCAGTCAGCTGCAGTCCAGTGAAGTTACCTGATGCATAGCGCACGCAAGACTTTCAATATTAGCGCACGCTAAATTACTACAGTTAGCACACGCTATACAACAATATTAACGCACGCTATCGTATCATTCAGTCAGAGGACAGTAAGGACTGAAAAAAAAAGGAAACGGTTTTGCGCACGCTACGAACAATTATTTACATACGCTAATACAAGGACTTAGCGCACGTTATTCTTCATTACTTGCGCACGCTACCGGCTATCATGGTCAGTAGTCCAGTAGCTACTGGACTCAAGATAAAAAGGGCTTTACGTACGCTACACAGGGTAACGTACGTTACTGAAATAAACATTTAGCGCACGCTACGATATAAACATTAGCGCACGCTAAATCAGTCAAGAGCCTACCATTGGATTTTCTACCATTGGAAAAGCAAGAGTCAATGAAGATCCGTGAAATCTGGAAAAGCTGGAATTAATTAATACTAGCGCACGCTATGCATGCTTGCTAGTGCACGCTAAGTTCAAATTTAGCCATTGGATAAAGAGACGTTGGGGAGACAAACCAGCACTTTCAAAGTCAAGATTGAAGACTTGTTGACCAACCGATAACGCACGCTACGAGTACATGACTAGCGCACGCTAGCCATACAATTTTACCGTTGGAACAGTTTTGTGACCGTTCAGGAAAGCCAAGTCAGAATCGATAGCGCACGCTATAAGGCATTATTAGCGCATGCTAATAATACGATTTTCAGTATTTGAAGAATGGCTCTCACCTATAAATACCCATAGGACTTGGGTATCATACACACAACTTCAAGCATACAAGCATACAAGCATTCTTGAGCTCAAATTACTAATGATTACTACATTATAAGTTGTGAGAAGAAAAGATACAAGAGTGATTTTCATTGTAATATCTATTATACTTTGTATTCTTTCATTGGATTGTAAGTGTTGCATCACTTACACTTGAGCGTACGAGAAACGAATCAAGAGTCACTAATCCGGTGTTATTAGGATCTTTGATCCGGTATTGTTAGGATTATACTCCCATATTCGTATAATGAGGATTATCTAGTTCCTATAGAACACTATATATACAAAAGTTTATATTGATAGAGAGGTTGAGCTTGGACTGATAGAAGACAGGCGGTTGTAACGGTTGTGTACTCGGACCGATCGAAGACGAGTCAAGTTTTTGGTTGTTCTTGAGCCAATAGAAAAGGAAGTCAGAGAGAGGACGTAGGCAAGTTGCCGAACCTCTATAAATCTTTGAGTCTTTATTTTCCGCACTATTTTTCATTTATTCGCAAGAAATTTCGTTATTCCGCATTACCACTATTCAACCCCCCTTCTAGTGGTAAATTTATCTCTTCAGATCCTCGTAGGGATTCAGATCGAATTAATTTTCGTTTTACCGCTTCCGTTGGGCCTTCGTTTTATGCACCGAATCCCAACAAATACGCTATGAGTGAATTATGAATATGAATGAACAACAACGAAATGAATGAGTATCCTTTTAACCGAGTAAGAATTAACTTACACAATACCGGTGAACAAAGTCGAACAAACGTCTTAAATAGAAATGTCGGTCGCTCGAACAACCTTGAATAACACAATTACCAACAAACGCTTAATATATAAATCAAGCATGATCATAACCAACTCAAAATGTCGATACGACAATCTCAAACTAATTGGGGCATTATAACAAACACGTTGTAACCAATCTTCAATAGTTTACAACCAACCTCAATTATATCGATACCAAACCTCCAATGAGTGATTCAATTCAACAAAACATCTTCAACATAATCAATAATCCAATACGAATACATAATTCGAGATTCAACAACAACTAATCAAAACCCCCAAATCCAAAATCAACATTCAAAGTGTTCTTGAAATAATCCTTCAATAATCCAATGAATATTCATACAAACTCATAATCATATGTATATCTCTTCATATATCCTGATTATCACATCCAAAACATCATATTCCACCTTAAAATCGAAATCAAAGGTTTGGAGAAAATTACCTTTGAAGAACCAACCTTTTCGATCCATCGAAACTCGTGTTAATCGACTTCCCAAGCTCCACAAACGAATAAAGATGATTAAATCCGAACACACAAGTGTTTGATGATGAAAAATCTCTCCCACACTATCTCTCTCTCGGAACCAAAATGAAGAAGTGATGAAATGAGCATAAAAATCCCGTTTATGTCTTTAAATACTGCGCAGAGTTATGGCCGTAACTCTGCCATCTTACGGCCGTAACTTCTCAAGTCAACGGCCTTACGGCCGTAATCTATACTACATCCGACTGTAACAACACTTCGTTGAAAACACAATAATGCCCGCACTGTCCGAGTTACGGCCGTACCAGAACTACCTTACGGCCGTAATAATAACACTTACGGCCGTATCCTGCCGAACTTACAGCCATAAGTTGTCTTCGTTGACAACACCTTTCTACACAAACGAATGCATGTTACGACCGTAGTGTCCAAATCATACGGCCGTAACTTCCTGCTTACGGCCATAACTAGTATGACTTACGGCCGTACGACGTATTCATCTAGAAAGACACCAATTCCATGAATGCATGTTACGGCTGTAATACATGATCAGTTACGGCCGTAACTCACTGCTCGAAATGACAAAATCTGACAACTGCGCCTTCTCGTTACAATTGATGAATGATCTGATATACAATACTTGTATGAATGTAATTAAGTCCAATAACATGCAATAGGTGATACTTCCAACACAAGACTGCCAATCACAATGATTATGATAATACTCTCGGCTCGATTCTCAAGCGGAGTTGAATGACGATCGATAACTGATACACGGCTCCAAGTACGCCAATGATGAATATAAATGAATGAACATGAATGGTGAATGATTAATGAGTGAAAAATTACTGAGTGACAATTACTGAATGATAATGAATAAATTTACAACCGGGTATTACAGTGTAGATCCCCAGAAGATCGAGGCGATGTTAGAATGGGCACCGCCTAAGAACGTGAAAGAAGTTCGTAGCTTTTTGGGTCTTGCTGGGCACTATTGACGGTTCGTCAAGGGGTTATCCAAACTTACTCGACCACTTACACAATTAGTCCAGAAGTCCAAAAAGTTCGAATGGAATGACGAGACACTACAGAGTTTCGAGGATCTAAAAAAACATTTGACTACTGACACGCTTTTAGTGTAACTATCGCAAGTGCACGATATCGTATCAAGTAGTAAAGTGGACTTTTTGAGTCCGGTTTATCGATCCCACAAGGAAGTTTTGTTATAATTTGAATTATACACTATTAGTCTATTTTTATAGATACTTAAGATGAGTGAAACACACAATTAAAAAGTTTGGTTTAATAATTGCAAAGAAATTGCAATAATAATTCTAATATTATAAGGAAATAAAAAGATAGCAATAATAATAGATTGATTATCGATAAAATGAAATAGTTGGGATTACAAACTTAGTTCGTCATTAGTTATAAAAGATGTATTGGAGATCATAAAAAGAATTTACTTATTATGTTGTGTAGATTCGATTTTCCTTAAAAAGACGGTTTCTCTTCGAACTATAAACGCCCTTACATATTGAATCAATCCACTATATTTCTATGTTGATTGGCTTCAATACATAGCATTAGGATTTATAAAAATAACTCAAAGAATCATCTAAGGACTAGGGGTATATTTCTATCCCCTAGAACAACTTAGAGTGAAGATCATTTGATCTAATCAAACATATTTTCTTTCGAAACATATGAAGACCATTAATATCGTCATTTATTGGCCAAATAAATAAAGATTGTTCAAACAATGAAAATCACACATAATAATAAGTAATTCATAATAGATCTTTATACAAATATAAATAACATGACTAACCTTGTTTATAATCCCAACTAAAGATTACTTAGCCCATGAAGGGTTTATTACACATATTACAAGCTTGGTGGTCATTTTTAGTTGAATCAAGAGAAAGAATTGATCCTAACTCCCTTAGTAGATAAAGGAGATAGAAGCAATAAACTCTCTGAACAACATATGTTATACCACACTCAAAGATCACTCAAGAACACAAGTGTGTTCTTCACACAAAAAGAAAAGTTTACAAAAAATGGAAAATTATAAGTTGAATGGTGAATGATGAAGGATCTAAGGGGTCTATTTATACACCTAAAGTCATCTAATAGCTCCAAAATTCCAGCATTATTACATTAGATCGGATCAATGCCAGCCATCCCCTCAATAATACACAAAAGTAGAAAAAATTAGACAAATCATAGTAATCTGTCAAGAGTTACGGCCGTAACATTCAGGAGTTACGGCCGTAACTAGGGTGACTTACGGCCGTAACTCCTGAATGTTACGGCCGTAACGTGGCTTCGTAAATTTGCTCATTTGAAGCTTGGATAGTTATGTTTTCGGCCCAGAATTTCTCAGACTTTGCGTTTTTGCCCCAGATCTTCTTCGGATGATAACTTTTGATATATAACTCTGATTTTGAATCCGAAAAGACTGCCGAATTCGTCTCGGAAAGCCCTACAACATGAATATATCAAAATTCAATAAAGAGAATATTTATTAAACATGTTGTTTCTTGAGTAATTCGGTTATTTAATCCGATCATCATCCGATAAAAATAAAATTATTTAAACTAATAAATTAAAAGCAAAAAACGAGTAGACTAGCTCAATTATGGGTGAATTTTATCGATACAAACCATGGATAAGTGTACAAAACTGACACTTATCACACCCCCAAACTTGAATTCTTGCTAGTCCCGAGCAAGACTCTTTATTATTCACACTCCAAAAATAAAATAAAAAAAATAAAACAAAAATAAGAAAATTAATACACACATAAATTAAAATATAAAAAGAGAAAAGGAGATCAAAATGCAATTAATACACAACAACCAGCTTATACAGTAGATATAAATGAATCAAGATTCAAAATAAATCTACAAATGATTTTGAAGTTAAAACACGGTTTTAGTATTGTAATTCCAAAATATAAGGTTTTCCCCCCAAAAGGTTGATTATTTCTTTCCCACTCGTGATACACACGACTCCCTTTAATGGTTGCTCTCGATCACTCATTTATTTTTCGACTCAATATGAGTAGAATTTCATTGGCGTCATCAAATATTGTGATTTTCACAAAATTGAGTGTATTGAAATTCAGCTGCTAATTAATTCAAATCTGCTCATAAACTACATCCCTTTTAGTGATAGCTTTCACACCGTTATTTGCTAACGTGTAGCTCTTTTCACTAACACAATTTCTATCTCATTATTTTTCTTTTCGTAAAAAGGTGATACCTTTCACACCGTTATTTGCTAACGTGTAGCTCTTTTCACCAATTTTTCTGAGACGGCAGCTACGCACCAACAATGGTTAGTCCTTTATTTTTCGCAAAATTTAAGACTTCCAAAATTAGGCAGTTGTTGCTGCTCAACACTTCTCCTTTTCGTCATTTATTTTTTTAGGTGATAGCTTTCACACCGTTATTTGCTAACGTGTAGCTCTTTTCACCAATGACTCCTTTTTTTTTTTTAGGGAATAGAATTTTTGCAGAAAATCATTTTTTAGTTAAGCATGAACAATCAAAAACTCCACAAATTAAGTAAATTTCAGTTTTATTTTTCATCAACCAATTGATTCTTCTTTTCTCAAGGTAACGAATGACTTATATGATAATTACAAGGCTTGGAAACAGAGATTAAGGCTCAAAAATTTTTGGAATATACAATTTTTTACCGGTTAAAATGATTTTAGAAGCTTGTATATAGCTAATTTATTTGTGTTATGGCCAGATCTAGAAATCTCAAAAATCAAAATACTATAAATATATATATATATATATATATAATAAAAAAAATTAAGGCAAATAACCAAATCAATCAAAACACACCAAAATTCTAAAACAAACCACCCCCAAACTTGAAAATAAAACTGTCCTCAGTTTAAAAATAAAAATCAATGCAGAAAAGCAGAATACTCCCAGTTAAGAAAGTTGATGTCTGAGCTAACGCCTTTTAGAATCTGCAAGAGAATAAATATACGAGGCACACACAAAAGAAAATAAAATATACTCGTAAGTATAACATAATTTTTTAGATGCGCATCAAGAAAGTCCGAAGAGTCGCCTTACGCTGCCATCAAAGTTTTTATAAAAGCAAAACACGAAATAAACATTACAAGAATGAAATAAAAATACATAAATCGTGAATAGATGCGCGTCAAGAGATCAAGAAGAAACTCCTTAAGCCGCCATCATTTAGCACGATTATTACACACATGAAAGTAAAAATACAAGGGGTCCGACATGGGTTATCAAAGGGAGAGGAATGAATCTACTTTTCGTTTTCTCACGGTAAAATCTTCTACCCAGACAATTTTAGCAAGAGCTGGATCTGGTTGAGGAACAAATTCATTGAGTTTTTTGATTAGTTCTTCTGGTGTTGTTGCAACGACTATGATTCATTTTGCACGCTCGGAAATAAAGCCCTTTTCAGCAGAGTAGTCGATGAAAGACAGTAAACCATCAAAGAAACCATTGACATTAAGCACTCTTATTGGTTTTTGATGAACATTTAGCTGGGCTCTGGTAACCACATGAAAAAGTTCCTCAAGGGTGCCAAAACCACCGGGAAGGGCGATAAAGGCGCCAGAATTATTTATCATGTGAATTATGCGATCTTGCATATTCACAGATCTAAACTCATCTCCAATAGTTGACCCGGTGATTTTACTTTCAGCCAGAGGTTTTGGGATTATTCCTAACACTCTTACTCCTTCCATATAGGCAGAAGCAGCAGCTCGTCCCATTAATCCTAGACTTCATCCTCCGTAAACTACATGAATGCATTTTTCTCCTAAGGTACGACCCAAGTTGTGGGCTGCTTCAGTAAAGCATGCCTCTTTTCCAGAATTAGCTCCACCAAAAATGCATACTGTGTTAAATTTTTTTGTTGAAGATGATGACTCCATTTTTGAAAAGAAAAATTTTTTTAGAGAGAAACAGAGAAAAGTGCAAGTTTGAGGGATGAATGAAAGAAACCAGTAGAAAGTTTATTTATAGAAGAAAAAGAAGGTAAAAATTGTTTAACAAGTTTGTGATTGCGTTTGATTGTGCTTCAACTACTCAATAGAATAATGAAAGCTTTTATCGCGTATCACATTTTTTTATTCAGAAAATCTCACCACACGACAAAAATAAAAGATACTTACGCGTATGTACAGTAGTTGTGATTGTGGCTCACATCTTCCTCTGATTTTACGTTCAGAAACGGCCTAAACGCCTTCTATGAGTCGGGGAGAAGCTTCCCATCCAATTTTCTTACAAATTGGCAAACAGGATCTGTTAACGTCAGATTCCCAAGACGTTGTTCATATTCTGGTTTGAATTTATTCCACAAACATTGAATTCCGTAATACACAAGTCCACTAGGATGCATGTCAAGAGAAATTTCGATATTATCTAAATTCTCCTTATTCAGACCATCATTAATGAACTGAATTTTATCTTCTCTGTTTGTAGATGGAATTCCTAAAGATCGACATTTTGCATTACAGTTCCATCTAGCACATTTATAGCAAACGGCTAGTATCTTTGCTCGTCGTTTCTTGGCATATGAACTTTTTCCAAGCCCTGGTAAAAATCTAGTTGGTGTTTCTGTGAATTCACCTTCTATTCTTACTTTGGCTTCGATAATGAATCTTATGTCAAAAGGTATGCTTTTATTCGTAAGCAACCTCATCCTCTCAAGCCTTGTCTTGTAAATTTTTAAAATTGCATTTTTGCTTAGAAAGGGAAATCTTTTTTCAATTTTAAACAATGTTTCGTCCATGATAAAAAAAAAAGACAATGAAAATAATTGAATAAAATATATACAAATATCAGTTGTTGTGGGAAACTGAAAAATCCGACTTTAATAGTCACGGAGTACCGTTATCCGCCACTTGACCGGACAAACACAATTTAGTACTAAGTTACAACGTCGAGAAATTTGTACCTATAAAAATAGTTTACAATGTAAGATTTCAAATATAACTTATACTTCCCCGGCAACGGCGCCAAAAACTTGACACGCTTTTAGTGTAACTATCGCAAGTGCACGATATCGTATCAAGTAGTAAAGTGGACTTTTTGAGTCCGGTTTATCGATCCCACAAGGACGTTTTGTTATAATTTGAATTATACACTATTAGTCTATTTTTATAGATACTTAAGATGAGTGAAACACACAATTAAAAAGTTTGGTTTAATAATTGCAAAGAAATTGCAATAATAATTCTAATATTATAAGGAAATAAAAAGATAGCAATAATAATAGATTGATTATCGATAAAATGAAATAGTTGGGATTACAAACTTAGTTCGTCATTAGTTATAAAAGATGTATTGGAGATCATAAAATGAATTTACTTATTATGTTGTGTAGATTCGATTTTCCTTAAAAAGACGGTTTCTCTTTCGAACTATAAAACGCCCCTTACATATTGAATCAATCCACTATATTTCTATGTTGATTGGCTTCAATACATAGCATTAGGATTTATAAAAATAACTCAAAGAATCATCTAAGGACTAGGGGTATATTTCTATCCCCTAGAACAACTTAGAGTGAAGATCATTTGATCTAATCAAACATATTTTCTTTCGAAACATATGAAGACCATTAATATCGTCATTTATTGGCCAAATAAATAAAGATTGTTCAAACAATGAAAATCACACACAATAATAAGTAATTCATAATAGATCTTTATACAAACATAAATAACATGACTAACCTTGTTTATAATCCCAACTAAAGATTACTTAGCCCATGAAGGGTTTATTACACATATTACAAGCTTTGGTGGTCATTTTTAGTTGAATCAAGAGAAAGAATTGATCCTAACTCCCTTAGTAGATAAAGGATATAGAAGCACTAAACTCTCTGAACAACATATGTTATACCACACTCAAAGATCACTCAAGAACACAAGTGTGTTCTTCACACAAAAAGAAAAGTTTACAAAAAATAGAAAATTATAAGTTGAATGGTGAATGATGAAGGATCTAAGGGGTCTATTTATACACCTAAAGTCATCTAATAGCTCCAAAATTCCAGCATTATTACATTAGATTGGATCAATGTCAGTCATCCCCTCAATAATACACAAAAAGTATAAAAAATTAGACAAATCATAGTAATCTGTCAAGAGTTACGGCCGTAACATTCAGGAGTTACGGCCGTAACTAGGGTGACTTACGGCCGTAACTCCTGAATGTTACGGCCATAACGTGGCTTCGTAAATTTGCTCATTTGAAGCTTGGATAGTTACGTTTTCGGCCCAGAATTTCTCAGACTTTGCATTTTTGCCCCAGATCTTCTTCGGATGATAACTTTTGATATATAACTCTGATTTTGAATCCGAAAAGACTGCCGAATTCGTCTCGGAAAGCCCTACAACATGAATATATCAAAATTCAATAAAGAGAATATTTATTAAACATGTTGTTTCTTGAGTAATTCAGTTATTTAATCCGATCATCATCCGATAAAAATAAAATTATTAAAACTAATAAATTAAAAGCAAATAACGAGCAGACTAGCTCAATTATGGGTGAATTTTATCGATACAAACCATGGATAAGTGTACAAAACTGACACTTATCAACTACGGTGCCGTTTTTAGCCCTGCCTCAAGAAAACGGTGGGTTTTCAGTTTGTAGTGATGCTTTAGGCCAGGGACTCGGTGCGTCCTCATGAATCATGAGAGGACTATAGATTTTGCATCACGACAGTTGAAACTGTACGCAATGAATTATCCTACTCATGACCTGGAGTTGGTTGCAGTTGTGTTTGCACTGAAGATTTGGCGCCACAATTTATATGGTTCTTCGTGTCGGATTTATACTGACCATAAGAGTTTAAAATACATTTTCAGCGAGAAGGAACTGAAAATCAAACAGCATTGTTGGTTAGAATTGATAAAGGATTACGATTTGGAGATCCTTTACCATCCGGGAAAAGTCAATGTTGTGGCAGACAAGTTGATTCGGAAGCCGGTATCACTTCAGTTGCTTGAGGTTCTCACACCACAAATGAAAATTCGATAGGAGTTTATTGAGCAGGGGATTGAGGTATGGATTCAGCATGTGCAGGGTCAGTTGTGTATCCTCGAGATTACTTCGTCCTTAGTTGACGACATCAAAGAGGAGCAGATGAATGACCCGATGATCAGTCAAATGAAGATGGATGTGGAGAAAGGGAAAGCCCCCGTCTTTATGGTCCATGAGGAAAATATTTGGAGATTCTAGGGAAGACTCTACATCCCGAATGATTTAGAGTTGAGGCAGAAAATAGTTCGAGAAGCCCTCCATCTATCCTAGAATGAGTAAGATGTATAAGGATCTTAAGAAGAATTTTTGGTGGAATAATATGAAAAAAGGATATCATGGAGTTCGTATCACAATGTTTGACGTGCCAACAAGTCAAAATCGAGTATCAGCGACCAGCCGAGATGTTGAAATTTCCTATTCCCGAGCGGAAGTGGGAAGATATCTCCATGGATTTTATCACTGGGATGCCGAGGACAAAAGCTGGAATGAATATGATATGGATGATCATTGATCGATTAACCAAGTCGGCATATTTTCTTGGTCTTAAGGATACTTAGGGACCATAGAGGCTGTCTCGGACATTTATAGTGGATATTACGAGATTGCACGGTACACTTAAGACTATTGTTTCAGATCGCGATGACCGTTTTGTGTCGCGTTTTGGCGATCGGTCCATTAGGCTTTGGGTACGAGTTGAGGTTGAGTACATCTTTCCATATGCATTCCGACGGTCAAACCGAGTGGATGATCCAGACATTAGAGGAAATGTCGTCGGCATGTGCCATAGACTGGAGCAGTGATTGGGAATTATATCTATCGTTGATCGAGTTTTACTTACAACAATATTTGGCACACATCGATCAAAATAGCACCTTTTGAGGCACTATATGGTAGATTGTGTAGATCCCCACTTTGTTGGGATGAGACCTCGGAGTTAGATGGGATGGAGCCGGATATGTTGATGGAAACTAAGGAGAAGATTTCTATTATTCAAGACAAATTGTTGACTATCCAAAGTCGAAAAAGATTCTATGTCAATGTTTGTTGTCGACCTCTAGAGTTCGAAATGGAAGACCACGTTTTACTCAAAGTGTCACCGACGAAGGGAGTTTTCCTTTTCGGGAATAAAGGGAAACTTAGTCCGAGGTATATTGGACCGTTTGAGATTCTAGACAGAGTCGGTGAGTTGGCTTATCGTTTGGTGTTACCTCCAGATCTAAGTCACGTCCATAACGTATTTCACGTTTCTCAGCTATGAAAGTATGTCCCGGACCCGAGTCACGGTATTGATTATATGGATATTGAGATAGAGGATAATGTAACGTTCGAAGAAAGACCGGTGAAGATCCTGGAACGTTGTGGGAAATTACTTAGACACAAAACCATTCCGTTGGTTAAAGTACAGTGGTCAAGACATGGAGTAGAAGAAGCAACTTGGAAAATCGAAGATAGCATGCATGCTAAATACCCAGAATTGTTCATTTCTTATGTTTCGGGATGAAACTTTTTTTTAGAGAGGGAGAATGTAATATCTGTATTTTTCTACTTTTGATCATTTCCATTTTGGTATTTTCCGCCTTTGACGCCTCGCTTGTAATCGCGTCTATATTTGGAAACTATCTTGTTCTGCATTTTTGTCATTTGAATGAGTTTTGGGGCCATTTATTCGAATCCGAGTAATGTTGTGACTTTGTTGTATTTTGATCTGATTCTCGTGAATGTTGTTCGAAACTATCGTTGAATCGATCCTATAAGTTTGATTTATATTTTTAGTCGCGTTGTGATCGTCGGGATTGTTTTTCGACCTTGTATCGTGAATTTCGGAGGTTTTGGGCCATTTTATAATTTCTAAAAGTTGTGGGCATATGTTTTCGTATTCGTCCTAGTGGACCTTCGAGTGGTTAGGATTTCTTGTGGGCATATCATTTGAATCTATATTTTTATGCCTTTCTTAAGTGCTTCGTAAATTAATGTTAACTTTCGAGTTTTGTGTCGTTGGTGCCGTTACCGGCTGCTGGGATTGGGTTGAGATGCAGTAGGAGTTACGACCGTAAGAATTATAGTTACGGCCGTATGTTTTCTTGTTACGGCCATGAGACAGTGTGTGTATGGCCGTATGTGGTGTTCGTCAAAAAACTGATAGTCCAGTAGCATAGGTACGCCCGTACTTCTTTTCCATTATGGACGTAAGGTAGGGTGTTACAGCCATAAGTCCCTAATAGTTACGGCCATACGTGGAGTTCGTAGATATGCAGATTGTCCAGTAGCATAGTTACGGCCGTAAGGTATACTAGTTACGACCGTAACTTTGGTCAGACTATATAAACTTGGCAGCCACATTTTTCTTCACAATTCTCACTTCTTCTCCTCCGAGCGGCGATTTGGGCGACACCATTGATGGGATATTGTTAGAACATCATCATCCAGCATCATTTCTGGGCTCGTAGTGTATTTTGATCATCGTTCAACATTATTTCTCCCCCGAATCGAGGTAATCCTTCGTAGAACCCTAACTTTCGGGATTTTGGGGGGTTTTGCTATTTTCTCCGTTTCTTTCCGAATTATTCAGAGAATTTTGTGATTTGTATATCTCCAGATAATGTTCCCCTACCAACTTATTGGTGTAATTCTTAAGTTTTTATGGAATCGATAGGGTTTGATTGTAATCCGCCCTCTATGTGTATATTAGTGTATTACATGTATTGTAGACGGGGTTTTCAGGTGTATTTTGGTTACAATTCCAGTCGTAAGGTTGTTGATAGATATTTTGAATTTGTTTAGGTTTGGAATTGTCGAGTTCCTTCCAACCCCAGCATTTTGTCATTTCGTAGCTTTCATTGTGTTCTCAAAGCCAAGTAATTCTTATGAACTTACATTCTTTAATGTGAAAAGTGATGCATATGAGTGTGAGATTGTTTACTTTCACTTTGGGAGGGTCTATCGGGCCTCGGGGGGATCCACACAAAGTTGGGTCTACGAACATTAGGGTTAACCACTCTGGGAGGGTCCATCGATGCCTCGAAGGGATCCACGCAATGTTGGGTCCATTGTTAATCAGGGAGTATTTTTAGGCTTGTCGCATATTTTGGATATTGCATTTCCGGAAATGATTATCTTGGCTTTTGAAATTGGATGCTTGTACTTTGATATGTAAGATATGACGGTTCATTGTTTTACTTGCACTAGCTATTCGATGGCTAACCCCATTCGCGGAAAATATGTTTCATGTATTTCAGTTATGAAGAATCCGAGCGAGCGAGCACCGGGGTGGTACCATGATGAAGACGAAGCGTGATACAGTGATGAGCTATGTAGTTCTTTTCAAGCCTTTTCTTTTGGAATTATGTCGTTTTAAAATTATTAGTTGGTACTCGAGTACTACAGGGTTTGTGTTTTGAAATGGTTGTGTAGGACTTTGTGGTGTCCTTGGAGTAATCTTTTACTATTGTTGGCAATTAAATTATCTGTAACATACCAGATGATTAATCTTGGAGTTTTGTCATGTTTATCGTGAAAGTTGTGTATGTTTTAGCCTTGTGGGTCCCAAATGGGGATTCATGGCGTTGTAATAGACCCTGACTATATTGGGGTTGTTACATTCATTACATACGAAAACAACACCATATGGGTCACAACACAACTAGAACTCATAGAGCTCGAAACTTAGAAATCAAATCATAATCCTCTGATGGGGACAACAATATTATGCACATAAGCAATATGACTGGGCATTCATACCATCACATGAGTTATGAACTCAGGCATTATAGCCCAAAGTAATAATATTGATACTATGTACACAGTTTATGAAAATAAACATTGGAAAAAGAAGGCAAGTCACGTTTCGCCCAAAACTTGTGAATATTATTTTTTTTACTGGAAGATGAAGATTTATTCCGTACATGGACTTTGAAAATCATATTTGAAGAATCAAAACCATTTCTATTTTTAAAACTTCAGAGACATCGTCTCTAGCTTGAAACATTTCAAAAAATTTACTTGGGATCCAAATGCAAAAGTTAAGATCGTTCCTCTTCCACTAAATACTTGATCAAGAGTATATTTTTCCATGGAAGTACGTGACCATTTGTCGAATGATGTTAAGTCATAGGTTTTCAAAACATTTGAAAATTCAAAACACCATTTAAAAAAAACTTACCACACAATGCTACAATTACCCTGTTTATGAAAATAATTTTATGCAAGTTATAATGCTCTCCAATATCTAAATCGAGTGCATGATCAAAACATGACACTACCACTATCTCAGAGCAATCTTGAACACTCCAATTCATCATCTAAAGTTAAAACAAAACCAGATTCCAAAACCAAAAGAAGTGATCCGATATCGGTAGCCTCGACATTATGTCCGCTTCCGACTATTATCCCCAGCTCCAGCCGCTTACTTCGTTCCGAAACCTGATTCTCAGTGCAAATGTGAGAACTAGCACATAAATCCAGAACTCCAGTGGCCTAGCCCACTTCATTTTAGGCACCTGTCCGTTGGCTTGGCCTTACTTGCATTGGGACCTTGCCCTTTTCCTTTTTCGGCCACAGCTTTGGGATCCAAATGCTTCTTGTTATTGGACCTACGAGGCCCATAAGAGATAATAAGTGCAGCCTCATTCACCCTCGGTATCTTCATTTGGGACTAAGTGGTAGACAGTTTGTTTATTAAGCCTACTAGATTGCAAGCAATCTCATTGCAGTTGAAATTCATGGCAAATTGTGAGAAGGAGTCAGGCAGAGATTGAAAGATGAGATCGGCATGGACAGAAACATGCATCCTAAAATCGAAAGCTTCTAATCTCTCGATCATAGAGATCGTCTAGAGGATAAGGTCCCCAACTTTCTCTCCTTCCTTCATCCGAGCTCCAAACAGCTGCTTCAATATCTCATATCGAGCTATTTGGATATGCTTCCCATAGAGTTCGGTTAGATGAGTCAGTATCTGCCTAGCATAATTCATTGTCTCTTGTGCTATCTACAGCTCATTAGTCATAGAGCCCATCATAAAGCCACATACTCTAACATCATCTTTAACTCACCTCTCACGGGTTTCAACCTCTTCCTGATTACCCCTGGTCCAAGTAGGAGCCGGTGGGATATCTGCCTCTAAGATGTATCCCAGTGATTCCATACTGAGGAGTATCCTCAGATTTCGGATCCAGTCGATAAAGTTTGATCCGGTTAGGTTGTTCTTTTCAATAAGTAATGCAAGTGGATTCATTGTTATTTTAAAATTTTAATTCTGCAGAAAATAAATCAGATCTAATTAGTGTTATGTGGATTATGGTCCAAGTACTTAGAATAAAGGACTTTTCTATTCATGTTAAAAATCATAAGTCATCAAACGATTGACTTCTTAGTGGTGATCAAGTTCTTTATGAAATTAATAGAGGGCAACCCATACGGTTTCTGGTCTATTAGTTTCACAAAGTGGTGGCCAACATAAACCCATCTAATGGATGATTTGATCTTTCTTTTACCCTTGGTTCACTTGCCCTCAACCCATACGGTTTCTATAGCTCGCTAAACTATCTAAGTCTAAACTGTCAACTCCTATCAGTCTGATAATTGAATCTTACCTGGCAACCCATACGGCTTCTAGGAGTTCAATTTGTCACAACCGAAGATATCTAATGTACTCTAGTAATTTATCGATCTTCCCCAAAATATTACCCCGACATATTCAGAAGAATAACATTTTGATTTAGGTTTCGATCTTACAAAAGTTTGATGGCAGGTAGGATACCTTGCACCCTTTCCAACTTAGTATTTGTTATGTGGGAGTATTTCACGATTAATGTTACACTTTGCATATTAATTTATTTTTAATCGCGGTTTGATATTCATAAAATATGAATAAAGTAAATAACAACCTAGTGGCTGCCAACATTTAGTTCATAGATCTTTCCTAAATATTAGGTTAAGCGAATGACCCAACAAGATCAAAGGAAAGAAAAACTAGTCTTGAATCGCCGTTTTCATGATGGCTCGCCTTGGGCCACCATCCTGAAGAAATTATATTTAAATAATTTGCATCCTATATAAATATTCTAGTAAAATAAATACATAGGCTCAAAATCGGCCTTTACAATCCATCGAATAATAATAATTCAAAAACTAAGTCCATGAACTACATCCCATCACATAAATATGTCAATATACAACAAGTAATGGTTTGAATTAATCCAATTAATTCAACATTAATCGATAATTTAATTTGTTTGTAGTAAACTCTCAAAATATTTTCTTTAAATTTTTCCATCATCAAAAAATTCCAAATTTAATGATTTAATCAAAATAAACATAATTTAATATTGGGAAATTACATTTCGAAAATATACTAAAAATGAGGCCCAGTGTCCGACAACCAAGAAGATGTCAGGCATCAGCAGGGTACCTGTCGAGTCACTGACTCACTGTCGACACCAGCTGGTTGCTCTCGGCATCATCCGAGTCACCCTCGGCAGCGTCCCGCACCCAGCTGGGTTGCGCTCGGCACCAGCCGGATTCCCTCGGCATCAGCTGGATTCCTCTCGGCATCTGCTGGTTCTCCACGGCATCAGCCAGGTTCCCCTCGGCATCACCCGGGTATAGTTTCGTCCAACAAAGGCACTTGGCTCATTTTACGGATTTCTGATTTCTGACTTTCATATTATTAATATAAATCATTTTCCAAGAAAATTATGATTTATGCCATAATATAAAATCACAAAAAGTATTACTATGACGAATAATTAAATATCTACGATTATCATATGATTCCAAATCATAAAAACACCATCAAACATGCATTCAAAATGCAAAACATCGTCTATACGATGGCATTGACCTTGCTCTGATACCAATGTCGGAGTTCAGGCCATAAATTGAATATACAATGAAAATAAAAATCATACAAGCCATGCTTATCCAAACTCTTAAAGAGGATCGATCAAGGATCATATAAACCAATAAATAAAAGGATCGAAATCATACCCTCGTAGACCTGACTTCTTTAATCTGATGATGACGAGCACGAATCCAATATGTGAAGCTTTTAGAATTCCAACATCGAAAATGCCAAATCTCTCTATGATTCACGCGTCTGAAAAATACTAGTAATAAAACTCTACTCTTCTAGTTCTCCAAGAACACGGCTATAGAAGATTGAGTAAGCCTTAACAAGATGAAGGCTAAGTTCTAAACTTAGTTTTCCTCTCAAAAGTTTGCTGAACAAGAAAGAAAAGCAAAAAAGTAACTTCCTCTTTCTCTTTCTTTGTTCTCCCGTGAGTCACTTCAAATGGTGGGGTGAATGAAAGAAAGTCACCCTCCACTATTCAAAAGTCCACTCTCCAATATAATATTCTCTCACATGCCAAGCATAAATACAAGAACCAAAGACTTAAACATGTGAGAGAGAGTTGGGCGACCAGTAGACTTTATTTAATAGTCCAACCATTTGGTCCGTGTTCCGGACCCCCGATATATAGTCCGATAGGTAAACCTTGGTAATGTATTTATATTAATTAATTATTTTAACTAATTAATTATATTAAATATAATATAATTAATTTCTATAAGAAATAATTATATTTGAATTAAATTAATTACCCAGTGATTATTTGAGTCAGCCGACTGATTTAATTTATCCAATAAATTAAATTCAGTTAGACATCTAATGTACAATATTTACTAAAAGAGAATATGCTTAATTTAATCTATCATTGATCTTGTATGCACGACTCTGTAGGTTTGTCTCAATCAGCAATGGAAGGATCCAAAGACTGTGAGGAACACTTATTCAGTCAGCGGCTCACACTGTACCCAATTGAGAACGATTGAGAGGAATCATTTCAAAACCTGTTATGAATATCGTATACGTATAAACCCTTCAATCATATATCCCGATCAAGTTTTTGGGTCATAGTTAAGTCAAATCCTGTCTATACTTGACTCTATGCATGTGCTAATGCATATCAAGATCATAGATCTCTCGTGTATCAAATACGACTAGCTCAATCATTTTGGCCAAAGACCTTTGATCTCATTTGCCATTAACCGCATAGGACATTATCCTGTTCACTTACCGGAGAAAGAATCCTTTCTTGGTATTCAGTAAAGACAGCTACTTGCCCATTAAGTTGCACTTCGAGGTTGATCCCTACAGACAGGTGATTAGATCGAACTACTTTAATGACTAACTTAATGAAATAAGCACATCGTCTACTGAACACTCAAATTAAAGGTTCACATATACCTATCATAACCTTACAATTCAGTCATTGACTATCTTAGAGTGAAATACATGTAGTCGAATCGAGGTGAGTCGCATCCGAGTATATTAATTCAATTAGTATACCTATACCTAATGCTCCCATTGCTCCTGAGCAAAGACATGCACATGTCCAAGTATATGATATACAAGTCTTCATTAAAAAAAATTAATGCCCAATTAAGTTTCATCGACGTGTGGATAACTCCAATAATATACAATAAATGAAGAAATAATCACTGCATTTTATTAATACAACATAAGTTCATAATCACATATAAATGCTCTAACTCTCTTATCATCTGAGTGGCATTCGAGGGCATACGCTAACAATTCTTGCGGAGAGTGCGGCAGCCATAGATGGTCAAGTGGCTCGTTTGGAGGAAATCGCGGCAGTCCAGGATCAAAACTTGGATGATGTGGTCGTGAGGGTTGAAGCATTAGAGGGATATGCTTATAAACTCATCGATAAGGTAAATGGAACTGTAAACTATTTTCAGTTCGATGTTGCCAACTGCTTAAGGAAATTGGAGCCAATCTAGCAGCATTGCAAGGTGAGATTGAAGCCTTGAAGGACGATATAGTGATGACGAAGCGGGCTCTGGCCAATGCGAGAGAGCATGCGGCCACGATTGTAATATCCATATTTTTTTCGTTTCCATATTCCCCAAATTTTTGTGATTCATTATACTTGGTGTGACGTTTATATTGTATATCATTATATTCTCGGCAAAATCGTTAGCATTTGAATTGATTATTTGATATTTATATTGGACCTGTTGTCGTGACTGAATAGTTGTATACTTCATCGTGTAGTGGTCTTGTGCATCGAGATATTCGAGTAGTGCTACTATTTTACATAGGTTATGTCTGTTATGTCTCACACATAACGTACGTAACATTTGAACCTAGCATACGTAAATATATCTGAAGGTTTAAGGCAGAAGTCTCTGTTAGCACCCTTGCGCACATTACTTGCAAGTCGTAGTGTACGTAACGGGCAATTACCTACGTTATTGAAGCTTCATAACACACGTGAAGATACCTGGTGTATTGGGACAGTAGACGCTGGATAGGCACTTGCGTACGTTCATTTGAAGATGTAAAGTACGTTATAGATTATTACGTACACTAAGAATCCCATGCACTATGCGTGGCATTACTTGTTGCATCGAGACAGTGGCCTCTGTGAAGTCTGTTGCTTATGCGTCTGAGGCCTAACATACATTAGATGTTTAACGCAAGTAATGCAGGACCTGTTGCATACGTAACAAAGTTGCTGACTATTTAAGTGGGCAACAGCCCGCATTTCCCCACTTTCCTTCCCTCTTTCTCCTCGGCGACCAATGGCAATTTTAAGCATTCTAGGGCAAAAATCTGACCAAAATACCATCAATTAACAATATTTTTGAGTTCTATCATGGATTAAATATCGTTCAATCTTCTTTTATCATCTGGATCAAGGTAAAACTCTTACAACCCTAGTTTTTGGGTATTTAGGTTTTTTGGGTTGACTTTGTTCTTTTCATCTGATTTAGCTTAGATTATTGATGGGTTATCAATGATATAGTTGTATTCTACTGGTTTCTTTATTATTCTATAGTTTAGTGGTTGGTGTTTCTCTGATTGGTCGAGTTGGACCAAATTGATGCCTTTAAGTTGTTCGTTAAAATTTCATAGTGGGGGATTCAGGTGTTGTATGATTATTTTCTCTCATATAGTTGTTGATTGAGCATTGATATGATACTAGGGTTGAATTCCTTGTGAATGACTTGAGTTGAAACTCTTCCTTTCGTTGTTCCTTCGTGTTCTAGCGACCAAGGCAAGTATTTAATTATATGTGATATGTTTTGTGCATTTATTAATGACGAATTGTGCATATGAGTGGGAAAGGTGTTAATGTTCACTCAGGGATGCCCGACGGAGCATATGGAGATTCGTACCTTGAGAAGAAGATCACGAACATAAGGTTATCCACCTAGGAATATCCGATGGAACGTAAAAGGTTTCGTACCTTTAGGGGCAGAACATGGATAATCATTGAGTGATGTGAATGGTTTGGGGTTGATAACTCCGATTTGTGAAGAATTTGAATGATACTCCGGAATATTGAACTGCTTTATGAGTTTGAATCTTCTTTTATAAATGGCTTAACATGTCTCATATGATTAGATACTTGCACAAGTAATTCGAGCACTAACTCCTTAAATGAGGAAAATGCCTTTTATAGATTTCAGGTAACTTCCAACTTGAGGAGTCGGTGCGGAGTATGCATGGGACTGATGGGCAAAAATGGTGTTAGACGGTCAAATAAATAAGGTGGTGTTTTGTTGGTCTCATGTCGGGCTGAAACTTGGTAGTCATGTGGTTATTTAAATTATTGGGAAAGTCCCCTGTGTGGCCATTGAAAATTATGTTGAATATTATTAAATCCTGCCGTTTTGAATATTTTGGCTGAGGCCACGAACCAACTGATTAATTCATATGTTGTTTTTAAATGTGTGTTGTCATATATGCATGTTATTAGCCCGGTAGACCTCTGAGGTTCTACGGCGTATAACAGTCCTTTTTGGAATTGAGGTGTTACAACAATGTCCCAGCGGATCGAGTTTTCAAGCCCAAAACCCTATAATGGAGGGAGGAATGCCAAGGAGCTGGACAGTTTTGAACAGTACTTTGTGGCTTCTGGGATCAAGTATAACGAGTCGAAGTTATGCGTGGCACCACTTTTCTTGGCGGACACTGTGATGTTGTGGTGGAGACTTCGGCAGCAGGATATTGAGCAGGATCGTGCCGCAAGGAGAGGTGGGAAGACTTCAAGTGGGAGTTTAAGCGCTAATTCTATCCGAAGAATGTCGAGTATGAGGCTTGAGCAATGTCGAGAAGGTTGGAACACCGACACAACATCATTGACTTTGTGAAGGAGTTCCAAGAGATAGTTTTGGAATCACGAAGTTGATGGATAAGGATGCATTGTACGTATTTTTGGATGGCTTGAAACGTTGGGCTAGATTAGAGCTCCAATCAGGAACGTGCAGGATGGTGTGTCGTCTATTGCAGCAGTCGAAGGCTTGATCGACTTGAAATCACCCGAAAAAAGTCGGAGGTCCATGATGGACGAGGATGAAGGTGCTCAGAGTAAGCCGCATCAGGACGAGCCGGACAAAGGCACAAGGATGGTCAGAGGAGACTATGACTTGACATGGATGTCGGAGTGTGGATCATTCGTGGCAATGTGTCTGAAGAAGAAGAAGAAGAAGAAGAAGAAATGTGAGATTTGCTGAAGTACGGAGCATTCAGATAGAAGATGTCCGAAGTTTTCGAAGTTAGCTGCCATGGAGCACACCAAGGCACATGGAGCTGTCGAGGGTGAGGCATGAGTATGGCAACACACAAATAGGAACCACGTGCGGAGCGTTGTTGTTTGCGGTGGGACATATTTGTAACCTGGCAAGAAGCTGGAAAGCTGAGAAGAGAGACAAGAGTTGAGTAATAAGTATTTTATTAAAGTGTTGTGTTCCCTTCTTCTCCTCTCACTTGAGGAGTTATGAAAGGCTATCTAGCTAGAGATCAGGGTGATTCTAAACTAGTGTCGCACGAGTTGTCTCTGATCTCTATATAATTCTATATGAAAGTAAATTCATTCATATTAATAAAATAAATTTCTCTTGTTAAAACCAAAATAATGCATGTTTAATTATATAAAACGCCATTTTTCTTTTACTATCTTAATATGAATTTTATTTTTATATTAATTTATCTAATCATGCCCATTTAATTTTATTGTTGATTGTATAAACAATTTCTTTTTGACATCTAAGTTTATAATTAGAATAACAAGTGATTTTGTTTATAAAAAACTTAGAAAAATATTAGACTTTTAACAAAGAAACTATAAAAGGGCTCATGTTATTAATTCGCCATGGACATCCAAAGTTTCAGGACCGAACCTGAAACTAAGAAGACAATTCCGTCTCTTTGGAAACAAAGCTCTTTTATGGCAGAACTAGACCTAAACATTCTCTTTGTTCACACTAGTCTTCAATGTGATATACCAAAATAGTATACACATATCTATACTTCTATTAAAAGAGAGTCGCGACACATGTCACTTTGTAAGTTTTTTGATTTTTTATTTCAAAATATAGCTTATACATAGATGTATTCCTAAATTCAAAAAAAAAAAAATTCTAGATATGTATTGTGGGAGTTTTGTTCCACAACTTACACTCATCTACCAATAAAAAAAAGTCTTCCTTTATTTTTTTAGCTTAAAATTTTAAATATTTATAATTTTTTATATCAAGTTTATTTTTAATGAAAAATATATCAATTTAATTTTTATTTCACAATTTTCAACTAGACATCCATATGAATATAATAAATTTGATAGATTTACAATAATGACTGATTGCACAAAAAAATTATATTAAAAAAAATATAAATATTTATTTTCAGTAAAATTAATTGATGCAAAATAAAAATATATTAACTCATTTTTATGAAATTAGATTTCAGACTCATATTGCTTACATAAAAAATAAATTATGATAGTTATTTAATTATAATAACTAAAAATAATAAAACATACACTGCACACACACGTATATTAAGACTTAATCACATACTACTTTCGTCCCCAAAATTTGTTCATACTTTTTTCGGTATGTCCAGAAAATTGGTTCATATAATGGACACTAATTGACTAAGCATTCCGCTAATGTGGTACTTTTTCTTGAATTATATTACACTCAATAATACACTCAATAAGTCTTTTATTAATATTATGCTAATATGATACTCATGTCGAAAATCATCAAAAACAAAATTAGAGATCGAGAAATTATTTTCTAATAAGAGAATATCTTATGCGGTGCATCGCACCAGAAAACATCTAGTTTTCATAACACCTCCAAAAACTTTCAGGAAACCAAGTGGAACTAACAAAATTACGTGAGAATGTGTTGCCATGTTCTGCGAAAAATATAAATCAGTCTCTTTGTTAAAAGTTCTTCGGAGCTATACCTACGACTACTTATGGAGCCATACCATGACATGTTCAATCATGATTGGATAAGGTTTGTCTCCATCGATAATGTTTTAGCATCCAGGACATTAAACAGTCCAGATTTTGGTATATTTCCCATGTTATATTATATATTCGGTGTCTACCTTGCGAATTAGAACACAGGATTTAAGCGTGCGAGGTTACAAAGAATAAAGGTTCGGTGGTAGAAGGACGAGATCACACAGGCATCGAGGCAAGATTCCACATGATCAATCTTTAATAAGATCTTAGCTATTTGTCGTCTTTACGAACAAAAAATTACAATTCCTAGTTAAACTTTCGCCCCAAATATACATTACCGAGACAGAGTAAAAAGATTTTATTCATGATATAACAAAGGTATAAAAAAAAAAATTCAAAGCACCAAAAACCATATATGAGTGACTATATCGATCAGCACAATCTAGGCAGGAGCCAACTAGTATTGTATTGAGGGCCAAGCTTTACCACTTTTGCCATCTGCCCCTTCATCTCTCTACACACGTTCTGGAGTTCCACCACCTTCCACTGCATCCTCTCCAAGTTCACTCTCATTTCTTCCCCTTCCAGCAAGCTCTTTTCCGTGTCCGAAGTACTTTTAGCATTGCCGCCCTCGTTTTTGTACAACACGAGTTGACAATCACTATTGTTGACGACAATGTCCCTGCTGTTGCTGCCGGGGCTAGAACTGTCATCCCTGACAAAATCTGGCGTCTGTATGGTGGAATGCTGAGAAGCTAGTAGTGCTTGAACAGCGATTCTTGGGGGTATTCTTGGGTTTTTCGCGAGGTCTTTGCAGGCTTCCAGGCTTAGCTTTTCGTAGTTGAGGCATCTGGACAGTCTCGATCGCTCTTCTAAGGAAAGAGCCGGATGGGACTGCAATTACATGTCGAGTTTTAGTAAATTTTAAAACAAAAGAAAAAAATCATTTTTTTATATATTAAAAAAGGGTACACTCTGTCCAGGTGTATGGTTTCTACAGAAGAAATGTCCTATTTTATAGAAGTAGGCATGATAACCTAGACCAACCCGGAGTCATAAGGTTTAGGGTAATTACAGAAAAGCACAAAATATTTCAAATCATCGACTGAGGCTCGATCCCATCTTACAATTTCCCTGCAAGAAATAAATAAAAATACTGTATAAATAAAGAAGTTTTACCCCTGTTAAAGTCTAGGGTCCATCTCAAAACTAATTGGCCATGAGAACAGTAGCCCAAGTTCTTTATATATTGAAGAAGATGCTTTATATTTTCCCGATTTGGGATTATTGCTTCAACAACCCCCTTAAAAGTAAGATTCAATAAAACTCATAATCCTTTTTTTGTTGTTGTTGTTGAACGTTTAACACTTTTTTCTTAAATAGTATACTCCAAACTCGGGGGTAGTTTTTGTAATTATCCTTAGAAAGTAGTCATTATACACTATTTATTGATGCCAATTTCAGGGGTCAGCATTTAGGAACTTTGTTTGCCAATTCATATGCAGTCTCATATAAAAGACATTAAATGACTACACTTATGTTCTGTTTAAATGTTTATAGTTAAATACTGTTAATCAATTATTCTTATGTGATTCCAAAACCCAGGCTGTAAACCTGCCAGGAGTAGCAAGTATTGTATTTCCTTTAAGCATAAAAAAACAAGGCTAAGGCTATGTTTGGCAGCAAGAATTATGGGAGATTATGGGAGCTAAAGATTATTTTTTTAAAAAATAAGTTCTCATCTAAAAAGTAGCCTTGTTTGGCTGAGCAAGATTATTGAAACTCTAGCAAAATAATCTCCTAATTTGGAACGCTCCTCAAACTAACGTTTCAGAAAATCCTGGAGATTATATTTTGCAAATTTACCAATGCACCCTTCCTAATACCCACGTTCTATTATAAATCCATAGTAACCCTAGAAGTCTTTCATCTTTCAGGCCTCATACATAGGCCATAGCACTCAATCACTCAATTTGTTGGTGGATCAATCTCTGCACTTGTTGGAGCCACTTGTGGTAAGTACGTACCATTATATATTACTAGCATTGTGTTTTTTTTTTTTGTTAATTGCATGATTTTTTTCTTCAGTTGATGATATACGTACCAGTATATATTACTTATTGTAATTCCACTAAGTTTGCAACAAATGAATAGCTTCTTTATGATCTGGTAATTTAGGATTTTGAAACTTTGAATCTGCATTATTTCTTGAGTTCTTTCTGCTTGCATACCCATTTTAAAGCGATGTATCTTTTAAGTATTTAACCAATCTTTTAAGTATTTAACAAACCTACTCGACAGTCAGCACCTATTTAGCCATATAGATACGGGTAATCTCATTTATGCATAGTGTTTTGGAATAAAAACAAGTGCAAACTTAGTTGTTTGATATGAAAAAGTAATAAAAATTGATGTCACCAACTGATATGAAAATATGATGTTACTAAGTTTTTTTGGAATAGAAACTAGTACAAAATCATATGTCACCAACTGATATGAAAAAGTAATTAAAATTGATTAAAACACATAAGAGAAACTTCATTGTCTTTAGCATGAAACTGTTATTGTGATCATTAGTGAATTAAGTTCTCTTGCCTTTATGTCGATTACGTTTGATGAATCCCAGATGATTTTCACATAGGATGTCATAAAATAGTCAAAATACTAATCTGTTAACTTTAGAATCTGTCATAAGCCAGTTTTTGATTAATTATCTATGTGCAATTTGTTGATTTTATTATTTTACAGCGGCTCCGGTTTTAGCTCCTACACCAAGCTCACCAAGTGAAGCAACTCGATCAACAGCAGGTAACTAAATTCAGCCTATGGTTATATTTCATCTATGCCCGCATTGATGTTTGATATATGTATGTTAATCGTACTGATATTGTTTGTATATGCACGATCTTGGAATGACCGGCCGTTTTATGATACCATATTACCATTACATGGAAACAGAAAAATAGACATATAGATGACCATTAAACAAATGAGGGAGTTAATTTGTAGCAACAAAATTATATTGTGAATATGTCTTTTGTTATATGTGATGTTGGTGTACAATATGTGATTGGCACTGCAAGTTGTTGGATACTAGAAGCAGGTGCCTTCATAATATATAGATAACCTAGTGTTAGTTAATACCATTTCATGTGATTCAACTATAATTGTTAATAACTGTTACTGTAGCAGACGTTGAACACTTATATGTAGTCGGTATTTACTAAGTAGTCAGTAAATAGTCAGTATTTACTTCTTCCTGGTCTTGTTGTGTTTGCTGTCACATACTCACAATATGAACTTACCTGATCACAATAGAAAGAAGTAATTATCCACAACACAACAATAATTTTTTTTCTTATATAATTATATATAGATAGATGGCCTCTAGTAATGATGTTACGAAAGAAAATGTTGGTGCACAAAAACATGATGATCCGAAGAAAAGGGAAACATTTAAGTGGACGGATCAAGAAGTTCTAATCTTGTGTAATATACTAAACAAGTATTACACGAATCATGGTCGAAACACTCCATTCAATTGGAACGAAATTCAATCGGATTTCGAGAAAAGTGCTAAGACAAAGGTATATAGCTATAGGGTTCTAAAGAATAAGTACGATGATCAGAGGAAAGAGTACAACCTTTGGACTTCATTGAAACACGGGGCAACTGGTTTAGGCTGGGATGCAGGTACGGGGACCTTGAATTGTTCGGATGATTGGTGGGACAAAAAATGCAGGTAAAGTTGTTTAACACACTATATTATTATTTCCTTATTTTTAAAGAGATTCTATTTCTTATTATTATAAAATCTAATTGTTAACTATCTATTGTGCAGGAAAACGACAAATTTAAAAGACTTCGTAAAAAACAACCTTCTTTGGAACTACAAGAGACATGGTACCAATTATTTGGGGATAAGGTTGCTACAGGAGTAGAAGTTGTGGCACCCTCAATTAATCCAAGTACTTTGGCTGCACCGTCAGTTAATCCAAGTACTTCTAATGACTCGTATCATGTCAATATTGATGGTGAGGATGAGGATCTAGAGGCGGAGGATGGCTTAGAGGATCTAGAGGCGGATAGTGAAACCTTTTTTTCAAGTTTCATGGACGAGGTTGGAAGTGAAAATGTCTCAACATCGAACCAAACTGGGGGATCTAAACTAGCTAAAAAGAGTGCTAAAACTAGTACCAAACCTGCTCAAATGAAGCGTAGTGGGAGAGAGTCAGCTGGTACTGCATTGTTCAAAAAACTAATGAGTGAACAAAATGCTACCCAACAGCGTGCTTTACAGTTGTTAGAATCAGATACTACTAATGAAGTGAGTAAAACGAATGTTGATTCAGTAATAACTGTGATGAACCGCATGGTGGAGCAAAAACTACTAGCAGAATATGGTGACTTGTGGTGCTTTGGAATGACTGTACTTGAGGATCCCGTGAAAAGAGAGTTCTTTCTGAATTTTCCAGCTGATGCTGGTAGGGTAGCTTGGCTACAATACCAACAAAAATTAGGAAAATAAAGTTTCATGAAGGATCACATTGTCTTTACTTTATTTCATTTCCGCGTTTGTTATTTGGATATTTATTGCATTTTAAGTTTGACATTTTTATAATTTAAATAATTGAATGTTAGTTGAAGTTTTTCTATTATATATTTTTCTTAGAGTCTCTTCAACGCATTCATATGTTACATATATATTTATGCTTTCTAATTTTGGATAGGTTTACTATGGATATTGAAAGAAGAAAGAGAAGAAAGAAAATACATCTTGTACAGTTGCTATTTTCTTCGTATTCTACAAGTTCTCTAGCTGCCGCGTACTATTATAAATATATGTACAAGCAACCATGTATGACATCGCCTCAAACAGGTGAAGTTTGGATGAATGAAATTTTGAATGGTAATCCTATTCGATGTGTTAATGCATTTAGAATGCATCCAACCGTATTCAATAATCTATGTGGAGAACTGGAGTCAAAATATGGACTTAAGTCGAGTGATAAAATGTCGGTTGTTGAAAAATTGGGGGTATTTATCTATATCCTTGCAGTAGGTGTTTCGAATAGGGATGTGGGAGAGCGCTTTCAACGCTCAGGGGAGACAATTAGTAGAGCATTTCATGAAGTTCTAGAGGCAATAACCGGTAGAGACAAAGGTTTCCAAGGGCTAGCACATGACATAATAAGGCCTAAAGATCCATCATTTCAGTTCATACCATCTCAAATTATGAATGATCAAAGATACATGCCATATTTTAAGGTACAAATTGTATGTTTTTCCAATATAATTTTAATGTATCACACCTTTATTAAGATTTAAACTATTTCATGTGTATTTAGGATTGTGTTGGATGTATAGATGGTACACACATAGGAGCATGTATCCCAGAGAAGCAACAAGTGCCTTATATAGGTAGGAAAGGGGTACCTACTTTCAACGTAATGGCAACTTGCGATTTTGATATGTGTTTTACTTTCATATCGGTGGGATGGGAAGGATCAGCACATGATACAAGGGTTTTTCTTCACGCTCTCAACACACCATCAATGAACTTTCCCAAACCACCTAGAGGTAATTATATATATATTTATGTAATTATTTCTATGTTACTTGTAGAATTACAATTCACTTATTTTGTTTCTTAACCATTTTACCAGGTAAATACTATTTGGTAGATAAAGGATATCCTGATAGAAACGGATATCTAGTTCCATATTCCAAGACAAGATACCATCAATCTCAGTTTGAATATGAGCCACCAAACAACAAGCAAGAAGCTTTCAACCGCAAGCATTCATCTTTACGGAGTTACATTGAAAGATCATTTGGAGTCTTAAAGAAACGATGGAAAATACTTGGTAGAATGCCTAAATTTAGCGTGCAAACTCAGATTGATGTTATTATCGCTGCATTTGCTTTACATAACTACATCCGTAACAGTTCACAAGAAGACATGATGTTTACGGTGATGGAGGAAAATCCGGATTACATACCACGAGACGAACTTCACGATGTTCATAGTCATAACACGAACAACGAAGACAATCAAGGAGCATCTAATGAGATGAAGCAGATACGTAACAATATTGCTACTTTAATATGGAATGTACACCATGGATGATAATTTAACATCATTTTAATTTTGTTGGTATTTTTACATGGATTTTAGCTTCTCATGCAATGCTACATATCTATGATTTTTATCATAATTTTATTTATTATTTCTATTTATAATGGTTTATTTATTTATATGTCCAATTATGTCATTTTACACTTTTAATCTACAATTTCAGCTAGTTTGCCAAACATCACTAAAAAAATAAATCTATAATTTTAATCTTTTTCAAGATCAAGATCAAGACCAAAGATCAAGACTAAGACCAAGATCAAGACTAAAGACTAAAGAATGACTATTGTTGCCAAACATACCCTAAATCTTTTGCGTATGAAGTTTAGCTTAATTACGATAAAAATCCAGTTATGTGTGCAAATTACAAATAACCCTTGATGCATACGTCTATTTTACAATATGCACCACACCCTATTTAGAATATAACTCGTAGACTAACACAAATTTCAAAGAATTACTTGTGATTTTCAAAGGTTATTGGAAAAACCATACCATATGGGCAGCTTTTGTAATTATCCATAGTATAGGGATGTATGGTAAAAATGAAGGAAACATAATCACCTCAAGATAGATGTCAATGGCTCTGTAAACATAATCAAAGGAATCCCTTGCACAATCCGGCAAACACTCAGCAACTTCAAGAAACTTGGAAAGCTTAAGGTTTGGGTCAGGCCCAATCTCTCCCAGGTACATATCAACCAATTCTCCAACTTTCTTCATCTTTTGCAAGGACAACTTGTCATTGTAATGAACAAACAATCTAATCAATCTGACCACAAAATTCACATCATAAACCCCTCGACCGTCCCCTCCCGACACCAACAAATCATCTAACGTTGCCTGGTCGAGCATCGACCCTATAAGCCTCTCCAATGCTATCCGGTGCTTTCTGCTTAGTCCAAAACGCGAGACGATATGCAGAACCGAGAAAAGCCCTCTGCAAGAAAATGTAGTTTCTCCCATTAAAACAACACCATGAGCCGCTGTATCGGCCAGGACACTGTACAGATTCTTCTTACTACCATTGGAATGAAGGGCAGTTTTAAGATAATGGAGGAGAAATCTTGTGAGGACTAAATTGTTATTTTCATTATCGTAAGAGCCTAATGCCCTGAGGAACTGTTCGATAGTCTTTGGTCCCAGAATTGTTAAATCTTGAAACCACCAAGCCCGATCTTTTCTCGCTGAGGAATTATACCCAACACGTTCCGAGCATAAACTGTGCGACATTTCTGGAGAAGAGGAAGAGGAAGACGACGAAACGGAAATAAAGTTCGAATCGGGATTCTGTGCAATCTTGGCAAGAAGAGAACACATGAGCTTGTCAATAAGTCCACACGATTCTGCACAGGAGAAGAAAGGCTCGCAGTTCTTGACGCACGTGAGGATATCATTCCAAGACCAGTAGAAAATCCCTTCGAGAAAAACTTGGGTTTGATGCAGCAGGTTGACGCTGGATGCCTTCTCAGTCATCTCGAGAAACACCGAGCAGCAATGGAGGAGGGAAACGTTGGAGACGGTGATTGGAATGCCGCCGTTGTTGTAACAGAATCTTGAAACCATTTCAAACCCGTTGGGCCCACCTGGAAAATCATTGATCTCAATCCCTGAATTCCTGACCTGAGTCCTTCGCTTTTCTTGTTTGATTATCTTTCTCAATTTCTCGGAGTACTTGGACAGGATTCTCTGCAGCCCAGAAATCAAGAAAGAATCTGGAAATTCAGTGGACTGATGAATAATTATATTCAGACGACGAGATATTATCAATCATGAATATTATTAGTATTATTTACCTCGGAGAGGAAAAAAGTATGCTGGCCATTGACATGAATTTGGAGATCGCAGGGTTCCGACATGGCGGGCTGATTTGCATTGAATGAAAGCACTAGTTCAAAAGTACTGCTGCACCACGGAAGAAGTAAATAATTTTTTTTTCTTTTTTTGGTTGATTATAAACAATTATCTGTACAGAGACCGTGTTCGGAAGGGAAAGTGTATTAAGGGGGGAGGGAGTGGGGCTCGGGTAAGGGAATCGGGTACCCTTACCCGAGCGGTAACACTGCCGCCGGGGTCTCGGGTAAGGCGAGCGGTGTTCTCATTCGGCTTCTGAAGCCGATCGGTGGGGGTTCTTTTTGAAAAATAATGCCGTTGAACGGCTAGTTCAAAAAAAAAAAAAAAAATTCCCTATAAAATCAAACCTTTTCAACTAATTTTTTCAAAATAAAAACACACAAAACACAAATAAAAACACACTAATATTTCAAAAACACAAAACCATGGATCCAAGAAGAGGTAAAAAAACTTCCACCTCGCAACCACAACAAACTCCGTTAGGATTTAGCCAATTTTATTCTCAAGCATCCCCGAATCAATTTTACGTTCCACAACCCCCATCTCCACATCCATTTTACCAATATAATATGGGTCCTCCTCAAATGAATCCTCAACACTACAACATCACTACTACAAGCGAGTTCTCCCGTTCAAAACATTGATGAAGACGTAGAGTACGTGCAAACACAACCACTACCAAACGAAGAAGGCGAAGATGAGGAAGTTCGAAGTCGATCCGAGAGGGAAGAAAAAAGCATTCGGGGAGGAGGCCCGTGAACTTTGGTCGCCGGCACAAGAGGAGGCTTTGGCGAAAGCATGGATTCAAATCTCCGAATGTGGTGTTGTCGGTAATGAACAAAAGTCAAGCGGTTTTGGAAACGGATTCTCAAGCATTACGAGGGAACTATGGGTTCGAGTTCACGAACTTTTCATTCGTTGAATACCAAGTGGAAAACAATGAACACGACCATGGGTATTTTCAACGGCTACTACCTCAATGGTACAAACTATACTTTTTATTTTACGTAATCTATATTTTTATTTTACATAATCTATATTTTTATTTTGTATATAATGTAGAAACGTGCTAAGGCTAGTGGGTGCAACGACTTGGACGTGGTGAGGCAAGCTGAGTCCGATTACTATACAGCAAAAAAAAGACAATTTACTCATACCTTGGCGTGGGAGGTTGTCAGAGGTCATGACAAATGGACGGAGCAAGAATGTTTTCAAGATATTGCCGGTGCGACAAGCAACTCTTCAAAAAGGAAGTCGGGGGAGTATGAATCGGCAAGCAACACCGTTCCCGACATGAATGAAGACCCCAACCCTCCACTTTCATCAAGAAAGATGAAAAAGAAGCATGGCGCATCCTCGTCGATCTCAAGTGTTGCGGATGAAATCAACTCCTACACACAAAAGAAGACATAATATTTGGAAGAAAAACGCGAGAAGGATGCTTTGACAAAACAATTGTTGGCTACACAACTCGAGGGGGCGAAGTTCAAGGATGCACAACGGGAGATGAAGTTTTTTTTGGAGTCGCATGATCACATTCGCGATCCCGCTATGTTGGAATTCGTTGTTAACCAAAAACGTGAAATTGCGGCTAAACACGGATGGGCTTGCAATTTTTAAGTTGTAGTTTCAACTTGTTTTAATTTCAACTTATGTAATGTTTTTTTTTTTTTTAAGTTGTAGTTTCAATTTTTAAGTTGTAGTTTTTTTTTAAGTATTATGTAATATTTTTATTTTTAATGAAATGGTATGTTTTATGTAATGTTTTTTTTTAAGTATTATGTAATGTTTTTATTTTTAATGTGGTATGTTTTTATTTTAATATTGTATGTGATTTTATGTATGAAAAAAAAATCGGGTATGTTTTTATGTAATGTTTTTTTTAAGTATTATGTAATGTTTTTATTTTTAATGAAATGGTATGTTTTTATTTTAATATTGTATGTGATTTTATGTATGAACAAAAAAAATCGGGTAGTATAGGTGACCACTCCCTCCACTTAGAGTAGTGTTAGGGTAGAATTGGGTAATTTTGAGTTGGAGGGTTTTTATTGGATAGAGGTGATGTGACACCTGGGGATTAGGATTATATTGATTTTTTCCTGTAGCATCACGAGTAAATGAAGCTCCTGTAAGTATTGTGCTATAGATGGTGAAATGGGATATTGTTGTTTTTGATGATGACAAATGAATGACAGGTTTGTGTCCTCTGCTGACCCCGTTATGTTTCTTGTTTCCTTTTTCTTGTATTTTCTATATTTACCTTTTTTTTCTTTCTCGCTCCCAAATTGAGGTTAATTAGTTTAAGTGGGTGGGAATAGTTGATTTCCCCCTCTTAGATATTTCGCCCTTTAAGATATAATATTGTTTTTTTTGTCCTAAGTTTAATACCAACTCCTTTGATATTCAACTTGTCGGAATTGACCATTATTCGAATGAATTCGAGTCATATATTGTACTTTCAAGTAACAGAATTTCGAGTCAATTTGCAAAAATATACGATATCAGTAAGAATTTCGGGTTACTCGAACGAATACGAGTTACTCGATTGGAGTAACTAGAGTATTCGAGTTACACGAATCAGAATTACAAGTTACTCGACTCATCGAGTTACTCGAAAGGGATTACTCGAATGGAATCGAGTTACCCGAAAGAGTTATTCGGGTTACCCGAATAAATACGAGTTACTCGAATGGAACGAGTAGCTCGTTAAATACCGCTGTAGAATGAATTTCGAAGCATTCGAACAAATTAGCAATGGAGTTTCACGAGAGAAAAAACAAAATGAACGAGTTACCTGATTTGATTTCTTGATGGCGAATTCGAATGAACCAAATGTGAGACGTTCCCCGAATGGCGCTACTGACACCGCCGCTCACGCCGCTACCGACCCCGCCACTACCACTATTAGGATAAATATTTCGGTTTTGATAATCGCCAACATACAGCAAAGAAGTCTTAAGAAGTCAGTACTTCGCTAAGTATGGAAGCTGTTAGGAAACTCCATACAACCCGTCCATACAGCAAGAGATCTTATACAGAGTCCATCCTACAGAGCTTACTTCATACAGCAGAAGTTTTAGTATGTTGGATACAACAGTCAGACCGTAACTGTTTTACTTGGAAAAAGTAAAACATATCCAACAGGACTGCATAAGAAAAGCTTTAAACCGTTGTGAGATAAGCATTGCTTATTCATAAAGTATTCACGGTTAAAAGCACCATTTATTACTGATAAGACAGCATTTAATGCAGCCGGAAAGGGACAAGTCTGAACGCTCTGAAGAGCATTTAATGCGAAGTAAAAAAGAATGTCTAAAGCATTAAATGCGATCTGCTTTAATTCAAACATTCAGCAGCCACCAATCAAATACGTCAACATCTCACCAACCAGCCAACAACTACATTTAAAATGGATCTATTTCCAAGGTTATAAATAGCCCCAAGTAAGAGGACATTGAGAACCAAGAATATTCATTCTCGCGCATAAATATGACATATTGCTCTGACAATCTAGCTATTAAAGAGCAGTATATTTCGTGAGCATACACCAGTATTCAAGTGAAGAAATATACTAAGTCCTCAACGCAAACGAGCTCAGCATACAGCGAACGCTCATAAAAGATATAGTTGCTATTTGGAATCGTTCTGCCTTTTACCATTGAGATAATCATTAGCCCTGTGTGGACTAAGTTGCTTGCATATTCCGACCTATGTGGGAAGAAAAGCATTAAAAACAAAGCTTCGATCTGTGTGAAAAGAAGCAGGCCAAACGAACTTGAAGCCAATTTGTGTGAACGGCCAAAGCTGCAGTCCATGTATCAATCTGTGTGGACGATACATAGACAGGTTTAGTTAAAGTGACGTAGTTGTGTATAAAGTGATTTTAATAAATTCTTTACTCTTGTGTGGAGGACCAGTGGACGTAGAGGGGTTTACCTCGAACCACTTTAAATCTATGTTATTTACATTCTGTCATTACTGTTTTCATTTAAACTGTGATTTATAATATACATTGTGAAAACCCTGTACGCATCAAGCAAACAGGAGAACCCCCAGTTGCTGGATTTGCAGCAACTCACTAACAGACTTCCGCTACACAATTAACTTCAAAAATTGCACAGTTTATTGTATTTTTACCTTCTAAGTTGTCTATTGTATACTCTGTGGCCAAAAAGTGGTATCAAAGAGGTCGATTCTAAAAAGAATCAGTCGATTTTTAATTGAATCAGATCCACAAATCACTAGCTTTTGAAAACTTTATTTTATATTTTCATCATTTTTACTATGTATAATATGGACTCATCTATGATAAATAAGGTTCATATATTTTCCATTAATGGATTTTATGACTGGAGAATCGGGATGGAAGCCTATCTTGCAGCCATGCACGAAGAAATGATTTATGTCATCCAAGAAGGACATATCAAAATCATGAAGGTTAACACAGCCGCGGGGATAGAAGGATAACCGCATGCTGAAATGCTTGAGAAGGAGAACGAGCAATGGACAACGGATGATTGCAAGCGTGTGAACCTCGACAATGTTGCTAAGAATGCGCAGTTTGTCACTCTCGACAAAAGTACATTCTCAAAAGTAAAGAGCTGCAAGGCATCTAAAGAAATCTGGGAGAAACTCAAACTTATTTGCGAAGGTACTGAGCTCTCAAAAGGAAACAAAATTTGAAAACTTTCTCAGAAGTTCGAATCATTTGAAATGAAATCATTCGAAATGCTTTAGGAGCTTGACCTCAGATTCACTAGCATTGTCGGTAAACTTGAAGCATTAGGTAAAGTGTATACCCAAAAAAAGAAAAATTTAAAAATCTTTAGATCACTCCTTGCCCGATGGGATATTAAGACTACAACTATGTGTGTATCCTGTAATCTAAACAATATCTCTACTCTTGATCTCTTCTCTGACCTCAAAGCTTTTGAGTATGACATTGATAGGAGAGAGAAGGCAGAAGACTCACCTGCCAATACTACAGCACTGGATGCTGTATCTGACAGGAGACACAGTTTCGCACCCAGCACATCCAAATCAGCACAAAAGACTGCAGACAGTGACAACAACATCCTGTCGCAAGATAAAATGGCCCTGCTCATGCACAACTTCAAAAAGTTCATCAAATAGTCTGGAAAGACTCCATACAGGTCCAAGCATTTTCACAAGGTAAGCTCTGAATCTTCTTCATCTGGTGATTTAACTTATGCTATAACTGTAGGAAACCTGGACATTATGCAAATAAGTGTCCACACCCGAAAGTACAAAAGTTGCCAGAGGCTGAGCAACAGGAAAAGGACGAGAAAAGACGAGTCTGGAGAAACAAGCTCGAGGCCCTGATTGGTGAATCAGAAGCCTAGCCCGCGTCGAACAAGACCGAGAGTGCCTTCAGGCAATCACTGACTGTGACTCCTCCGACGATGAGATCGAGGATAAAGCAAACATGTGCTTTATGGCCAAATAAATACAGGATGTTGATGACAACGATGATGAAGTAAGTTCAAATTCAACTATTCCTATAAATGCATCGCATACTTTTGAAAACATGATGAATGAATTTAAAAATATTCAAAAAACCCATGAGACACTCAAACGAGAAACCATACAGCTAGAAATTTCAAACTTAGAGCTGAAAGAAGAAAATGACTTGCTTAAAAACAATTATGAAAATATGTCTCTTGATTGTGAAAACCGCAAAGTCACATACGAAAAACTCATGGAAAACAATCATCAACTTGCAAAGGATCTAAATGAGACAAAGTCTCATAATGAATGAAAGACAAATGATTATGCTTTACTCGAAAAGTAAAAACTCTTGAGAAACGAGAAGGAGAACTTGAGACCATCCTAAAATCATTTAAAAAATCTTCTAGACGGATGGAAGAAATTCTAAGCACTGGGCAGCATGCCCAAGATAAATGTGGCTTAGGATATGACGTATTCTCCCATAAGGGAAAGTCTAGTACGGTATTCGTCAGGGGAGTGGAACCCATTCCTGTACCTGAAGAGACCACAAGTCCCGTAAAGGTTACAGCTGCCCCTCGTACAACAAAGGATGCGATTCCACCTCCAGGTTCATATCATAGACAGCGGAAACCTCAGCCTCTCAGACCTATAAGGCATAATCAACAGCATGCTCCCCGAGCATATCAAAAGTGCCAGCTGCCATTAAGAAATAAGGCTGTATTTAAATATCAAAGGCAAGCACCGCAGTACTACCAACAGTACAGTGCGCCTAGATATTGGATATAAAGCCCCGTTATCCATCTAGAAATCAAGTCGCCGTGCAGTATCAACAGCTCTAGGAATCCAACTGGAGACCCATAAGGCAAGATGTAAGGTCGATGAAAATGGCCCCACCTCAAATACGGCAATTGTACCGGAATAATAACCCTAGATTTTTCATGCATGATAATCAAGATTACAGCGACTACGTGCCTGCTCCACGTAGACATCACAAGGCTAGACCAAAAGTAACCTACAGCAAATTAATTGCTGTCACGAAAATTTAGGTACCAAAAGGCACTAACATACATGGACCCAACAATCAAAGGGGACCTAGATTTACTTAAATTCTTTGCTTACAGGATATCAAAGAGAAGGACATCTGGTACTTTGATAGTGGATGTTCTAGGCACGTCACAAGAGATATCAACAACCTGTCAGATTACGTAGAAGTTCGCGGTCCAAAGGTGCGCTTCGGTGATAGATCCAAAGAAAGAACAAGAAGGAAAGGAACCCTGCTTGTAGGAAAGTTCAAAATCACCGATGTAGCCTATGGTGAAGGATTACAGTATAATCTACTTAGTATTAGCCAGTTCTGTGACAGACAGCTCTCGGTCAAATTCTATGTAGACCACTATAGGGTGAAGGACATCAAGACCAAGGAAATCGTCCTCACAGGAAGCAGATCAGGTAATATGTATGTTACTGACTGGAAGCTTACGAGCTCCACTATTCCGTGTTTTGTTGCCAAAGGCATTGCACATCAAAGCTGGTTATGGCATAAGAGGATGTCTCATATCAACTTCAAGACGATCAACAAACTCGCTAGACAGGGAATGGTCAGAGATTTGCCCGTTGTGTCATTCCATAAAGACAATGTTTGTGGACCCTGTCACAAAGGCAAACAAGTCAAAACCACCCTGAAAAGCAAATCATACCTATCCACCCACACGGTTATGGATAAGCTCCACATGGACCTCTACGGCCTTGTCGACCCTGTAAGTTTAGGAGGTAAGAAATATTGTCTGGTTATTGTTGACGATATTACCATGTATGCTTGGACAATCTTTCTAACCAAGAAGAAAGAAACCATCACGAAGTTTCCAGAGCACCTGAGGAAGCTACAGAATGAGAAAGAGTTGAGTATCGTACCCATTCATTCCAATAGAGGTACTAAATTCACAAATTACTTTATAAAGCAATACTGTTCGGACAATGGAATATAACACGAATACTCAGCAGCCCAGACTCTTCAACAAGATGGTGTTGCTGAGCAACAAAATAGGATGCTCAAAGAAGCAACAATGACCATGATAGCTGCAAGCAAGCATTTCTGGGTAGAAGCAACAAATACAGCATGCTATACACAAAATTGCTTCATCATCAACAAGCATCACAAGAAAATATCATATGAGGTATGGAACAATAAAGCTCCATTGGTTGCATACTTTCACATTTTTGAATGCAGGTGTTATGTTCTGAATAATGGGAATGATAAACTCAAGACCTTCGATGAAAAGTCGCATGAAGGGATATTTGTAGGATATTCCTCTGTCAGCAAAGCTTACAATATCTTTAACAAAAAGAAGCTGCCAATAGAGGAATTTGTCCATGTAGTGTTCGATGAACCTCATTATGATCCTACAAGATTAGAAGGTATAACCCATAATATCTAAACCCTCTCCATTGATGACCCTCAAACTCCAATAGAGTCTGATGTGGACTTAGAAATCAATCCTGCAGCTGTAAGATCATAAGCAACCGAAGCTGATGCTATACAAGCTGAAGTCGAGACTACAACACCACAAGATACAGCACGGGACACCGGACTAGAACCTGACAGGAGATAGTTGAGAGATCAACCCCAGGAATTATAGGTGATATTGATGCTGCTGTATCTACCCGTAGAAGAAAATAGAGTATACAAAGAACTGTATTGTGTGCGCACGAAGAGACCGATTTTGAGAAATCTCCATTTCCTGTATGGAAATATCAATGTGAACTTAGGAGACTAGCTATGTGCACCCTAACTGTATTCTTAGCCCAATCTGAACCTGTCTTGACTAATGAAGCTCTGAATAATTCACACTGGATTACTTTAATGGAAGAAGAGCGGAATGGTTTCGAGAGAAACAATATATGGTATCTAGTACCCAGGCTAGACCATTAAGCTGTAATTGTAACCAAGTGGGTATTTAGAAACAAGAAGGATGAGAATGGACTTGTAATCAAGAACAAATCCCGTATAGTCACACAATGCTACATACAGGAAGAAGGCATAGACTATGATGAGATGTTTGCCCTTGTAGCCAGCCTAGAAGCCATCATGATATTTCTAGCATTTTCCTCCCATAAGAACTTTATAGTATATCAAATAGACATTAAAAGTGCATTCTTGAATGGAGATCTCGCCGAAAAAGTCTAAGTTGAACAACCACCAGGGTTTGTCAACACTGAAGGCGGAGACCTAGTATATAGTCTATGGAAAGCTCTGTATGGACTTAAGCAGGCACCTAGAGCTTGGTATGAAACCCTATCCCTGTACCTAATCAACAATGGGTTTGAGAAAGGTGTTGTGGGCAAGACCCCCTTTTAAGATACAGGAAGGAGATGACCTGTTAATGTTGCAAATATATGTCGATGATATCATATTTGGTTCTACTAACCTTGCTTTATGTCAAAGGTTCTCTAATCTCATGCAAAGCAAATTTGAAATGAGTATGATAGGAGAATTAGTTATTTTCTAGGATTGCAGGTTAAGCAACTGCCTACAGGAATCTTCATCAACCAGGAAAAGTACAGCAAAGAGCTTCTCAACAAGTTTGGAATGAACAACTCCAAATCCTCGTCAACCCCCATGAGCAGTTCCACGAAAATGTGCTTACGAAGATGGAAAGCGGGTTGATAAATCACTCTATAGGAAGCTTATAGGCTCACTCCTGTACCTAACGGCTAACAGGCCTGATATCCAGTTTGTTGTAGGAGTGTGTGCTCGGTATCAGATAGCACTTAAGGAGTCACACTTCACCACAGCCAAACGAATCTTTAAATATGTGAAAGGAACAATAAATGTAGGATTGTGATATCCTAATGAAGGAGGATTTGATTTGATTTGCTACAGCGACTCGGATCTCGGAGGCTATAAGTTGGATAGGAAGAGTACAAGCGGTACATGTCACTTTATTGGACCTAGACTTATGTCGTGGTTCAGTAAGAAGCAATTGGCCAACTCGCTTTCTACATAATATGCCGTTGGAAGTTGTTGTATGCAGATTCTCTGGATGCAACAGCAATTACGAGATTATGGAATCAGTGTCAGAGAGACGTCAATCATGTGCGATAGCACGAGTGCAACTTCAATAACGCCCAACCCTGTATTGCACTCGCGAACTAAGGATGTTGATATGAAGCATCATTTCATCAGGAATCATGTTGAAAATAAAGATGTTCGGATCGAGAAGATTCATATAGACATTCAGTTAGCCGACATCTTTACAAAACCTCTCAGCACAACCAGATTCTGCATGCTTCGTGAAGAATTGGGAATGCTACAGCCTGACTCCCTGTAAGTTTTTTTACATTTTACTCATCAATTGAGGGGGAATGCTGTAAGACCCAAGAATGCAGTATCCACTTTAATTAAACTGTACACTCAGAACAAGTCAGCTCTTACTATAGAAAAGAGGAGGCATAAAACCTTCCTACAACTGACGTGTGCATTAATTAAGGGGGAATATAATACGACCCATGAATACAGTATTAATCCAAAATTGCTGCAAGAATTGAATCCTGTATGTACCTTTTAAGGGCGAACGCTGTATTTTTCGCGGATACAACACATACACTGTAAGATATCAATTAATATTAGAATACTATTCTATTAGTACAAATAATGTTTTAAGTCAACGTGCCCTATCTAAATTTCAAACTTCTCATTCTTTAATGGTTTTAAAGACACCTGGATTTTATTGCCTCAAATATCGTGATTTTAAAATTTCCAGCCACCGTTTCGTGCAAAAAGGGAAGACGAACTGTCGGAAGTGGGACCGGTCATTATTTCAAAAACAGATGGATTAGACGTACAATTTACTATGAATCCATCTTGTATGTTCTTTCAAAGACTGCTCCCATCCCTTAAATACGACCGTTCACTGTTTAACCATAATCTTCCCTGCATCCTATAAAAGGACTGTACTTTGCTCCCTTAGACTCTTTATGCTTTCAGCAAATTAAACGAGTCTTAAGCAAATAGTCTACATACTTTCTGCTATTTTCTGTATTTTTTTGTGAAATTCTTTGTTACTTCACACATTTTCTTCTGCAACATGTCGACTTCACAAACATCTTCCCTTTCAATGAAGAAGAAGGATACTATCATCGTTGGGCGTATCTTCGCCAGATCTATGCTGATGGAGAGAATCGACCTTGAAGGAGAAGACAGCCTAGGCATGGAAGTGGTTGTTTCTAGGGTGAAACAACAAGGGCTATACCGCCTTGCTAGTCACCATGCTGATGCTCACGATGAGCAGATCGTGGAGGAGTTCGACTCGGATGCCTCAATCAAATACTCATCTCAGAGGAGAGGAGGTGATATTTCTGACATCATAGGGACTGTTCAAGGGATAGAGATCTCTTTGAATAGAGAGTTGGGAGAAAAATCTACAAGCTACTGCCTAACGGCCTGAAAATGGAGGAGTTGGAGACCTTCGGGTTGGAAAGCCTTCTGAAAGCATACTGGAAGCTGTTCACTGGCGATGAAAGGGCCAACAACATCTACCCCTCATTCCACAAGAAAATTTTTACCCTACCGTACGTATACCCACACGACTTCTGTTGCTGGGTTGTTGAAAATCGGACCGGTGCATTTGAGATGTGCACTAATTTGCGCTCCAGAATGATGGTGGCCATCATGTCTGGAGAGAAGGTAAATTGGTGTCAGATTGTGTTGAAAAGAATTCAGGAAGAGGCTGCTAAGACTGAATCTTCTAAGAAAGCATTTGGCCTCATCCTGAATTACATTCTCACTCGTTGCGGAGTGAAGCTGTCAGCAGATGCAAAGAAAATTGGCACTGGGAAGTTTATTGGTGGGATCAAACCTACCGTTTTCAACAAGTCATCACTGCTTGCCAAGAGGCCCCATCCTCAAAGCATGCCCATTTCTAGTGACCCGAGGGATGTCACTTTGAGGATCGAGAGTGTAACACCCCCAAGTTATTCAGGGATATTACAGTGCCGTAAGCCCCGCCGTGGGACCCACAAGGCTAAACATACGCGGAACCATAAAATTTGACCAATAAGGTCTACACACAATGGAATGAAAAACAATACAAAGGTATTCGAAACATAACCAATGTATTCACAAACATCACAACTCGAATCAATACTTCGGCAAAACACAGGCCGGAACATCAAGGAAAAGGGAAAACAATACTCGAGTATTCAATAGACAATCCAGTACAACAACACTGAACGGGAAACTCCAAACATAACTGGAAGAAAGACACAGTATCACACTTGCCCACCATCTTCATGCCGACCCGATACCTGCCTGTCCGCTCTCCTGGAACCTGAAATACATAAAAAGTATTTCCCCCATAAAGGGGTTAGCCGTCGAATAGCTAGTGCAAGTATATCAAGTATGAAACACAATACTTCTCGACAATAAAGTAAATGTAATCCGTTAATTCATCAATTCAAGACTAGTATTCCGGAATGACTAAAATCTCATAGCATCGCAACAATACATATATGAATGCCGTGGAACCGCACCAGAGGCTACGGAACCCTCAGAGGACCCGTCGGTCCGTCCCGGAGTGGTTAATTCATATTATCCATGGAATCGCACCAGAGGCTACGAAACCCTCAGAGGACCCGTCGGTCCGTCCCGGAGTGGATATAAATAAGCATGCCATTAATATTTCATACTTTCAAAGTCGAGAACGCACATTCATAAATATATACTTGCCTTTGAGACATCGACAATTCGAATGGAAAAAGGTATGAGTTCGGTAGGTCCAAGAACGCGCTTCCGGCACCTAAACGATTCGCAAGGAATATGATAATCAATTATCCATATACAAATTACACGAAGAAACCCCCGAAACCCGTCTACGATTCATAAAGATAAACGGATAATCAACTAGAGGTTGGAAAATCGTCCAAAGTCTCACAAGTCCGAAAACGGCACAATCCAAACCGTAAAACCGTAGGAAAAGCATGTGTACGGTATAGCTACACCATAATCTCAAAGTTCTCAAGCTTCAAAACGGGTAAATCGGACGAATCTATGAAAACCCCCAAAATTCCCAAAAGGTAAGGTTCTAAAGATTTTTACCTTGATTCGGACGCTAGGAGGAATTAGATGTTGAGAAATCCTTGTTCTCCAACCAAATATGTTGTTGTTGGAAAGAAGATTGCTTCCAATCGCCCAAGATCGTCTCTCCCGAGCGATTTCCGTCGAAAAGGAGTGAAGTAGGTGAGAAATGACGAAATGGAAGTCAACTGTCATATTTATATACGCCGATCTAGCGCACGCTACGCCTCCTTCATTAGCGTGCGCTAGCGAAGTTCTGGGTAGTCCAGTGGCTCTTTGCCGCCATAAGATGTTAGCGCGCTCGAAACATCCTTTGCGTGCGCTAATCTGCGCCTGCCAAAATCTCGCTTCTTGCACGGGTCGCTAGCGTGCGTTATCCCGAGCACTAGCGTGCGTTACACAACACATATAGCGTACGCTAGCCGCCTAGCGTGCGCTACCCGCTAGTCCGAAAGTCGAAACTCCACCGCTTCTCGACCAAAACATTAGCGTGCGCTACCATTATGCCTTAGCGTGCGCTACGTATGCTGATTTTAGCGTGCGCTAGCCGAAGCATAGCGTGCGCTACTTGATAGTCCGTAACCACGACAACCTCACGCCTCTGCCGACCCGGACATTAGCGTGCGCTACGGACGGATGTTAGCGTGCGCTACTAACCACTAATAGCGCGCGCTAACGAACTCCTAGCGTGCGTTAATCCGCCCGATCAGAAAGCGATCAGGTTCTGGTTACGACTGGCTTCTTAGCGCGCTACGGTTCGAAGCTAGCGTGCGCTAATCAAGCTGAATTAGCGTGCGTTAGCCTAGGCCTAGTGTGCGCTATATCTCTGGCACGGAACATTTCCGCAAGGTCTAAACGACATGATAAAGAACCAAACGAGATACGAAACTCAATAACAATATCAACCACATCTCCAAGCATTTACAGAGCGACAAAAATAAGGAGGATGACAGAGTCAAACAGTCAACAAAAGTACGGGTATTACATTCTCCCCCTCTAAAAAGAAGTTCCGTCCCGAAACTTAAGAAATAAATAGTTCGGGGTATTCCACCCGCATCTTCTCTTCCGTCTCCCAAGTTGCCTCCTCGACTCCATGTCTCGACCATTGCACTTTAACCAGTGGAATGGTCTTATGCCGAAGTTGTTTCTCGCGACGCTCAAGGATCTTCACGGGCCTCTCTGGAAAGGTAATATCCTCGGCTACGTCAATCTCACTGTAGTCGATGATGTGGCTCGGATCCGGTACATACTTTCTCAACTGAGACACATGGAAAACATTATGGACGTGACTCAACGCTGGAGGCAACGCCAAGCGATAAGCTAAATCTCAACTCGTCGAAATCTCGAAAGGTCCGATATACCTCGGACTAAGTTTCCTTTTCCCGAAGCGGAAAACTCCTGCAGTCGGCGACACCTTGAGCAAGACATGATCTCCCACCTCAAACTCCAAAGGTCGGCACGAGTATCGGTATAAGATTTCGCGACTGCAGGCGGCTAGCAATCGATCCCGGATAATAGAAATCTTTTCCTTAGTCTTCATCAACATATCCGGCTCCGTCCCGACTAGCTCAGAAGCCTCGTCCCAACATAATGGCGACCTACATCGCCTACCATAGAGTGCCTCGAAGGGTGCCATTTTGATCGACGCATGCCAACTATTATTGTAAGCAAACTCGATCAACGGCAAGTGAAGCTCCCAATCATTACTCCAATCCAAGGCACAAGCCCGTAACATATCTTCCAATGTCTGAATCGTCCTCTCTGTCTGACCGTCCGACTGAGGATGAAAGGAAGTGCTCAATCTCAATTCCGTACCCAAAGCCTGATGAACGGCCTGCCAAAAATGCGATACGAAACGGCCGTCTCGATCAGAAACAATGGTCTTGGGGGTACCGTGTAACTTCACGATCTCGGCAATAAAGGTTCGAGCCAGTCTATCCGGTCCCCAAGTATCCTTAATACCCAAGAAGTGTGCAGACTTGGTCAACCGATCGACAATTACCCAAATCATATTCATTCCAGTCCGCGTTCTCGGCATGCCGGTGATGAAATCCATCGAGATGTCTTCCCACTTCCACTCGGGAATGGGGAGTGGTTTCAACAATCCCGCTGGTCGTTGGTGTTCGATCTTGACTTGTTGACACGTCAAGCACCGTAGTACAAACTCCGTAACATCCTTCTTCATGTTATTCCACCAAAATTACGCTTCAAATCTTTGTACATCTTACTCGTCCTGGTGGATTGAGTAAGGCGTAGCATGCGCTTCTCGGAGAATTCTCTGTCTCAACTCTAAATCGTTCGAACACAAAGCCTCGCCCAAATCTCAAAATACTATCTTCGTGTACCATAAAGCTGGAGCTTTTCCTTTAATTACATCTTCCTTCGCTTGAGAAATCATCGGGTCACTCCACTGTTTCCCTTTGATATCATCAACCAAGGACGAAGTAATTTCGAGAGTACACAACCTGTCCCCCGCACTCGCCAAGCCAAACTTCGATCCCTTGTTCAATTAAATCCTGACGAATCTTCGTCTGAGCCGTAAGAACCTCGAGCATTTGAAGAGACGCCGATTTGCGGCTCAAAGCATCCGCAACGACATTGGCTTTTCCGGGGTGGTAAAGAATCTCCAAATCATAATCCTTTATCAATTCTAACCAACGTCTCTGTCTCATATTTAGCTCCTTCTGACTGAAAATATATTTCAGGCTCTTGTGATCGGTATAAATCCGACACGGTGAACCGTATAAATAATGCCGCCAAATCTTGAGTGCAAAGACAATTGCGGCCAACTCTAAATCGTGAGTAGGATAATTCATCTCATAAGGTTTTAATTGTCGTGACGCAAAAGCTATTGTCTTATCATGCTGCATAAGAACACAGCCCAGGCCTTGACCCGAAGCGTCACTATAAACTGCAAAGCCTTCGTTACCATGTGGTAAAGTTAGGATCGGCGCTGAAGTCAATCGTCTCTTCAGTTCATCGAAGCTCTGTTGTCTCTCATCCGTCCAGATAAACTTTTCGGTCTTCTGGAGCAATTTCGTAAGCGGTCGAGCGAGTTTCGAGAACCCCTCGACAAACCGACGGTAATACCCAGCAAGGCCCAAAAAGCTACGAACTTCCTTAACATTTTTAGGCGGTGCCCAATCTAGCACTGCCTCTATCTTCTGCGGGTCTACGCGAACTCCTTCGGCCGAAATCACATGGCCGAGAAACATAACTTCTTCCAACCAAAATTCACATTTCGAGAATTTTGCATAAAGGTGCTCGGTTCTCAAAATGTCTAATATCAAACGCAAGTGTCGGGCATGTTCCTCCTTATCCCGAGAATAGATCAAGATGTCGTCAATAAAGACGACCACACACCTGTCGAGGTACTCGATGAATATTTTATTCATTAACTGCATGAAAGCGCCGTGCATTAGTCAACCCAAAAGGCATGACTACAAATTCATAATGTCCATATCTCGTCAAACGCCGTCTTGGGCGTCGGACTCCCTCACCCCGAGTTGATAATACCCGGATCTTAAATCAATCTTCGAGAAAACCGCGGCTCCTTGCAATTGATCAAATAAATCGCCTATACGAGGTAGAGGGTACTTGTTCTTGATGGTTACTTTGTTCACTCGCGGTCGATGCATAAACGTAATGAACCATCCTTCTTCCTCACGAAAAGAACAGCACGCCCCAAGGCGAAGCGCTCGGTCCGATGTACCCTTTTTCCGTAAGTTCTCCCAATTGATTCTTCGATTCTTGCATCTCGGAAGGTGCCATCCGTAAGGTGCTTTAGAAATCGGAGCCGCACTGGCTCCAAGTCCACGGTAAATTCTATCTCTCGATCGCGGTAATCCCGGAGGTCATCCGGAAAAACATCGGGTACACAATAACAACCGGACACTAAGAGAAATCGATGTCATTTCCTTAGTTTTCAAGGCATAACACCAATAGCCCGTACAACCTTTATTCAAAAGGTTTACGGCTTTCATGGCACTGATAAGTAACTTGGGTAGTCCCGACTTACACCCCAAAAATGAGTACTCCGATCCGTCTTTAGTCATCATGGTGATAACCTTGGTACGGTAGTTCATAATCGCTTGATGACTATCAAGCCAATCCTCGCCGAGGATCACTTCCTCGCCTTCCATATCAACTACAATCAAATTCGATAACCAATCCATACCGGATATAATCACCGGAAAATCTCTAATCTCCCGGTTCCCCACAATTCTATCCCCGCTAGGCAGTCTCACGATGAAGGGATCGCAAGCAGTCAGACAAGTTATATTCAAACGGCGTACACACTCCAAAGAAATAAAAGAATGTGTAGCACCCAAATCAAAAAGTACACGGACTGGATGAGATAGGATATGAATGGTACCTGAAGCCACCGCCGCGTCGGGTTCGTCTGCTCGACGCATCTCATAAACTCGTGGTTGTACCGAACCGACGCTAGAGTTTCCCCCTCCAGCATTCTGACCCCGTCCCCGGCCCCTGCCGAAATTCTGCTGAGGTTGACCACCGCGTGGCCCGAGTGTCCAAAGTCCGATTCGGCTCGGAGCAAGCCGCTCTATGTCCCATCTGTCCGCACGTGTGACACTTCAACGGTGGAAAGTGGCATTCCAAATTAATGTGGCACGAACGGCCACAATTATAGCAAGTCACCGCGATTGGTGGTACCAGTAGGACGGGAACCCCTCTTTCCTTTATTAGAACGTGACGACCGTCCGTGAGCAGTTAGTTATGCGTGACTTCTGAAAGTTGCCACTCTTAGAGTTAGAAAAATTCCCCGCTACTTTCTGCTTCTTCGATTCTTCCACGGTATCGTTGTCGGGGCTCAACATATCATGGGCCAAAGCTCTGTCCTGATACTCCTTCAGTGTGGTACAAGCAAATCCGGCCATGTACCGCCGTAAGTCCAAATTCATCCGCATATCAAAATAACGGATCTTATCACGCTCGTTACGCACTTGATCCTTCACATGGATCAATTGTTGGTTGTATTCCACGATCGCCTGCGAAACGGGAATATCTCGTGGTTTAGCCTCGAAGAAGGCTCGGATTCGGCTCTCTCGTATCGGCCAAGGACAAAACTCGGTCTCCAAGAGCTCCTTAAATTCATCCCAAGAGGCAATACGATCCTGTGGCTTGATGACTTTCCACCAAGTAGCGGCCTCCTTAGTGAGGAAATACTGAGCAATCGGTACTTTCCTCACCTCGGGGCAATCAACTGCCTCGAAAATCTTCTCCAATTCTGCTAGCCAATCTTCTCAGCCTAACGGGTCTGTGGCACCGCCAAACTGTGGAGGGTGCATACGGATCACATTCTGAAGCAAGGCATCCGTGTTTGGGTTCGGGTTATTCATCTGAACCGCTTGGGCCAAAATAGTCATTTGAGTAGCCAATTGTTGAAGTGCATTCGCCACTCCAACGTCCGCGTTGTTCCCCTGACCGTCTGACTGGTCGTGCTGACTCTCGGTGTCGGGATGTACCGAGTTCGACAAACTGGGGTTGGTCGATCCCGCAACTGAACTGATGGAAACAGCCGCGCCACGACCTCTTCCTCGTCCACGGCCACGACCACGGCCACGGCCCCTACCAGCTGACATACTGAAGAACACACAAGTCACATAAGCACAATTCAATCACGCGTCATCAAAGTGTCCGATTTTCAAGAATACCGATAAAAAGAAAACAAAACGTATAAGGAAACACCAGAAGAGTGAGAGGTCTTACAAGTACCGGTCGCACTGTGATGATGGCAGAGTAGTGATACTGCGGACAATTAACGACCTGATCGACCCAAAAGACCGACAGCCTAGGTATCCATAGACCTAAGCTCTGATACCATATTCTGTAACACCCCCAAGTTATTCAGGGATATTACAGCGCCGTAAGCCCCGCCGTGGGACCCACAAGGCTAAACATACGCGGAACCATAAAATTTGACCAATAAGGTCTACACACAATGGAATGAAAAACAATACAAAGGTATTCGAAACATAACCAATGTATTCACAAACATCACAACTCGAATCAATACTTCGGCAAAACACAGGCCGGAACATCAAGGAAAAGGGAAAACAATACTCGAGTATTCAATAGACAATCCAGTACAACAACACTGAACGGGAAACTCCAAACATAACTGGAAGAAAGACACAGTATCACACTTGCCCACCATCTTCATGCCGACCCGATACCTGCCTGTCCTCTCTCCTGGAACCTGAAATACATAAAAAGTATTTCCCCCATAAAGGGGTTAGCCGTCGAATAGCTAGTGCAAGTATATCAAGTATGAAACACAATACTTCTCGACAATAAAGTAAATGTAATCCGTCAATTCATCAATTCAAGACTAATATTCCGGAATGACTAAAATCTCATAGCATCGCAACAATACATATATGAATACCGTGGAACCGCACCAGAGGCTACGGAACCCTCAGAGGACCCGTCGGTCCGTCCCGGAGTGGTTAATTCATATTATCCATGGAATCGCACCAGAGGCTACGAAACCCTCAGAGGACCCGTCGGTCCGTCCCGGAGTGGATATAAATAAGCATGCCATTAATATTTCATACTTTCAAAGTCGAGAACGCACATTCATAAATATATACTTGCCTTTGAGACATCGACAATTCGAATGGAAAAGGTATGAGTTCGGTAGGTCCAAGAACGCGCTTCCGGCACCTAAACGATTCGCAAGGAATATGATAATCAATTATCCATATTCAAATTACACGAAGAAACCCCCGAAACCCGTCTACGATTCATAAAGATAAACGGATAATCAACTAGAGGTTGGAAAATCGTCCAAAGTCTCACAAGTCCGAAAACAGCACAATCCAAACCGTAAAACCGTAGGAAAAGCATGTGTACGGTATAGCTACACCATAATCTCAAAGTTCTCAAGCTTCAAAACGGGTAAATCGGACGAATCTATGAAAAACCCCAAAATTCCCAAAAGGTAAGGTTCTAAAGATTTTTACCTTGATTCGGACGCTAGGAGGAATTAGATGTTGAGAAATCCTTGTTCTCCAACCAAATATGTTGTTGTTGGAAAGAAGATTGCTTCCAATCGCCCAAGATCGTCTCTCTCGAGCGATTTCCATCGAAAAGGAGTGAAGTAGGTGAGAAATGACGAAATGGAAGTCAACTGTCATATTTATATCTGCCCAGTCTAGCGCACGCTACGCCTCCTTCATTAGCGTGCGCTAAGCGGTTCTGGGTAGTCCGGTGGCTCTGCCGCCATAAGATGTTAGCGCGCGCTACGAAACATCCTTTGCGTGCGCGCTAACCGCCTCGCCAAAATCTCGGCTTCGCTGGGTCGCTAGCGTGCGTTATCACGAGCACTAGCGTGCGTTACACAACACATATAGCGTCGCTAGCCGCCCTAGCGTGCGCTACTGCTAGTCCGAAAGTCCGAAACTCCACCGCTTCTCGACCAAAACATTAGCGTGCGCTACCATTATGCCTTAGCGTGCGCTACGTAACAGTTTTAGCGTGCGCTAGCCGAAGCATAGCGTGCGCTACTTGATAGTCCAGAACCCTGACAACCTCACTGCCTCTGCCGACCCAGACATTAGCGTGCGCTACGGACGGATGTTAGCGTGCGCTACTAACCACAAATAGCGCGCGCTAACGAACTCCTAGCGTGCGTTAATCCGCCAGTCCAGAGAGCAGTCTGAGTTACTGGTTCTGACCTGACTGGCCCCCTTAGCGCGCGCTACGGTTCGAAGCTAGCGTGCGCTAATCAAGCTGAATTAGCGTGCGTTAGCCTAGGCCTAGCGTGCGCTATATCTCTGGCACAGAACATTTCCGCAAGGTCTAAACGACATGATAAAGAACCAAACGAGATACGAAACTCAATAACAATATCAACCACATCTCCAAGCATTTACAGAGCGACAAAAATAAGGAGGATGACAGAGTCAAACAGTCAACAAAAGTACGGGTATTACAGAGAGCGAGGAGAAGAAGAGGAAAAGAAGCATTCCCGACAGCAGTTTGTCTCAAGCTGCCGAGAAGAAGAGAAAGAAGGTCAAAAAGTCTTCCAAGCCTGAGCCTACAGTGACTGTAGCGGTCGCTGTAGAAGTCCCTTCTGTTGTTGTCACTGAAACAACCTCACAGGGCGCAACCCCTTTGGAAGAAACAGTTGCTGTTAATATCGTAAATCCTAAGCCTGTGGCGGTTATGACGGATGCCTAACTGTTTTCCACGTTGGAAGGTTCCAGTGAATCGGCTGCCCCTTTGGAGCCAAAAATCGTCACTCCAAACAGGGTACCATTACTGTATGCAGTCCCTCTCCCCACAGGGTACCATCCCCTGTTCGGGATCCATCTCCACAACAGGCTCCCATACCTGTTGCATATTCTAACCGGACAGTAGACCCAACTACTATACAGAGTCCCTCCCCCACTGACATTATCAATAATAATACTTTCATCTAGGTCCAAATTAAGGAAGCTTTTGAACGCTTCACGGTCTGGAAAGCCTACATGTGTAATACCCGTACTTTATATGAATTGTTGGCTCTGACGTTCCTTCACTTTTCTCGCTCTGTAAACACTTATTGGGATGTTGTCGATGTTGATTTAGTGTTTAGTACCTTTGGGATCATGTTCTTGTTGTTTGGACCTTGCGGCAGTATTTTGAGACAGGCAGATAGCGTACGCTAGGCCTAAGCTAATGCATGTTATTCCTGCTTGAGTAGTGCATGCTAGCTTTGAGCCTTAGCGCACGCTAACGTTCGGAGCATGGCAGAGGCAGTAGCTGATTCTGCCCTCTGGAATAGCAGTTAGCGCACGCTAGGTATTAGCTAACGCACGCTATTCGTATTGAGTAGCACGCGCTAGCATCTCTTGTAGCGCACGCTAATGGGCCGAGTCAGTAGGGGCAGTGAGGTGTTTCCATTTTCTGGACTAGAAAGGAAAGCGTGCTAGGCCCGAGCCAGCGCACGCTATTGGTGTTGTGTAGCGCACGCTAGTGCCAAGATGTAGCGTACGCTAGTGGATTTGGGCAGTCAACTGGAATTTCTGCAGGATACAAGTTAGCGCATGCTAAAGTGTGGTAGCGCGTGCTAACGTCGCAGGTCAGAAGCTACTGGACTACCGAGTAACCCTGTTAGCGCACGCTAACCCTGAATTTTAGCGCGCGCTAACATGGCATGGTATATAAGAATGGGTCAACCCTTGTTCTTCGTCATTTTCATCTTTTCAATCATTTTCTGACGGGAGCAGCGGGAGAAGTTGATTTGGGGCGATCCTTATTCAACTATCATCATCTTTGGTTGAATAACAAAGATTACACAACATCTAATCCGTTTCTATCTTCCAGATCAAGGTAAATTCCTTAGAACCCTAGTTTTGGGAATTTTTGGGGATTTTCTTAGATTTGCCCGATTTATCCATTTTGGAGCTTGAGATCTTTGAGATTATGATGTATCTACCCCGCACCCACGTTTCCCCTACGATTATATGGATTATTTTGTATCTTGTTTGTATTTGAGAGGGTTTGGGTGATTTACAAAACCTCTAAGTGATTATCCTTGTAGCTTCATGAATCGTAGGCGGGTTTTGGGAGTTTCTTCATGTAACTTGAGTATGGATTATTGACTGTCGTGTTCCTTACGAATCGTTTAGGTGCCAGAAGTGCATTCTTGGACCTACCGAACTTATACTCTTTTCCTTCTGATTCTCGATGTCTCAAAGGCAAGTATATGTTTATGATTGTACGTTCTCGACTTTGAAAGTAAGATATATAAATTGTATGATGGTATATATCCACTCTGGGATGGGCCGACGGGTCCTCTGAGGGTTCCGTAGCCTTTGGTGCGGTTCTGCAGATTTTTTGGGTTAACCACTCTGGGACGGACCGCTGGGTCCTCTGAGGGTTCCGTTGCCTTTGGTGCGGTTCCATGGTTAATAATGTATGTATTGAATGTGATGCTATGAGATTTAGTTATTACGGAATACTAATCTTGAGTTGATGAGGTGATGATTACTTTTACTTTATTGTCGAGAAGTATTGTGTTTCATATTCGGTATACTTGCACTAGCTATTCGAGGGCTAACCCCTTTATGGGGGAAATACCTTTCATGTATTTCAGGATCTAGGAGAGCGGATAGGCACGTACCGGGTCGGCATGAAGATGATGGGCAAGTGTGATGCTGTGTCTTATCACTGGTTATGTTTTATATCTACTCCATTCAGTGATGTTGTACTTGAATGGTTCTTAAGTACTCGAGTATTATTTTCGGTTTCCTTGATGTTTTCGCCTGTGTTGCCATGGTATTGATTCTGTATGCATTGTATTTGGTTTTATTGGATATCGTCTAAGATGTCAACTTTATTGTTCTTCATCTGATTATACTTGGACCTTATCGGTCAAAGTTCATGGTTCCGCATCTGAAAAGCCTTGTGGGTCAAACGGCGGGGCTCACGGTGCTATAATATACCCTGAATAACTTGGGGGTGTTACAGAATATGGTATCAGAGCTTAGGTTTATGGATACCTAGGCTGTTGGTCTTTTGGGTCGATTGAGTCATCGTTTGTCTATAGTATCACTACTTTGCCATCATCATAGTGCGACCGGTACTTGTAAGACCTCTTACTCTCCTAGTGTTTCCTTAGTGGCTTTGCTTCTGATTTGGTATTTTGGGAATCGGTCACTTCGATGACGTGCAATTTGAATTGTACTTACGTACTTTGTGTATCCTTCAGAATGTCTGTTGATAGGGGACAGGGGCGAGGCCGTGGTCGTGGATGCAGACGAGGACGTGGCGCGGCCGCTTCCCTCAGTTTCGTTGCGGCACTACTACAAAACTGGGCTTTTAACAGCGGTTCTGGAGCCACATTAACAGCGGTTCCGGAACCGCTGTTAAAGGTAGTGCTGTTAATTTAACAGCGGTTCCCTCAAAACCGCATTATCGGACGCTTAATGGCCGGTTAAAACCGTTAAATTAATGTCAGCCCAGATAAAAACCGTTAAATGTCCAGGTTTAACACGTTTTTATCTGAACATTGTTAATTTAAATGTTTTTATCAAAACATTAAACGCACATTTAACAATGTTCTCGTTAAAACCAAGTTAAATACGTTTAACAAATGTTTTTATCTGAACATTGTTAATTTAACAATGTTTTTAATGGAACATTGTTAAATTAACAATGATCTCGTTAAAACCGTTAAACGTCCGAATTAACAAATGTTTTGAGGGAACCGCTGTTAAATTTACACTGTAATATTAACAGCGGTTTCTCCTTAGAACCGCTGTTATTATTATTATTTTTTTTTAAATACCTGTTTTTTTTTTATTTCCAACCTGCTAAACATACACATAAAACAGTATCCTAAACACCAAAAACAGCATCCAACCAAAAACATCAAATAAAACCTCAACAACACAACTTTATTTCATCCATTCACCAATACAACTAAACAATTTTTATCCAACCATCCAATACAATAACATTCTATCCAATACAAAAAAATACAACACAATTCAAGTACAAATGGCAACAAACAACCACAAGCAAAATCAAGCACAAGTAAAAGGAGAAAATGAAGAAGAAGAACACAACAACGAATACACTACAACCATGAACAAAACATGAATCGAAAAAGGATATCCCTACAACCATGAACTTAAAAGAAATCGAATCTTCGAGTACAACAATGGTATTCTTACAAAATTAAATGTCAAAAGTCTACGCACATAAACGGTCCCTAACCTCCAAAAATTGTTTTGCCCATTCGATTCGAATTGCACGAATACTCTATAGTAAGTGCCGCAACATCATCAAACATCCGTACATATAAACATATATATAAATTAACAAACTCATCAACTTAAACGAATCACTTTTAAACTGAAATAATTTAAAAACAAATTAATTTAAATAATTTAATAAATCAAATAAAAGTTTATCACCTCCATCCATCCATCGATAATACGAGCCGGACAATAGTCGACATCCAGGCATGACGTAATACCCACACTCCCAACCTCCGTTTTGTTTATTACACTAAAAAGAATATTTTGCTCAATTATATAATGTATAATATTTAATAATATATACTTATATAGCTAATATATATTGAATGTATTACTTATTTTGGGATATATCCACGTAATCGTCTGTTTGGATCTACTTGTATGCATACCCCCCATCACCTTAAACGCGGTCACGGCACTGTTTAAAAGAAGTAATAATGTATTATGAAATGAAAACATTAATATGAGGAGTTATTAATGAAAACATTAATATGGGATATGATAGCTAAGTGCTTAAAGCCTTAGATAGCTTGTTGAGTAACAAATTGGGCCAAGCAAGACAATCAGTTACTAACATTGCACAAACACACACACACACACACACACGCACACACACATACATTTTTACTCTTACCATTGAGGGCAAAGAAAAACTAGACCATATGGAAAAGTGCTTGAATTAGGAATTTACAAAATCTCTATCAATATTAGTGATCAGAGGTCAGCAGATCAAGAACGTTTACAGCGAATGAAAATGTTTACCTTAAAAAAAGTAAGGAAATTAACAATAACAGGGCAAACAAGTAACAGACACAAATTAGAGAGACTACATTTTAAACTGAGTAGAGAAATATCAACAATTTAACAGACTTGATGGGTATTGGAAACTAGAGTGACAAAGAAGAAGAAACGAAATGTTTCCTTCACAAGAATGAAAATAATAATCCACGGAGAGGGGACATTAATATAGAGATGAGAAAGACTCTTAATACAACAATTACCCATCAGTCAAGCCAGACACGAAAATTTCAAACAATACAAAATAATAATTATTATGACAGAGCAAGTATGTAATTTATTGCAACCACGTGCAATTAAATTTTTCTGCCCCACCTTCACAAAGATGATTAAAATTTAAATGGATTCACATTCGATTCAAAACCACTTTCTTATTACCTAACAATTTATATGGAAATAAGAAATAATCTTTACACATACACGATAGCAGATAAATAAATACAACTCTCAAATATAAGATAGATTTACTTGATAAAATTATGCAAATTTCCTAAGGCAAAAACCTTCAAATAAAATACCTTCAAATAACTTAGCAAATATGTCCCATAAATGCTACAAGTTAATATAATATATATTTTTCAAGTAAATGCTACAAGTTAAAACTTACTTCTGGACTACGGCCTTAATACGATTGTCGGGCTTACGGTGTAGTGAGCAAAACCACACAACTTCGGCTTTTGCCGCAATAACGACCAAAAGTTGCCAATGCTCACTGCATTAACAAACGAAATATTTAATTTTTCCATAATCAATCTAAATACATCTACTTACATAATTATTAATATATAATAATCTACAAAGACAAGAAAGAAATATTAAGACTTTTAGAGAAAAAGAGAGGAGTTAGACGAATATGTTAGATCTTACTCATGATGGTAAGCTCCAAGGTATATCTGTTTTCTGGCATCCGACATACGCGAAGCGATGTATCTGGAGGCCTCCTCTCCCTTATTTCCCATATTTTGAATGGATTGAGGATCAAAATATCCATACAAATCCTCGTCCATCGTGCCCACGTTCAATTTAGATAAGTACCTAATTTGTTAAACAAAATATTACTACCTTATTTAAACAGATCATTTTCGCACATGGTTTCAAACATACCAGAAGCATATATTCAAGTGTAATAATTGTATTAATCAGACTCTTTAAGTGTAATAAATGTATTAATCAGACTATTAATAAATGTATTAATCAAACATACCAGAAGCATATAAGTACCTAATTTGTAATAAATGTGTGAAAAAATAAAAATGCATTATAATATATTATATGTACGATAAATCTATTAACAATTATATATCAGACTCTTTAAGTGGCGATTTTTATATTTACGTTTCAAACTATGAATTTTTGATAAAAATACATAAATATGCATGTAAAGAATTACTTACAAAGTCCAAAACTGTAGAATCGATAAGGTAAGCCACTGCCTGTCTTGAATGATTTCCAAAAGATCATTGTAACTTATGTACAAGGGAACGTCATCACCACCACAACCAAAGGAAGCTGTATCCCATGGCACCTGTAACGGCTCACTAAAGAGAGTCGCTGCAACACTAAATAACTCTCTCAACGTGTCACTGTCACTCGACCGGTCATCTTGACGAGCATGTTTCTTAGGTGGCTCGGGTCGCTCAATATCCTAAATCATATAGAAGAAACATGAAAACTGTAAAAAACAACCGTAAAACCAACTATTTTACATCTTTTTTATTTCCTTGACGGTATTGAATTAATGGTAAAGTTACAAAAAGTACCCCAAGGTCTTAGTCTAATTACATAAAAACCCATTAATCTCTCAACAGGCATTGTTCCGGTGGCAGCTCGCTCATCCCTCAGGAACTGCAGATGCCTTCATCGACTGGATGAAGGAAAATTCTACAAAACGTGCTAGGACAATTTGATCTCTAGAATGACAAAAGCACACTCCAAACAGTAATTACATGATCTTTTTTCTGTCATATATTTGTGGCTATCTACACTCCAAACAGTATTTTTTTTATTAAACTGCTCCTGTTCCTACTAGTACACTATTTGAATTATAATTTAGGGCATGAAATTTTTAATGTATCTACAATGTTTGATTAGTGTCATTATTATTTGTATTTAATTTAATGTTCATGCAAAAACTAATTCGACAATTGAGGTCATTACTCATACCACTTTATCAGAAAACATAACATGTATAATATCGTTTACTAGAAGGCAAGAATGCTGTTTTCCAGCTGATGCAATGTTGTTTCTCAGTTGAAGTTAATAATTTAAATGATGGCAGCATATGCTGGTATTGATTTTATGGCATCGTAAAGTTGCACGATTCTATGGCATCATAAAGTTGCATTGGTGCAATATAGTAAATGATGTTTTTCACAAGGACAAGCCAATAAATGTTGATGTATCTAAGGGTCTCAAATATCTTCCAAGTATTATCAATTGTCTCACATGGTTTAAAGTCTAAAGTGCTTGAGATGATGCCAAATATGTGTAAAGTATTTATTTTTTCTTTTTGTAACAGGGGACTCAGCAACCATTACTCGTCGAGTGTGCCAGTAGACTTCGGTGGCGTAATTAGAGATGTTAATGAGCGAGCTCAACCGAGTGACTCGGCTCGGATGAGTCTATATTTAGCCGAGCTTGAAGCTGACTTTCGGGCTCGTTGGCTCTGCGAACAGGCTCGATAGCTCAATTATTATATGATTATTATTACATATTAAAGTAATTTTTGATGTACTTTTGTGATGGTTTGAATTTATTGTCAATTACTTTTGAATATATTGTCAATTACTTGGGTATTGTTATGATAACCTTTTTTGTTATAATCTAACTAATGTCAGAGGTCTAATTTTGACAATTAATGTTCATCTCTATTATTTTGTGTACTCTACCCATTTAGAATTTGAAAGTTGCATCAGTTGAGCTAGCTTAGAGCTCGACTCTGTTTTGGCTCACCAACTGATTGCGGATGCAACTGAGGACGAATACCCATATCCTCTAGGTCTAGACGAGCCTGGACACCATCTTTTGTTTTGTCTTTAATATTGAGAAGTGTGCCGATCACACTATCGCACACATTTTTTTCCACATGCATAACATCTATGCAATGTCTAACATCTAGTTTGCTCCAGTATGGAAGATCAAAGAATATGGACCTCTTCTTCCATATATTTGTCGCAACGGACTTTTTTGTAGCTTTCCCAAACACAGTATTGATATTCTTAACGCGATCGTAAACTTGCTCACCTGTTAATGGTATCGGTGCAAATCCCTCTTCCTGGTATCCATTAAAAGCTTTTCTCAATCTACGATATGGGTGATGGCGCTTGAGAAACCTCCGATGTTGAGTGTAAACTGTTTTTTTTCCGTGTTTCAACTGAACGTAACTTGTGTTTTCTTCACATATAGGACATGCATGATGCCCCTTCACACTATACCGCTCAAGTTTCCATATGCCGGAAAGTCATTAATGGTACAAAATAACATTGCACGTAGCTTGAAACTTTGTTGGTGGTACCCATCAAACACGTCAACCCCTTCATCCCACATCATTTTCAAATCATCAATCAACGGACTTAGATAAACATCTATGTCATTTCCTGGTTGTTTTGGGCCTGAAATCATCATTGACAACATAACATATCTCCGCTTCATACATAACCAATGAGGTAAATTATAGATCACAAGTAGGACGGGCCATGAGCTATGCTTAGTGCTTAAATTACCAAACGGATTCATCCCATCTGTGGAAAGTCCAAGCCTAAGGTTTCTTGCCTCACCCCCAAAATCCGGAAATAAATGATCTATTTTCTTCCACTGTACAGAATCAGCAGGATGACGAATTAGTCCGTCGCATTTTATCCCTTTTGCGTGCCATATGAGATTCTTTGCGTCATCCTTATTAGCAAACAGTCGCTTGAACCTTGGAATAATTGGAAGATACCACAACACCTTCGCTGGAGGCCCTCGTTGTGTGCTCTCTCCATCACTAGAATCATCATGCTTCACTTTGTAGCGTGATGCCCCGCACCTAGGACACTTATGCAATAATTCAAACTCTTTTCGGTACAATATGCAATCATTAGGGCAGGCGTGTATTTTCTTATACGATAAACCCATCGGACACAAAACCTTCTTCGCCTCATAAGTACGGTTAGGCAATTTATTACCTTCTGGAAGTATCTCATGTATCAACTCGAGTAATTCGGTGAAACTTTTATCACTCCACCCATTTTTTGCTTTCACATTAACCAACTTCAACACGGCAGACAAGCGTGTAAAATTTTTACAACCCGGATATAAAGGAGTCTCTGAATCACTTTTCAATGCATCATAAACATGCGCTTGTCGGAATGATTCTTCTCCAACATCACGAATCATGTCTTCAAATTGATCACCATCTATATCTACGTGTGTGTCTTCAGTTGGAATGTCTACTAGTTCGCCATGCCATATCCAAATCGTATAGTTTGTATTTATTCCCTCACAAATAAGATGTTCATGAATAATGTCAGCTTCATGTCGTCTCCCGTTCATACACTTGACACAAGGGCAAAAATATATTTCATCGGGTTCCGGGCGATTTTGTCGGGCGAACTCAAGAAATTGTTCGATTCCATTATCATACTCATCATTATTCGACTTGCATTCATCCAACTTCGATCCATTTTTCTTCTTTTCTGTTGTACACATAGTGAAATTCAATTTGCAATTCATTTAGTTAGAACCAACCACATTTAGTGTTATTTTAATCTTCTACCAAAAACATACAACTATTATTGCTATTAATATACTATGTCATCTCACTATTTTATAAAGACCGTCACCTTTTCCTGCATTAACTATTGGGAGAAGATCCTTAAGATGAAAGTTAACATCTATCCCAAAGGGAGAAGATCCTTAAGAAGTTAACCACATCTATCCCAACGTAATTCATGCTTTAAAAGGTAATGACAAAAGCGAAAGACACACAAGAGTAATCACGCTATCCTCGTTGACCATATAGTAGATATACCTTTATGTTAGAACATAACTTTAATTGCAGCACGAGATATACCATATAGTAAATTAAAAGGTCTTGTATCCTCTCTTCCTCACTCAGGCATCCATTTAAAAAAAAAATTCTTAAGATATCATTATGCTATAATCTCCTTCTTACGAAGGTAGCGACAGACATCCAAAGTAAAACGTTGCCACTTTGAGATATTTTCATTATGCTATAATCTCCTACAAAACAGATTTCTTTCATAGTTTCATGAATATACACTTTGAGGTATCAAGGAATACGAGCACCTCAAAGTGTACACCCAACTCAGAACCCTCAAAGTGAATATCCCATTAATGAAAGCAAAAAAACGACAGGCCATACTTCTAATTACCAATCCAATGCTCTTGTTTGTCAAAACAATTGAACAGAAACTAAGGAATACGAGCACCTCAAAGTGTACACCCAACTCAGAACCCTCAAAGTGAATATCCCATTAATGAAAGCAAAAAAAGACAGGCCATACTTCTAATTACCAATCCAATGCTCTTGTTTGTCAAAACAATTGAACAGAAACTAAGGAATACGAGCACCTCAAAGTGTACACCCAACTCAGAACCCTCAAAGTGAATATCCCATTAATGAAAGCAAAAAAACGACAGGCCATACTTCTAATTACCAATCCAATGCTCTTGTTTGTCAAAACAATTGAACGAAACTAAGGAATACGAGCACCTCAAAGTGTACACCCAACTCGGAACCCTCAAAGTGAATATCCCATTAATGAAAGCAAAAAAACGACAGGCCATACTTCTAATTACCAATCCAATGCTCTTGTTTGTCAAAACAATTGAACAGAAACTAAAAAAATCAACATACAAGGAAAAAAAGCAAAAAAATGGGCAGGGTGAGCGGCGGAAGGTAGCCGCGGCCGCCGATGGGGATGGTGAATTTAGAACCGAATGAGAAAAGGAGCTCAAAAAATAAGGGAAGAATGAGTTCTAATAAAACTAAATAAAAATAAATACCTGTAGGAGAGACAGAGATGGCAGCGGCCGGAGAGAGAGAGGTCGCAGCGGCGATTCGGGTGTGGTAGAATAGGGCTTAAGTTTGTTTGGTTCAGCAGCGGCGATTCGGGCTCAGTTCGTTTGGTTCAACAGTGGGGATTCGGGCTCAGGGTTCGTTTGTCGTCCCAAAAAATCGAGATGCCGGACAAAAGCGACCGGAAGGGCGGTTTTGTTTTGGGTAACTCAGGAACGACCGCTGCGGAGGAAGAAAGACAGAGGTACAGAGGCGGAGGAAGAAAGAAAAATAAAACGCGGAGGAAGAAAGAAAAATAAAATCGCGAACTGATCTTAAAGACAATACAACAGCGGTTGTTTTAAAAACCGCTGTTAAATGTATTGTATATTTAACAGCGGTTTTCAACAAAACCGCTGTTAACTGTATATTTTTTTTTTTGAAAAAAATTCACAGCAAATGTAACATCGGTTTTACTTAACAACCGATGTTAAATTTGTTGTGATTTTTTTTTTAATTTTCCGGGATAAATTTAACATCGGTTATTATAAAACCGCTGTTAAGTGCCTATTTTAACATCGGTTATATTAATAACCGCTGTTAATTTATTGCACACTATTTACATGTATGCCACCGCGTCATTTTAACAGCGGTTTTCGAACAACCGCTGTTAAAAGGGCGCTGTTAAAGGCTAGTTTTGTAGTAGTGCGGGGTCGACCACCCCTAGTTTATCTAACTCAGTGCATCTTGATACTGAGGATCAACACGACCAGTCGACTGGCCAAGGGAATAATGCAGATATTGGAGTTACGAATGTCCTTCAACAATTGGCTAACCAAATGACTATCCTGGCCCAAGCTGTTTATCTGAATAATCCGAACCCGACATCGGATGCCTTACTTCAGAATGTGATCCGTATGCACCCTCCGCAGTTCAGCGGTGTTACAGACCCGATGGGTTAGGAGTTTGAAGCGGTTGATTGTCCGGAAGTGAGGAAGGTACCGATTGCTCAGTACTTCCTTACCAAGGAAGCCGCGACTTGGTGGAAAGTTATCAAGCTGTAGGATCACGCTGCTACATGGAGAGAGTTTAAAGAGCTACTGGAGGCCGAGTTTTGTCCTTGGCAGTGCAAGAAGGCAGAAGTGCGGGACGAGCGTGACAAGATTTGTTACTTTGATATGCGGATGAATATGGATTTACGGTGATACATGGCCGAGTTTGCTTGCACTACTTTGAAGGAATACCAAGACAGGGCTTTGGCATATGACATGTTAAGTCCCAACAATCATACCACAGAAGAACCGAAGAAATGTAACACCCCCAAGACATTTAGGGCATATTACAGCGCCGTGGACCCCGCACTGTGGAATCCACCAGGCTAACGTACCAACAAGACATTCGACAACGACAAACAATCATCAATAAAACGACAATTCAAATAAAAGACTACAAACCGACAAATAAAATCTGACATCAAATCCATTTCCCAAAACGGGAACACAACATTAACAAATTCAAACAGGAAGTACTCGAGTACTTAAACCAATTTTATAATACAAAAATCCCAAAAAAATACATCAACAATAACTGACAGAACAAAACACCGATAATCGACTACTGGACAGTATCATGCTTGCCCATCATCCTCATACGGCTCGAGTGCTCGCTTGTCCCCACGATCGATACCTGAAATACAAAAAGTATTTCCCCCATTTAAGTGGTTAGCGACAACTGCTAGTACAAGTACAATCCATTTGAACTACATTCTAATCAGATGAATATATGCGCCAAAAATCATTTTAGAAAACATTTTATATTCCAGAATATTTACAATGTACAGTCACAAAACACATTATCTCCAACAATCATAATTCAATGTTAAACTTGGTACGAGACTCACGGCCACCGTACCCCGCAGAGCCCCGTCGGACATCCCTGGGTGGTTAACCACAGTTCGTGATACGCACACACACGGTAATACGTATCCCTAGAGGCCCCGTCGGAACGTCCCTAGGTGAACATGCACATATACATCCACAACAACCACGATAAAGCCATAATTCAAATACTAGAACATGTAAACAAATGTAAAGTACTTGCCTTTGTGACATCTTCGAAGAATCGGAAGTGAAAAATGACTACGGATGATCCGAATGGGAAACGACGGTTCCTAAATGAAGGATCAATATAATTCAGTCCCAACGGACATCAATACTCTATTGGAATAGACCCATAACCCCGATTATAAACTACGATAATGAGCGGTCAATCGATACGGGCGAGGGTTTACGCAAAATCTCCTCGTATTGATAATTCGCGGATTAAAATCAAGGAAAATAGATTTGGAATCACCCAATAACCACAATCGGTAAGCAATATCATAACATAATTGAACAATTCGGAACTAATCCCTAGAATCCCGAAAAACTCCCAAATTCGTCAAAGTTAGGGTTCCTGAGGAAATACCTTGAATTCGGCTGATGAAGGGTGACTATACTGATTATGATATGATAACTCGACTCTACAATGGTGGAACATGGGAAATTCTCGGATGGAAGTTGAAGAAATTCGCCCTCTGCGTCGCCCGAAGAAGAAACGAGAGAAAAGGAATGAAAAACTGACATTCTGAACTGCCCGCTGATATAAATAAATTTGAAGTTAGCGCACGCTAACTAACATAGATAGCGCGCGCTAATGGGGCTGGAACCGGTCCAGTAGCTACTGCTGCCACTCGCTAGCGCACGCTAACAATAACGAGTTAGCGTACGCTAACTGCACATCGGTAGCGCACGCAAGGCAACCAGAGTAGCGTGCGCTACCTACGCAGCAGTTCAGTACTGCTGCTCACATCAGCAGTACGCTGCTGTCGAAGGTACAACACACGAAACGCACGACGAGGTCAGAATCCAGAAACATAAACATGAAGCATACAAGGCGACGGAGCTAAGCGCTAAAAGAAAATATAATTCCGACCACCGGAGGGTCCGTAATGCGACAACGAAAATAAGATTCCCTAAACTATTAGGAAATTACAAAAATGGCCCAAGTGACCGAAAATCACGAAACGACGTCGGATCAACGAACCGAAAGTCTCAACACGACCAACACAATCATACGAACTTGTACAAACCAAGAAACAATGAAAACGAACGAGTTTTACGAGAATCGAACGTTCATACGGCTAAACATATCATAAAATGAAATCACGTGAAAACATCACCAAAACTCGTCCAAATGGAAAAACTCCAAGAATAAAGTAGATTCACAATGTCGAAACGGTTATAAGTGAGTCGATAAAAATAGGCATACACCAAAAATGGAAATTGCTAAAAATGAAAAGTTACGGATATTACATTCTCCCCCTCTAAAATAAAGTTTCGTCCCGAAACATAAGAATCAAAAAGCTCGGGGTGCCTCGAACGCATATCCTCCTCTAACTCCCACGTCGCTTTTTCTACTCCGTGCCTCGACCATTGCACCTTAACCAAAGGAATGGTTTTGTGCCTTAACTGCTTGTCTCGACGCTCCAAAATCCTGACGGGCCTCTCCTCAAACGTAACATCCTTCTCGATCTCCACGTCTCCGAAATCAATAATGTGGGACGGGTCCGGAACGTACTTCCTCAACTGGGAAACGTGAAATACGCTATGAACATGACTCAGCGACGGAGGTAAAGCCAAACAGTATGCCGACTCACCAACTCTCTCCAATATCTCGAAAGGCCCAATATATCTCGGGCTGAGCTTCCCCTTTTTCCCAAAACAGAAAACTCCCTTCGTCGGAGACACTCTCAACAGAACATGATCTCCCACCTCAAACTCCAAAGGTCGATGCCTAACATCCGCATAAGACTTTTGCTGACTCTGAGATGCCAACATTCTCTTCCTAATCAATTCAACTTTCTCCCTTGTCTCCAATACAAGGTCTGGCTCGGTGCCAACTAGATTGGATGGCTCATCCCAACATATCGGTGATCGGAAATGTCGGCCATAAAGTGCCTCATACGGTGCCATCTTAATCGACGCGTGCCAGCTATTATTATAAGTAAACTCAATTAAGGCTAAATGCTCCTCCCAGTCACTACTCCAGTCTAACGCACACGCACGCAACAAATCCTCGAACGTCTAGATGGTACGTTCGGACTGCCCGTCGGTCTGGGGATGGAACAAAGTGCTCAAACGTAACTGTGTCCCTAATGCCTTATGTACCGCCTGCCAAAAATGCAATACAAAGCGTCCATCTCTGTCTGAAATAATGGTCCTCGGCGTACCATGAAGTCTCACTATCTGTGCGATAAAAATACGAGCCAACTTTTCTGGACCCCAAGTTTCCTTGATGCCCAGAAAATGCGCCGACTTAGTCAGTCGGTCTACAATCACCCACACCATATTCATACCAGTCTTCGTCCTCGGCAAAACCGTGACAAAATCCATAGAGATATCCTCCCACTTCCACTCTGGGACGGGAAGTGGTTTCAACAACCCGGCTGGCCGCTGATGCTCAATCCTGACTTGCTGACAAGTCAAACACTTAGCCACAAACTGAACTACCTCATTCTTCATATCGTTCCACCAGAAATTGTTCCTCAAATCTTTATACATCTTACTCGAGCCCGGATGGACTGAGTAAGGTGACGCATGAGCCTCTCGCATAATACTCTGTCTCAATTCTGAGTCATTCGGAACACACAACCGACCTCAGAATCTCAACACACCGTCCTCATGAATAACGAATCCCGGGGCTTTCCCCTTCCTTACACTCTCTCGAAGCTGAATAAACATCGGGTCCTCTAACTGTCCCGACTTAATGTCGTTGACTAAAGACGACGAAATCTCAAGTGTACGCAACTGCCCGGAACTCTCTGGTAGTACAACCTCAATGCTCAACCTCATAAACTCTCGTTGATGTCCCGACTGGGCCGTAAGTAACTCAAGCGCCCGAAGCGTTACCGATTTCCGGCTCAAGGCATCTGCTACCACATTAGACTTGCCCGGAAGATAGAGGATCTCGAGATCGTAATCCTTAATCAATTCCAACCATCTCCTCTGTCTCATATTAAGCTCTTCTGCGTGAAAATGTACTTCAGGCTCTTGTGATCGGTGAAGATCTGACACGACGAGCCATACAAGTAATGAAGCCAGATCTTCAGCGCAAATACAACTGCGGCCAACTCAAGATCGTGTGTAGGGTAATTCAACTCATACGGTTTCAACTGACGGGAAGCATAGGCAATCGTCCTCCCGTGCTGCATAAGTACGCATCCAAGCCCTTGGCCCGAAGCATCACTGAAAACTGAGAAACCCTCATTACTACTCGGTAAAGCCAAAATAGGAGTAGTCGTCAATCGCTTCTTCAACTCCTCAAAACTATTCTGCCTCTCATCGGTCCACACAAACTTTTCTAACTTCTGTAACAACTGAGTCAGTGGTCGAGCGAGCTTAGAGAACCCCTCGACGAATCTACGGTAATATCCGGCCAAACCAAGAAAACTACAGGCCTCCTTCACGTTCTTGGGTGGCGCCCAATCCAACACTGCCTCTACCTTATGTAGGTCCACACGAACACCCTCGGCCGAGATCACATGACCGAGAAACATAACTTCCCGTAACCAAAACTCACACTTTGAGAACTTCGCAAAAAGATGCTGAGTTCTCAAAATATCTAATACTATACGCAAATGACGGGCGTGCTCCTCCTCGCTCCTCGAGTAAATCAGGATGTCATCGATAAAAAAGACTACACACTTATCGAGGTACTCGATAAAAACTTTGTTCATAAGCTGCATGAACACGGCTGGTGCGTTGGTTAGCCCAAAAGGCATAACCACAAACTCGTAGTAACCGTATCTCGTCCGAAAGGCCGTCTTCGGAATATCAGAGTCCTTCACTCGGAGCTGATAATACCCCGATCTCAGATCAATCTTCGAAAACACGGTTGCCCCTTGCAACTGATCAAACAAGTCATCAATCATCGGGAGCGGATACTTGTTTTTGATGGTCACTTTGTTCAACTCTCGGTAGTCGATACACAAACGAAGTGACCCATCCTTCTTCTTCACAAAAAGGACCGGTGCGCCCCAAGGTGAAGCGCTCGGTCGAATATAGCCCATGTCTAGCAACTCTTCGAACTGTTTCTTCAACTCAAGCATCTCGGCAGGCGCCATACGGTATGGCGTCTTAGAAATCAGGGCTGCACCCGGCTCTAAATCGACGGTAAACTCAACCTCTCGGTCCGGCGGCAAACCCGGCAACTCATCTGGAAAAACGTCAGGATACTCACACACTACCAGAATAGACGAGAGCTCGACTCCCCTTCCTCCGATCTCAAAGCGTAACACCAATAGCCCGTGCAACCTCCTCGAAGAAGTCTCACCGCCCTCAAGGCGCTGATCAGGAGTCTCTGGCTACTCCGCTTACGTCCCACAAAAGAATGCTCGGTACCGTCAGAGGCTAACATCGAAACGGTTATCGTTCTATAATTCATGATTGCCCCATGAAGGTCCAGCCAATCCTCACCCAGAATCAAATCCTCATCTCTAATATCTACCGCAATCAGATTAGAAGGCCAAACCCTCCCCGCGATACTCACTGGAAAATCTCTAACCTCACGATCCCCCACGATGCTATCCCCGCTAGGAAGTTTAACAACAAAAGGCTCACAAGCAACTAGGCAATCAACATACAGACGATGCACACAATCCATAGATATAAAAGAATGCATAGCACCAGAATCGAATAATACGGAAACAGGATGATCAAGGATGTGGACGGTACCTGTAGTCACCGTCGCGTCAGGATCTCCTGCTCGTCTCTCATACACTCGGGGTGGAATAGACCCCGCAATAGAAGCTCCCTCTCTAGAAGGCTGCCCACGTCCTCGACCTCTACCAAAACTCTGCTGCAGCTGAGGAACTGTCGGTGCCTGATTCACACTCGGCTCTCCCGCAGCTGTGGCTAATATCTGAGTAACTGGATCTCGAGCTGAATCCGTACAAAACTTAGCACGATGCCCCATCCGACCACACGCAAGACACTGAATCGGAGGCCTATCACCCTCGCTCATCATGTGACCCGGACGACTACAGTTGAAGCACGTAGGACCACGAACGGAACTAGTAGGAGCAGACCTAGAACCATTTCCTCTCCCAACTGATGGTGACTGACTCCCGAAGACTCGTGAACCAGACTGAGCCTTCGGATACCCTCCTGACTTTCCTCCCAAAAACTGACCGGAGGTCTTCTGCTTCTTTCCTTCGGTTGCCGTCTCTGTCGCAGAAAACGACATCTCATAAGCCATCACTTTATTCTGATACTCTTTTAAAGTCGTGCACCCTAGACCAGACATATAGTGGCGCACCCTCGGTTTCATCCGCATATCAAAGTGGCGGATCTTGTCAAGCTCATCTCGGACTTGGTTTCTCACATAATGCAGTTGTTGATTGTAGTTTTGATAGCTTGAGAAAGAGGAACATCTTGGGGCTTAGCCTCAAAGAAAGCTCGGATCCTCCCCTCTTTCACTGGCCAAGGACAGAATTCATCTTCCATCGGATCTCGAAACTCTGCCCACATAGCTGCCCGATCACGCGGTTTCACCGCTTGCCACCACGTTGCTGCCACCTTGGCGAGGAAGTACTGAGCAATGGGTACTTTCCTCTCCTCAGAACAATTAGCAGCCTCAAATACTTTCTCCATCTCGAATAGCCAATTCTCCCAACCGGAAGGGTCGGAAGCACCATCAAACTACGAAGGACGCATACGAATCACGTCATGAAGTAACTTATCATTGCCGGATCCAGTAGGTGGAACCGGGTTGGCATTAGGATGGCCGACAAAACGGCCTGAGTCAGTAGCGTCATCTGGTTCGCTACTTGTTGCAAAATATTAGCCACTCCAACATTCTCATTAGCATTACCGGAGCTAGCAGATTGGTCCTGCTGACCTCCGGAACTAGGGGGAACACTGTTCGACAAGGAAAGCATCGCCAAATCAGTTCCCGAGTGATCGGACATGGCCGCCCCACCGGCTGCGCCACGTCCCCTACCGCGTCCGCGACCGCGTCTGCGTCCTCTACCAGCAGGAATTCTGAAGAAGTAGCGGTTAAGTACAATTCAACGCAAAATGCAACAAGATACTAAGACAGGAAGAGAACAGAACAGTGAAACGAGTCAAGTTAGGAAAAATTTACGAGCACCGGCGTACTGAGATGATGGCATAGCAGTGATACTGTCCCAAAAACAACTCTTGACTAGACCCAAATAACCGATAGCCTAGGTATCCATAAACCTAAGCTCCGATACCACATTATGTAACACCCCCAAGACATTCAGGGCATATTACAGCGCCGTGGACCCCGCACTGTGGAATCCACTAGGCTAACGTACCAACAAGACATTCGACAATGACAAACAATCATCAATAAAACGACAATTCAAATAAAAGACTACAAATCGACAAATAAAATCTGACATCAAATCTATTTCCCAAAATGGGAACACAACATTAACAAATTCAAACAGGAAGTACTCGAGTACTTAAACCAATTTTATAATACAGAAATCCCAAAACAATACATCAACAATAACCGACAGAACAAAACATTGATAATCGACTACTGGACAGTATCATGCTTGCCCATCATCCTCATACGGCTCGAGTGCTCGCTTGTCCCCACGATCGATACCTGAAATACAAAAAGTATTTCCCCCATTTAAGGGGTTAGCGACAACTGCTAGTGCAAGTACAATCCATTTGAACTACATTCTAATTAGATGAATATATGTGCCAAAAATCATTTTAGAAAACATTTTATATTCCGGAATATTTACAATGTACAGTCACAAAACACATTATCTCCAACAATCATAATTCAAAGTTAACCTTGGTACGAGACTCACGGCCACCGTACCCCGTAGAGGCCCGTCGGACATCCCTGGTGGTTAACCACAGTTCGTGATACGCACACACACGGCAATACGTATCCCTAGAGACCCCGTCGGACCGTCCCTAGGTGAACATACACATATCCATCCACAACAACCACGATAAAGCCATAATTCAAATAATAGAACATGTAAACAAATGTAAAGTACTTGCCTTTGTGACATCTTTGAAGAATCGGAAGTGAAAAACGACTACGGATGATCCGAATAGGAAACGACGGTTCCTAAATGAAGGATCAATATAATTCAGTCCCAACGGACAACAATACTCTATTGGAATACACCCATTACCCCGATTATAAACTACGATAATGAACGGTCAATCGATACGGGCGAGGGTTTACGCAAAATCTCCCCGTATTGATAATTTGCGGATTAAAATCAAGGAAAATAGATTTGGAATCACCCAATAATCACAATCGGTAAGAAATATCATAACATAATTGAACAATTCAGAACTAATCCCTAGAATCCCGAAAAACCCCCAAATTCGTCAAAGTTAGGGTTCCTGAGGAAATACCTTGAATTCGGCTGATGAAGGGTGACTATACTGATTATGATATGATAACTCGACTCTACAATGGTGGAACACGGGAAATTCTCGGATGGAAGTTGAATAAATTCGCCCTCTGCGTCGCCCGAAGAAGAAACGAGAGAAAAGGAATGAAAAACTGACATTCTGAACTGCCCGCTGATATAAATAAATGTGAAGTTAGCGCACGCTAACTAACATAGATAGCGCGCGCTAACGGGGCTGTAACCGGTCCAGTAGCTACTGCTGCCACTCGCTAGCGCATGCTAACAATAACGAGTTAGCGTACGCTAACTGCACATCGGTAGCGCACGCAAGGCAACCGGAGTAGCGTACGCTACCTACGCAGCAGTTCAGTACTGCTGCTCACATCAGCAGTACGCTGCTGTCGAAGGTACAATACACGAAACGCATGACGAGGTCAGAATCCAGAAACATAAACATGAAGCATACAAGACGACGGAGCTAAGAGCTAAAAGAAAATATAATTCCGACCACCGGAGGGTCCGTAATGCGACAACGAAAATGAGATTCCCTAAACTATTAGGAAATTACAAAAATGGCCCAAGTGACCGAAAATCACGAAACGACGTTAGATCAACGAACCGAAAGTCTCCACACGACCAACTCAATCATACGAACTTGTACAAACCAAGAAACAACGAAAATGAACGAGTTTTACGAGAATCGAACGTTCATACGGCAAAACATGTCATAAAATGAAATCACGTGAAAATGTCACCAAAACTCGTCCAAATGGAAAAACTCCAAGAATAAAGTAGATTCACAATATCGAAACGGTTATAAGTGAGTCGATAAAAATAGGCATACACCAAAAATGGAAACTGCTAAAAATGGAAAGTTACGGATATTACATTCTCCCCCTCTAAAATAAAGTTTCGTCCCGAAACTTAAGAATCAAAAAACTCGGGGTGCCTCGAACGCATATCCTCCTCTAACTCCCACGTCGCTTCTTCTACTCCGTGCCTCGACCATTGCACCTTAACCAAAGGAATGGTTTTGTGCCTTAACTGCTTGTCTCGACGCTCCAAAATCCTGACGGGCCTCTCCTCAAACGTAACATCCTTATCGATCTCCACGTCTCCAAAATCAATAATGTGGGATGGGTCCGGAACGTACTTCCTCAACTGGGAAACTTGAAATACGCTATGAACATGACTCAACGACGGAGGTAAAGCCAAACGGTATGCCGACTCACCGACTCTCTCCAATATCTCGAAAGGCCCAATATATCTCGGGCTGAGCTTCCCCTTTTTCCCAAAATGGAAAACTCCCTTTGTCGGAGACACTCTCAACAGAACATGATCTCCCACCTCAAACTCCAAAGGTCGACGCCTAACATCCACATAAGACTTTTGCCGACTCTGAGCTGCCAACATTCTCTTCCAAATCAATTCAACTTTCTCCCTTGTCTCCAATAAAAGGTCTGGCTCGGTGCCAACTAGATCGGACGGCTCATCCCAACATATCGGTGATCGGCAACGTCGGCCATAAAGTGCCTCATACGGTGCCATCTTAATCGACGGATGCCAGCTATTATTATAAGTAAACTCAATTAAGGCCAAATGCTCCTCCCAGTCACTACTCCAGTCTAACGCACACGCACGCAACAAATCCTCGAACGTCTGGATGGTACCTTCGGACTGCCCATCGGTCTGGGGATGGAACGAAGTGCTCAAACGTAACTGTGTCCCTAATGCCTTATGTACCGCCTGCCAAAAATGCGATACAAATCAACCATCTCTGTCTAAAATAATGGTCCTCGGTGTACCATGAAGTTTCACTATCTGTGCGATAAAAATACGAGCCAACTTTTCTAGACCCCAAGTTTCCTTGATGCCCAGAAAATGCGCCGACTTAGTCAGTCGGTCTACAATCACCCACACCATATTCATACCAGTCTTCGTCCTCGGCAAACCCGTGACAAAATCCATAGAGATATCCTCCCACTTCCACTCCGGGACGGGAAGTGGTTTCAATAACCCGGCTGGCCGCTGATGCTCAATCTTGACTTGCTGACAAGTCAAACACTTAGCCACAAACTGAACTACCTCATTTTTCATATCGTTCCACCAGAAATTGTTTCTCAAATCTTTATACATCTTACTCGAGCCCAGATGAACTGAGTAAGGCGACACGTGAGCCTCTCGCATAATACTCTGTCTCAATTCCGAGTCGTTCGGAACACACAACCGACCTCGGAATCTCAACACACCGTCCTCATGAATAACAAATCCCGGGGCTTTCCCCTTCCTTACACTCTCTCGAAGTTGAATAAACATCGGGTCCTCTAACTGTCCCAACTTAATGTCGTTGACTAAAGACGATGAAATCTCAAGTGTACGCAACTGCCCGGAACTCTCTGGTAGCACAACCTCAATGCTCAACCTCATAAACTCTCGCTGAAGTCCCGACTGGGCCGTAAGTAACTCAAACGCCCGAAGTGTTACCGATTTCCGGGTCAAGGCATCTGCTACCACATTAGCCTTGCCCGGATGATAGAGGATCTCGAGATCGTAATCCTTAATCAATTCCAACCATCTCCTCTGTCTCATATTATGCTCTTTCTGCGTGAAAATGTACTTCAGGCTCTTGTGATCGGTGAAGATCTGACACGACGAGCCATACAAGTAATGATGCGAGATCTTCAGCGCAAATACAACGGCGGCAAACTCAAGATCGTGCGTAGAGTAATTCAACTCATACGGTTTCAACTGACGGGAAGCATAAGCAATCGTCCTCCCGTGCTGCATAAGTACGCATCCGAGCCCTTGGCCCGAAGCATCACTGAAAACTGAGAAACCCTCATTACCACTCGGTAAAGCCAAAACAGGAGCAGTCGTCAATCGCTTCTTCAACTCCTCAAAACTATTCTGCCTCTCATCGGTCCACACAAACTTTTCTGACTTCTGTAACAACTGAGTCAGTGGTCGAGCGAGCTTAGAGAACCCCTCGACGAATCTACGGTAATATCCGGCCAAACCCAGAAATCTACGGACCTCCTTCACGTTCTTGGGCGGCACCCAATCCAACACTGCCTCTACCTTATGTAGGTCCACACGAACACCCTCGGCCGAGATCACATGACCGAGAAACATAACTTCTCGTAACCAAAACTCACACTTTGAGAACTTCGCAAAAAGATGCTGAGTTCTCAAAATATCTAATACTATACGCAAATGACGGGCGTGCTCCTCCTCGCTCCTCGAGTAAATCAGGATGTCATCGATAAAAACGACTACACACTTATCGAGGTACTCGATAAAAACTTTGTTCATAAGCTGCATGAACACGGCTGGTGCGTTGGTTAGCCCAAAAGGTATAACCACAAACTCGTAGTGACCGTATCTCGTCCGAAAGGCCGTCTTCAGAATATCAGAGTCCTTCACTTGGAGCTGATAATACCCCGATCTTAGATCAATCTTCGAAAACACGGTTGCCCCTTGCAACTGATCAAACAAGTCATCAATCCTCAGGAGCGGATACTTGTTTTTGATGGTCACTTTGTTCAACTCTCGGTAGTCGATACACAAACGAAGTGACCCATCCTTCTTCTTCACAAACAGGACCGGTGCGCCCCAAGGTGAAGCACTCGGTCGAATATACCCCATGCCTAGCAACTCTCCCAACTGTTTCTTCAACTCAAGCATCTCAGCAGGCACCATACGGTATGGCGTCTTAGAAATCGGGGATGCACCCGGCTCTAAATCGACGGTAAACTCAACCTCTCGGTCTGGCGGCAAACCCGGCAACTCTTCTGGAAAAACGTCAGGATACTCACACACTACCAGAATAGACAAGAGCTCGACTCCCCTTCCTCTGATCTGAAAGCGTAACACCAATAGCCCGTGCAACCTCCTCGAAGAAGTCTCACCGCCCTCAAGAGGCTGATCAGGAGTCTCTGGCTACTCCGCTTACGTCCCACAAAATAATGCTCGGTACCGTCAGAGACTAACATCGAAATGGTTCTCGTTCTATAATTCATGATCGCCCCATGATGGTCCAGCCAATCCTCACCCAGAATCAAATCCTCATCTCTAATATCTACCGCAATCAGATTAGAAGGCCAAACCCTCCCCGCGATACTCACTGGAAAATCTCTAACCTCACGATCCCCCACGATGCTATCCCCGCTAGGAAGTTTAACAACAAAAGGCTCACAAGCAACTAGGCAATCAACATGCAGACGACGCACACAATCCATATATATAAAAGAATGCGCAGCACTAGAATCGAACAATACGGAAACAGGATGATCAAGGATGTGGACGGTACCTGTAGCCACAGTCGCGTCAGGATCTCCTGCTCGTCTCATCTCATACACTTGGGGCGGAACAGACCCCGCACTAGAAGCTCCCTCTCTAGAAAGCTGCCCACGTCCTCGACCTCTACAAAAACTCTGCTGCGGCTGAGGAACTTCCGGTGCCTGATTCACACTCGGCTCTCCCGCAGCTGGGGCTGATATCTGAGTAACTAGAGCCCGAGATGCATCCGTACAAAACTTAGCACGATGCCCCATCCGACCACACGCAAGACACTGAATCAGAGGCCTATCACACTCGCTCATCATGTGACCCGTACGACTATAGTTGAAGCACGTAGGACCACGAACGGAACCAGTAGGAGCAGACCTAGAACCGTTTCCTCGCCCAACTGATGGCGACTGACTCCCGAAGACTCGCGAACCGGACTGAGCCTTCGGATACCCTCCTGACTTGCCTCCTGAAAACTGACCGGAGGTCTTCTGCTTCTTTCCTTCGGTTGATGTCTTTGTCGCAGAAAACGACATCTCATAAGCTATCGCTTTATTCTGATACTCTTTTAAAGTCGTGCACCCAGACCAGACATGTAGTGGTGCACCCTCGGTTTCATCCGCATATCAAAGTGGCGGATCTTGTCAATCTCATCTCGAACTTGGTTTCTCACATAATGCAGCTGTTGATTGTAGTTTTTGATAGCTTGAGAAATAGGAACATCTTGGGGCTTAGCCTCGAAGAAGGCTTGGATCCTCCCCTCTTTCACTGGCCAAGGACAGAATTCATCTTCCATCAGATCTCGAAACTCTGCCTACGTAGCTTCCCGGTCACGCGGTTTCACCGCTTGCCACCACGTTGTTGCCTCATTGTCGAGGAAGTACTGAGCAATGGGTACTTTACTCTCCTCAGAACAATTAGCAGCCTCAAATACTTTCTCCATCTCGAATAGCCAATTCTCCCAACCAGAAGGTTCGGAAGCACCATCAAACTGCGGAGGACGCATACGAATCACGTCCTGAAGTAACTTATCATTGCCGGATCCAGTAGGCGGAACCGGGTTGGCATTAGCATGGCCGACCAGAACGGCCTGAGTCAATAGCGTCATCTGGTTCGCTACTTGTTGCAAAATATTAGGCACTCCAACATTCTCATTAGCATTACCGGAGCTAGCATATTGGTCCTGCTGACCTCCGGAACTAGGGGGAACACTGTTCGACAAAGATGGAATCGCCGAATCAGTTCCTAAGTGATCGGACATGGCCGCCCCACCGGCTGCACCACGTCCCCTACCGCGTCCGCGTCCTCTACCAGCAGCAATTCTGAAGAAGTAGCTGTTAAGTACAATTCAACGCAAAACGCAACAAGATACTAAGACAGGAATAGAACAGAATAGTGAAACGAGTCAAGTTACGAAAAACTTACGAGCACCGGCGTACTGAGATGATGGCATAGCAGTGATACTGTCCCAAAAACGACTCTTGACTAGACCCAAATAACCGACAGCCTAGGTATCCATAAACCTAAGCTCCGATACCATATTCTGTAACACCCCCAAGACATTCAGGCAATATTACAGCGTCGTGGACCCCGCACTGTGGAATCCACCAGGATAACGTACCAACAAGACATTCGACAACGACAAACAATCATCAATAAAACGACAATTCAAATAAAAGACTACAAACCGACAAATAAAATATGACATCAAATCCATTTCCCAAAACGGGAACACAACATTAACAAATTCAAACAGGAAGTACTCGAGTACTTAAACCAATTTTATAATACAGAAATCCCAAAACAATACATCAATAATAACCGACAGAACAAAACACCGATAATCGACTACTGGACAGTATCATGCTTGCCCATCATCCTCATACGGCTCGAGTGCTCGCTTGTCCCCATGATCGATACCTGAAATACAAAAAGTATTTCCCCCATTTGAGGGGTTAGCGACAACTGCTAGTGCAAGTACAATCCATTTGAACTACATTCTAATCAGATGAATATATGCGCCAAAAATCATTTTAGAAAACATTTTATATTCCGGAATATTTACAATGTACAGTCACAAAACACATTATCTCCAACAATCGCAATTCAATGTTAACCTTGGTACGAGACTCACGACCACCGTACCCCGCAGAGCCCCGTCGGACATCCCTGGGTGGTTAACCACAGTTCGTGATACGCACACACACGGCAATATGTATCCCTAGAGGCCCCGTCGGACCGTCCCTAGGTGAACATACACATATCCATCCACAACAACCACAATAAAGCCATAATTCAAATACTAGAACATGTAAACAAATGTAAAGTACTTGCCTTTGTGACATCTTCGAAGAATCGGAAGTGAAAAACGACTACAGATGATCCGAATGGGAAACGACGGTTCCTAAATGAAGGATCAATATAATTCAGTCCCAACGGACAACAATAATCTATTGGAATACACCCATAACCCCGATTATAAACTACGATAATGAACGGTCAATCGATACGGGCGAGGGTTTACGCAAAATCTCCCCGTATTGATAATTCATGGATTAAAATCAAGGAAAATAGATTTGGAATCACCCAATAATCACAATTGGTAAGGAATATCATAACATAATTGAACAATTCGGATCTAATCCCTAGAATCCCGAAAAACCCCCAAATTCGTCAAAGTTAGGGTTCATGAGGAAATACCTTGAATTCGGCTGATGAAGGGTGACTATACTGATTATGATATGATAACTCGACTCTACAATGGTGGAACACGGGAAATTCTCGGATGGAATTTGAAGAAATTCACCCTCTGTGTCGCCCGAAGAAGAAACGAGAGAAAAGGATGAAAAACTGACATTCTGAACTGCCCGCTGATATAAATAAATGTGAAGTTAGCGCACGCTAACTAACATAGATAGCACGCACTAACGGGGCTGGAACTGGTCCAGTAGCTACTGCTGCCACTCGCTAGCGCACGCTAACAATAACGAGTTAGCGTACGCTAACTGCACATCGGTAGCGCACGCAAGGCAACCGGAGTAGCGTGCGCTACCTACGCAGATTGATCATCTGCTGCTCACATCGCCAGATCTGGCCGAAGGTACAATACACGAAACGCACGACGAGGTCAGAATCCAGAAACATAAACACGAAGCATACAAGACGACGGAGCTAAGCGCTAAAAGAAAATTTAATTCCGACCACCGGAGGGTCCGTAATGCGACAACGAAAATGAGATTCCCTAAACTATTAGGAAATTACAAAAATGGCCCAAGTGACCGAAAATCACGAAACGACGTCAGATCAATGAACTGAAATTCTCCACATGACCAACTCAATCATACGAACTTGTACAAACCAATAAAAAACGAAAACAAATGAGTTTTATGAGAATCAAACGTTCATACGGCAAAAGATGTCATAAAATGAAATCACGTGAAAACATCACCAAAACTCGTCCAAATGGAAAAACTCCAAGAATAAAGTAGATTCACAATGTCGAAACAGTTATAAGTGAGTCGATAAAAATAGGCATACACCAAAAATGGAAACTGCTAAAAATGGAAAGTTACGGATATTACAAGAAGCAGAAGATCGCTGGTAACTTTTCTGGCCCTAAAGGTGGCAACTTCCAGAGAGCTCGGGCGACTAACCGTTCTTCTGGGCAGTCGTCACGTTCTATTAGAGGGAAGAAGAGTTTTCGTTCTGCTCCGGGCACCTCAACTCGCCTAGTAACTTGTTTTAATTGTGGTCGTCCAATCCACATCAATATGGAGTGCAACTTCCCACCTCAGAAGTGTCACACTTGTGGACAGATGGGGCATAGGGCAGCTTATTGCCCCGAACAAGATCAGACTTTGGACACTCGGGCTTCGGCCCCAGTGCCTATAGATTAGAGTATGAATCAGCAGCAACCAGTTGGACAGTCACAGCAGAGTTACGGCAGGGGCCGGGGACGGAGTCAGAACGCTAGAGGGGGAGATTCTAGCATCGGTTTGGCACACCCACGAGTCTATGAGATGCGTCTTTCATACGAACCCGATACGGCGGTGGCCTCAGGTACCATTCATATCCTATCTCATCTAGTTCGTGTACTTTTTGATTCGGGTGCTACACATTCTTTCATCTCCTTGGAGTGTGTATGCCGTTTAAATATAACTTGTATGACTGCTTGCGATCCTTTCATTATGAAACTACCTAGCGGGGATAGAATCGTGGGGAATTGGGAGATTAGAGATTTTTTGGTGAATATAGCCGGTATGGATTGGTTATCGAATTTGATTGTGGTTGATATGGAAGGCGAGGATGTGATCCTCGACGAGGATTGGCTTGATAGTCACCAAGCGATTATGAATTATAACACTAAGATCATCACTATGATGACTAAAGACGGTTCCGAGTACTTGTTTATGAGACGTAAATCGGGCCAACCTAAGATGCTTATCAGCGCCATGAAGGCCATAAAACTCTTGAATAAGGGTTGCAGGGGCTATTGGTGTTATGCTTTGAAGACGGAAGCTAACGAAGTTGATTTCTCTTCGATTTCAGTTGTTAATGAGTATCCCGAAGTTTTTCTAGACGACCTCCCAGGATTACCACCGGATCGAGAGATAGAATTTTCTGTGGACTTAGAGCCTGACGCGGCTCCAATTTCTAAGGCACCGTATCGGATGGCACCTTTCGAGATGCACGAATTGAAGAATCAGCTGGGAGAACTTTTGTAGAAAGGGTACATCAGACCGAGCTCTTCGCCTTGGGGCGCGCCTGTTCTTTTTGTGAGGAAGAAGGATGGTTCACTATGTTTATGCATTGATTACCATGAGCTAAACAAAGTGACCATCAAGAACAAGTATCTTTTGCCTCGTATAGATGATTTATTTGATCAGTTGTAGGGAGCCACAGTATTCTCAAAAATTGATTTGAGATCAGGATACTATCAGCTCCGGGTGAAAAAGTCCGACGTTCCGAAGACTGCGTTTCAGACGAGATACGGACATTATAAATTTGTGGTCATGCCTTTTGGATTTACTAATCCACTAACAGTATTTATGCAACTAATGAACAAGATATTCATCGAATAGCTGGACAGATGTGTGGTCGTCTTTATTGACGACATCTTGATTTATTCTCGGGATAAGGAGGAACATGCCCGACACTTGCGTTTGATACTAGATGTTTTGATAGCCGAACACCTCTATGCAGAATTCTCGAAATGTGATTTCTGGTTGGAAGAAGTTATGTTTCTCGGCCATGTGGTTTTGGCCGAAGGGGTTCGTGTAGAATCGCAAAAGATTGAGGCAGTGCTAGATTGGGCACCGCCTAAAAATGTTAAAGAAGTTCGTAGCTTTCTGGGTCTTGCCGGGTATTACCGTTGGTTTGTCGAGGGTTCTCAAAATTCGCTCGGCCGCTTACGCAATTACTCCAGAAGACAGAAAAGTTTGTTTGTACGTCTGAGAGACAGCAGAGCTTCGATGAGCTTAAGAGACGTTTGACCTCAGCCGATTTTAGCTTTACCATAGGGTAGTGGAGGATTTGCAGTTTATAGTGACGCTTCGGGACAAGGGCTTGGATGTGTGCTTATGCAGCATGATAAGACAATAGCTTTTGCGTCACGAAAGTTGAAGCCGTATGAGATGAACTATCCTACTCATGATTTGGAATTGGCCGCAATTGTCTTCGCACTTAAGATTTAGCGGCATTATTTGTATGGCTCTCCGTGTCAGATTAATACCGACCACAAGAGTTTGAAGTATATCTTCAAGCCGAAAGAGCTGAATATGAGACAGAGACGTTGGTTGGAGTTGATCAAGGATTACGATTTGGAAATCCTTTACCATCCGGGCAAATTGGCATTGCTTCAGATGCTCGAGGTTCTTACATCTCAGACGAAGGTTCGTCAGGATTTAATCGAGCAAGGAATAAAAGTTTGGCTTCAAAGAGTACATGGACAGTTGTATACTCTCGAAATTACTTTGTCCTTGGTTGAGGACATCAAAGGGAAATAGTGGAGTGACCCGATGATCTCTTAACTGAAGGAAGATGTAATTAAAGGAAAAGCCCCTGGTTTTATGGTCCACGAGGATAGTATTCTGAGATTCCAGGGTAGGCTTTATGTTCCGAATGATCTAGAGTTGAGGTAGATAATTCTCCGAGAAGCTCATGCTACGCCTTACTCTATCCACCCCGGAACGAGTAAGATATACAAAGACTTGAAGTGGAATTTTTGGTGAAATAATATGAAGAAGGATGTCACAGAGTTTGTACTACGGTGTTTGACGTGTCAACAAGTCAAGGTTGAACATCAACGACCGGCGGGGTTGTTGAAGCCACTTCCCATTCCCGAGTGGAAGTGGGAAGATATCTCTATGGATTTTATTTCTAGGATGCCGAAAACTAGAGCCGGAATGAATATGATTTGGGAAATCGTCAATCGGTTGACTAAGTCTGTACACTTCCTAGGTATTAAGGATACTTGGAGACCGGAGAGATTGGCTCGAACTTTTATAGCTGAGATTGTGAGATTGCATGGTGCCCCTAAGACCATTGTTTCTGATCGAGATGGTCGCTTCGTATCGCATTTTTGGCAGGCTGTTCATCAGGATTTGGGCACCAAGTTGAGATTGAGCACGTCTTTTCATCCTCAGTCAGACGGAGCGGACGATTCAGATGTTGTAGGATATATTGCGGGCTTGTGCCCTAGACTGGAGTAATGATTGGGAGCTTCACTTGTCGTTGATCAAGTTTGCCTACAATAATAGTTGGCATGCGTCGATCAAAATAGCACCTTTCGAGGCACTTTATGGTAGGCGGTGTAGATCGCCTTTATGTTGGGACAAGGCTTCGGAGCTAGTTGGAACGGAACCGGATATGTTGTTGGAGACTAAGGAGAAGATTTCCATTACCAGGGACCGATTTTTTACTGCCAAGAGTCGTCAGAAATATTATGCTGATACTCGTCGTCGACGTTTGGAATTCGAAGTGGGAGAAGATGTTCTAATCAAGGTGTCGCCGAACAGAGGAGTTTTCCGCTTCGGAAAAAAGGGGAAACTTAGTCCACAGTATATCGGACCGTTTGAAATTTTGGACAGGGTTGGAGATTTAGCTTATCGCTTGGCATTGCCTCCAGCTTTGAGTCATGTCCATAGCATTTTTCATATGTCTCAGTTGAGAAAGTACATGCCGGATCCAAGTCATGTTATTGACTATAGTGAGATTGACGTAGTCGAGGATGTTGCCTTTCCGAAGAGGCCGGTGAAGATCCTTGAACGTCGTGAGTAGCAGCTTCGGCACAAAACCATCCCATTGGTTAAAGTGCAATGGTCGAGACATGGATTCGAGGAAGCGACTTGGGAGACGGAAAACAAGATGCGATTGGAATACCCGAGCTTTTTACTTCTTAAGTTTCGAGACGAAACTTCTTTTTAGAGGGGGAGAATGTAATACCCGTACTTTATATGAATTGTTGGCTTTGATGTTCCTTCACTTTTCTTGCTCTGTAAGCACTTATTGGGATGTTGTCGATGTTGATTTATAGTTTCATACCTTTTGGATTATGTTCGTGTTGTTTGGACCTTGTGACAGTGTTTTGAGACAGGCAGATAGCGTACGCTAGGCCTAAGCTAACACACGAAAGTATTTCTACTTGAGTAGCGCACACTAGCTTTGAGCCTTAGCGCATGCTAACGTTCGGAGCATGGCAGAGGCAGTAGATGATTCTGCCCTCTGGACTAGCACTTAGCGCACGCTAGGTATTAGCTAACGCACGCTATTCGTGTTGAGTAGCGCGCGCTAGCGTCGCTTGTAGCGCACGCTAATGGGCTGAGTCGGCAGGGGCAGTGAAGTGTTTCTATTTTCTGGACTAGCAGGGAACGCGCGCTAGGCCCGAGCCAGCGCACGCTATTGGTGTTGCGTAGCGCGCGCTAGTGCCCATATGTAGCTCACGTTAGCGGATTTGGGTAGTGAACTGGAATTTCGGTAGGATACCAGTTAGCGCACGCTAAGGTGTGGTAGCGCGCGCTAACATCGCAGGTCAGAAGCTACTGGACTACCAGGTGACCCCGTTAGCGCATGCTAACCATGAATTTTAGCGCGCGCTAACCTGGCATGGTACATAAGAACGGGTCAACCCTTGTTCTTTGTCATTTTCATCTTTTCATTCATTTTTCGATGGGAGCAGCGGGAGAAGTCGATTTGGGGCGATCCTTATTCAACTATCATCATATTTGGTTGAATAACAAAGATTACACAACATCTAATCCGTTTCTATCTTCCAGATCAAGGTAAATTCCTTAGAACCCTAGTTTTCGGAATTTTTGGGGATTTTCTTAGATTTGCCCGATTTATCCATTTTGGAACTTGAGATCTTTGAGATTATGATGTATCTACCCCGCACCCACATTTCCCCTACGATTATATGGATTGTTTTGTATCTTGTTTGGATTTGAGAGGGTTTGGGTGATTTACAAAACCTCTAAGTGATTATCCTTCTAGTTTCATGAATCGTAGGCGGGTTTCGGGAGTTTCTTCATGTAACTTGAGCATGAATTATTGATTGTCGTGTTCCTTACGAATCGTTTAGGTGCCGGAAGTGCGTTCTTGGACCTACCGAACTTATACTCTTTTCCTTCCGATTCTCGATGTCTCAAAGGCAAGTATATGTTTATGATTGTATGTTCTCGACTTTGAAAGTAAGATATATAAATTGTATGATGGTATATATCCACTCTAGGACGGGCCGACGGGTCCTCTGAGGGTTCCGTAGCCTTTGGTGCGGTTTCGCAGATTTTTTGGGTTAACCACTCTGGGACTGACCGACGGGTCCTCTGAGGGTTCCGTTGCCTTTGGTGCGGTTCCATGGTTAATCATGTATGTGTTGAATGTGATGCTATGAGATTTAGTTATTCCGGAATACTAATCTTGAGTTGATGAGGTGATGATTACTTTTACTTTATTGTCAGGAAGTATTGTGTTTCATATTCGGTATACTTGCACTAGCTATTCGACGGCTAACCCCTTTATGGGGGAAATACCTTTCATGTATTTCAGGATCTAGGAGAGCGGATAGGCACGTACCGGGTCGGCATGAAGATGATGGGCAAGTGTGATGCTGTGTCTTGTCACTGGTTATGTTTTGTATTTCCTCCATTCAGTGATGTTGTACTTGAATGGTTCTTGAGTACTTGAGTATTGTTTTCGGTTTTCTTGATGTTTTAGCCTGTGTTGCCATGGTATTGATTCTGGATATATTATATTTGGTTTTATTGGATATCGTCTTGGATGTCAACTTTATTGTTCTTCATCTGATTATACTTGGACCTTATCGGTCAAAGTTCATGGTTCCACGTGTGGAAAGTCTTGTTGGTCCCACGACGGGGCTCACGACGCTGTAATATATCCTGAATAACTTGGGGGTGTTACAACAGGGCCGTCCCCTATGACACCCTGTACCACTGGGACGACGGGAATGATGAGGAATTATTCTCATTGGAGGTCAGGGACACCCAAAACATCAAAGTCTTGATCTGCTGGGAGGATCACTTTTGCCGCGAGCTTATCTCCAACTACGACACGACAAAAGAGAAGGCTCGATTTAAAGGGAAGTCACAGTCCGGTGACAAAGATCCATCGCTTAGCCACCACTCCGACCCCGACTCTGACGACGAAGATGATGCCCTACAGGCAGGTCTATGAATCATCCGCGAAGAGGCCAGGGAAGTAGAGATGGCCAGCTTCAAATACAACAGGGTCAGGGGACATCTGATAGACAACAGTACCCGCCCCCGAAATAGGAAGCAGCTCAAGAACATAAGTAGGAGGAATTAGTCCCTCCTGTAATCATTCACGAGAAAGATGCTCCCATACAAGATGCTCAGCCTGTCCGCCAAATTGAAGATGCCGCCCACACCATCCGCCAAGAGGAATCATCCCTCTTCTGGATCAAGCGGAAGCTGAGAGTCGGCGGGAGGATTCAGTCCCTCATGTACTTCCGACTACAGAAGATCAACCCAGATAGGAGGAATCAGTCCCTTTTATCTCCCAGACTAAACCTACAGCACATCCTTCCGAAGACCCTGCTCCCGAAGCCCCTGAATCTCCCATATCTATTAGCTTTAAATCTGATTCTGATGACGGTTTTCTGCCTGAAGACAGACCATAGAGACCCCATCATCATGTGGTTCTTTGTTAGCTGGAAGAACCTGAAGATTCGAAGATTACGCACCCTGGATCCCGCGCACTGAAGCCCACATCGCGCAACTAAAAGCCATCGGTCGACGAATAGTGTTTCTGGAGGACTCCGTCAAGGCCTTGTATGATATTGGTAAAGAACTTGACTGGATGCGCGAGACTGTACAGGACGAGCTCCCAAAGCAAAAACATGTGATTATGATGTAGAAGATGCATTCCGCCTGATGCCTACAACATTGTGGCAAGCGCTGAACTAACTTAAAAAGCATCAGGATCGAGTCCTAAGGCAAGAACAAGAGAAGCTCAGAGTTGCCAAGGCCAAGACGGTTGCCTCCCTAAGTATACTGGCTCCAAACTAACTGATCACGATCACAAGATCGATGATTTTTGGTTAGTAGTGTTAGTAGTATGACCTCGAATGCCACTCAGAGGATGTTGAGGGAGGGCATTGTACTTGTTATTATGTAAATCATTATCATAAGGCAATTGTTTATTTCTTTATTTACTGGCAGTTACTGGCATTCCTAACTCGTAAACACACACACCTATACATATATATATATATATATATATATATATATATATATATATAAACTAGTCCGTGTATTTGAGAGAAAAACATTCCACTCCTTATTGGATAAGGGGATCGGCACTAGAAAGGTTTATAGCTCAAATACTTAATCATTCGCAAGTCGATGAAATTTGACTGGGCATTAAGTTTATGTGAAGACTTGTATGACGTGTTCTTTGACGTGGAGAGTGCCTGTATAACATTAGTGGTTAGTGGGAGCACACGTTATAGGTATGCTAATTGGATTAGTATACTCGAACCGACTCACCCTCGATTCGTCACACGGATTTCACTCCGAGACAGTCAATGACGGAATCGAAAGGTTATTATAAGTATTCGTGAAACTTCGACTTGAGGATTTGGTAGGGATGTGCTTGTGGGGGTCAACCTCGACGTGCATCTTGATGGGCAAGTAGCAGGTCCTACTAAATACCAAGATATAATTCTTTCTCCTGTTAGTGAACGGGTTATATGTCCTATGTGGTTATTGGCAGATGAGATCATAAGTCTTTGACCAAAGCGCTGGATCTAGTTGTATTAGATACACGAGAGCTCGATGATCTCGATATGCATTAACTCATGCATAGCGTCAATTATAAATAGGGTTTGACTGACTGTGACCCTATAACTTGATCGGGACATTTGAAAGAAGGGTTTATACGTTTACTAGTATTCACGACAGAATGGTTCTTGAATGATCCCAATCATTCATTCTCAATTGGGGTACAATGTAGGCCACCAGGCTGGCTAGGTGGTGCTACTACTCTTCGGTTCCTCCCATTGCTAACTGAGACGGACCTATAGAGTCGTGCAATAGGATTGACGACAGAATGAATCGAGCTTATTCTCTTATTATGAATATTAGATATTGGATATCTAATTTATTGGGACATTGGATGTCTAAATTGATTTATTGGATAAATTAATTTACGGCCTAATGAATTAAATAAATTACTGGGTGATTAATTTAATTCATCAATATAATTATTTCTTGGAGAAATTAATAATGTTATTATGTATTTGATATGATTAATTAATTGGATTAATTAATTGATATAAATACATCGGAACAGAATCGGAGTTTATCTGTTTGGACTCACGGGAGTCTGGAGAGAACCGAACTCTTCAATTCCCTTCTAGATGGCCGCCCCCCTTTCCACCAACCTTCCTCTTGTCTTTTGTTTCCATTTTTAAATGGAAGACAATGACTTGTGGGGTGACCTATCATGTGTATGAGTTGGACTCTGGGTTGGAGGTGTATAAAGAAAGGAAGAAGACTTGACTACTCCCACTTGAATTTTGGTGTGATCAACCATGAGTTAAGTGAGAGAGAGAAAAATTGTTTTTCTCCAAGTCTACTTCTTCTTCTTTTGTTCTTGGTTATTCTTGGAGAATATCAAGATTTTGATTGAGAGTTTGTGAGTTATACACTTAGAGTATAATAATCACATAGAAAGCTTCCATCACTTGATTCTAGTCGTAACCTTAGAGGTTAATTGGTTGATCGTCATTCCGTTCGTTTCTCCGGTGTGTGGCAAGTAGAGACGCGGTATTTTTGGCGTTGGATCATCCAAGAGCTTGGAGCGGATTGGATCTTAGGGAAACTAACTAAAGCTTGGGGAATGGCTCAAGAGAAGGACACCATTTAAATCAACGGACTACAAGGGTATGTTTCTCGTATCTCTTGTGTTTCGTTTTATATTCGTATATACGTAGCTCGATCGATCCTCGTAGGGATTTAGATCGAATTAATTTTCATTTTACCACTTCCGCTGGGCCTTCGTTTTTAGGCACCGAATCCCAACAGTGGTATCGGAGCGTAGGTCTTGCGATCGTATATACGATATTTGCATTTGGAATGCTTGATTGGATGGTGAATAATTTGGAATCATTTATAGTCATAATTGTGGTGTATGTTTTTCGGTCGTAAATTTATGTCAAAATATAAACCTTTATTTTCTGGGAAATGTGATTTATATTGAAGATATGAAAGTCGGAAAATATTGATATTGGATATCCGGTCGAAAATCTATCCCCAAATCGTCGTTGGACGATTTTTTGGACGAGGGCACGAATTTGCCCGGATGACCCGACCGTGCCGATCGGCACGGGACGTGCCAGGCAGGCCAGTCTCGGAAGACTGTCGGAGTGACCCGAGCGTGCCATTTCGGCACGGGCCGCGTCGTGCCAGACAGGTAACTGCCGAGATGACTCGAGCATGCCATTCGGCCCGGGCCGTGTCTGGCAGGCAATCTGGGACACTGTCGGGACAACCCGACCGTGCCTATCGGCACGGGCCGTGTCCTGTATGTAGTTTCGTCCTGGCTGAATTTTTTTTCGTGTATTCCAGAAAATTAATCTCCCGCGTATTATATTGGATTTTTATATGACTAAATGATTTATGGTGTTTCATTTTATAAGGGAGTATTGATTGATTAAGATACTTGTGGACGACCGAATTATTTTGAACGTTTTTCATATTACCGGTTGTGTGAATTGATTGGATCAATTCTATTTATTGATTGGATCGATATATATATATATATATATATATATATATATATATATATATATATATATATATATATATATATATATATATATCTGTTGTATCCGTTTATATAAGTATTTATTGGATGAATGCTTTTGAATGGGGATGTGGTTCATGGACTTAGTTTTGAATCATTCCGTTTTATTCGATTGGGTTGTAAAGGCCGTTTTGGGCCTATTTATTTTACTAGAATTATTTGTATATAGGATGCAATTTTTCAATGTAAAATTTATATGTAATGACGAAGACCGGAGGAAGATCCGTTCGAAAAGACGAAGATTCAAGACCGAAGACTTGTAATTAGATTACGGAGTTTTTTTATTCTAGGAACGGTCCATGAACTACATGTTGGTAGCAACTAGGTTGTGAATGTTTATTCATATGGTATGAATGCTACAAACGCGCTTAAATGAATTAATGTGCAAAGTGTAACATTAATCGCGAAATTCTCCCACGACAAATTATTAAGTTTATAAGGTTTCAAGGTTTTCCTTCCCTCCATCGAGCTTTCTGGAAATTAAAATCCAAACCGGATGTGCTATGCTTCCGAGTTATCGGGGTAGTCGTTCGGGGAGGATGGATAAATTATCGGGAGCGCATCGGATGCCTTCGGTTGGAGCAAATTTTATCCCTAGAAACCTGATAGGTTGCCAGATAAGATTCAATTGTGAAACTGATTTGCGTCGATGGTATAAACTTAACTTGTTCACGAACCATAGAAACCGTATAGGTTGAGGGGAGTGAATAAGGGAAAAAAGAAGATCGAATCATCCATTAGATGGGTTGGTGTTAGACACCACTTTATGAAAATTAATAGACTAGAAACCTGTTCGGTTGCCCTCTATTAAAATTTATAAAGAACTCGATCACCACTATGAAGTAGAGCGAACGATACTTCCAGATTTCACATGGGAGTGTGTTATTCCTATATAAATAGTGGGAGCTGGGTTAAAGAATAGAAAAGACCTTAATTCTATACTCAGATAATAATTGAACGAGTCACTAAATTAATCTGTCGTACTTAATGCAAAGATAACTCTCAATATGACAATGAACCCACTCGCAATTTTACTCGAAAAGAACAACTTGATCGGACCTAACATTGTGGATTGGCTCTGAAATCTGATGATAGTCCTCAGTATAGAGGCACTGGGATACGTCTTGGAGACGGACATTTCGGCGCCTCAAGTGCGGACAAGAGCCAATCAGGAAGAGATTGAAAACCACGAAAAGTGGGTTAAGGATGATGTGAAAGTCCGTGCTTATATGATGGCTTCCATGTCTAATGAGCTTGAGAGAGCTCATTAGAAAATGACTTTTGCTAGGCATATTTTATCTCACTTAACCGAGCTTTATGGTGAGCACAGTCAAACCGCTATATATGAGATATCCAAGCAACTGTTCAGTGCAATGATGAAGGATGGTGAGAAGGTTGGGGACCATGTCCTCAAAATGATATCTATGATCGAGAGATTGGAGGCTCTTGATTTTAAGATGGATACTTCTCTTCAGACCGACCTTATCCTACAGTCTTTCCCTGATTCCTTCTCACAGTTTGTAATGAATTTCAACTACAATGAGATTGCGTGCAACTTAGCAGGGTTGATAAACAAACTCGTGACTGCACAGCCTCAGATAAAGACTCCGCGGATGAAGGAGTCTGCCCTTGTGATTTCTTCTGGAGCTCGAAGGTCTAAGAATAAGAAGAAAAAGACCAAGAAGCGGACGAGACCACAAGTCAAGGACCTCAAGGGTAAGGGCAAGGCCCCGATGGTTCCAAAGATCAACAAGAAGGATGCTTGTCTCAAATGCGGTGAGCTGGGCCACTGGGCAAGAGATTGTCCGATTCTTCACGGCGCTTCAGGTACAGAACTTTTAGTTTTGGAAACAAATTGTTCTGCTACTGTATTTTCTTCTTCTTAGATACTGGATTCTGGTGCTAGTTCTCACATTTGTACCGTGAATCAGGATCTGGAATAAAGTAGGAAGTTTGGAGCTGGGGAAGTGATGATTACTGTTGGAAGCGGGCATAGTGTCAAGGCAACTGACATAGGATCACTTCTTTTGGGTTTAGAATTAGGCTTTGTTTTAACTTTAGAAGATGTACTTGTTTTTCCCAAGGGGCATAAAAATATTTTATCTATTCCGGTCATGGATCAGAAAGCTTTTTCATTTTTCATTGGTGATGGTTCCTGCAAAATTTATTTTAGAAATAAACTCGTGGGCACTGCAACATTGTTAAATGGACTGTATCATCTAAACCTTAGTAACAAAGTCGTTGTGAATACTATGACTAGGAAGCGTGGTAGGGATGAAACTAATCAAGTTCTGAAATGGCATCTTAGACTTGGTCATGTTGGTCATACCAAGGTTTAAAAAATGGAAAAAGATGGACTTATGAGTCCATTGGGATAGGATCCCTTTCCTACTTGTGAATCTTGCCTTAAAGTCAAAATGACTAAGTCCCCCTTCACAGGGACTTTTGAAAGAGCCACTGATAAACTAGGATTAATCCATACCGACATATGTGGTGCTTTGGAAGCAGCACGTGACGGATATCAGTACTTCATTACGGTTACAGATGATCATACTAGGTATGGTTATGTATACTTAATAAAACATAAATCCGAGGCTTTTGAGGAATTCCAGAAATTTAAGGCCCTAGTCGAAAAACAAACTGGAAATCATATCAAAGCACTTAGGTCGGACCGAGGTGGCGAGTATATGAGTGCGGAGTTTGACGAGTTCCTAAAGAAACATGGAATAGTATCAAAACTAACACCTCCACGTACTCCTCAGTTAAATGGTGTGTCAGAAAGAAGGAACCGGACCTTGTTGAACATGGTCCGTTCCATGCTAGGCTATACTGACTTACCAATTTACCTGTGGGGGTATGCACTCATGACTGCCGCTTACGGAAAGGCAAGAGTAGAAAAAGAAACTGAGTGAATTGTTGGACAAGGGTTATATTCGACCAAGTGCGTCTCCATGGGGTGCACCGACATTGTTCCTACGGAAAAAGACGGATCTTTACGATTATGTATTGACTATCGTGAGTTGAATAAACTCACTATAAAAAACAACTATCTGTTGCCAAGAATTGATGATCTATTTGATCAATTGCGTAGAGCTACGGTCTTCTCAATGATTGACTTGAGATCGGGATATTATCAATTGCAAATTCAGAATTCAGATATTCCGAAGACGGCATTTCAAACGAGATATGGGCATTATGAATTCGTGATTATGCCTTTCGGTTTGACTAATTCTCTAGTGGTGTTTATGCAGCTTATGAACAAGACCTTTATCGAATATCTCGATAAATTTGTGGTGGTGTTTATTGATGATATCTTAATCTATTCCAAGAGCGAATCGGAGCATGCTGAACACTTGAGAATAATGCTAAATATTCTGAGGACTGATAAGTTTTATGCTAAATTTTCTAAGTGCGACATCTGGCTGAATGAAGTTGCTTTTCTTGGTAATATTGAGGGTGTACGGATAGATCCTCAAAAAATTGAAGCTGGTTATTTCCGTCGATTTGTCGAAGGTTTCTCGAAAATTGCTCGACCACTCACTCAGCTATTATAGAAAACTCAGAAGTTTGAGTGGATTGACGAATGTCAGAAGAGTTTTGATGAGTTGAAAAAGTGATTGACTACGTCACCAGTTTTAGCCTTACCGCAGGGGATAGGGGGTTTTGTTATTTATAGTGATGCTTCTAAACAAGGTTTGGGTTGTGTATTGATGCAAAGTGAAAGGGTAATTGCATATGTGTCTCGACATTTTTTTTTTTTAAGAAAACACAAATGTATAAATTCCTAGAATCTATCTTTTTTACGTTGGCGAGACGTTTACGTTGATTAAAACAGGCAACATCACCTATAAGTCAAACTAGGAGGGTGGGGGTGTACAAGCCAATAAGTCTGCTTTTAACATATAACTGAATTTCAAACATACAAAGAATAACATTCGATCGAACTGCATGGTGATTAGATTCAACATGACATAAATGCAGCTTTGTTCCGTGCACCTTAAGTTTTCCGTTTCTTATTAGAATCATCATCTCCATAGTCAGACTTGCGCCTGATATTTTAAAAGTGCTCAACCATTTTATCACCAATCATGGGGGTCACACCTCCAGCAAGGTGGTTTCTCTCTATAGTGGCAAACCCACTACTTGGATCACTGCTTTGCCCAGGTTTAACATGACCACTCAAAATAAGATATGGTGTCTGTAGTTTAGCTTGAGCTTCCCTCATTATTCCCACCGATTGTGAAGGCATGTCTGCATTTTTCAGGTCTGAGATGAATTATCCTATTCATGATCTTGAGTTAGCTGTTGTGGTGTTTGCGTTGAAGATCTGGAGACATTATTTATATGGTTCTTCTTATCGAGTGTATACGGATCATAAGAGCCCGAAATATATTTTCACTCAGAAAGCTTAATATGCACCAGCGGCGATGGTTGGAATTGATTAAAGATGATGACCTTGACATTCTTTACCATCCATGTAAAGCGAATGTTGTTGCCGATGCTTTGAGCCGTAAGTCAATCGTGTTGCAGAGATTGGATTATTTACCATTCAACTGAAGCTCAGACGAGAGTTAATTGATTTTGTAACACCACCAAAATTAACCGGGAATATTACAATGTCGTGGGTCCCGCGCCGGAACCCACCAGGCTAAAACTCGTTTTCGCAAACGTTTCAAATATGCCAACAGGCGAAAGACGGTAATGTATTTTAAGTAGCCAAATATTTTCCAAAACATAGTTCTCAAATACCGTCACAAAATAAAATCATTTAAAAGTAGGAGGCCAAAATGCCAAAATCCAACAGTTCAAAATGTAAGCTAAGCCACCACTTAAACGTACCGACAAAATAGTTTAAGGAGAAAGGGTTTAACGAAATAACCCAAATTTACGAAATAACCAAACAGGCCATTTTAAGATACACACGCAGCGGATAAAACACAGTTCAAAATACACATTGGCAGCGGAAATAAAACGACCAGAAAAGAATATTCAATTCTCCAAAAATATGCCACAACCAGTATCACCCGGGAAGCTCATCATTTCACGACCGCTACTAGCTCGATCTCCGAATATCTAAAAATAAAGCCCACGACGGGGTCAGTCACAATACTCAATAATGATAACGATCACATCACATAAAATAATTACATACCAATGTAATAACAAAGTAAGAATACTACCAATATAATCTTACCGTCATCCCTTACCAACACATAGCAATCCATACCAAATCAATCCTTATCATAATCCGCATTTCGCATTCTCAAATGACGAAATGAACTCAACTACAACCGTCTGTATTGTATTCAAACAATACCAAGAATCCTCAAAATATCATCATAAATCATAAGTGTAGAATAATCAATCTGTGCCAAATTCTGTCCGTCGGATTTGCACCGTCAAATCTCAATCTGGATAAAAACCAATGACACACAATATATCTGCAGATCAACTACCACATGACAATGATAACAAGTCCCGAAACATCAACGTACTCTCTGAATACTCATACGATCAATAACAATGATCAACCAATAAATCGATCGAGAATATCACTGACATGATAACTCTGATACTACTAAAGAAGGATCAACAAAAATCGTGAATACCATCAATATGATAAACTCCAACACGATCGACAAAGGATCAATAGCAATTAAGAATATCATCAATAAGGTAAACTCCAAACACAATCAATAAAGGATCAACAACGACCGAGAATACCATCAACAAGGTAAACTCCAAACGATAAACAATAATGGATCTCAAAGAAATAACTCCAACTGTCGAACATACCCCTCGGGCATATGAACAACCAGTCGCAAATCGTCGAACATACCCAACCATAAATGGAGGATGACCAACCAATGAATATGGCTCAAGATGGACATCACAGTACGCCCTATCCGGAAATATGCCAGTGCACATGTCCACCCCATATACGGAATCCAGAATATACATGGGACAATGTACCTAATTAGCCTCATGAACTACGTCTCGTGTGCATGGTCCAATGCAGAAACATCCATGCATTTCCATACCACGATTACGTACGTAAGGCCCATGCCATAGCGTACGTAATACAAGTGTTGACTTACTATAGTAACTCGGTTACATACGTAATATCCAACTCATTACGTACGCAACAATCCAATAGCATACGTAATCACCTAAGAATAGTGTATGTTATCCTCAATCCAGGAACTAGTGCCCTTAACCATTGATTCCATTATGTACGTAACACTCTAGGTATAACGTACGTAATACTCATACTATATTAACGTATGCAACACCATCTGCATAACGTACGTTAAACTATTTATTTACTCACATGTCCACATCTATGCCGAAAGCTGCCGACAACGGGCCCACTGTCGGCCACAGCCTGGATCATGTCTGATTCCTCTCATAATGTACGTTATGCGTACCAACTTAGCGTACGTAAGTCCCTAAGCTTAGCGTACGCAATGGCTTCTGCACTTAGTCAAATCCAACTGTTTCTGTCCGTCTCGACATACTGAATACGTATACACACATACTTAATACATATACTCGTCTCAAAAATATTCTCATATGATACATCTGATACACGATATCCTCAAATACAATTGTCGACCAAGTACGACAATTATACAAATACAGATGTCTCAGTCTTCAAATTATTTTATCCATACTGTATAGACACCAAGCTATGCAGTATAACTCAGATAAAATAATGCGGAAAAGTTATACTGAAAATCCAGATATTACAGCTTTGGAGATTGAAATTTGGCCTCAAGTAACTCACGGACAATTATGTTTCCTTGAGATCACATCCTCCGTGATTGAAGATATTAAGTCCAAATAGTTAGATGATCCTTTATTTGTACAGCTTCGGGAATATGTCATTAAAGGAAAGGCTCATGGGTTCCTGATCGACGAAGATGGAGTTCTTCAATTTCGAGGTAGAACCAGTGTACCTGATCGGGATGATCTTAGGCAAATGATTTTTAATGAGGCACATTCTACTCCGTACTCGATTCATCCAGGTACGAGTAAAATGTATAAGGATTTGAGGAAAAAAATTTGGTGGCCGAATTTGAAGAGGGATGTAACGAAGTATGTATCGAAATGCTTAACTTGTCAACAAGTTAAAGGTGAACATCAAGGACCTGCCAGAAAGTTGCCGATTATGGAATTGAAGTGAGAAGATATCGCGATGGATTTTATTGTGGGAATGCGAAAAATGCGAACTGGGATGAAAAGAGTATTGTTTCGAATCGCGATGGTCTATTTGTATCGCATTTCTGGCAAGCGGTACATAGAGCACTCGGTACTGAATTAAATTTTAATACCAATTATCATCCTCAGACGGATGGACAGTCGAAGAGAACCATCCGGACATTGGATGACATGTTGAGAGATTGTTCGTTAGATTGGAAAGATGATTGGAAGATTCATTTACCGGTAATTAAGTTCGCGTATAATAACAGTTGGCACAGTTCAATTGGTGTGGCTCCATTTGCAGCATTATATGGGAGACGATGTCGATTGCCACTCTGTTGGGATGAACCGTATGAATTACTTGGAGTATATCCAGATTTGTTAATTCAAACGAGTGAGAAGGTTGCTGTTATCCAATAGAAGTTATTGACCACCCAGAGTCGACAGAAGTCGTATGCCGATGTTCGACATCGACCATTAGAGTTTTAGGCAGGAGATCATGTATTGTTGAAGGTATCGCCGACTCGTGGAGTCCTTCGGTTTGGTAAGAAAGGGAAGCTTAGTCCTCGTTATATCGGTCCTTTCGAGATCCTGGATAGAGTAGGTGATGTGGCTTATCGACTAGTGTTACCTCCAGTGCTTAGCCACGTTCATAATGTGTTTCATGTTTCACAATTGCGTAAGTATATTCCCTATCCTAGCCATGGTATTGATTATGAAGAGATTGAGGTAAATGATGATGTTACGTATGAAGAGCAACTGTTAGCCATATTAGAGCGATGAGTGAAACAGTTGCGACGGAAGGCGATTCCGTTAGTAAATGTTCAATGGTCCAAACATGGAGTTGAGGAAGCTACGTGGGAAACTGAAGATAGTATGCGTGCCTGATACCCTAAACTGTTCGAATCTTAAGTTTCGGGAAGAAACTTCTTTTTAGGGGGTAAGGATGTAATATCCGTGTATTTTATTTAATATGTAAGTTATTTTGGACGTATTCTGTTGAGAATTTGATTTGTAATTTCCATGTTGTATAGTGTATTTTATTAATTATGTAAGTTATTTTGGACGTATTCTGTTGAGAATTTGATTTGTAATTTCCATGTTGTATCGTTTGGCATTTGGAATCGTGTGTATATTAGTGATGGTATTGGAATGTTGACGGTTAGTAATTGTCGAGTTATATTATATTTGGGTTGTGATTATTCTGACCAGACTTCGTGGTTTTAACACTGGGAAGTAGCAGTTAGCGCACACTAGACTGTATTGCTAGCGCACGCTAACCATATATCCGTAGCGCACGCTACTCTTGTTTGTAGCGCATGTTAGGTCGTCTGGGCAGTAGACTTTCTAGATTCTAGAATGGGTCATTAGCGCACGTTAATAGTAGACTAGCGTACACTATTGAGGTGGATTAGCGCACGTTAGAGGTGTTGGTAACGCACGCTATTTCGGCCTGGCAGTAAGGACAGAATGTTTTGGAGTCTGGACACGAGTAGTTAGCGCACGCTATTGTTGGAGCTAGCGCGTGCTAGTACCGGTATATAGCGCATGCTAATTTATGTGTAGCCCACGCTAGCGAAGTCAGGCAGAAGGTTCTGGACTGCCGACATAGCGTTAGTGCATGCTATAGTTAGGGCGTAGCGCATGCTAATAACGACCAGTATAAATAGGCCTTCATATTCTAGAATTCGTTATTTTTTTCCATTCCTATCTTCTTCTCCGACAGTTGGGCGAACTTGAGCATAGGATAGTGCATATTCTGACCGGATTTCATCATCTAACTATGTTTTTGAGTTCCTAGTATCAAGTTATCAACATCGCATCCACTTTCATCATCTGAATCGAGGTAAATTCATCTTAACCCTAGTTTTCGAGAATATAGGATTTGTCGGGTTTTCATCTTTTAAATCCTTATTTTGCTCTGATTTGTGCTAGAACATGATGTTGTTTCCCTCAAATTTTAGATTTAAATTCTGAGTTCTCATCCATTCTTGAGTACGACCCTTGTTACCTCCGTAATGTTCGATCGGTTGTCCCTAAGGATAGAACTTAGGGTGTTTTCTTCTCAACTTCCATAGTATTTTATTTGATGTAGTATTATGTTTTGATAGGATCGAATTGTTGAGGAAAGTTCGGACTGTACATCCTTCCGTTCGTTGTTTTTTGTGTCGTTCAAATCGAGGCAAGTACTTTGATTGCGTTTAATGTACTTCGTGTGAATATGTGAAAAATGTGATTTTGCAAAAAGAGGTAATTTCAGAAAATCTGATTTGTGCCATGTGGTTACCGAGTGTGTGCGAGCGGAGTAAAACCACCAAGGGTCCCCTGTGATCCGTTAGACTGCGAGTATCTGCGTATCACTTGGTTGGGTTGTACAACCAGAGAGGGACTGACGAGGACTCCTGGGGTGTGTATCTCGCGTGAGATACAGGGCCAGTATAGCCCGGGAGGTTGTTTTGTGATGTTGATTGTTGTATTGTATTCCGGAATATATGTGATGGCACTGTGATTTCTGTTGTTTATTCATTTGTAGTACATATTCTGGAATCGTTGTACTTGCACCAGCTTCTTGCTGACCTCTTTGGGGTGAATATACTTTTGTATATTCAGGTACAAGTCCAGTAGACGAGCCAATACAGTTGGTGTACAACATTGATATCATGAATTATGTTGAGTCTGTGGTCGTCTTGTCGTGGTAAAAGTTGTATTTTGGTTTTGTACTCGCGCGGGTACTGTCATGTATTGTATAATATGTTGTCGTTGGTTGTTGTTAACGTTGTGGATCAGTTGTGATGGTTGTATTAGTTATGATCCTACGGGATAATGTATTGAGTTGTTTCGTGATGTGTGTCATATTGAAGTTGATTTTGGTTTAAGTGTGTGAATGTTTCAGTTTCGTTGTTTGTTAATGTATTTTTTGTCGGTCGAAGCCTGGTAGATTCTCCAAAAAGAATCTACAGCGCTATAATATCTCCATAAGTCACGGGGGTGTTACACTCTGGAGTTTGTTACTTGCGAGTATGAACAGTGCAGGTTGTGGTACCAGGTAGGGTCCAGTGAGGTCTCTGGAGTTCGTTACTTGGAAGTATGAATAGTGCGTGTTGTGGTACCAGGTAAGGTCCAGTGAGGCCTCTGGAGTTCCTTACTTGCGAGTACGAACAGTATTTGACCATAAGTGTCCAACCAGGTATGATCTGACGGGGTCTCTGGGGTGCGCACTTGCGAGTGTGGGACTAGGATAGCTTATGGTCATGGATCTTGTATGGCGGCCCAAGGTAGAAGAAGAGCTAACAAGCCGATGACGTGGAGTTGATTAATCCGACGACGCCCCGCGCAAGGAATCCTTCGGACCGAGACCGCACACCCTTCGTTTAAATATGAGGCGAGGCGCAGCCTTCGGAGGACCCTACCAATTAAGTGAGTCGCGAGAACTTAGCCATCAGACGGAATGTCGCTCGCGCATAAGACACGGTCGTGGAGGTCGGTCCATCGAACTCCGTGATCGTGCACGGTTCCTCAAGACCGAGATGGACGGCCTTCCTCGAGGAATTGACAAAATTGAAGACCGCTCACTCAATGATTTATTTTCATCCCCTTACTTTCAGTAAGTGAACAAAAACAAGGGGAAGAGTGCGGAGCTATATACGACGATCGTACCTATTCAATTACATACGGAGATCGGCATTTTTCAGATGTTTGTGCAGCGATCGAATTTGTCGGAAAAGTTATCTATATGAGTTTATCAATTCACTTGGAGCTATACTCGCAACAATCTCTCCTCACACATTTGTACAAAGTCATGCAAAGACTCAGAAAAGCAATCATTCAAGTAATAAACCAAAAAAACAAATGTTCATTTCATTACTTGAAGCGTCAGAGTACATCCACGGTCGCCCGAAGGCCTAAAAGTACTACAAGAGAAAGCTACAAAATTACAAGGCAAAAAGCTAAAACATTAAGAACGAAGAGCCTCAGGCCCCTGCCTGGCCTTCACCTTCAACCTCTGGATCGGCCCGCGACCCTTCGCCAGCTTCCGTAGCGGCCTCCCCGTCCTCCGGAGCGTCAGGATGAACATGGTACGCCAGAGTCGGGTACCAGCTCAGGTCCACACCGATGTCCGCGAGATCCAAGATCGGCACGGAGAAAGCAGGATGGAGAGGATGCTCTAACGCATACGCCTTGAAGTTTTCGGCTAGAGGGCCGACCTCCAACCCTCCCTTCTTAGCAGCTCGGAGCGAGTCAGCGAACGCCATATAATAGGTGTTGCTACCCAAAATATTATCCGGAGATAGATATTGCTGGAATGATCGAGTAGCAAACAAAGTGCGAGAGCACTTCCGTAGAGAAGGTAAATAACACAAGATTTGCCGGGGTTGTTAGTCCCGGGCTTGAATGCTCTCGCGAGATGTTATTAATACAAATATTCTGGGGTACAAGTATTAATATTAGAGTACAATTACAATGAGTGTAAAGACCCTAGTTATCTTAGCTATTGAGCGTGAAGATTGCCGGAAGAACCAGATATGATGCTCTGTGAGTTCTTGTAACAATGTTGATGAGCTGTGACGACCATGAGAAATCGAAAGTCTCTCACGGTGTGTATTAGCTGTATGTTTGAGCTCCTGGGCTTGTGAGTTTCGTTGAATCTGTACTGCAAGGAGTTCTTGCCTCTGCCGACCGTCTTCTAGATGAGAGATGCTGAGAGAGAAATCATGAGGTAGATCCAAGAGGGGAAATCGAGAGCCCGAAGGAATGTATGTATTCTGAATATGGTTGTCAACTGAGTTCCGAATTGATTGGAATGAATTGCGAACCTTTTCCTATTATCAGTGGTACTGAGAGGAACCCTTTTTCCAGTAGCTGTAGGTTCTCTATTTATAGGACTGGGGGCTGCCGGGCGATCGCCTATGCTGTATTATAATAAGCGGGCGATCGTCTTTAGCACATGGGCTGGTCCCCTTAAAGTCCGAAGGAGTTGCTGGCGGCCATCTGTGCGGTCCAATGAGAAGTCTGCACGCGTCTGAGCCGCTGTCACGGGCGGTCCCACCCTGTACCTTTCGGCGGGTTTGTCGGTAGGTGATAAGGTGGTGACAGGCTGTGGTCAACGATCCATGTTATGCGGCGCCTTTTGCGGATCTGCACATGGGCGCTGCTTTGAGACCCAGTCTTCGTAGACTTTGACGGACGAAGGTCTTGTTCGCGTCACAGGACGGTCGTCTTAGGTCGGGCACCAGAGACGATCGTTAGATGCCAAAAGGCGATCGCCTTGGGAGTCGATCGCTAGATACTCGAAGGTGGTTTGCTATCTTCGTTTAGGCAAGTTTGCCGTAGCTTATTCGGTCGTGGACTTGGTCGCTCGGCACTTATACCGATCGCCGTTGAGGCGTACAAATCGCCGCACAACAATTGCCCCCCAGCTCGCTCCGATGTTGGAAACGTGGGGTGAGGTGGTTATGTTGGCGATCGCTGATTTTTGACGAGTGACTCTGTATTTTACGGAACTGGCGATCGTCATTGAGTGGTTGGTTTGGATTTGGACGACCTGGTCGGTCGCTGAAATGAGTGGGAAATGACAGCGGTCATGGAAAAGTCTCCGGGGCACGTGTCGGGTTCCTGCTGGGGAGACCGACGGTTAGTTGCGACTCCTCGTCTGGCGTGCCCTCGAAACGACGCATCGCGAGTTTCAAGGGGGTCATTAATTGCGACGGTTGCACTCCAACCCCTGAGATTCTCCATAATTGCATAGAAGTCCCTGCCATCTCCTATAAAAAGGCGCTGGGTTGCAGTGTTAAGACCCTTATGCGCTTTATCGGAGAAGAATACTTTTGCTGAAGATTTTTTGGAGATCTGATTGTCGATCGTCGATCGATTCAATCCTTGGTAAGAAAACACTCCTATTCTCCTCTTCTTGTTGGAGAATGACTGGAACATCTTCTTCGTACGGACTGGGCACCACCTCCGCTGCTGGGGCTTCGACTGCCCGGGGAGGATCCTCCGCAGATTTCCATCTGGAGACGGCCTCCGAGGCTATCCGGGCCGGTATTGACCCCACGAAAGTCGAAGCGCTGTTCAATGAAGCCGACGTTGCCAGGGAGGCGGCGGTTGAGCCAAGACAGTCGCAGACGGAGAGAGATTCGGCGGTGAGGGCCTACTAGGAGCAGCATAGTGCTTTTGGCCAGGCCTATTTGGCCTTCGCTGAAATCATGGAGAGGTTGGCTGGTTCGTCTCCTAAATTCAATTATCGGGAGTACTCGATCGCTCATCCTTACCAACCTGCTAAGCGGTCGCTGTTTCGGGCTGCGCAGCGATCTCTATGGTCCCTTGGCCAGATAAGGAGCTCGGCGACCAGGAAGGACCTGGCCGTCTGGAGGACGAAGTTTCATGTCCCTTCAGATGTGGATCTTTTTGTGCCGGCCGAGAATGAACGAGCCGATCAGCCTCCGGAGGGCATGGTCGCCGTGAACGAAGCAATCATGGAGGCTGGGTTGCGGTTTCCTTTGTCGTTCTCCGTCTCCCATCTGCTGGCTGCTTGGAACGTGGCACCACTCCAATTGACGCCGAATGCCTGGCTCCAGATCATTTGCACTCTCACTTTGTTCGGCGGTCACCGACTATACCGCCTTCCTTCGCCGTTAGAGATGAACCACCTGTTCAAGCTGACGGCTCAGAAAGGGTCAGTCAGAGGCTATCATATTCAAGGCCGATCCGTTCGGGTGATCCTCGGAGTCCCGAACAAGGTGCGGGGCGACCCGGCGAAGTGGTTCTGGGTCGGCAATTCATGGAAAGGATTAGCGAGCAATAATCCTATCGACGAGATGAATATTCCCACTAGCTTTCGGGAGAGGAATCCGGGTAAGGGTTCTTACTCTCCCTTTGTTCGGATATGTTCTGAACTGATCTAATTTGGTTTTCCTTTTGCAGGCTTCCATATTCCGACGATCGACGAGCTTCCTTTCGACTTTTTGGTCGTCTGGGAGCGGATACGAAGTTTGCCGGACGACGACTTAGACGCTTGCCGGATCAACAAGTTGAGCCGTTGGCTGTCAGCTCGGCTATTCAGTTTTCCACGTCATCTCTCGGTCTCAGGTATCAGTTTCTGCGATCTCCAATTGCTTGGCGATCGTCCTGCTTGGAGAGTGTGTCTGACCGTAGTTTGATTGTTCTTTATTGCAGAAGTCCGTTTTCCTCATTTCTTGGAGCCCCCACCGGAGATAGCTATGTCGAACCCTGGAGTTTTGGGCCGCCTTCGCCAGAAGAAGTCATCTCGAGCTCCTCCTGTGGCGTTACCTCTTATTCCGGAGGTGGGGCCTCGCGTAGAGCCGATCGTGGCGGAGGAAGAAGTTCGGGAGGAGGGGCTCCAGACGAATCGCAAACGGCAGAGGTCGGGAGAAACTACAGTTTCTACCCCAGCCAGTGAGGTGCCGATCACCGCGCCTCCGATCACTGCTGTTCCTCCGGTGAATGAGCTTACGCCCTCTGCGGCTTTCTTGCCAGAAATGGCGATCACCGAGGCTGAGACCCCCCGCGGGAAACCATATTTTGGTCGCGACCCCGAGAGGGTCGATAGGTAGACTTTGCTTGTTGAGTTGAACCTCGTCATTTGCATAGGAGATGTGCTAACTTTTGTTGTTTTGATGTAGGATCCGTAGCACTAACCCATCTTGCCCGCCGATGGTGCTGGATTTCTTAGCGAGCCGATCTCCTCGCCAGGCCTGTGATATCCCGCTATACGTCAACCGGGCCGTTTCTGCTCTGCCGAAGGCCTGGACGACAGATTTGGATGCGATCGCTCACCAGCGATCCGGGAATACAATGCAAGCTGTGTTTGCTCTCTCTCTCCAGGCGGCGACGATGGATGCCCAGGCTGTGCAGGAGTTCGAGGGGCGTCCTTCTATTACACGTCTGCAGGCGGATCTCGAGGCCGCTCGAAAAGAAAATGTCGAGTTCGCCGACAGCATTGTGGCAATGGAGAAGGACTCCTTGGATGCAGCTAAACGGGCGAGTCATGAACTTGAGCTGGCGAGACAGGATGCCGAGCAAGCCCGGGCAACGGTCGACCGATTTCGGGACCAGATGACAGATGCCCGATGGTTGCAGGCGGTTGCTGAGAAGGAGGCCGACCAACTGAAAGTGATTGTCGCTCGGATGACTAGCGAGCTGGCGGCGTCGAGGGGAGAGATGGCTGCTGTTAGGCGTATTTTTATACGTTTATTCATCATTATTTTGTAGTATTTTGGAGTGTGAAATCATCTAAATGAGCTTTTAATGCCTTAATTTTGTATGATTGACAGGAAATTGAAGTCCGGAAGCTTAAACGAGGCAAAGCGGTAAACGCAAAAGCGGACTATGAGCGCGGCACAAGGAAGGCGAGCGCGGCAAAGGAAGACACCGGCCGAAGGGCGAGTAAGTGTACTGCATGCGCGGCACAGCCCATGTGAGCCGCGGCACGAAGGATTTAATTACGCCCGTGTATTGATTTTGGCGATGTGCGCGGCACGAGTTGATGAGCGCGGCACACTTAGCGGGTTTGGTACGTCTGCGCGGATTTTGGCCGTTTCGAAGACAGTTTTCAACCAACGAATACGGACGCGATTTATGGAGATCTTGAGCTATAAATAGGGCTTAAGACCCTAATTTAATTATCTTGGATTTGATTGAATCTAGACCTAAGAGAGCTTAAGCTTGGAGACAGAGAAGAGGAGGAAAGCAGAGGAATTCAAGGGCGAAGGCGGAAGTCAAGAACGGAGGAATACGAGCTTCATCTGCGTTTGAATTTTATGCTTTCGTTTATTTACTTTGTATTTTCGTTTTTAGTATGTCGCTAAAGCCCTAATCTAGGGTTTTGATGAAACCTTTATTTTGACGAATTGATTGAGGTTATCCAATTTATTACCTTTTATTGAGTTTTCCCAATTATGTTTTATGCTTGCAATTATCGGCAATAGTTGTATTGATTTAATCATTCACTTCGAATCGGGAGAGGAGATGTGGTGAGGAACTATTGGTGAGGACCGTTTTATTCAGTGAGATAGGAATATACTCATAGGAACTACGTGGCCTTTAGGAGATTTCATGCTTTTGCCTAGCGGCGAGATAATTCACCTAGGGATAGAGTGCGTTAGTCGCCGTTAGATAAATCTATTGACCTCGGGAGGCGGTAGAATATATTAGCAATCTCCGCCTTCAATAAATTGGGAAAATTATTTATTACGGATAATCAAGATTAAATTCGGATAAATTAAGGTGGATTGAACTCTAGACTTATTTATAATTTGATTCCTTTTATTCAAGCTATCGTTTCTGTTTAGTCTTTCAAGAATTCTTTTAGTTATTAATCCGAAAAACCCAACTTGATTGTTCAAATAAAATTGGGATACGAAAGCGTCGGTAGTTAGAGAGTCAATCCTCGTGGGAACGATACTCTACTTATCACTTTATTACTTGTAAGCGATGACGTGCACTTGCGTGTAGGAAATATCGCAACAAGTTTTTGGCGCCGTTCTTGGGATTGAAATTTTCTAATATCGACTTAAGTATTTCCAGTCTTAATTTGAGCGTTTGTTTTTTTTTTTTTTTTTTTTTGCGTATTTAATTTCGTTTATTTGTTTTCCTTTTCCGGACCTTTCGTGTAGTGCATGAGAAGACTCGGTAACGGAGGCTTACTACCTTTGGACACCGAGCTCGAGCGCACTCTAAGAAGGAATAAAAAGAAAAAAAGAGAGTTGCGGGCAGCGGTCAAGATGGCGAAAATATTGAAATCAAGGAGGAGACAACCAAGTGCGGCAAGTTCAACGGAACTCGCTCTTCGAGATTATGCCATGCCGCAAGTCAACGCAAATTTTGGGAATTCGGCGTCCACCGTCCAAGCTAATAATTTTGAAATCAAGCCCGCCATTATTCGGATGGTACAGGCGAGCCCTTTCGTGGATTGCCGAAGGATGACCCGAATGCCCACATTGCTTCGTTCCTTGAGATATGCGACACATTTAAAACAAATGGTGTCACCGACGATGCCATCCGATTGAGGCTTTTCCCTTTTTCTTTGAGGGATAAAGCAAAGTTTTGGTTGAATTCCTTACCACGGTCGATTACAACTTGGGAGAGGTTAGTGCAAGCCTTCCTTGCAAAATTTTTCCCACCCGGCTAAGACAGCGCGGTTGAGAAAGCGAGATAACTACCTTTGCCCGATTCGATATGGAATCGCTCCACGAGGCGTGGGAGCGATATAAAGAATTACTTGAAGATGCCCTCATCACGGCATTCTGATTGGCTTCACTGCATCGTTTTATGGTGGTTTGAGTGCTTCTACACGCACTCTTGTCGTCACGACCTCGGAGGACATTCAAGGGAAAATCTATGGCCGAGGCTCACGTGCTTTTGGAGGATATGGCGAAAATGCTTACCAATGGCCAGTGAAAGATTGGCACGAAGAGGGTAATGGAAGTTTCGAGCAATGATCCGATCTCCGCCTTGTCGGCTCAAGTCGCCGCTTTGACACAACGACTCGAACTTTTCGCATGCACCAGCCCCGTTACCATTGAGATGTGTAATTGGTGTAACGGATCACACCGAGTGCGGAATGTCAATTTGGAAATCCGTTCGAGCAAAATCATATGGAGCGAGCTCAATTCGTAGGAAATGGGAATCGATCAATAACCCGTACTCAATACTTACAATCCGGTGGCGCAATCACCCCAACTTTTCATGGAGAAACGGACGAACGCACACCAGCCCCCTTTCACTCGGAATCAACAAGACCCACTTCCGCTCCTAAAGTGTCTCTCGAGGAAGCACTTGCACAATTGGCGGCAAATACGAGTCAATTTATGACTCGGACGAAGCTACCCTACAAAATCATTACGCTTCCATTCGAATTTGGAGGTTCAAATTGGGCCAAATCGCTAATGTATTGACTCGTCGGAGGAGCATTGCCGAGTACAACGAAACTAACCCTAGAGAGAGTCTAAACGCAGTTAGCTTGAGAAGCGGGAGAAAGTTCTTGGATCAGCCCGAGCGGGGTAAAGAGGAGAAGGTGATTGAGGAGTCGAAGGAATTTAAGCCGGAGGAGTCGAAGAACTTGAAGGCGGAGATCTCGAAGACATGTGTCCCCCGTTCCGTTTCCGCAGACTACAGCAAAGGAGGGCGGACAAACAATTTTCTAAGTTCCTTGAGGTGTTCAAAAAGCTTCACATAAATATTCCGTTCGCCGAAGCATTGGAGCAGATGCCGAGTTATGTCAAGTTCATGAAAGAGATATTATCTAAGAAGAGAAAACTTGAAGAGTTTGAAACGGTTGCCTTGTGAGGAGTGCAGTGCAATTCTTCAAAAGAAGCTTCCACCTAAATTGAAAGATCCGGGAAGCTTCAACATACCATGCACCATGGGGAATCTTTCGTTTGATAAGGCATTATGCGATCTTGGTGCAAGTATCAACCTCATGCCTCTATCGATTTTCCAAAAGCTGAATATTGGGGAAGCCAAGCCAACCACAGTCTCCTTACAATTGGCAGATCGATCGATTAAGTATCCGAGGGGAGTGATCGAGGATGTTTTAGTTAAAGTCGATAAGTTCATCTTTCCGGCTGATTTCATCGTACTAGACATGGAGGAAGATGAAAATATTCCGATCATCTTGGGACGACCATTTCTAGCTACGGGCCGCACCCTTATAGTCGTGGAAAAGGGGAGTTAACTCGAGGGTCCAAGGCAGGCAAGTCACTTTTCAAGTGTTCAAATCGCTCCCATGTCCCGGAAGTGCTGATAAAGAGTCTCAAATTGAAAGCGTGGATGTTGTTGAAAGAGGAAAGCACCGAAAACATCGTCGGTGGAAAAATTCAGATTTTGTGTTGAATGGCCCAAGTTTTAAGAAGGATGTTGAGCAGTGGCATTCCTCGAGCATGAGGAAAAATCTGCTGCAGTCGTGAGTTCGTTGGCAAAGGAGGAGAGTGAGCCGAAAGCCAAGAGAAAAATTAGTCATGGAGAAACCGGGTGTTTCGGGAAGTTTTTCAAGTCGAAACCTCTTCGCAAACACCATTTGATTACCGAACCGAGAATCGAACCGCAGATGACCGATGGTCATAATTTTAACCAAAATATAAACGGTTCGATAAACGGGGCGGAAGCCAAATGGAGTTTGCGAAAAGCAAACTAACGTTGTTCAATAGGTCCGGCTGACGACTATAAACTTAGCGCTTCTCGGGAGGCAACCCGAGCTCGTAGTTGTAGAATCTTGCATTTCTTTATTTTTCTTGTTTTTCGTGATTCTTAGTTTTCATCATTTTTGTGCTTCTATCTGCTTCGTCCTCTCGTTTTTAACTTCTACTTATCAAAAGTCTGTGAAGGAAAGTACCTGGGGATAAACTGGAGTATGAGCCGCGGCACAGCTATTGTGAGCCGCGGCACACATCATTCGCCAGGGAAGGCAAAACCAACTGTACTTTGTGCCGCGGCACGGCATAAATGAGCCGCGGCACACTTGAGCAATGAGCCGGGGCATACGGAATTTAAGCCGCGGCACACGACAAAACGAGACACATGTAAAAGGGATCATACTTTGTGCCGCGGCACGCTTATTGTGAGCCGCGGCACACTATGCGGAATTTGAAAGGCCGGGTAGCATATAACGAGCACTCGGCGGCATTTCGAGTAAGTTTTCCTATTTCATTGCCTTCCCTCCCAGTAGCGAACCGGAAGCGATTCTTCAATTTCTTCCTGCGATTTTTCTTGTAATCTTCAAAAAGGTACGCTTGAATCTTGAATTCTTATGTGCTTATGGTTGATATATGGAAGTGTCTATGCTTTAAATGATTGGAACATGTTTATTTTTCTTCATATAGTTTTGCGATTGTTCGAGAATAACAGGAGTTTCATCGATTTTTATTGATTAAATTGGAACATAAATGAGTTGAATGTGTTAAGTTGTTGCTAATTGAATTGCATTTCTGTTTTTGGGGGTTGAATCGAGCTAGAACTATGTTTATTCTTCAAGTAAACATGCACCCTCAAGGTGTCTGATAAATTGCCCGAATGAAAATTTTCTTCAAAAGCAATTGTTTTGAAGTTTCTTGCAACGTATCGTTTTCAATCTACAAGAAGCCCAACCCGTACATCCAGTTGAGATGTTTAAGTCCAAATTCATCTTTCTCTCGTATGCGCTAGTGTCTTAATTTTGGAATTTACGGTTTGATGTCTTTAGCCACGCATATATCATCGTTACTATTGTTGCGTAAATAAACCCTCGTGTTGTACTTCTCAGATCGATTATGGCGCGCACGAAGAAGTTGACCAAGCGTGCTAGGACCGAGTCATCCCCTACGCGAGGAGACCTCTCGGGGTCGGGCCGGGCGGAGGGGCACCAATTTTCGGACCCCGAGATCCACAAGATATTCAACGAAAAAATCCGTCCGCGTCCTCTTATTCCCGAGAGAGGTTTTACTCCAGCTCCTCGGGACGGGGAGTTGCTCATGATGATTGGCGAGATGGGATGGGCTAGATTTACCGCACCTCCCGAGCGGCCATCATTTCGATCGTCCAGGAGTTTTATGCCAGCGCTCTGCTGAAGCACATCAGGGCAGGGCATACGTTGCCATCTCTAGAGTCTCGGACTCAGGTCGACGTCCGAGGGGTCACAGTTGACTTCTCCCCGACTGCTATTCGGAGGCTTTTTGGGTTTCCGGCGGTGGACGAGACAGCCTATGACCGCGTGATGACCGGCCTCACTAAGGAGGCCCTGCTTGAGACGATTGCACAGCCCGGTACCGACTGGGAGCAGCGAGCACAGAGCTCATCTACGTTTCACTTCAGGAGCTCGCGCCTCAGCCGGCTCGGGCGAGCCTGGCTTTACTTTATTTGTGCCCGCATTGACCCCACCTCCCAGATCCGTACAGTTTTCTCTCCCGCGCCCGGATACTTTTTGCTATCACCTCCGGGTTGCGTTTTGACGTGGCCCCCATTCTGGTTCGATCTATCTTCCGGAGTATCCAGGGGGCCAAGACGGTTGAAGCACCCCTCCCTCATCTCGTGCTTTATGCCGGCAATGGCCGACATGGTCGGGCCGACGAGCCGATGCTTGCCCCACAGGCCCCGATCGACCACCGCATCATATCGCACTTTGAGCGGTGGGGCGGAGCGCCGCACACGCTCGGGGCGAGGATTTTTGCTCGAGGAGGCTCATGAGGGATCCCCGAGCCACTTTTGTTGACGCACGGAGAGGCCGGCCCGCGGCTGACAGAGGGAGGTTAGAGGAGCTGTTTGATGGGCTGCGGGAGGATTTGAGGAGACAGAGAGAAGAGCATAGGGAGGAGCCGAGGAGAGAGAGAGAGGAGCCGAGAGAGGAGTTGAGGAGAGAGAGAGACGAGATGAGGAGAGAGAGAGAGAGCTGGATGGCCGCCTTACGAGAGGAGCAGCGGGCGGCGCGGAGAGTGTTATTGCCGCCGCCAGAGCCGAGATGAGAGAGCAGGCCCGCCGGCTAGCCGACGAGCGGAGAGGCGTCTTGCCGCGAGGAGGCTTATCGCCAGAGCACCTCGCCGCATGGACGGCCCACATCATGCATCCCGACGGCCATTTATCGCGCGCCCGCCAGCCACACCACCTTCCTCACCGGACGATGCCGCACCACTCTGAGCAGATCGGAGGAGTACTTGACCTTTTACTTTTCTTGCATTTCATTTTTGTCCATTGAGGTCAATGTACGTCCTAAGTTTGGGGGAGGGGTTTACTTTCGTCTACATTCACTGCCGTACTCTATTTTGTCTTTGTACATTATATTTTGTTGCACTTTTCTTTCTTTGCGAAATTTTTTTTTTTTTAATAGCCTTGCTTGCCGTAGTTTTTCTTTATTCGTGAATTTTCGTGCTTCTATTATGTGTGATAATCGATGTTACGACATTGTCTTTCTCTTTGAAGAAGCGGGCAAGTTTTAGTCGAGTTGTAGTCGATTATTTCGCTCTGCTTAGTATTCAATTAGGTCCGAAATTTTTCGTGATTGTAGAGGTCTTGCGCATAAGAGACGATACATACTTGTTTTTAATCCCTATCAATACGTTTGGCTACATTTTCCTGATAGTGAGTCGTCTTGTTTCTTTAGTCGTGTTGGCACTTAAATGGAGTTTAGAGTCGGTCGCTTTTCCCCAAAAGTCGAGATAATGTGTTCTATGAAGGAAGTCTAGTAGGGGTATTCGCGTGACCCGTTGTTTACTCTCGTAAAACGACGACCCCGATTAGACTAGTGATTTAGTGAGTTCACATGTGCAATGATAGGAAGCCTAGTAACCGGGGTATTCGCGTGACCACATTTTACTCTCGCGTAAAACGGCAACCTTGATTCGGACATGCGGAAATTTTGTATTCGAGTTGTTTCTCCGCATGTAAACGGAACTTAGTAACTAGAAGCATCCATGTGCCCCATGAGTGTCTTTACGTCAAACAGCTTCCTAATACATGAGAATGGAAGTTCCACCTAGGATTATCCCGATGAAACATCCCGAGATCCTAACCTAGTGGTCGACTCGAATCAAATTCTTGAGCATATATATATAAGGGGATACTGTCCGAGGTTTATTTGTTATGAGACTCGTGAAAAATTGTGCCTCTAGATCGTGGAACGCGACGAACTAGCTTGTTTATGTTAGCCTTTCCTATTGACGGTTGATTTGACTCATGTTTTGTTGATCTTTGAGCCGAGTTTTCTTCATGAACAAATGACTAGGATCGAGCTTGATCTCTTTGCGGAATCATTATTCGAGTGCGGCTCGCTTTTATGACACTCGTATTATTTAGAGAGAATGGCGGGATAGTATTGATTAGGTTGAACAACGTGAGTTGCACGATGATTCACGACATTCTTTTATTAACTTTAATTCTTTTTGCTTGAGGACAAGCAAAGGCTTAAGTTTGGGGTATTTGTTAGGCGTATTTTTATACGTTTATTCATCATTATTTTGTAGTATTTTGGAGTGTGAAATCATCTAAATGAGCTTTTAATGCCTTAATTTTGTATGATTGACAGGAAATTGAAGTCCTAAGCTTAAACGAGGCAAAGCAGGTAACAGCAAAGCGGACTATGAGCCGCGGCACAAGGAAGGCGAGCCGCGGCAAAGGAAGACACTAGCCGAAGGGCGAGTAAGGTTTGTACTGCGTGCCGCACACGGCCCATGTGAGCCGCGGCACGAAGGATTTAATTACGCCCGGTATTGATTTTGGCGATGTGCCGCGGCACGAGTTGATGAACGCGGCACACTTAGCGGGTTTGGTACGTCTGCGCGGATTTTGGGCCGTTTGAAGACGATTTTCAACCAACGAATACGGACGCGATTTATGGAGATCTTGAGCTATAAATAGGGCTTAAGACCCTAATTTAATTATCTTGGATTTGATTGAATCTAGACCTAAGAGAGCTTAAGCTTGGAGACGAGAGAAGAGGAGGAAGCGAGAGGAATTCAAGGGCGGCGGAAGGCGGAAGGCAAGAACGGAGGAATCGAGCTTCATCTCGTTTGAATTTTATGCTTTCGTTTATTTACTTTGTATTTTCGCTTTTAGTATGTCGTGCTAAAGCCCTAATCTAGGGTTTTGATGAAACCTTTATTTTGACGAATTGATTGAGGTTATCCAATTTATTACCTTTTTATTGAGTTTTCCCAATTATGTTTTATGCTTGCAATTATCTGGTCAATAGTTGTATTGATTTAATCATTCACTTCGAATCGGGAGAGGAGATGTGGTGAGGAACTATTGGTGAGGACCGTTTTATTCTGTGAGATAGGAATATACTCATAGGAACTACGTGGCCTTTAGGAGATTTCATGCTTTTTGCCTAGCGACGAGATAATTCACCTAGGGATAGAGTGCGTTAGTCGCCGTTAGATAAATCTATTGACCTCGGGAGAGGCGGTAGAATATATTAGCAATCTCCGCCTTCAATAAATTGGGAAAATTATTTATTACGGATAATCAAGATTAAATTCGGATAAATTAAGGTGGATTCAGAACTCTAGACTTATTTATAATTTGATTCCTTTTATTCAAGCTATCGTTTTCTGTTTAGTCTTTCAGTAATTCTTTTAGTTATTAATCCAAAAAAACCCAACTTCGATTGTTCAAATAAAATTGGGATACGAAAACGTCGGTAGTTAGAGAGTCAATCCTCGTGGGAACGATACTCTACTTATCACTTTATTACTTGTAAACGATGACGTGCACTTGCGTGTAGGAAATATCGCAACAGCTGCAAGGGAGGCCGAGCTCCAGGGTGCGCAACAGGCGGTTGCGGAGCTGAAAGGGAAGCTAGAGGCGACCGAGGCCGATCCCTTTCTTAACATGGAGTTCGTCAGTGAGTTTGCCTATTACATGGCTTTCGCTGACTCGCTCCGAGCTGCTAAGAAGGGAGGACTGGAGGTCGGCCCTCTAGCCGAAAACTTCAAGGCATATGCGTTGGAGCACCCTCTTCATCCTGACTTCTCCGTGCCGATCTTGGATCTCTCGGAAATCGGTGTAGACCTGAGCTGGTACCCAACTCCGGCGAACCTTGTTCATCCTGACGCTCCGGAGGACGGGGAGGCCGCTTCGGAAGCTGGCGAAGGATCGCGGGCTGATCCGGAGGTTGAAGGCGAAGGCCAGGAAGGGGCCTGAGGCACTTCGTTCTTATTGTTTTAGCTCTTTTGCTTTGTAATTTTGTAGCTTTCTCTTGTAATACTTAGGCCTTCGGGCAACCGCGTATGTACTCCGATATTTCAAGTAATGAAATGAGTGTTTATTTATTAATTGAATGATTGCTTTTCTGAGTCTTTGCATGACTTCGTACAAACGTGTGAGGAGAGATTGTTGCGTGTATAGCTCCAAGTGAATTGATAAACTCATTGTAGGGGTGATTCCTACAATTGATGATGATGACTGTAACACCCCCAAGTCATTCAGGGCATATTACAGCGCCGTGGATCCCACACTGTGGAATCCACCAGGCTAACATACCAAACAAGACATTCGACAAAGACAAACAACCATCAATAAGACGACAATTCATAATAAGAATACAAACCGACAATTAACACCTGACATTAAATCCATTTCCCAAAGCGGGAACACGACATTAACAATTCAAAGCGGAAGTACTCGAGTACTTAAACCAATTTTATAATACAAAAATCCCAAAACAATACATCAACCATAATCGACAGAACAAAACACCAAGAATCGACTACTGGACAATATCATGCTTGCCCATCATCCTCATACGGCTCTAGTGCTCGCTTGTCCCCACGATCAATACCTGAAATACAAAAAGTATTTCCCCCATTTAAGGGGTTAGCGACAACTGCTAGTGCAAATACAATCCATTTGAACTACATTCTAATCAGATGAATATATGCGCCAAAAAGTCATTTTAGAAAACATTTTATATTCTGGAATATTTACAATGTACAATCACAAAACACATTATCTCCAACAAATCACAATTCAAAGTTAATCGTTGGTACGAGACTCACGGCCACCGTATCCCGCAGAGCCCCATCGGACATCCCTGGGTGGCTAACCACAGTTCACGATACGCACACTCACGGCAATACGTATCCCTAGAGGCCCCGTCGGACCGTCCCTAGGTGAACATACACATAACCATCCACAACAACCACGATACAGCCATAATTCAAATGCTAGAACATGTAAACAAATGTAAAGTACTTGCCTTTGAGAAATTCTCGAAGAAACGGAAGTGAAACACGACTACGAACGGTCCGGGTGGAAAACGACGGTTCCTAAACGAAGGATCAACACAGTTCAGTCCCAACGGACAACAATACTCTATTGGAATACACCCATAACCCCGATTATATGATACGACAATGAACGATCAATCGATACGGGCGAGGGTTTACGCAAAATCTCCCCGTATTGATAAATCGCGGATTAAAATCAAGGAAATTGGATTTAGAATCACTCCATAATCACAATCGGTAAAGAATATCGTAACATAGTTGAACAATTCGGAACTAAACCCTAGAATCCCGAAAACCCCCCAAATTTGACAAGTTAGGGTTCTAGACGAAAATACCTTGAATTCAGACGATGGAGGATAATTATGCTGATGATAATATGATAACACGACTCTACGGTGATGGAAATTGAAGAGCACTCCTCCGTACTGGTGTAAATCGTCTCTGAAGTCGCACGTCGAAGAAAACTCATTGTAATCGTACTCTAACATTAATATTTGTACTCCAAAGTATTCGTATTAATAATATCTCGCGAGAGCATTCAAGCCCGGGACTAACAACCCCGACAAATCTTGTGTTATTTACTTTTCCCACGGAAGTGCTCTCGCATTTGTTTGTTACTCGACCATTCCAGCAATATTCATCTCCGGATAATATTTTGGGTAACAACAATTGGTGCTAGAAGAAGGGGATCTTAACCTTCATTTTTTATTCCTACCGTCCCGAAGAACACTCACTGTTCTCGGGGCATATACTTGAAGTGACACTCACTGCTCTTCAAAGAAAGCCTTCAGAATCATGACGTCCGCCACTACATCAAAGAGAGCCACTCTCCGAACCACCGAACATCATATCCCGGCTCAATCCGAGCCCCAGTCGATGGCAGAGGGAAGCCGCGGCGACGCGAGACTCTCGATCCCGCACCTGAGGGGCGGCCCCAGCCTTTCGCTCGACCAGTTGTAAACCGCGGAACAGATCGAGGAGGCTATGGCCATCCTAAAGGAGCGACGGAGAGCATGCGCGACGCCCGCTATAACTCTCTCGGCCATCCGCCGCGTAGGCAAACGGAAGTTCAAGGGGTTACTGGGCGAGCGATCGTCAGAAAGCCCCGATTCACGAGAAAAGGCTCTCGCAAGGCCGGACAGTTCCGTATTCAGTCGTCTGGGAAGCGATCCATCATGGCGACCGAGGCATTCTGGCCCCAACCACGAGACGACGGAATCCGAGTCTGTCACCAGGAGTTCGGCCTACCCAACTCCCAGCCGAATACAAATCAGTCGTCTGGCTCTCGCTCCGAATGCCAGGGGGTCAGTACTTGATCGCCTCGGCTCCCGCTCCGAGCGCCTAGCCGCGAGCAGCCAGATCGCGGTGATGGCCATTATGCAACGCCAGCATGATGAGATGAAAGCGCTCCTGGATACTGGGGCAAGCACCAGTAGAAAGATCATTGGACCGACCGAGCCACTCGCGGTCCACATCGAGCTTGCCCCCGTACAACCAAGGATCGCTCCTCCCAAGACACCTTTGTACGAAGGGAGATCGGACCCCAAGACCCACCTAAGCAAGTTCTGGATCTACATGACCGGATGTGGGGCATCAGATGCGACCAAGTTCCGAATCTTCTCGTTAACACTGGGCGAGCTGGCCCACAGGTGGTACGTCTCACTACCACCACGATCGATCATCTCCTTTGAGAAACTGGCGAGTGACTTCACGTCATACTTCGCCGCCAAGTTCGCCAGACTAGAAGGCCCCCACCGCATGATGAAAATTAGGCAGGGGGAAGAGGAATTTGACGCAGATTACATCGACCGGGTGGATGAAATTGTCCTCACCGGCGAGCCCATCAGCAACGAGCTCTCTCTACTCAGTCCTGGGGGATTCTACGGTCATTCGCCCATGTTTAGGCATCTCACAAAGGACATCCCCCTAACCTACGCGATCTTCCGCGCTAAGGCTGCCGACTTTCTGGCCAGGCAGAAGCTGCTCACCCTCCGCTTAGGCGAGGGAATGCCACCTCCTGTCCGAAAGATGACGATCGCCAAAACCAAGAAGGCGGTCGCCAAGCCACCCGGCGATCTCAAGGCATTCGAGGATGTGGAAGCCCATCTCCTCCACAAGTTCAACCGAACTCCGGCCCACATTTTTTACGCCATCAAGGGGCGCGAACCGCTTAACAAGCCAAAGGCTATAAGGGACCACGACCATCTGGACCACAATCAATATTGTGCCTACCATAAGAGTCCCGACCACAGCACCAACCAATGTCGCGACCTCCTCAGACAACTCTGGAGATTGTTCGAGGAGGGCAAGCTGGACAGCTTATTGGCTTAGCCGGATCCCCATCAGTCTCCCGATATGGTCGCCTGAGTCGAACGCGAACAGGCCAGAAAGCTTATACGAGCCGACCCCTCGATCAACCTCGGCGACCGAATCCATATACTTCAATCAAGAGGAGGAAACTTCGAAAGTCTCTCCCCGATTCCCGCCTCGTCAAACCAAAGGCTACTGCCTGAGAAAACGCTTCGAAAAAGAGGATGACTCGCTCGCACTCTAAAGTTCGTCATCAACATGATGGACCTAGGCAGCGATCGCCTCCCCTAACACAACGTATACCGTCGAGGATCTTCATCTGACATGATGGTTCGAGGCAGAAAAGTGCTGCCATGGTCGCGAAAATTGATGAAGCCGACGATCCGTCCATGCAAGGTTCCTTTGGGCCTCGATCGCTCGCCCTTCGTTTAAATACGAGGCGGGCGTAGCCTGAGGACTCTCCAAAGACAAATCATAAGATGACTCACTCGCCCTCTAAAGTTCGTCATCAACATGAAGAACCTAGGCCAGCGATCGCCTTCCCTTACAAAACGTATACCGTTGAGGATCGTCATCTGACTTGATGGTCCGAGGTAGAAGAGTGTCGACATGGTCGTGGAGGACTATGGAACCGTTCTCTGTGCCCGTGCAAGGTCCCTTTGGGCCACGATCGGCCGCCCTTCATTTAAATATGAGGCCGGCATAGTCTGAGGGCCCTACAAAATAGATCTGTGGACACGTTCGCCCGCCCTCAAAGGTCCATCACTTAACGTGGTGGGTCCTTCCCGGACAATGCGACGCGTCCCTCCCCCCGTCACAACGTACACCGTCGAGGATCGCCATCTTAATGACGGCCCGAGGTAGAAAAGTGCTAACAAGCTGCAGACGTGGAGTCGATTAATCCGACGATGCCCCGCGCAAGGAATCCTCTAGACCGAGACCGTACGCCCTTCGTTTAAATACGAGGCGAGGCGCAGCCTACGGAGGACCCTAACAATTAAGTGAGTCGCGAGAACTTAGCCATCAGACGGAATGTCGTTCGCGCACAAGACACGGTAGTGAAGGTCAGTCCATGGAACTATGCGATCGTGCACGATTCCTCAAGACCGAGATGGATGGCCTTCCTCGAGGAATCTGCAAAATTGAAGACCGCTCACTGAACGATTTATTTTCATCCCCTTACCTTCACTAAGTGAACAAAAACAAGGGGGAAGGGCAGAGCTATGTATACGACGATCATCCCTATTCAATTACAGGGCCGACCTCCAGCCCTCCCTTCTTAGTAGCACGGAGCGAGTCAGCGAACGCCATGTAATAGGCAAACTCGCTGACGAACTCCACGTTGAGAAAGGGATTGGCCTCGGTCGCCTCCAACTTCCCTTTCAACTCCGCAGCGCACATTGCGCACCACGAGCGGTCTCCCTAGCGGCCGTCTCTCCTCGGCAGCCTTGACTCGCTAGTCAGCCGAGCGACAGTCACCTTCAGCTGATCGGCCTCCTTCCGAGCGGCCGCGTGCGACCGACGAGCATCTGTCATCTGGTCCCGAAATCGGTCGACCGTCTCCCGGGCTCGCTCATAATTCTCTCTCATCAGCTCAAGATCCTGACTCGCCCGTTTAGCTGCATCCAAGGAGTCCTTCTCCATAGCCATAATCCTGTCAGCGAACTCGGAGTTCTCTTTCCGAGCGGCCTCAAGGTCCGCCTGAAGACGAGAAATAGAAGGACGCCCCTCGAATTCCTTCACAGCCTGGGCAGCCATCGTCGCCGCCTGGAGGGAGGGAGCGAAAGTAGCCTGTATTGTGTTCCCGGACTGTTGGCGAGCGATCGCATCCAAGTCAGTCGTCCCGGCCTTCGGCAAAGCAGAAACAGCCCGGTTGACATATAGCGGGACATCGCGGGCCGCGCAAGGAGATCGGCTCGCGAGAAAATTCAACACCAGCAGCGGGCAAGCTGGGTTAGTGCTGCGGATCCTGCATCAAACAACAAAAAGTTAGCACAATTCCCACGCAAGTGACGAAACTCAACAAACAAACAAAGTTTACCTCTCGGCTTTCTCGGGGTCGCGACCAAAGTATGGTTTCCCGCGAGGGGTCTCAGCCTCGGCGATCGCCGTCTCTTGCAAGAAAGCCACAGAGGGCATAGGCTCATCCACTGGGGGGACCGCGGTGATCGGAGGCGCGACGATCGGAACCTCACCGGCAGGGGCAGAAACTGGAGATTCCCCCGACTTTTTCCGCTTGCGGTTCGTCCGGAGCCCCTCCTCCCGAACTTCCTCCTCAGCCACGATCGGCTCTACGCGAGGCCCCACCTCCGGAATAAGGGGTAACGCCACCGGCGGAACTCGAGATGACTTCTTCTGGAGAAGACGGCTTAGAACTCTGGGGTTCGACATGGCTATCTCCGGTGGAGGCTCCAAGAAACGAGGAAAGCGGACTTCTGCAATAAAGAACAACCAAGCAACGGTTAGACACATTCTCCAAATAGGACGATCGCCAAGCAATGGATATCGTAGAAATTCATACCTGGGACCGAAAGATGTCGCGGAAAACAGAATAGCCGAGCAGACAGCCAACGAATCTCTTTGTTAATCCGGCGAGCATCTAAGTCGTCGTCCGGCAGGCTTCGTATCCACTCCCAGACGACCAGAAAATCGAAAAGTAGCTCGTCGATTGCCAGAATATGGAAACCTACAAAAGAAAAACCAAATTAGATCAGTTCAGAACATATCCGAACAAAGGGAGAGTCAAAACCCTTACTCGGATTCCTCTCCCGAAAGCCTGTGGGAATGTCCAGCTCGCCCACAGGATTGTCACTCGCAGATGCCTTCCAAGCACCAGCGACCCAGAACCACTTCGCCGGATCACCCCGCACCTTGTTCGGGACACTAAGGATCACCCGACCGGAGCGGACTTGGATATGATAGCCTCCGACCGACCCCTTCTGAACCGTCAACTTGAACAGGTGGTTCATCTCCAATGGCGAAGGGAGGCGGTACAGTCGGTGACCACCGAACAAGGTAAGGGCATAGATGATCTGGAGCCAGGCGTTCGGCATGAGCAGAAGCGGCGCCACGTTCCAAGCAACCAGCAAATGGGAGACAGCAAAAGACAGAGGGAACAACAGCCCATCCTCCATGATTGCCTCATTCACGGCGACCATACCCTCCGGAGGTTGGTCGGCTTGTTCATTCTCGGCCGGCGCAAAAAGATCCACATCTGATGGGACATGATACCTCGCCCTCCAGACGGCCAGGTCCTTCCTAGTTGCCGAGCTCCTTATCTGGCCGAGGGACCATGGAGAGCGCTGCGCAGCCCGAAACAGCAACCGCTTAGCAGATTGGTAGGGATGAGCGATCGAGTACTCCCGGTAATCGAATTTAGGAGACGGACCGGCCAACCTCTCCATGATTTCAGCAAAGGCCAAGTAGGCCTGGCCCAAAGCACTATACTGCTCCCAGTACGCCCGCACCGCCAAATCCTTCTCCATCTGTGAGCGTCTTTGATCAACCACCGCCTCCCTCGCGGCGTCAGCTTCATTGAATAATGCCTCGACTTCCGCGGGATCAATACCGACGCGGATAGCCTCGGCAGCCGTCTCCAAATGGAATTCTGCGGAGGATCCTCTCCGGACAGTCGAAGTTCCGGCGGCAGAGGCGGTGTCCATTCCAGACGATGAAGGTACTCCAGACATTTTCGAAGAGAAGAGGAGAAAAGGAGTGTTTCTTACCGAAGGTTGAGTCGATCGACGATCGGCAGTCAAAGCTTCAGAAAATTCTTCGGTAATATTCTTATTCTCCGGTAAAATCGCATAAGGTTCTTAACACTGCAGTCCAGCCCTTTTTTATAGGAGAAGGCAGGGGCATCCATGCAATTAAGGAGAATATCATGGGCCGAAAGTGCAACCGTCGCAATTAATGCTCCCTTGAAACCCGCGTACGCGTCGTTTCAAGGACACGGGAGACGAGGAGTCATAACTAACCGTTGGTCTCCCCCAACAGGAATCCGACGCGTGCCCCGGGGACTTTTCCACGACTGCTGTCATCTCCCGCTCATTTCAGAGACCGAACCGGTCGCCCATATTCAAAGTCATTCCGCTCAAACACGATCGCCAGTTCCGCAAAATGAAGAGTCACTCGTCAAAGTTAAGCGATCGCCAGTAGAACCACCTCACCCCATGTTTCCAACATCGGAGCGAGTTGGGGGGCAATTGTTGTGCGGCGATTTATACGCCTCGATGGCGATCGATAACAAGGCCGAGCGACCGAGTTCACGACCAAAGGAGTTACGACGAGTTTGCATAAATGAAGATAACTGTCCACCTTCAAGCATCTAGCGATCGACTCACAAAGCGATCGTCTTTTGGCACCCAGCGATCGACTCTGGTGCCCGACTCAGGACGACCGACCTATGCCACGAACAAAGCCTTCATCCGTCAAAGTCCACGAAGACTGGATATCGAAGCAAGCACCCATGTGCAGATCCACAAAAGGCGCCGCAGAACATGGATCGTTGACCATCAACAGCTGTCAGTGACAAGGACGGCCTCACCTACCGACAGACCCGCCGAAAGGTCCTAAGTAGGGCCTCCCATCCCATGACAGCGACTCAGACGCGTGTTGGCCTCTCATTGGTTCGCACTTCTGGCAGCCAGCAACTTCTGCGGACTTCAAGGAGACCAACCCATGTGCTATAGACGATCGCCCGCTTATTATAAAACAGCAGAGGCGATCGCCCAACAACTCCCAGTCCTATAAATAGAGAACCTCCAGCAACTGGAAAAAGGTTCCTCTCAGTTCGCAACTACGTTGGCAAATACATACAAACGTACACTTTTTCAGACTTTCGGCTTCCTCTCTTGAATCTATCTCAGGATTTATCTCTCAGCACCTCTCAACCAGAAGACGGTTGGCAGAGGCAAGAACTCCCTGCAGCACAGATTCGAAGAGACTTGCAAGCCCAGTAGCTCAGACTTCCAGCTAATACACACTGTGAGAGACCGTCGATTTCTCACAGTTGTCACAACACCTCACCGTTGTTACAAGAACTCACAGAGCATCATATATGGTTCTTCTGGCAATCTTCACGCTCAATAGCTAAGATAACTAGGGTCTTTACACTCATTGTAATCGTACTCTAACATTAATATTTGTCCTCCAAAGTATTCGTATTAATAATATCTCGCGAGAGCATTCAAGCCCAGGACTAACAACCCCGGCAAAATATTGTGTTATTTACTTTTCACACGGAAGTGCTCTCGCATTTGTTTGTTACTCGACCATTCCAGCAATATTCATCTCCGGATAATATTTTGGGTAACAACACTGTGATATTCCCACGAGCGATACAAAGCTCATCCCATTTTTAAGTAAAAATTTTAGGTTAATTCGGAATGGAGAGGACGGGTTGCAGAGCAGGCCGATATATGATTAATATTATAATTATTCCTTTTAGTTCCGCTCAAGTTACTGTGAACAATTAACTTTATTTTTAGAAATTATTTTTCCGCTATTGGATTTTGTCGTTTTGGAAATTTGAAATCCTTTTACGTTCGGCAAATATTTTAGAAAATGTATGTTTTGTAACAACTTGAAATTTCTATAGGATTTCCTTATTATTAATATAAATATATTTAAAAGTTACCTTAGAAAAATCGGGTCGTTACACTCTGTACTGAATGTCTCGGAGAATGTGACGGATATGCATAAGGGTATGACGAACATGCCAAGTGTAACACCCCCAATCCGCTCAAGGATATTAGACGCCGTAGAACCTTTCCTCAAATATCTACCAGGCTGGTAACAACATCGAACATCTCAACAATGCCTTTAAGGCAAAAATGACTCAGTAGACCGATTTGGTCTTTCAATAAATACATACAATTCAATCACAACACATGCCCACGCAGAGGTCGAGTACAACACACTCCCGTACAACAGGGAAAGGATACTGCAGCGGAAAATAAAATACAACTAAACCAATACGACATCAACGGGTCCCCGTGTGATTAGTATCGTTCATCTTTCATCATCCTTCATGCCGACCCTGTGCTATGCTCCAAAACCTGAATGCAAAACAGACATCCACCCCCCGATTTCTCGGGGGTTAGCAAAATTTCACTATTTTGCTAGTGCAAGTACAAAGTGCAAAAATACGAGCCATACAATACAAGTTCCAAGGACAATAATAACCAGGAATCCTCAAAGATTTAAACATAACGAAAATACTTCCCGAGGCAAGAGTTTAGGTAAAGCTTTCCAAAATCGAAAGATCCCAAGTCAAGTGAAACAATTTATAAAGTGATTTAAAATTCCATCGGGAGTTTTGATAGAAACAACTCAGGATTTTTGAATCCTTCTCTTTCCAAAATCAACAGGGGTCACAGCCCAAAGGTTTTGTTTTCACAAATAAAACCAACGACAATTCACAGGGTTAAAACCCATGTCACGTGTCCTCGACGGACATAAAAATCAACACCACATAATCACCCAAGAGACGCAAATCTTGGTCACTCAACCATATCATAAAACAAATCACGCACGCGCAACGCCTTGGGAACAGGGCTATACCATTGATCCCGCTCCGTGGCCTCTAAGGACCCTCCCGAGCAGGCTAGCGAAACAAACTCGTGAATCTAGGGCTATACCATTGGATTCCCTCCGTGGCCCCATCGGACCCTGCCGAGGTGAGTAAAACACATTCACAAATCATAAACACACCAGCGTGAACACTTGTCACGGCATCTCACGGTTGGATCAATCACTTGTTGTCTCCTGACCATATCATCGCACGCCATATGTCACCACAGGTCTTATCTCAGGCTCTCACGGTTGGATCAATCACTTGTTGCATCCTGACCACATGGTCACATGCCATGTGTCACCGTAGACCTTCGACCATATCTACACATTCACAAAAATAACATAGCACACCAAGGAAATCCGAACAATTAACCCAAAGGCAACAAACACACATCACGACACGAGTATCAAATCACAACACACCGAAATGAGATAATATATGAATCTATATTATCAAAGCACAACAACAACACCAAGCGTGTTCACAGGATTCACATAATCGTTTACGAAACACCACAATCGTAAAAACACACACGGTTTTGAAAGAGAGCCTTTAACGAGGCTAACCGGATATTTGAAAGTGAAATTCAAACAATCAAATAAACATATGGAGACGATCACTAATTATCATATCCATAAAACAAGAATTGTATGGACAAGGTACTTGCCTCGAATAACCACAACGCAAAGAATCGACCGAAGTAGGTTGGCATGAACCGACTACGAACCCGCCGACTCCACCGAACGCCAACTCGAGATAATAAACTACGAAGGACAATAAAAACAATGAAAATGAATTCCATAGCACGACCTAAAGCTGTTGAATTCAAGGAACAAACGACGAAAGTTCAAGGGTTTCTCCCAAATGGCCAAGAACACGATATGTCCCGTCAAAACACGAAAACGGAATTCCCAACCGAAATATGGATGTTCAATCCATAGGATATGATTAACAACATCATTTAACAACAATCGATTCATCAAAAATGGATGGAAAACGAAATCAAGAACCAATCCCCCAAAAAGTCAACCCGAAGGAAAATCAAGAAGTATACCTTGATTCGGCGAAGAACAATGGATTAAATGATGTTAAACACATGAATAATACTAAGATTAATCATACCCATCATAGATTAATCAACAATTCGGAACGAATCGGTCAAAAACCCAAAAACCCCAAAATTTCCCAAAGATAGGGTTCTAGGAAATCTAACCTTGATTCGCTGGATCAAAGGATGTTATAGGATGATTAATCAATGATATCAACTCCCAAACTTCGTGGATTAATTGCTTGAAAACATCTCTCCTTGACCACCAAGCCTCCAGCCGCGGAAATGAGAAGATGGAAATGAAAAATGGATAAAAATATGACTGCTCAGCCATATTTATACTGGCGCGGCCTACCGTGCGCTAGCCTTCCGGCCGTAGCGTGCGCTATCGGCCAGTATCGGCCCAGAACTCTCGGCTGGGGCCTTCACGTCCCGGCACTATCGACCCAACTTGCCTATCGGGACTTGCCTGCCCGACCCCGATAGCGTGCGCTGCGTGGAAGCTAGCGCGCGCTAGGCGACCTGTCCAGAACCCTCTGGACTAAACTGCTCGGCCAGGTAACGTGCGCTAGTCGGCCGACAGCGTGTGCTACATATGCCGGTTAGTGCGCGCCACGACCGACAGCAGCGTGCGCTACCTACCGATCCTCCCCGAGTCCAGAACTCCAGGGACCTCTCTGCCCAGCCCGATAGCGTGCGCTGGCCGGCCGCATAACGTGCGCTACTCCTGCCAGCGAGCGTGCGCAGCCTTCCGGCAGTAGCGTGCGCTACTCCGGTTCCTGCCGCGCCTGCCCGGCCAGTGCCCAGCACTTCCAACAGTGCCTGCCGCACCCGTCCGGCCAGTGCCCAACCGCCCTGACCCGACGATTCGGTTTCCGAAAATGCACGGAACGAAACATGACGAAATGCTCGCAGACAACATAATCGATCCGAAATGAAATAGTATGCGACAATGAATCACACACGACCAAATAAACACAAAAATCGATCAAGACAACAAATACGAATGAGGAGTCCCACAACTTTGGGTAAATTACAAAATGGCCCAAAACGCCCGAAAATCACGATACGTGATCGAATAACCAAGACGAAGTTCACAACATGTCTAACAAAGTTAAACGGACTTATGGGAAACTCGAAACAACAGTTTCAAACGAGATTCGCAAGAATCGAACTCGAGTGCGGAAAAGTCGCTAAGAAGCACGGAACTCAACAAAACAGCACTGAAACGATCTCGGATGGAAAAAAGTGCAGAATTAATCATTCTCAGAATGAGGAAACAGTCACAAGCGAGTCGTCAAAATGGGTTCCCTCTAAAAAAAATAAAATTACCGGAAATCGAATTTGCGGATATTACATACTACACTCCTTAAAAGAAGTTTCGTCCCGAAACTTAAAACAAGTAGGGAGAAGCAATCTCCCGCCAGGAAAACTCAACGATATACAAAAGAAACGCGTAACTTTTGCCCATCGGCGAAACGTTACAAGCAACACAAAGGAATATACGGCGTGAAAACGCGCTCCACGACGACCAACACAACGCCACCGGTAGAAACATAATAAAACCAACAAGTGACAAGCGTCATCAAACAGATAATACAATCAAGTCAATTATTCGAACAATCCCAAAACACAAAGCACCTATTATAAGGAAACACGCACAATCAAGAAAACAGAAATAAACACACAAACGATCCACAAGGACAATCACAAACAATTCGGACTACACCGAAATCCTCAAAACCACACTAGGCATCTCTGTGTCCTTTCGGAGCAGAGACGCAACCTCGATCCCCAAATATCTCAGCTACCGTCTCGCAATGTAGGGCTCGGTGACCCACCTGGCCACACTCGAAACAGTTGACTAACGGTGAACGATAATTCGTCGCAGTATGGCCCGCTCGACTACAGTTATAACATATCTTCAAGCTGTTCACATAACTCAATGCAGGGGTACTACTCCCCTGATCACGCGATCGAGGAACCACCTTAGGAGGATGAAACAAAGTCCCCAACTCAGGGGGCCCACTCCCCTGATTTCCTGAAAAGTCCCCAACGGTTTTCTGTTTCTTCGACGCGGACATAATCTCAGTCGGCAATCTGGATAGCTCATAGGCCAACACCCTATTCTCATAATTCCTCAAGGAAGTACAAGCGAGACCTGCCATGTACTGACGAATCTCAAGCTTCATCCGCCTACTAAAATGACAAATCTTGTCCTCCTCTGTCCTTACTTGATTCTGCACATAGCCGAGCTGTTTGCTAAAATCAATAATAGCTTGAGACAGCGGTACATCCTGTGGTTTCGTCGAAAAGAATTCATTAATCTTCTGATTTCTGATCGGATCCGGACAAAACTCATCTCTCATGAATCTCTGGAACTCTGCCCATGTGACAACACGATCATGAGGCTTAACAGCCTCCCACCAGGTAGCGGCATCCTTGTCGAAAAGATACTGAGCTACCGGGACCTTACGTTCTTCTGGACAATCAACTACCTCGAATATATTCTCCAACTGGAAAAGCCAACCATCCCGCCTAATGCATCTGCAGCACCAGCGAAACGAGGGGGATTCATACGAACCACTTCTCGAAGCCACTGATTTGCACCAGTGTTCTGGGTCACATCTGTAACATGCTGAACTGCCTGAGTCAAATGAGTCATCTGTGTGGTTACCTGCTGTAAAATAGTAGCGACACTGATACCAGCATCATCACCGACAGCATGATCTCGACCACGCGTCTGATTGCCATGACCACGACCTCGGCCCCCAACATACTGAATAAGTAATCACTCAGCACAACAGAAAAATCATAACACATACCACATACAATTATTTCCATCGTAAACCAACACGCATACTAAAATCATAGCAACGACGGTATCGTTCAGCGATCTCAATGGCCCGAACGATAACCAGCACATAATCACCAAAATATCATAGAACAATCACATATATACACAAACGTACCAACCCAAGCTTCAACAGCTCACACTTGTGCGACAACACGCAAATCACCACGAGGCGACAAACAGTAAATACCATTTCACACCTATCACAGAGGGCTAGTATAACAATTGCGTGGCAACGCCTCAACGTTCATGCCACCAATTCGATCATACTCTGGAGCTAACATCATAATGACAATGCGAATATCATACATACATCCCCAGACCACAAACGGGAATTGATAGGTTTTAAAAATGGAAACCACCTTTGAAAAATGATTTTGGAAACACTAGTTGATCTTGAGTATCACCTTACAAAAAGTAGTACTACATCGTTATCGAGACTTTGAAAACCATCTTGCGTTTGATAAAACGAGGACACTTTCCTTTAAATTGAAACTTTCAGAAATATTCGACCCTTGGGTCTAAGCAACTGCACTTCTAAAAATAATTGAAAATATCTCAAAATATTTTGGTCCTCAAAGTAGAAGAATTTTGAAATAGATAGTTGCGCTAGTAGGCGCCCCGAAAATACAATCCAGTTAAAAGTACGTCTCGAATTTTATTTTCTAAGACACTCAAGGTTTTCAAAAATTCAATAGGCCAGAATGCCCAAAACTCACACGTATCGACATTCACCTACATACAATCATAATACACGCATCAACTCATTTAAAACCAAGACAACATCTGTCTTTTACCGGAAACAAACAGTCAAATATCCTAGTCAAAAAGACATAAATAATGACAACACTCCTCATATAAACGAAACATGAGAGTCACATAAACGCATCACGAAACCAAGAATCTACATGAAGGTTTCATCACTTAACAAATAATGAAACAAATAGCTCGTGTCACATGAGGCACAATACAAAGAAGGGAGACTTACGGCCACAGGTCGCACGAAGATGATGATCGCCCCACGATACTAATCACGACCAACAAACTCAGACGACGCGTCACGACATGACTCAGTCAGATAAAATCTGACGAGACAAAAACTCAACAGACACCACTAAACCCGACAGCCTAGGTTTCCACAACCTAAGCTCCGATACCATTTATGTAACACCCCCAATCCGCTCAGGGATATTACACGCCGTAGAACCTTTCCTCAAGGATCTACCATGCTGGTAACAACATCGAACATCTCAACAATACCTTTAAGGCTAAAATTACTCAGTACACCGATTTGGTCTTTCAATAAATACATACAACTCAATCACAACACATGCCCACACAGGGGTCGAGTACAACACACTCCCGTACAACAGGGAAAGGATACTGCAGCAGAAAATAAAATATAACTAAACCAATACGACATCAACGGGTCCTCGTGTGATTAGTATCGTTCATCTTTCATCATCCTTCATGTTGACCCTGTGCTATGCTCCAAAACCTGAATGCAAGACAGCCATCCATCCCCCGATTTCTCGGGGGTTAACAAAATTCCACTATTTTGCTAGTGCAAGTACAAAGTGCAAAAATACGAGCCATACAATACAAGTTCCAAGGAAAATAATAACGAGGAATCCTCAAAGATTTAAACATAAAGAAAATACTTCCCGAGCCAAGAGTTTAGGTAAAGCTTTCCAAAATCGAAAGATCCCAAGTCAAGGGAAACAATTTATAAAGTGATTTAAAATGCCATCGGGAGTTTTGATAGAAACAACTCAGGATTTTCGAATCCTTCTCTTTCCAAAATCAACAGGGGTCACAGCCCAAAGGTTTTGTTTTAACAAATAAAACCAACGACAATTCACAGGGTTAAAACCCACGTCACGTGTCCTCGACGGATATAAAAATCAACACCACATAATCACCCAAGAGACGCAAATCTTGGTCACTCAACCATATCATAAAACAAATCACGCACGCGCAACGCCTTGGAAACAGGGCTATACCATTGATCCCACTCCGTGGCCTCTAAGGACCCTCCCGAGCTGGCTAGCGAAACAAACTCGTGCATCCAGGGCTATACCATTGGATTCCCTCCGTGGCTCCATCAGACCCTCCCGAGGTGAGTAAAACACATTCACAAATCATAAACACACTAGCGTGAACACTTGTCACGGCATCTCATGGTTGGATCAATCACTTGTCTCCTGACCATATGATCGCACGCCATATGTCACCGCAGGTCTTGTCTCAGGATCTCACGGTTGGATCAATCACTTGTTGCATCCTGACCACATGGTCACATGCCATGTTTCACCGTAGGACTTCGACCATATCGACACATTCACACAAATAACATAGCACGCCAAGGATATCCGAACAATTCACCCAAAGGCAACAAACACACAGCACGACATGAGTATCAAATCACAACACACCAAAATGAGATAATATATGAATCTATATTATCAAATCACAACAACAACACCATGCGTGTTCACAGGATTCACATAATCGTTTACGAAACACCACAATCGTAAAAACACACACGGTTTTGAAAGAGAGCCTTTAACGAGGCTAACCGAATCTTTGAAAGTGAAATTCAAACAATCAAATAAACACATGGAGACGATCACTAATTATCATATCTATAAAACAAGAATTATATGGACAAGGTACTTGCCTCGAATAACGACAACGCGAAGAATCGACCGAAGTAGGTTGGCGTGAACCGACTACGAACCCGGCGACTCCACCGAATGCCAACTCGCGATAATAAACTATGAAGGACAATAACAACAATGAAAATGAATTCCATAGCACGACCTAAAGCCATTGAATTCAAGGAACAAACGACGAAAGTTCAAGGGTTTCTCCCAAACGGCCAAGAACACGATCCGTCCCGTCAAAACACAAAAACGGAATTCCCAACCGAAATATGGATGTTCAATCCATAGGATATATTTAACAATATCATTTAACAACAATCGATTCATCAAAAATGGATGGAAAACGAAATCAAGAACCAATCCCCCAAAAAGTCAACCCGAAGGAAAATCAAGAAGTATACCTTAATTCGGCGAAGAACAATGGACTAAATAATGTTAAACACATGAATAATACTAAGATTAATCATACCCATTGTTGGGAAAACAAGAACCCTGTATCGAAACAGCCAGGATATCCAGTCCCTGTATCGAATGGTATTTGATAAAGAGGTTTTGACATATATGCCAATCCGCATAAAGTAAAGGAAAACTGTTTCGAAGCATTGAGGCATTATCCTGTATCGAAGACCTGCCTCGAATCAGCTTATAGTGAAGCCTTTCAGTACAGGAAGAAGTCTTATAAAAGACCAAGTATGGAAACTGTCTCGAATCTCAAATACAGTTATCTTCCATACAGCTCACAACAGGACAAAGAAGGAATCTCCAGAAGTCAAGTCCCGTTGAATAAAGAAGTATTTAAATACTCAAGGATAAAGTATTTAAATACTGTCAGTCAATAGATCTTCAAATCCCGCTAAATCCGGATCGTTCTATAATCCCGTTGGAACGAAATCTCACTCAAACGGATACATCTCAACGGATATATATTTCAAAGACTATATATATCACATCAAGATGCTGAAGATCAGTTACCCAAGCTATCGAAATTATTATCAGAGCAAAACATATCTCCAAAGCTTACTGCAACTCAGATCAAAAGAGATATACAGTGCTCATCATTCTGAACAACACTTCCTCAGCTGAAAGCTCTTAAAGTCAAAGTTGTTGTTCACCATATGTTCTATACTTTGAACAAACAGCCCTGTGTGGACTGAACAATCTGCGCTTCTCTGGAACTGTGTGTGAAGGATTTGCATTGAAGAAGACGAAGCTTCAGAACTGTGTGTGAAGAAGCAAGTCAAAGCATTAGCTCAAAACCAATCTGTGTGAACGGTTGAAGCTAAGATCTTTATATCAATCTGTGTGAACGATATATTGATTGTGTGTTGTTATAATTACGTAGTTGTGTAAGTAGTAATTATAATAAACTTTTTACTCCTGTGTGGAGGACCAGTGGACGTAGAGGGGTTTACCTCGAACCACTTTAATTACTGTGTTATTTACATTCAGTTTTTACTGTTTTAATTACTGTGATTAATTAAGTATACACTATACATCTAGTTGCTGTATCCACAGCAACCTACTGTATCTAAGACTTCCGCTACGCACTCAGATTTAAAATCCATACAGTTTATTGTTTAAACTATTTCCCAAACTGTATCCAGTATACTTAGTGGCCAACAAGTGGTATCGGAGCGGTTGATTCTAAAAAGAATCAGTCGTATTTTTAACCGAATCAGATCCAAAATCACTTATTTTCAAAACAGTCTCTTTCATTTCTGTATTATCACATGGATACTTCTATGATCAACAAAGTCCCTATGTTCTCTATTAACGAATTTGATGACTGGAGAATTAGGATGGAGGCTCATCTTACAACAATGCACCAAGAGATGATTTTTGTTATACAGGATGGTCCTATCAAGATCATGAAGGTGAACACGGCCGCAAGGATTGAAGGCCAAGCCCATGCTGAGATGCTCGAGAAGGATCGCGAGCAATGGACCACAGATGAAAGAAAGCGAGCAAACCTTGACAACGTAGCTAAGAACGCGTTATTTGTCCCTCTTGATAAAGGTACGTTCTCAAAGGTAAAGAGCTGAAAAATAGCCAAAGAAATCTGGGATAAACTCAAGTTGATTTGTGAGGGAACTGAGCTCTCAAAAGAAAATAAGATTTCAAAACTGACTCAGCAATTTGAATCTTTCGAAATGAAATCAACTGAGACACTTGAGGAACTTGACCTCAGATTCACTGGTATTGTCGGTGAACTTGAAGCGTTGGGCAAAATTTATACCCAAAAGGAGAAGAATTTAAAAATTTTCAGATCTCTCCCAGCCTAATGGGACATTAAGACCACAGCTATGCGTGTATCTTGTAATCTTAATGAAATATCTACTTTTGATCTCTTCTCTGACCTCAAAGCTTTTGAGTATGATATTGATAGAAGAGAAAGTCAAGAATCTCCTTCAAAGGTCACGACTCTAGTCATGTCGAACCATCGACACGGATGCCCCGGCTCGTCGAAGCCTAGTCACAAGAATGCTTGTGATGTGACGACATCCTGTCTCAAGATGAAATGGCACTTCTCATGCATAAATTCAAAAGTTCATCAAACAGTCTGGAAAGACTCCTACGAGCCCAAACCTGTCCACAAGGTAAGTACCGAAACATCATCTGGTGATGCTAACCTGTGCTATAATTGCAGGAAACCAGGGCATTATGCAAATAAATGTCCTCATCCCAAAGTCCAAAGGTTGCCGGAGGCCGATCAACAAGAGAGATGAAAGAAGACGTGCTTGGAAAGACAAGCTCAAGGCCCTGATTGGAGAATCAGAAGCCTCCCCCACACCATCCAAATCAGCAGAATGTTTTCAGGTGGTCACTGAAAGTGATTCATCTGACGATGAGTTCGATGATAAAGCATATATGTGCTTTATGGCCAAAGACATTCCAGAAGGTGAAGACAGCGACGATGAGGTAAGTTCAACCTCAGCTATTCCATCAAATGCATCTCATACTTTTGAAAACATGATGAATGAATTTAAAAACATTCAAAAGGCCCATGAGACACTGAATATACAGCTCCAATTAACTAATTTAGAGCTGAAAGATGAAAATGACTTGCTGAAAATAAATTAAGAAAATATGTCTCTTGATTGTGAAACCAGCAAGGTTGATTTTGAAAAACTCATGGAGAGCAATCATCAACTTGCTCATGACCTAAGTGAGGCTAAAACTCACAACGAGAGCAAGACAAATGAGTTGGTTCTACTTCAAGCCAAAATCACAACTCTCAAAAAGCGAGAAACTGAACTTGAGACCACTCTGAAATCGTTCGAGAAATCGTCCAAAAGAATGGAAGAAATTCTGAGCACTGGGCAAAATGCTCATGATAAAAGTGGCTTAGGATACAGCTCATGTTCAAACAAAGGGAAAACTAGTACAGTGTTCGTCAAGAGTGTGGAACACATTCCAGAATCGGAAGAAATCCCTAGTCCCGTGAAGGAACCTGCTGTACCGAGAAAACCGAAGGCTGCTATTCCGCCCCCGCAATCCTATTCCAGACAGCGGAATCATAAGCCGTTCCAACCTGTGAGGCGCACTCAACAGCATGCTCACAGAGCATATCAACAGCGCCAACAGCCGTTCAGAAGGAAGGCTGTATCCAACCACCAAAGGCCCGCACGGCAGTACTATCAGTACAGCACGCCGAGGTATTGGATACAGGAGCCCCGTTATCCCTAGAGACAGCAGATGCCGGTTCAGTATCAACAACAGCATTGGGAATCCAACTAGAGACCCAGAAGGCAAGCTGTTAGGCCTAAGAAAATGGCTCCACCTCCAAGACGGCACTCGTACTGGATTAATAATAATAACCCTGAATTTTTCATACATAATAATTATCATGGTTATAACAACTACGGATATGCCCCCCGTAGATATCGCAACACTGTACCGAGTATGTCCTACAGTAAACCAATTGCTGCCAGGAAAACTTGGGTACCAAGAGGAACTAACAATCATGGACCCAAAAATCAAAGGGGACCTAAATCTACTTAATCTCTTTGTTACAGGACATTCTAGAGGAGGATACCTGGTACTTTGATAGTGGATGCTCTCGACATATGACCAGAGATAGAAGCAAGCTATCAGATTTTGTAGAAGGTCGCGGTCCAAAAGTTCGTTTCGGTGATAAATCTAAAGGAAGAACAAGGGGGAAAGGAAACCTACTTGTCGGGAAATTCAAAGTCACCGATGTTGCATATGTTGAAGGCTTACGGTATAATCTACTTAGTATTAGCCAGTTCTGTGATAAACAGCTCTCGGTGAAGTTCTATATAGATCGCTGTAGAGTCAAAAACATCCAAACCAAGGAAGTTGTGCTTACAGGAAGCAGATCAGGTAATATGTATATTGCTGACTGGAAGCCTATGAGCTCCTCAATTCCATGCTTTGTTGCCAAAGGCACTGCAGATCTTAGCTGGTTATGGCACAAGAGGATGTCTCACGTCAACTTCAAGACAATCAACAAGCTCTCAAGACAGGGATTAGTTAGAGGTTTGCCAAATGTGTCATTCAAGAAGGACAGTGTCTGCGGACCATGTCAGAAAGGCAAGCAATCAAGTCAACCCTGAAGAGCAAATCCTACCTTTCGACCAAAAGAGTGTTGGAAATGCTACACATGGATCTCTACTGTCCTATAGACCCAGTAAGTTTGGGAGGTAAGAAATACTGCATGGTTGTTGTTGATGATTATTCCAGGTATGCTTGGACGATCTTTCTTAGCAAGAAGAAGGAAACAACATCAAAGCTGCCCGAGCTCCTGAGAAAGTTGCAAAATGAAAAGGCATCGAGTATCGTGTGCATTCGTTCGACAGTACAGAATTTACTAACCGCTTTATAGAGCAATACTGTTCGGAGAATGGAATACAGCACGAATACTCAGCTGCCCGTACACCTCAACAAAATGGTGTTGCCGAGCGAAAGAATAGGACGTTGAAAGAAGCAACAAGGACAATGATTGCCACAAGAAAATTGTCACAGCATTTCTGGGGTGAAGCAACCAATACAGCATGCTACACTCAAAACCGCTGTATCGTCAACAAGCACCACAACAAAACAGCATATGAGGTATGGAACAACAAAACTCCGTTAGTTTCGTATTTCCACATTTTTGGATGCAGGTGTCATGTACTGAATAATGGGAAAGACCAACTTAGAACCTTTGATGAGAAATCAGATGAAGGAATATTCGTAGGATACTCCTCCATCAGCAAAGCTTTCAGAGTATTTAATAAAATGAAGCTGACGATCGAGGAATCAGTTCATGTAGTGTTTGACGAACCACACCATGACCCTACAGGAGTAGATGATCACTCAGAACATTCACTATCTATCTATCTTGGATCCTCCAACTCCCATAGAACCTGTCGTTGATTTAGAAATCAACCTCGTAGCTGTAAGAATCGATATGGATGAAGCCGACGCTGTACAAGCTGAAGCTGTATCCACAGAATCCTTCGATATAGTACGGGATCCTGAATTAGAACCCGACCGAAGATGGTTGAGAGATCACCCACAAGAGCTGATCATTGGAAACATAAATGCTGGTGTTTCTACTCGTAGGAGAATATAGAGTACACAAGGAAATGTACTTTGTGCACAAGAAGAATCTGATGCTGAGATATCACAGTTTCCTGAATGGAAATCTCAATCCGAGCTTAGAAGACTCAATATGTGCACTATTGCTGTATTCTTAGCCCAGTCCGAACCTGTTTCGACCATAGACGCTCTTAATAATTCTCATTGGATAACATCTATGGAAGAAGAGCTTAACGGTTTCGAAAGAAACAATGTATGGCATCTTGTACCCAGACCAACACATCAATCGGTTATAGGAACCAAATGGGTATTTCGAAACAAAAAGGATCGAAATGGACTTATCATAAGGAACAAATCCAGACTAGTCGCACAAGGCTATAGTCAGGAAGAAGGGATAGACTATGATGAAACCTTCACCCCTGTAGCGAGACTAGAATCCATCAGGATATTTCTCACCTTTGCCGCCCATAAGAGTTTTATTGTATACCAAATGGACGTCAAAAGTGCTTTCCTGAATGGAGACCTTGCAGAAGAAGTTTATGTTGAACAACCACCAGGGTTTGCCAACACAGACGGTATCGACCTAGTTTACAGGATAAGGAAAGCGCTGTACGGACTTAAACAAGCCCCTAGAGCCTGGTACGAAACCCTGTCCCAGTATCTAACCAACAACGGATTTGAGAAAGGTGCTGTGGACAAGACCTTGTTCAAGATACAGGAAGGTGATGACCTTCTTATGGTGCAAATATATGTGGATGATATTATTTTTGGTTCAACTAACCTTGCTCTATGTCAAAGGTTCTCTCATCTCATGCAAAGTAAATTTGAAATGAGTATGATGGGGGAACTTAGTTATTTTCTAGGTTTGCAGGTAAAGCAGATGCCTACAGGTATTTTCATCAACCAAGAAAAATACAGCAAGGAGCTTCTCAACAAATTTGGAATGAACACTTCCAAATCCTCGCCAACCCCCATGAGCACTTCCGTGCAAATTAGTGCTCATGAAGCCGGAAAGCCGTTTGACCAATCACTCTACAGGAAGCTCATTGGTTCGCTCTTGTACCTAACGGCTAGCAGGCCCGATATCCAGTTTGCTGTTGGAGTGTGTGCAAGATATCAAGTTGCACCCAAGGAATCACACTTCAATACAGCTAAACGAATCCTGAAGTACATTAAAGGAACAGTCGATGCAGGACTATGGTATCCTAAGGAAGGCGGATTCGATTTAGTTGGATACAACGACTTGGATCTCGGAGGCTGCAAGCTAGATAGGAAGAGTACAAGTGGAACTTGTCACTTTCTTGGACCTAGACTCGTTTCTTGGTTCAGTAAGAAGCAATTGGCTAATTCTCTTTCCACGGCTGAATCAGAGTACTATGCTGCTGGTAGTTGCTGTATGCAGATCCTTTGGATGTTGCAACAATTGTCAGACTATGGAATCGATGCCAGAGAGACTCCAATCATGTGTGATAGCATGAGTGCAATTGCAATCACGCACAATCCTGTCCTGCACTCGCGCACTAAGCATATCAACATGAAGCATCACTTTATAAGGAATCACGTCGAGAACAAGGATGTTCGCCTTGAAAAGGTTCATACAGACGTTCAGCTGGCCGACATCTTCACCAAGCCGCTCGACACAACAAGATTCAACATGCTCAGATAAGAATTGGGAATGCTACAGCCAGACTCCCTGTAAGTAAATTACTGTTTTTACTCAAAAAATTGAGGGGGAACGCTGTAAGACCCAAGAATACAGTATCCAACGTTAATTATTCGTACACTCAGAATCGTCAATACAGCACTGTAGCGAGAGAAGACATATGAATCCTACAGCTGACGTGTGCAATAATTAAGGGGGAATACTGTAGGACCCATGAATACAGCATTAATCCTTAAGTTGTTGTATGGAATTTAAAACCTATACGTACCTTTTTAAGGGGGAACGCTGTATCGACGCGGAAACAGCACATACTATAGGATTTCGATTCAGTATATATATAATATCATATTATTTCTTTTTAAAATGATTTTTGTCCACGTGCCCTATTTTTATGTCAAACGTCATGTACATTAAATGCCTTACACGACATCTGGACAACTGAATCTCAAAATCCGCGATGTTTTAAATTGTTTATTGTTTTAAAACCGCCGTTTTAGGCATTTAGGGTGACACAAATGTCAGAAATGGGACCCGCTCATTTTTTAAACATTTTAATGGATTAGCGTACCAGTTACACTCAGTCCATCTTAACCGTTGATTTCAAAAACCGGTTCCCATCCCTTAAAATCAGACCATTCATACTCTTCAAAACCCTATTTCGCCGCCCAACTATAAAAGAACTGAATATGCCATTAGAGACTCTTTACGCTTTCTGCAAATTCAAGAGTTCTCAAGCAAAAAACAGCCTACATATTTTTCTGCATTTTACTGCATATTTCGATTATTTTCTTGCACTTTTTCTTAAGAAATCATCAAATGGCTGGACAAACTTCTTCTCCTGCTCTGAAGAAAACTGCTAACATCATTGATGGCCAGATCTTTTCAAGATCTATTATCATTGAGCGCATTCTGTCTGAAACCAATGACGCAGAACCCATGGAGTACATCATAACTCGGCTTCGTCAACAAGGTCTCTATCGCCTTGGAAGTCAGACCGCTGATAAGTATGATGCTCATCTGGTTGAGGAGTTTTACCTCAACGCCGCCGTACGCTTTCTGTCATTGGCCCAAGGAGGTCATGTTGCCGACATCACCGCTACAATCCAGGGAGTTGAGATCTGTATTGATAACGATCTGCTCCAGAACATCTACAGGCTACCCGCTGATGGCCTGACTATGGATCAACTTGAGACATTCGGGTCTCAAGAGCTAATCACTAAATTTTATGGACTGTTCACAGGCTCCAAAGTTGTCGACATGGTTCAGACTACATGTCACAAGAAAAATTTGTCTCCCATATGTATATCTTCATGATTTTTGCTGCAGGATAATTGAGAATCGAACCGGTGCATTCGAAATGTGTACCAACCTGAGGTTCAGGATGATGGTGGCTATTCTGACCTGTGAAAAGGTCAATTGGTGCCAAATAATCCTGAAGCGCCTGCAAGAGGAGGTGTGCAAACCGGCCACCCAGAAGAGATCTTTTGGTTTGATGTTAAACAATATCCTGACGAAATGCGGACTGTCGCAATCCGCTGATGCTAAGAAGAATAACCCCAGGATATACCTAGGAGGCGTCAAGCCTACTGCGTATAATCAAACCACTATGGTCTGCAACCATCCAAAAACTGGAAGTATGCCAGTTTCTGCAAATCCACGAGATGAGTTCTTGAAGTTCCAGGAAGTGGAATCTTCAAGGAAGAGAAAGAGATCTCACAGCAAGAAACCCACTGCTGGTGAGAAGCCCAAGAAGAGACTTAGGAGGCTTTCTAAAGTCAAACCTGCCAAGCCCTCTGAAGAAGTCTCCCCCGTGGCTCAACCCACTGAAACATAACCCGAGGGCCCAACCCCTATGGAAGAGGTGTCTCCTACTGTATCGACAGTAGATCCTGAGCCTTTGGCGGCTAGGACGGATAATGAGACATCTGCCAACGAACAAGACTTTAGCGAGTCGGCTGCCCATTTGGAGCCAACAGCTACTTCTCCTCTATGGGATCCCACACCCGTACAGGATCCATCTTCCTTCAGGGCACCATCCCCTGTAAGGAGTCCCACTTCCCTACAGGATCCCATACCTGTACAGGAATCCCTCGCTACAGCGTCTCCAGACGTTGTACGTAGTCCCTCCCCCGACTCCATCATTCATAAGACCCTTCTTTCTGTTCAAATTGAACATGCTTACGAAAGATTTCTCACATGGAAAGGCTATAGGCTAGCTCCGTACGAAACATTGTACAACTGGAGCGATTGGAGCCAAGAAGAAAGATTCGTCTCAGAAGTAACGGACTCAATGGAAATTGAAGCCCTGATCCGATGGGAAAATGCCTTATGCAAGGAGCTGATTGAAAGCCATCTGTTGCAGAAATCTGACGCTAGAAGGAAAGGAAAGGACAAGTCAGACGACTCTCCCGCACATCCAAAAGACGACGACAATGACTCAGACGACGACGACGATGCTTTTCAAGCTGGTCTGAGGAAGAGTCGTGAAGAGGCTCAAGCTAGAGACGCCTCTCCACCCAAAGGTGACGAAGGGCCATCTACTCGAAGCAATCCCCCTTCGCCACAGCAAGAGTTAATTCCCGACGAAGAGGAATCAGTCCCTCCAGTCGAGGAAGTTGAAGCAATTTTGGAATAGGCACCTGAGCCTGCTGCCACCGAAGAAGTTGTACCTAAAAGACAACAGGAGGATTCAGTCCCTCCTGTATTAATGTCTCCTGACGAAACTTCGCAACAGGAAGCCACTCAACCCCCTGTCGCCGAACCAGAACCAGCTGCTCCCGCCCCTTCAACCGTGGAATCCGAGGATGGTATCGAACCTGAGGATGTCCAACTTACTTCACGCCCAAACGTGAACGTAAGGAGGTTGAACAGCTCTGAAGACTTTGCTCAACCAGATTCTCCTATTTCTGCCGCTAGGAAAGAGCGCCTGCGCGCACTTGGTCTTCAAACCGTATTCATCCAGGATGCAGTGAATGCTCTGTCTTCCGTTGAGAAAGCATTAAATTGGATGCATACTTCTGCTGTGGAGGAGATGACCACTCTACAACATGAAGTATCTCGTGTTGTCGAGGCATTCGTTCTTCTGCCAGAAGTTTTCAAACAAGCTTTGAAAATCATGGAAGACAAGCAGGAGCAACTCCTGAAGGAAGAAGCAACCAAAACTCGAATAGCTGAAGCCAAGACCGCATGTGCCATGATTGAAAATAGCTCTCAATTGCGCGCCCACGACAAATGCATCAAGGATATGTCGCAGATGCTTTCCGCCCTTGTAGAGAGGATGACTAACATCAAGACGAAACAGGATGCTGCACTAGAAATCCTAGAACGTCCTGATGAAGCCAAAAAGGGGGAAGAGGCAAGAGAAGCTGCTAGGAGAATCAGGCTACAACAAGAAAGGGAATTCGAGGCCGCTCAAGACAGCATCACTTCTGAGTTAAACAAGCTAGCCCCTTACTCCCAATGTTTTAAGATTTCAGGCTCCCGACCTGAATTTCATGATCCTAATGTTCCGTGACAAAGTCTAATCCAGAGACCTTCTGAAATTCTTCTGCCGACCAACCGCCATCCTACTGCCGATGAAGTGAAGCAATGGAGGAAAAACGAACTGATGAGATACTTTGTCAAGCTCATCAGGGAATCCGCCATCTTCAAGAGCTATAAAGCGTTAGCGGAGGCCGCAGACAAATTTACGAAGATGTTAGAAGACGGAAAACTCCCTCTCCAGCTTGATATGAAGTCCAAACACAGAAGAGGAGATCGGATCACCCATCCAGAAGACTGGATTCTTGCCTTTGATCGATCCTATGAAGGAAGAGCTATATACCAGGATCGAGGCAACGATTCCCTACAGCACTGGTGGCGTGGTACCGAGAATGATCCAGGGAGAAAGTCATGGAGGCATGCGGACTACAGATAGGAGCTGAAATCTCTGTATATTATTCTTGATTTGTAATTTTTCTCTTCAAAACAGCAAACCATGTACTCAATTTATTTTGTATATCAATAAAAATGTTTGTTTGTCTTGAAAGATTACAACTCGTAATCTACTGTATTGATGTATGATTACTTAAATTGTTTGATTAACAATCTCAAGTACACAAACTTGATTGAAAATAAAGCTGTACGAACTAGTCTACGAACAGTTCACGATTTCAGTTGTAAGCTTAGAATACATTGTAAGATTGTGCCTGCGCGCCAATCATAAGCTTAAGTTGTAAAAATCCTTAAACTGTATCGAACTCGCCTGCGAGCAGTTCATCTTTTGGACTAATACAGACCTTTTGACGAAAGACCAAGAAATCTTCCAGAAGACATCAAATAAGATCACTTCATGAAGAAGGTTTTGGCATCATCAAGAAAACTTGAAAAAGTTAAAGAAGTAAGTCTTGGCAAATTGTCAAAAAGGGGTAAATTGTTGGGAAAACAAGAACCATGTATCGAAACAGCTAGGATATCCAGTCCCTGTATCGAATGGTATTTGATAAAGAGGTTTTGACATATATGCCAATCCGCATACAGTAAAAGAAAACTGTATCGAAGCATTGAGGCATTATCCTGTATCGAAGACCTGCCTCGAATCAGCTTATAGTGAAGCCTTTCAGTACAGCAAGAAGTCTTATAAAAGACCAAGTATGGAAACTGTCTCGAATCTCAAATACAGTTATCTTCCATACAGCTCACAACAGGACAAAGAAGGAATCTCCAGAAGTCAAGTCCCGTTGAATAAAGAAGTATTTAAATACTCAAGGATAAAGTATTTAAATACTGTCAGTCAACAGATCTTCAAATCCCGCTAAATCCGGATCATGCTATAATCCCGTTGGAACGAAATCTCACTCAAACGGATACATCTCAACGGATATATATTTCAGAGACTATATATATCACATCAAGATGCTGAAGATCAGTTACCCAATCTATCGAAATTATTATCAGAGCAAAACATATCTCCAAATCTTACTGCAACTCAGATCAAAAGAGATATACAGTGCTCATCATTATGAACAACACTTCCTCAGCTGAAAGCTCTTAAAGTCAAAGTTGTTGTTCACCATCTGTTCTATACTTTGAACAAACAGCCCTGTGTGGACTGAACAATCTGTGCTTCTCTGGAACTGTGTGTGAAGGATTTGCATTGAAGAAGACGAAGCTTCAGAACTGTGTGTGACGAAGCAAGTCAAAGCATTAGCTCAAAACCAATCTGTGTGAACGGTTGAAGCTAAGATCTTTATATCAATCTGTGTGAACGATATATTGGTTGTGTGTTGTTATAATTACGTAGTTGTGTACGTAGTAATTATAATAAACTTTTTACTCCTGTGTAGAGGACCAGTGGACGTAGAGGGGTTTACCTCGAACCACTTTAATTACTGTATTATTTACATTCAGTTTTTACTGTTTTAATTACTGTGATTAATTAAGTATACACTATACATCTAGTTGCTGTATCCACAACAACCTACTGTATCTAAGACTTCCGCTACGCACTCAGATTTAAAATCCATACAGTTTGTTGTTTAAATTATTTCCCAAACTGTATCCAGTATACTTAGTGGCCAACACCCATCATGGATTAATCAACAATTGGGAACGAATCGGTCAAAAACCCAAAAACCCCAAAATTTCCCAAAGATAGGGTTCTAGGAAATCTAATCTTGATTCGCTGGATCAAAGGATGTTATAGGATGATTAATCAATGATATGAACTCCCAAACTTCGTGGATTAATTGCTTGACAACATCTCTCCTTGACCACCAAGCCTCCAACCGCGGAAATGAGAAGATGGAAATGAAAAACGGATGAAAATATGATCGCCACCATATTTATATCGGGCGCTGACCTAGCGTGCGCTATCGGCCAAGACGCCTGTAACTCTCGGCCGGGCCGCACGGCCCAAGATCTGCCGACCTAACCTGCCGATCGGGACTTGCCTGCCCGACCCCGATAGCGTGCGCTGCGTGGACGCTAGCGCGCGCTAGGCGACCTGTCCAGAACCCTCTGGACTAAACTGCTCAGCCAGGTAACGTGCGCTAGTCGGCCGACAGCGTGCGCCACGACCGACAGCAGCGTGCTCTACCTGCCGATCCTCCCTGAGTCCAGAACTCCAGGGACCTCTCTGCCCAGCCCGATAGCCGGCCGCATAACGTGCGCTACTCCTGCCGGCGAGCGTGCGCAGCCTTCCGGCAGTAGCGTGCGCTACGCCGGTTCCTGCCGCGTCTGCCCGGCCAGTGCCCAGCACTTCCGACAGTGCCTGCCGCACCCGTCCGGCCAGTGCCCAACTGCCCTGACCCGACGATTCGGTTTCCGAAAATGCACGGAACGAAATACAACGAAATGCTCGCGGACAACATCATCGATCCGAAATGAAATACTACGCGACAATGAATCACACGCGACCAAATAAACACGAAAATCGATCAAGACAACACATACGAATGAGGATACCCACAACTTTGGGTAAATTACAAAATGGCCCAAAACGCCTGAAAATCACGATACGTGATCGAATAACCAAGCCGAAGTTCACAAAATGTCTAAAAAAGTTAAACGGACTTCTGGGAAACTCGAAACAGTAGTTTCGAACGAGATTCGCAAGAATCGAACTCGAGTGCAGAAAAGTCGCTAAGAAGCACGGAACTCAACAAAACAGCACCGAAACGATCTCGGATGGCAAAAAGTGCAGAATTAATCATTCTCAGAATGACGAAACGGTCACAAGCTAGTCGTCAAAACGGGTTCCCGCTAAAAAAGAAAATTACCAGAAATCAAATTTGCGGATATTACACCAAGAGCCCCGACAGCCAGATGAAAGCACTTTCGCCACAGCAGCAACATCAAGCTCAATGCAACCATGTCTCGATCTCTAGGCAGCAACTCCACCTTCTCTCTCTCTACTTTTTGCGCTCCGCCTTCTCTCTAGAATTTTACACCGCTTGCTCTCCTTTTCTTATCCCTAGCGACCCGTTATCAGCAATTTACGCTGATAACGTCTTCTTCTCACTTCCCACCGCCGCCTTTGAGCGGCGGATCTTCTCACTTTTCGCTCGTCCAGGCCGATCCTCTCATGGAGTCGACCAAAAAACAAGGTTTAGAGGAGATGCCTCACTTCTCCTCGTTCAATTTCCCCAAAAATCTGACTTCAAATTTCCTTAATTACAAATCCCCATCCTTCTCCCCCAAATCGACGGCGCTGGATGGAAGGAAGGTGAATCTTTTTCCCAAACAACCTCGGTTGCCTGCATTTAATCGGGATTTATACCTCAAATCAAACCCATTTTCCACTGGTGGGAGACCCTCCGCGGCTCCTGGCCCGAGGAGGGGTTTTGTCGGATGAAGTTATTGCCGGAAGAGATGTCGCGGTTCGGAAGATGGGGAGATCCCTGTCCGGAGCGGGTTGAGGTAGCTCCGCCATGGGTGAAGGGGAAATCACGATGTGGAGGAGTTCATCCCGAAACTCCTAAGAGTGACCAAGGCAAAAATTTCCTCCCAAGTTCCGCGATTCTCGGGTGGAGAAACCAAATCTTCGTTCGCGGATATCGTTAACAATCGCACAGACGGAAACACTGGCACGGTGGATTTTTCTCGTGACATGCCGACGGCTTTCTCACGGAGGAGTGTGCCCAGGTTTCGGATGTTTACAAAAATGCACTCATCGGAAAATTCTCGTTTGGTAAACCCGATAATTTATCCATTGCTAGATTTTTACAAAATTCCGGTTTTGGTTTATGCAAAGTTCAGTTCTTGAATTTTAAACATGTTTTAATCTCCATGCAAAATGAAGAGGTCTATGCAAAACTATGGTTAAAACGCGAATTTAATCTGCTCGGATACCCTATGCGGCTTTTTAAATGGGATCCCTTTTTCAACTTCAAACATGAACCAGCCTCGGCCCCAATTTGGATAAAAATTTTCTCACTGCCCATTCAATGGTTTGATCCGAGGGCATTACAAACGGTCGGGTCTCTTGTTGGTAATTATATTAAGGCGGATAACCTTACTCTTAACCGTTCACGACTAAATTTTGCGAGGATTTGTGTGGAAGTTAATTTGAAAATTAAGCCTCCGGAAACGGTTGCTATTCGTTGTGGTGATGTATTTACTAAACTCGAAGTCGAATATGAGAAATTACCTAAATTTTGTCATCATTGTCATCACATTGGTCACGATATTGATATGTGCTATGTTAAAAATCCGGAACTTAAACCTAAATTGTTTGTTAATAAGTTTGAAAACATGAACAATGCTAAAAAAGATAAGAAAAAGGAAGAATGGGTTCAAGTTCGTGCTGGGAACCAAAAAAATATAACGACCATAACCTAAAAGAGGCAAGTGTCAGGAGTTATCCTGCACCTCCCCATCCCCCTCTAACGTGTGTATTGTTGAGGATGACACAGGAAATCCAACGAGGATGACGATATTCCGGTAGACAACATTTTTGCTGCCCTCCAGAACGCCATAGATTTGGAACAAATGGAACAACATTTTCGGGAGAGCCACTCATCCAGTAAGAAAAATTTTGTGTCTCCCCCGAAGTCAGGTAACAAAAAAGGAAAATTAAATGTGCAAAATTGTTTTGAGCGGGTATCATCCTACCAAAGGGCCGACTCTTAAATTTGATGTTGTTAATAATGCCGCTGTTAATCTTGTTTCGGTGAGGTTTCTAAATCGGGTAACAAAAATAAATCACCTTCGTCTGTGTTGGTCCAGTGGCCTTCTATCATTAATCATAATGGGCCGGGCCTGATTATGAGATTTTAGCTTCGTCTCTGGTGGTATTTTAAAATGGATGATGTTATTAAAGCGCCCTATCGCACTGATGTCGCTTTTAAATCGGTTGGCCTGCCTCGCCCATCGGCTACTAGTGGGGGTTCAAATACCCACAGTGGCCCGCCTCAAGAACCCCTACGAATCACGAATGAACAGGAGTTATTATCCTCGGATAGTGAGTCCGTACATAGAGATTCGAGGGCCGATCTTGAGGACGCGGGGTCCGAACCATCTTTTGAACCGAAAGATGAGGATCTTACTAAATCTTTCTCGGATAGTAAAGGAGAGGGTAAAGGGAGGAAAAAGAAACATTTAGTTCTTGCTCTTCCTTTTTCTAATGTTTTGGAATCTGAATCGGAATCTCCTAGTAAAAAAACCAAAAAAAACAATAAGAAAAATAATACCAATAAACAATCGGCCGTCTCAACTAAAAGGGAAACTAGACGATCTCGTAATTAATGATTAGTGTCATTATTTGGAATGTGAGAGGTATCGGGAATGAATCCGCCCAAAAAATTGTTAAATTGCTTAAGAAGGATCATCGTCCTAATATTTTGGCCCTTTTTGAGCCTAAAGTTGCTTTAAATGCGTCTTTTTTTTGTAGGTTATTTGGTTTTGATAATGTCGTGGCGAATGCTAATAATCATATTTGGATTTTTTCGGATCATGCCACTAACATTTGTGTTTTATATAATGCGGATCAAATGCTCCATACTCAAATTAATCATAAAGATTTGACTCATCCGTTTTTACTCACTGTTGTTTACGGCAAAAATACCAAAATTGAGAGACGTTCTCTTTGGGAGGATCTTATCTCGGTTAGTCAAAATCATACTCCTTGGATGGTAGGCGGTGATTTCAATATCGTCCTATATCCACAGGAAAAAAAAGGGAACACCCTCCTATCCTTTCCGAAATGGAGGAATTTAGGACGCGGTCCTTGAATGCGACCTCATGGACGGAGGATATGTGGGATCCCCTTTCACTTGGTATAGTAATTCGGTGTGGCAAAGATTGGATCTGATTTTCTTTTCCTCGGAATGGGTGAACACATTTCCTCATTGTTGTGTCGTACACATCCCGAGGCATACCTCGACCATAATTCCTGTTGTGCACTTTTAGCCCGGATTCCAATCGGCCTAAAGCGTCTTTTCGGTTTCAAAACATGTGGGTCCAACACCATCTTTTTTTACAAACGGTTAAAGATTCTTGGGACATTCCCTCGCCCTACCCGGGCCTTCTTAAATTGTCGAACAAGCTTTTACGTCTCAAACTCACCCTTAAAGAGTGGAATAAGTTCACTTTCGGCAACATTTTTAAAAACGTTGAGAAAATCCAAAGGGAGGTTGCCGAGGCCGAAGGGGTGTTTGACTCGGATCCTACCATTGCCAACATGGTTAATCTTAAAAAACTAAACGCTTCCCTTGTTCACACATTATCCATGGAAGAGTCCTTTTGGAAACAAAAGGCCCGTATGAAATGGATAATGGAAGGGGAAAGAAATAGCAAATTCTTCCATGATTTGGTTAAGAAAAAAAGGCACAACAACCACATTCATAGCATTCATGATAATGGGTCCATCATCTCGGATGAGATTGGTATTCATCAATCGGCCGTGGCTTACTTTTCGAATTTATTCAATAATGAACCGGTTGACATTGATCAATTTGACAAGGATATTTTTTCTAACATTATCCTTGACAGTGACAATCTTTTTTTGTGTTGCCCCCCTACCCTCGGTGAGATTAAGAAAATTGTTTTTGATATGGAGGGGGATAGTGTGGCCGGCCCCGATGGCTTTAATGCGAAATTTTTTCAATCTTGTTGGGATATTATTAAAGGTGATGTTTTGGAGGCGGTGCTAGATTTTTTTGGTGGGGCCGATCTCTCGCAAGCGTATTGCTCTACGTCTATAACGCTCATTCCCAAAATCCCCTCCCCTAACTCTTGGAAAGACTTTAGACCGATTAGTTTGTGCAATACTACTTACAAAATCATTTCGAAAATTCTTAGCAAACGGTTGAGCTCTATCCTCCCGAGGATCATCAATCCCGCTCAATCGGGTTTCACAAAGGACCGTTTAATCACGGATAATATTATCACGGCCTTAGAAGTCGTCCATGACATATCTCGTTCTAAGGATAACTCGGTTATTAAACTTGATATGGAAAAAGCTTATGATAGGATTAACTGGGGTTTTCTCTTCAAAGTGCTTACTAGTTTTGGTTTCTCCCCTAATCTTATTAAATTATTTCAACAATGTGTTTGCAATGCTTGGTTTTCTATTATTATTAATGGCTCGTCCGTGGGTTTTTTTAAGAGTGAGAGGGGTCTTAGACAAGGGGATCCTTTATCCCCCCTTCTTTTTATTTTGGCCGAGGATTACCTTTCGAGGAAAATCGATCATACTTTCAAAAAAAACCCGGCTATGTTTTTCACTATTCGCAAAAATGTTCAAATTACTCATCTTGCGTTTGCCGATGACATGCTCCTTTTTGTTAATGCGTCGCATAATAACCTTATTTTGCTTAAACGGTGCCTCCATCATTTTGAAGCGGTTTCGGGGCAAAAAATTAATAATGCTAAAAGTACTTTCCTTATGCATAACCCGACCGCCGGCGAGGTCGCTCGTGTTAAGGATATCATGGGATTTTCTTTTTCGGAGCTTCCCATGATTTACCTTGGTGTGCCTATTTGGAAAGGCAAACCCACTTTCAATATGTTTAGTAACGCCATCCTTAAAATCCAAAACAAAATTTGCACTTGGAATCATCACCTCCTTTCTTTAGGAGGGAGGATCGAGCTTATCAAGTCGGTTCTCAATTCCATCCTCTTTTATAATCTTCAAGTTATTAAACCCCCGGCCAATGTTATATTATTTTTTGAGAGGCTTTTTAATAAATTCCTTTGGGGTTCTAACGAGCGTAAGAAAAAAATGCATTGGGCCGCTTGGAAAAGGCTTTGTTACCCTACTCATGAAGGTGGGATAGGGTGCCGTGATTTAAATGATTTAATCCAAGCGGCGGAGTTTAAAATGTGGTGGAGATTTAGGACCAATAAGAATATTTGGTCTAACTTTCTTATGGCTAAATATTGCAAAGGCTCCACCCCATGGTGGTCAAACCTAATCCTTTTGATTCCCCCAATTGGAAAAGGTTATGTGCCATTCGTGGGGAGGTTGATAAATTCATTTTTGGAATAGTGGCAATGCTAATTCATCTTTTGGCATGATAATTGGTGCGATTTTAGTCCCCTTTCGAATTTATTTCCCACGAAATCTAAAGAGTGTCTTAATAAATTTTGGAATAACGGGAATGGAACTACTACAAGCTTAGGGGATCCTTCCTCAAGGCTATTGTGATTATATTTGTTCTCTTCCATGTAATGTAGACAATTGCAATCCGAGTTGGAAGCTTTCCTCTAACAGGATTTCTCATTTAATAATACTTGGGAGAAAGTCCGCCAAAAAAACCCACCCACTTGATTCTTAAAAGGTGTTGGAATTTTGCTATCACTCCAACCATCTCGGTGTTTATGGTCCGGGTTTTTAATAATTGGATCCCCACGCCCGATTGTTTAATTCGTAGGGGATGGTTGTGGACGCCCATTGTTATTGTTGTAACGGGGACGAAACTCTCATCCACTTGTTGTGGGATGGGCCCGTCGCTAGCAAAGTGTGGGACTATTTCCATTCTTTGGTGGGATGGCCGAAACTCATCACCAAGGATCTCAATCTTATCTTTCCTTCTTGGTTCAACAAAACTTTTGGTAAGACTCATATATTTCATATCATTCCCGTGCTTATATGTTGGTTTTTATGGTGTTGTAGGAATGATAAAAGAATGAGGCAAATTCCATTTACGGTTGATCGTGTGTGTTCCCGGATTTGGGCGTACTTAAAATCCATCAAAGTCGAGGAAGAAGCGGATATATTTTTGGAAAGGGGCCGACATTTTGGCGGCCTTTCGGCCACAATGCTAAGGTCAATTTCACTCGCAAAGTGGTTAGTGTTCGTTGGATGAAACCAACGCCCGGTGGTTTAAACTCAACACGGACGGGCGGCCAAGGGGAACCCGGTCCCGCGGCCGCCGGCGGGTTCTTAGGGATCATCTCGGTCGGCCATTTTTATTTTGGGAATTTGTTGGTTCGCAAACTAACACCTTCGGAGCTTCATGCCATTTGGAGAGGGCTTCTCCTTTGTGTGGAGAAAGGTTTTTCTAATGTTTGGGTTGAAGTGGATTCCTCCATATCTCTCAAATTACTCAAGGAGAATTCTTCATCTCCTTGGAATGTCCAAAGCTTAATTTGCAAAATTCACAAACTTTCTACTTGCATTAATGTTCGCTTTTCTCATATCTATAGGAAGGGAACGCGGTGGCCGATTATTTTGCTAATCAAGTATGCCACCATCGAGATTATTTTTTTTAGGATGGCCTTGATCTCAAGGTGAGGATACTTGGTCTTATTCGGTTAGATAAAATGTGCTACCCTTACTTGAGATGTAAAAAATTGTTTTCTTTTTAGTTGGCGTCTTCGTAGCCATCGCTTTTTGATTTAATTGTGGACGTGTAGAGGGGTTCGTCCGCCCTCAATTTTTGTTTTGGGCGTGTAGTGGGGCTCGTCCCCCCACAGTCCTTTTGTTCCGTTTAATATATGTGATGTTGTTTTAAAAAAAAAAAAAAAAAAAAAATGTCTCGATCTCTAGGAAGCCAAAATCAGTCCAACAACAAGCGATCTCTGCATCAAAGCTCGAAGAGGCCTGAAAAGAGGAGTGGAAAGCAAGGAGTAGCTCTCCGTGATGATCTCTAATCAGACCCCCACCAACAGCAATCTAAGTATCTTTATCAAAGGAGCCATCCGTGTTCAGCTTGATCCAAGGGGTCTCGGCTCGAAGCCAAACCATCGGAATGGAGCAATGAGTCTGAGCGGGAGAGGGAGTAGCTCGCTGGAAATGGTCAGGAGGCGAGCACCCCGCCCAGAACTCTGAAGAAATAAGCCCCATAGCAGCTAGTAATAAAACATGGCGTTCCACATGCACAATAACATGAGAAGCAAGAAAAGTAACCGCCAATTGCTTTACACTATTCCTCTCCGTCCAGATGAACCAAAGGATCAGACAAGGAATAATGAAAGCTGCGTGCCTAAAGTGTGTGCCATGTGAGGGTACAACATGAGCATCTGGAGGCCAAGGAAATGCCCCTCCTCTGTAAGACATCATCAGTCGGGATCCGTCGCAGTAGAAGTCGCCAAATGAACACCGATATCGTAGGTGTGAGTAAGGTAGTCCAAATGGCCTCGAAAATGAGATTAGCCTGATACCTCATCCTGATGTGAGACCAAGTTGATGATAATAAGAAAGCACCCGAAGATGTAAGATTCCAGCACATGCTATCCGAATCCTCATCGACAATGGGAGTCGCGAGAATATCCTGTATGAACTGAGGGGTACATCCTAGCTCCTCACCCACAATGGACTCGAGTCTACCCCTGTCCCAACTCCCATCAACCCAGAGATCATTAATCCTAAGATAGGGTCTACTAGTAATCTGATAGTAAGACGAAATAGGCATATCCCCAATCCAAGTGTCGTCCCAAAAATATACCTCCCTGCTACCACTACCGAGAGTCCATGAAATGAACTCCTGAGCCTCGATACCGACGCGGAGGAAGCAGCGCCAAGGGCGGTTGTCATGAGCTTTAAGACGCATAGGCGTAAAAGGGCCAGCGAAGCAGTATTTGCGGAGCATAAACTGCACCCACAAAGATGTGTCCGGGCGAAGACGCCACCAGAGCTATAACTAAAATCTCTCGCCATATCTGAGAGGCTCCAATACCGAGGCCTCCCTCAGAGACCGGGCGACAGATCTGCCACCAACTAACCCAATGCGTCTTCCTCTTAGGACCGACAACACCCCAGAAGTATCTCGCAATAATCTGCTCGAGCTCCTGGATAACATACTGGGGCGGGTCCAGCACCTGAAGAAGGTGCAGAGGAATCGTGCAGAGAGTACTCTTAATAAGAGCCAAGCGACCTCCAAAAGCAAGGTGGCGATGGGACTAACCAGAGATCCTATCCAACAATTGTTGCTTCACCCCAGCAAAGAGCTCTCGTCTCATAAAGCCTTTGTAAGGGGGTGCACCAAGATAGGTGATGAGGAGATCACCCTAGCGGAAACCAGTAAGATCATGAACTCTCTGATGCCAACGAGGTGCGTGCTTCAGAGCGAGGATAAAAGTGCTCTTCTAGATGCTAACCATCTGCCCGGAGGCCATGGAATAGTGATCCACGAGTCGTATAAGGTCAACGAGACCATCATCCACAACTCATGTGAATATAATGATGTCATCGGTGTAGGAGAGGTGCGAGATGGGGAAAGGCCGTCCGTCAGTCCTATACCTCATCAAAAGATGGTCACGAATGAATCGATCCAAGCAGCGTGATAAATAATCAGCGGCAAGCACGAAGAGTGACAGAGAAATGGGGTCGCCCTGACGCAAACCCTGACTATAGGCAAAATAGCCGGCCGGGCTACCGTTCACCAGAATGGAGAACATGCAACTCTCGACACAGTGACAGATGAACAGAATCCATCTAGCCGGGAATCTCATCCTCACCAGGACCTCACGTAAAAATTGCAGTGAACCCTATCATACGCCTTAGCCATATCAAGCTTCAGCGCAAGGTTCGGGACACCATGAATGTCTGAGACGTGGAGGTCGTGAATCAGTTCCTGGGCCAAAAGTATAATATACGTAATAACCCGCCCCTGAACAAATCCACTCTGGTTCAGAGAGATGACAAGAAGAAGGACATAAGCGAGCCGAGCGTTAAGGATTTTCGTGATAATCTTATTGGTCACATTACATGGACTAATAGGTTGGTAATCTGACCAACTGCTCGGAACAGGCTTCTTCGGGATCAAGACGACCGTGGTCGCCGTGAAGGCCGGAGGCAAGGGATGACCATAAAAGAACTCGAGCACAGCTCCCTCCACATCGGAAGATATAATCTCCCAACAATGTTGAAAAAATAAAGACGAAAACCCGTCGGGCCCAGAAGTGCTGTGAGGATCAATATCAAAAACCGCAGCACGAATCTCCTCGGGAGATGGGGGACACATAAACTGTCAGAATCAAAATAAGGGGGGTAGAAGGGAAACAAGTGTCATCCGGGGGGGAGAGAACATCATTATCGAATGGAAGCAGAGTCCTCAAGTAATTCACAACGGATGAATGGATGTCCGACTAAACAGCTAGAGTTATACCATCTGTTAGGAGTATGACCTCGAATGCCACTCAGAGGATGTTGAGTGAGGGCATTGTACTTGTCATTATGTAATTAATTATCAGAAGGCAATTGTATGTTTTTTTATTTACTGGTAGTCACTGGTATTCCTGACTCGTAAATATATATAGAAACTAGTCCGTGTATTTGAGAGCAAAACATTCCACTCCTTATTGGATAAGGGGATCGGCACTGAAAAGGTTATGTCTCAAATACTTAATCGTTCGCAAGTCGATGAAACTTGACTGGGCGTTAAGTTTATGTGAAGACTTGTATGACATGTTCTTTGACTTGGAGAGTGCCTGTCGAACACTTATGGTTAGTAGGAGCACACGTTATAGGTATGCAAATTAGATTAGTATACTCGAACTGACTCACCCTCGATTCGTCTCACGGATTTCACTCTGGGACAGTCAATGACGGAATCCAAAGATTGTGATAGGTATTCATGAACCTTCGACTTGAGGATTTAGTAGGGATGTGCTTGTGACGTTAAGATTTTTATTAGAGTAGTTCGACCCAGAAAACCAGAAGGTGGGGGTCAACCTCGACGTGCGTCTTGACGGGCAAGTAGCAGGTTCTATTGAATACCAAGATAGAATTCTTTCTCCTGTTAGTGAACGGGTTATATGTCCTATGTGGTTATTGGCAGATGAGATCATAAGTCTTTGGCTAAAGCATGGAGCTAGTTGTATTGGATACACGAGAGCTCGATGATCTCGATTTCCATTAACTCATGCATAGCGTCTGTTAGGAATATATGCCCTCGAATGCCACTCAGAGGATGAGAGAGTGAGAGCAATTGTATTGTAATTATGAATATTATATTTAATAAGGCAATTATTATTTCTATATTATTGTATATCACTGGCATTGTGATTTGGTATATAGAATAATAGTCCTTGCATTTGAGAGTGAACATTCTACTTCTTATGGAGATAAGGAGATAGGCACTAGAAGTGTTTAGAGCTCGAATGCTTAACTAGTTCGCAAGTCGATAAAACTTAACAGGACATTAAGTTTTAATAAGACTTGTATAACTGATGCTAGGACGTGTGCACGTCTTGATATCATAGTTATAAGTATATTGGTGGGACCAGTATACTCGAACACGACTCATACTCGATTCAGTCACACGGTATTCACTCTCGGAGAGTCGATGACGAATCGAAAGGTTGTGATAGTATACGTGGACCTTTGACTTGAGGGTTCAGTAGAAGATGTGCCTGTGACGTTTAGTTTGTCATTAGAGTAGTTAGACTCATTTGCTTAATTGCTGAGTCGATCTCGAAGTGCGGACTATACGGGCAGGTAGCAGTCTTTACTGTACGCCAAGAAAAGATTCTATCTCCTGTTAGTGAGCAGGCGAATGTCCTATACGGTTAATGGCGAATAAGATCATAAGTCTTTGGCCAAAGCATTCTGATATAGTCGTATTAGATACACTATTAATCAGTCGGTCTTTATTTGTATTAACACATGTATAGAGTCTAGTCAATAGTAGGGTTTGACTTTACCGTGACCCGAAGATTTGACCGGGACATCTGATGAAGGGTCTATACGTATATGGTATTCATGACATAATGGTTCTGGAATGATTCGTTCATTCGTTCTCAGTCGGGGTTTACAGTGCGGCCCGCTAGGCTGGCTAAGTGCTGCCCGCACTCATTGATTCCTCCCAATGCCAGCTGAGACGAACCTACGGAGTCGCGCAATAGGATCATTGACGGATAAATATGAATTAATAATCTCTCTTATAATATTAGATATTAGTGATTTATCGGATAAATCAAATAGCGGTCTTATGAATTGTAAGTAAGTTACTCGGTGATTACTTTAATTCATAAATTATATTTCTTAGAGAAATGTATATTTGTGTTTGATATAACTAATTAATTAGATTAATTAATTAGTATAAACACATTGGAAATAAAACGAATTCGTTTGACGGACATCCGATTCACGAGGGATTCGTTTGACGAACATCCAATACACGAGCCGAATTAACTCGACCCGTTTCTTGGAAGATTCCCTATAAGCCCCCCCTCCTCTCTACTTTGTCTCTTTCTCATTATATAATATACTTGTGGGATCATGTGAGGAGTAGAGATGCTTTTAAAAGCATCTTCTACATGTGAGGCTTGGAATTATTTTGTGAAAAGAAAGTCTTTTAATCATAAAAGTCTCCTTCTTCCTTCCCCAAGTGAAAATTTCGTTTTTGAGAGAGTATCAAGAGTGAGAAAAATTTTCTACAGCATATACTTGATCTTATATACAAGTTATTAATAGAAAAGATCGAGAGAAAAATTCCTACAAGCTTCCCTAGCCGCATTCTTAGAGAAAGGAAGTTTGCTGATTTTTTTCATCAAGTTTCGGCGTGTGAAGTAGAGGCACCATGCTTTCGGTGTTTGGAACGAAGGGCTGTTCATCATCATCATCATATGAAGGTTTTTCAGAGACATCAAAAGTATGGGACTTTGATTCCTTGATCTTCGTATTTCTTTTCGTATATACGTTACTTGATCGATCCTCTTAGGGATTCCGTTTATTCTTCTGCTGCGTTTATTTTCTGTGGAATCCCAACAGTGGTATCGGAGCGAGGTCAAATACATCCTATATACGATCATCTTTGCATTTGGAATGTTATTTGATGATGTTTATGATTTAGAATCATAATAGATATAATCGAAGATATTTAATCGTTCATAGTAAGTCAAGTTTCGACTATTTTATGTGAATTATAAATCTGAAAATTTTGATTTATGTTGATTTATAAGTTCTTCATGAAGTTAAGAAACTTTTTCGTTTTGGAAGCGAGTTGAAAAAATGAGAAAAACGGGGGTTAAACACGAATACCGCATTTAAGACGAAGACGCAGCAATGCCTTCGATCGCTTGCCGGCCGAGAGTGACTCGGTAGGCTATCAGAGCAGCTCGCCACTGCCGGCGATGGCCGAGTGACTCGTCCGGGCGGTTCTCGGTTTTCGGCCCGATTTTGAATCGGCCGTGTCTTTGGGCCCGATCTTTGGATTTTCCGGGACTCCATTTTTGTGTTTATATTTCGTTGTAATAATTTCCGAAATTTAAATTGGATTTAATTGGATTTAATAAAATATTTGAAATATTTTTTATTAAGGGAAATTATTAGACGAGAATATTGTTTTGGCCGGATTACTTTGAACGGATTAAAATGACGATTATAAATATTAATTTGATTAATATTGTAGAAATTAAATAGATTAATTTTTATATTAATTGGATTAATATATTAGTTAATTATTTAATTTCATTTACCGTTACATGTTGTATGGAATGCCTTATGTGATGGTGATATAGCTCGTGGACTTAGTTGTTGATTTGTTCGATTCGATATGGTTGTAAATGCCGTTTTGAGCCTATTTATTTTTACTAGAAAATATGTATAATAGGACGTATTGTTCAATGATGTAATTATTCATATGGCTATGACGAAGACCGAAGACGACCGACTAGAAGACGGAGAATCAACACTGTATTTTTCCTTTCTTTATTTGGCTTGGCCCAATACTTAGGAAAAAGTCCATGAGCTATATGTTGGTAGTAACTAGGTTGCTATTTATTGTTTTTCATTTTGAATGATTGACAAACCACAAACCACGCTTATAAACGGATTAATGTGCAAAGTGTAACATATAATCGTGTTAATACTCCCACTTACAAACACTAAGTTATAAAGGTTACGAGGTTTCCTACCCTCCGTCAAACTCATGGAAAATTGAAGTCTAAACCGGAATATTATTCTTCCGAGTATGTCGGGGTAATATTTTGGGGGAAAGTTGATAAATTCCTAGAGTGCATTAGATGCCTTTGGTTGTGACAAATCAAACCCCTATAAACCGTATGGGTTGCCGGGTAAGATTCAATTGTCAGACTAATAGGAGTTGACGGTTTAAACTTAGATAGTTCAGCGAGCCATAGAAACCGAATGGGTTGAGGGCAAGTGAACTAGGGGTAAAAGAAGATCGAATCATCCATTAGATGGGTTGGTATTAGACACCACTTTATAAAGAATAATAGAATATAAACCGTATGGGTTGCCCTCTATTAAACTTTGTAAAGAAATCGATCACCACTATGAAGTCACCCAAGACTTCCGGATTTAACATGGGAGTGTGTAAATGCCGATAAAATAGTGGGAGCCTAGTTATGAATAAAGAAAGTCCTTAAATTCTTTACTCGGATCATAATTAAACAAACACTAACGAATCTCAAATTATTCTCTACAGTTAACAAAACTCTCAATATGACAATGAACCCACTCGCTATACTACTTGAAAAGAACGTCCTGACTGGTCCGAACTATGTGGACTGGCTTCGGAACTTGAGGATTGTCCTAACTATGGAAATGCTGGGATACGTCTTGGAGGCGGACATCCCAGCGGCTCCTGCAAGAACCCGAGCCAATCAGGAAGTCCATGAGAAATGGGTAAAAGACGACATAAGAGTGCGAGGGTACATGTTAGGATCAATGACCAATGAGCTTCAACGTGCCCATGAAAAGATGACGTCTTCACGAGCCATCTTAGCGCACCTGGCTGAGCTCTATGGAGAGTATAGCCAAACTGCTAGATATGAGATATCAAAGCAATTATTCGGCGCCAGGATGAAGGAAGGAGAGAGGGTTGGGGACCATGTCCTCAAGATGATCTCGATGATTGAGAGATTGGAAGCTCTTGATTTTCAGATGCATGCATCTCTCCAAGCTGACCTTATCCTGCAGTCACTTCCTAACTCCTTTTCACAATTTGTCATGAACTTCAACTGCAATGAGATTGCATGTAACTTAGCTGGGCTAATGAACAAGCCGACGCCCGCCTCTCGATGAAGACAAAGGGAAAGGAAGTCTGCACTTGTGATTTCTTTAGGACTTGGAAGTCCAAGAATAAGAAGAAAAAGAACAAGAAGCAGTTAGGTCCAATAGCCAAGATCGACAAGGGAAAGGGCAAGGCCCCAATGGTTCAAAAGAGCAAGGGGGCCAAGAAAACGGATGTATGCCTCAACTGCGGTGAGCTAGGCCACTGGAAGAGGTATTGTCCAAAGCTTGACCGAAATGCGCCTTGGTGCAGAACTACGGTTTTAGAAACAAATTGTTACAGAATCGTATATTCTACTTCTTGGATACTTGATTCCGGTGCGAGTTATCACATTTGTACAATGAATCAGGATCTGGAACGACGTAGGAAGCTGGATTCGGGGGAGGTGATGGTCACCATCGGAAGTGGGCATAGTGTCGAGGCTTCTGATATCGGATCCCTTATGTTGGATTTAGAATCTGGTTTTATTCTTAATTTAGATGATGTACTTGTTTTGCCCAAGGGGCACAAGAATATTGTATCAATTCCGGTCATGGACCGAAAGAGATTTCACTTCTTTATTGGAGATGGGTCCTGTCGTATTTATTTCAGAAATAAATTGGTTGGTACTGCTACATTATTAAATGGTTTATACCATTTAAATTTAAAGAATAAAACAATTGTGAACACTATAACTAGGAAGCGTGGTAGGGATGAAACAAACCAAGCACTTAAGTGGCATCTTAGACTTGGTCATATCGGTCAGACCAAGGTTCATAAAATGGAGAAAGATGGGCTTACAGGTCCATTGGGATCAGAACCCTATCCAACTTGTGAATCTTGCCTTCAAGGCAAAATGACTAAGTTACCCTTCGCAGGGACTTTTGAAAGAGCTGCTGAAAAACTTGGATTGATCCATACCGACGTCTGTAGCCCTTTTGAAGTGGCACGAGACGGTTCTCAATATTTCATTACATTCACTGATGACCATACCAGGTATGGATTCGTGTACTTAATGAAACATAAGTATGAAGCTTTTGATAAATTCAAGGAATTTAAAGCTCTAGTTGAAAATCAAACATGTAACCGTGTTAAGACTCTTCGGTCAGACCGGGGTGGTGAGTACATGAGTACCGAATTTGATGAGTTCTTAAAAGAACAAGGAATAGTGTCACAATTCACTCCTCCAGCTACTCCACAATTAAATGGTGTATCAGAAAGAAGGAACCGAACCTTGTTGGACATGGTTCGCTCCATGCTTAACTATACTGATCTACCGATTTATCTGTGGGGTTACGCACTCCTTACTGCTGTGCATATCTTGAACAGATGTCCTTCCAAATCCGTTCCTAAGACTCCCCATGAGATGTAGAGAGGTAGGAAACCAAGTCTTAATCACATTAGGATTTGGGGATGCCCTGCTTATGTCAAGAAGACTTAAGTAGAGAAATTGGAAACTAGGTCTGTGAAAGGTCGTTTCATAGGATATCCAGGGGATTCCATGGGATATCTATTCTACATGCACGAAGATCATAGGATCATCGTTGCTATACAAGCACACTTCCTGGAAGATCAGTTTATTCAGGAAGGAGGGGCAGGTAGAAATATTTCTTTGGAAGAAATAAAAGAAACACCAAATAGGACACCTATGCAAGATATTAGAACCCAACCTTCTGAAATACAAACACAACCTCGCAAGTCTAGTAGAATTTCTCAAATACCTGAGAGGTATGGCTATCTGCATCAAGAGGAACTGGGTGTCCATGAGATGACAGAAAGTAGTCAAGAGAATGATCCTTATACATACGACCAAGCGATGGTAGACGTTGACTCCACCAAGTGGCAAGAAGCTATGGAAGCTGAGATAGACTCAATGCATGCTAATCAGGTCTGGACTTTAGTAGATTGTCCTAAAGGCATAGTGCCTGTTGGAAACAAATGGATATATAGGAGAAAGACTGATGGAGATGGCAAGGTTGATACCTATAAGGCCAGGCTTGTGGCAAAGGGTTATTCCCAAAGAGAAGGAATCGATTACTTCGAGACCTTCTCGCGTGTAGCTATGATTAAGTCTATTCGCATGATGCTTGCTATAGCAGCCCACTTAGATTATGAAATATGGCAAATGGATGTGAAAACGGCATTCCTAAATGGATTCCTCGAGGAGGAGATTTACATGGAACAGCCTAAGGGATTCATATCTCAAACCAATATTCATAAAGTATGCAAACTTCAGCGTGCCATTTATGGACTGAAGCAAGCTTCACGGAGTTGGAATCTTCGTTTTAACGAGACAGTCAAAGAGTTTGATTTTGTCCAAAACGAAGAAGAGCCCTGTATTTACAAGAAGGTTAGTGGGAGCAAAATTGCGTTCTTAATACTATATGTAGATGACATTCTACTTATAGGAAACGACGTAGGAATGCTCAGTTCTGTGAAAGCTTGGCTTTCTAAAGAGTTCTCAATGAAAGACTTGGGAGAAGCAACCTATATTCTGGGTATTCGTCTCTACCGGGATAGAGCAAAAGGAATGTTAGGTCTTTCCCAAGCCCTCTACATAGAAAAGATCCTGAAGCGATTTAGGATGGAAGATTCTAAAAGAGAGTTTCTACCTATGCAACATGGTGCAAAACTTTCCTTAGAGATGTGTCCTCAAGGTGAGGAAGATAGAAAGGAAATGAGCAAGGTACCTTATGCTTCGGCAGTAGGTAGCCTTATGTATGCAATGATTTGCACTAGACCAGACATTTCCTATGCTGTGAGCGTAGTAAGTCGGTTTCAGTCAAATCCAGGGCAGGAACATTGATCGTCAGTAAAGAACATTCTTAAGTACCTAAGGAGGACTAAAGACTTGGTTCTTACATACGGCGGTGGAGAACTAAGAGTGATGGGTTATACTGACTCGGATTTTTCTGGGGACATGGACGCTCAGACGTCCACATCGGGTATATCTTTACGCTGAATGGTGGGGCGATTTCTTGGAGAAGTGCCAAGCAAAGTTCGATTGCTATCTCTACATGTCAAGCCGAATATCGGGCGGCCACAGAGGCTGCTAAAGAAGCTTTTGGATAAAGAAGTTCACCGAGGAACTTCAAGTGGTTCCTAATGCGAGAAGCCCGTGACACTGTTTTGTGACAACGACGGAGCATTGCACGATCTAAGGATCCTAGGGCTCACCACAACACCAAACATATTGCAAGAAAATATCATTTTGTTAGAGAAATGGTTCGGGATGGGAATGTTACACTGCAGAGAGTAGACACAGCAAATAACGTTGCTGATCCGCTTACCAAGCCACTATCTCAGAAGGTCTTAGAGAGACATCTAGAGAGTATGGGTATTAGATACCATAGTTTGTGGCATTGAGTGCAAGTGGGAGATTGTTAGGAATATATGCCCTCGAATGCCACTCAGAGGATGAGAGAGTGAGAGCAATTGTATTGTAATTATGAATATTATATTTAATAAGGCAATTATTATTTCTATATTATTGTATATCACTGACATTGTGATTTGGTATATAGAATAATAGTCCTTGCATTTGAGAGTGAACATTCTACTTCTTATGGAGATAAGTAGATAGGCACTAGAAGTGTTTAGAGCTTGAATGCTTAACTAGTTCGCAAGTCGATAAAACTTAACAGGACATTAAGTTTTAATAAGACTTGTATAACTGATGCTAGGACGTGTGCACGTCTTGATAGCATAGTTATAAGTATATTGGTGGGACCAGTATACTCGAACACGACTCATACTCGATTCAGTCATACGGTATTCACTCTCGGAGAGTCGATGACGAATCGAAAGGTTGTGATAGTATACGTGGATCTTTGACTTGAGGGTTCAGTAGAAGATGTGCCTGTGACGTTTAGTTTGTCATTAGAGTAGTTAGACTCATTTGCTTAATTGCTGAGTCGACCTCGAAGTGCGGACTATACGGGCAGGTAGCGATCTTCTTGTATGCCAAGAAAGGATTCTATCTCCTGTTAGTGAGCAGGCGAATGTCCTATACGGTTAATGGCGAATAAGATCATAAGTCTTTGGCCAAAGCATTCTGATATAGTCGTATTAGATACACTATTAATCAGTCGGTCTTGATTTGTATTAACACATGTATAGAGTCTAGTCAACAGTAGGGTTTGACTTTACCGTGACCCGAAGATTTGACCGGGATATCTGATGAAGGGTCTATACGTATATGGTATTCATGACATAATGGTTCTGGAATGGTTCATTCATTCGTTCTCAGTCGGGGTTTACAGTGCGGCCCGCTAGGCTGGCTAAGTGCTGCCCGCACTCATTGATTCCTCCCAATGCCGGATGAGACGAACCTACGGAGTCGCGCAATAGGATCATTGACGGATAAATATGAATTAATAATATCTCTTATAATATTAGATATTAGTGATTTATCGGATAAATCAAATAGCGGTCTTATGAATTGTAAGTAAGTTACTCGGTGATTACTTTAATTCATAAATTATATTTTTTAGAGAAATGTATATTTGCGTTTGATATAACTAATTAATTGGATTAACTAATTAGTATAAACACATTGGAAATAAAACGGATTCGTTTGACGGACATCCGATTCACGAGGGATTCGTTTGACGAACATCCAATACATGAGCCGAATTAACTCGACCCGTTTCTTGGAAGATTCCCTATAAGCCCCCCCTCCTATCTACTTTGTCTCTCTCTCATTATATAATATACTTGTGGGATCATGTGAGGATTAGAGATGCTTTTAAAAGCATCTTCTACATGTGAGGCTTGGAATTATTTTGTGAAAAGAAAGTCTTTTAATCATAAAAGTCTCCTTCTTCCTTCCCCAAGTGAAAATTTCGTTTTTGAGAGAGCATCAAGAGTAAGAAAAATTTTCTACAGCATATACTTGATCTTAGAGACAAGTTATTAGTAGAAAAGATTGAGAGAAAAATTCCTACAAGCTTCCCTAGCCGCATTCTTAGAGAAAGAAAGTTTGCTGATTTTTTCCGTCAAGTTCCGGCGTGTGAAGTAGAGGCACCGTGCTTTCGGTGTTTGGAACGAAGGGCTCTTCATCATCATCATCATCATCATATGAAGGTTTTTCAAATACATCAAAGGTATGGGACTTTGATTCCTTGATCTTCGTATTTCTTTTCGTATATACGTTACTTGATCGATCCTCTTAGGGATTCCGTTTATTCTTCCGCTGCGTTTATTTTCTGTGGAATCCCAACAGCGTCAAGTATAGATGACTGACCGTGACCCTATAACTTGATCAGGACAATTGAAAGAAGGGTTTATACGTATACTGGTATTCATGACAGAATGGTTTTTGAATGATCCTTATCATTCGTTCTCAGTTGGGGTACAGTGTAGGCCACCAGGCTGGCTAGGTGGTGCTACTACTCTTTGGTTCCTCCAATTGCTAACTGAGACGGACCTACCAAGTCGCGCAATAGGATTGACGACGAAATGAATCGAGCTTATTCTCTCTTTATTAATATTAGATATTGGATATCTAATTTATTGAATATTGGATGTGTAATTAATTTTGGGACATTGGATGTCTAAATTAATTTATTGGATAAATTAATTTACGACCTAATGAATTAAATAAATTACTGGATGATTAATTTAATTTATGAATATAATTATTTCTTGGAGAAATTAATTATATTATTTTGTATTTGATATGATTAATTAATTAAATTAATTAATTGATATAAATACATCAGAACGGAATGGAGTTTTATCTGTTTGGACTCACAGGATTCCGAAACGAACCAAACTCATCCCGGTTCTTCTAGAGGCCACCCCTCTTTTTTTTAGTCTTGCTTGGAATTATCTTCCACCTTAATTGGTGGAAGACCAAAAGACTTAGAATTAGATAATTATTCTTGTGAAGAATAATTTGGGATAAAGACTTTGAATGGTCTTGTATAGTGGAAGAATAAAAGAGACAAAAACATCTCTCTTGGAGTTAGCCTCAGTCGTGAGTTTTTGGAGCAAAGAGAGAAATTTTGTTTTCTTATTTTTCTTCATTATTTTCTTGGAAAATATTGAGAGAGTAAAATTTATTTTTCACTTGGAGTGATATTAATAAATTTAGTAAGTTCCGACTACCTTGTTCTAGCCGTATGTTTGGAAGATAACTAGGTAGGAGTTATTCCGGTCGACTTCCGACGCGTGGCAAGTAGAGGCACGGTGCTTCGGTGCTCGGGATTTCAGAAGCTTGGCAAATCGGATTCGTGAGGAAGATCACCTTAATCTTGGGGAATCGCTTCTGTGAAGGACACCATTTAATTAACGGATTACGAGAGTATGATTTCGAATCTTCCTTTATTTCGTTTTTATTTTCGTATATACGTAGCTTGATCGATCCTCTTAAGGGATCCAGATCGAAATAATTTTCATTTTACCGCTTCTGTCGGGCCTTCGTTTTAGGCACCGAATCCCAATCGTGGTATCAGAGCGTGGTCTTGCGATCGTATATACGATATTTAGCATTTGGAATGCTTGATTGAATGGTTTATGATTTGGAATCATAATCGTATATAAATTCATTTTTTTTTTGAAAAACTGATTTAATTGTATAATTTAAAAATTAGAAAAATAATATTTTTGAATTCGGGACAAAAAGACGAGCCGGAAAAATGGCCAGGACCGTGAAATGGGATCACGGGGCTGCCGGATCGCCCGGCAAGCCTGGATGGGCGGGCAGTGGGCTATTGGCCGATCGGCCTGCCGGCAAATGGGCTTGGCACAGGCCTTGTGTTTTCGGCTCCGTTTTATATTTCATTTGGAAAATTATTTTCCCTCAAATTAAATTGGATTTAATTTGACTAAAATATTATTATGGTAATTTTATTTTAATGGAATTAATTTAATGAAATATTTATTTTGTCCGGAACAAATTAAAATTAACGGTTGTTTGAATTAATTGGATTAATTCGTTTCGATGGATTAATTAATATTGATTGGATCAATATTTAGATTAATTAGAATGCCATTTATTTTAATATGTTTGATGTATTAATTTTGAATGGTGATGTGGTTCATGGACCTAGTTATTCGATTGGGTTGTAAATGCCGTTTTGAGCCTATTTATTTTACTAGAAAAATTTGTATCTAGGATGCAATTTTCAATGTAAAATTTATATGTAATGACGAAGACCGGAGGAAGATCCGTTCAAGAAAACGAAGATTCAAGACCGAAGACTTATAATTAGATTACAGAGTTTTTGATTCTAGGAACACTCCATGAACTATATGTTGGTAGCAACTAGTTGTGAATGCTTATTCATATTGTATGAATGCACAAACGCGAAAATTCTCCCACGACAAATTATTAAGTTTAAAAGGTTTCAAGGTTTTCCTTCCCTCCATCGAGCTTTCGGAAAATTGAAATCCAAACCGGATGTGCTATGCTTCTGTGTTATTGGGGTAGTCGTTCGGGGAGGATGGATAAATTACCAGGAGCACATTGGATGCCTTCGATTGGAGCAAATTTTATCCCTAGAAACCTGTTCGGTTACCGGATAAGATTCAATTATGAAACTTATTTGCGTCGATGGTATAAACTTAACTTGTTCACGAACCATAGAAACCGTATAGGTTGAGGGGAGTGAACAAGGGGAAAAAGAAGATCGAATCATCCATTAGATGGCTTGGTGTGGGACACCACTTTATGAAAATTAATAGACTAGAAACCTGTTCGGTTGCCCTCTATTAAGATTTATAAAGAACTCGATCACCACTATGAAGTAGAGCGAACGATACTTCTGGATTTCACATGGGAGTGTGTTATTCCGATAAAAATAGTGGGAGCTGGGTAATAAGAATAGAAAAGACCTTAATTCTATACGAAGATCATAATTGAATGAGTCACTAATAAATCTCTCGTACTTCATGCAGACGAACATAACTCTCAATATGAAAATGAACCCACTCGCAATTCTACTCGAAAAGAATACCCTAATCGGACCTAACTTTGTGGATTGGCTCTGCAATCTGATGATAGTCCTCAGTATAGAGGCACTGGGATACGTCTTGGAGACGGACATTCCGGCGCCTCCAGTGCGGACAAGAGCCAATCTGGAAGAGATTGAAAACCACGAAAAGTAGATTAAGGATGACGTAAAAGTCCGTGCATACATGATGGATTCTATGTCTAATGAGCTTCAGAGAGCTCATGAGAAAATGACTTCTGCTAGGCAGATTCCATCTCATCTAACTGAGCTTTATGGTGAGCATAGCCGAACTGCTAGATATGAGATATCCAAGCAACTGTTCGGTGCAAGGATGATGGAAGGTGAGAAGGTTAGGGACCACATCCTCAAAATGATATCTATGATCGAGAGATTGGAAGATCTTGATTTTAAGATGGATACTTCTCTTCAGACCGACCTTATCCTACAGTCTCTCCCTGATTCCTTCTCACAGTTTGTTATGAATTTCAACTGCAATGAGATTACGTGTAACTTAGTAGGGTTAATGAACAAACTAGTGACCGCTTTCTTCTAGACCTCGGAGGTCTAAGAACAAGAAGAAAAAGACCAAGAAGCGGACGGGACCACAAGTCAAGGACTTTAAGGGTAAGGGCAAGGCCCCGATGGTTCCAAAAAGCAAGAAAAAGGACGCTTGTCTCAAATGCGGTGAGCTGGGCCACTGGACTAGAGACTGTTTGATTCTTCATGGCACTTCAGTTACAGAACTTTTAGTTTTGGAAACAAATTGTTCTGCTACAGTATTTTCTACTTCTTAGATACTGTATTTTGGTGTTAGTTCTCATATTTGTACCGTGAATCAGGATCTGGAACAAAGTAGGAATCTTGGAGCTGGGGAAGTGATGATCACTGTCGGAAGCGGGCACAGTGTCGAGGCAACCGACATAAGATCACTTCTTTTGGGTTTATAATCCGGTTTTGTTCCGACTTTAGAAGATGTACTTGTTTTGTCCAAAGGGCATAAGAACATTGTATCCATTTCGGTCATGGATCGGAAAGGCTTTTCATTTTTCATTGGTGGTGGTTCCTGCTAAATTTATTTTAGAAATAAACTAGTGGGCACTGCTACATTGTTAAATGGATTGTATCATCTAAATCTCAGTAACAAAGTCGTTGTGAATACTATGACTAGGAAGCGTGGTAGGGATGAAACTAATCAAGTTTTGAAATGGCATCTTAGACTTGGTCATGTTGGTCAGACCAAAGTTTACAAAATGAAAAAGGATTAACTTATGGGTCCATTGGGATCGGATCCCTTTCCTACTTGTGAATCTCGCCTTAAAGGCAAAATGTCTAAGTCTACTTTCATAGGGATATTTGAAAGAGCTGCTGATAAACTAGGATTAATCCATACTGATGTATGTGGTGAAAGCAGCACGTGATGGATATCAATATTTCATTACGTTTACAGATGATCATACTAGGTATGGTTATGTATACTTAATGAAATATAAATCCGAGGCCTTTGAGAAATTCCAGGAATTTAAGGCCCTAGTTGAGAAACAAACCGGTAATCATATCAAAGCACTTCAGTCAGACCGAGGTGGCGAGTATATGAGTACGGAGTTTGACGAGCTCCTTAAATAACATGGAATAATATCACAAATAACACCTCCCGGTACTCCTCAGTTAAATGGTGTGTCAGAAAGAAGGAACCTGACTTTGTTGAACATGGTCCATTCTATGCTAGCCTATACTGACTTACCGATTTACCTGTGGGGGTATGCACTCCTGACTGCTGCATATATCTTGAACAGATGTCCTTCCAAATCCGTTCCTAAAACTCCACATGAGATGTGGGAGGGCAGGAAACTAAGTCTTAATCACATTAGGATTTGGGGATGTCCCGCCTATGTCAAGAAGACTAAGGTGTAAAATTTGGAAGTGAGGTCCATAAAGGGACGTTTCATTGAATTCCCATCTGGGACGATAGGTTATCTATTCTATATGCCTGAAGATCGAAAGATCGTTGTTTCTTTGCTAGCACACTTCCTGAAAGATGAATTCATCCAGGAAGGCGGAGCAGGTAGAAGTATTTCTTTGGAAGAATACAATGAAACTCCTCAGGAGACACCTGTGCAAGAAATTGGAACCGAACCTTCTGAAACACAAGTACAACCACCTCGTAGGTCTAGTAGTGTGTCTCATTTACCTGAGAGGTATCGCCTTGTGCACTTGGAGGAGCTGGGTCTCCATGAGGTTCCAAATGATAGCCAAGTGACTGACCCAATGACCTATGACCAAGCGATGGTGGATGTAGACTCCGCAAAATGGCGTGAAGCTATGGAAGCTGAGATAGACTCGATGCATGTCAATTAGGTCTGGACTCTAATAGACCGTCCTGAAGGCATAATGCTTATTGGGAATAAGTGGATCTACAAGAGAAAGACTGATGGGGATGGCAAGGTTGATGCCTATAAGGCCAGGCTTATGGCAAAGGGTTATACCCAAAAGGAAGGGATCGATTACCACGATACCTTCTGTAATATCCGTAACTTTCTATTTTTAGCAGTTTCCATTTTTGGTGTATGTCTATTTCTATCGACTCGCTTGTAACCGTTTCGACATTGTGAATCTACTTTATTCTTGGAGTTTTTCCATTTGGACGAGTTTTGGAGATGTTTTCACGTAATTTCATTTTATGACATGTTTTGCCGTATGAACATTCGATTCTCGCAAAACTCGTTCATTTTCGTTGTTTCTTGATTTGTACAAGTTCGTATGGTTGAGTTGGTCGTGTTGAAACTTTCGGTTTGTAAATCTGATGTCATTTCGTGATTTTCGGGCACTTGGGCCATTTTTGTAATTTTCTAATAGTTTAGGGAATCTCATTTTCGTTGTCGCATTACGGACCCTTCGGTGGTCGGAATTATATTTTCTTTCAGCGCTTAGATCCGTCGTCTTGTATATTTCGTGTTTATATTTCTAGATGTTTTTGAAGTCGTGTCGGGCTAGATGTTAGCCTTTGATTCTTGCACTCGAGCAGGCCACACGAGTTGTCGATTATGTTTGGCGCTCGGGCGGGGCCGAATGCTAGACAAGGGACATCCAGGGACGCACGAGCAGGAGACACGAGCTAGTGCTCGTGCGCTGCGCTCGTGCGTAAGGACAGAAGTTGGGTAGTGGCCTAGCGCACGACCAGACGCACGAGCACTTGGTCGTGCGTGGTGGTCGTGCGTCTCTGAGGTATTTAAGGGGACAGTCGCGTTTTTCAACGTCATTTTTCATCCCTTCTTCTTCTTCTTCTTCTCCGAGGGTTAGGCGACGTAGACGATTTGGAGGCTGAAGTTTGGATCGTGTAGCATCATCCATCCAAGATTTTGAGTTCTAACAGGAAGTTATCATCATTTAATCTACCTTCTTCACTCCGATTCAAGGTATTTTCGTCTAGAACCCTAGATTGTCAATTTTGGGGGTTTTTCCGGGTTTAGCTTATTAGACTCGAATTATTCTAATATGTTGTGATATTCCTCATCGATTGTTGTTATCGGACGGATTCCAATCCATTTTACCCAGTTAAACTCGTGAATTATTGATTCGGGAAGGTTTTGCGTAAACCCTCGCCCGTATCGATTGATCGTCCATTATCGTAGTTGGTAATCGGGGTTATGGGAGTATTCTTTTCGATTATTGATGTCCGTTGGGACTGAGTTATGTTAATTCTTCGTTTAGGAACCGTCGTTTTCCATTCGGATCATCCGTAGTCGTTTTTCACTTCTGATTCTTCGAAGATGTCACAAAGGCAAGTACTTTACATTTGTTTACATGTTCTAGTATTTGAATTTATGGCCTTATCTTGGTTGTTGCGGATGGATATGTGCATGTTCACCTAGGGACGGTCCGACGGGGCCTCTAGGGATACGTATTGCCGTGCGTGTGCGTATCGCGAACTGTGGTTAGCCACCCAGGGATGTCCGACGGGGCTCTGCGGGGTACGGTGGCCGTGAGTCTCGTACCGACGGTTAACTTTGAATTGTGATTTGTTGGAGATAATGTGTTTTGTAATTGTACATTGTAAATATTTCGGAATATAAAACGTTTTCTAAAATGATTTTTGGCGTATATATTCATCTGATTAGAATGTAGTTCAAATGGATTGTACTTGCACTAGCAGTTGTCGATAACCTCTTAAATGGAGGAAATACTTTTTGTATTTCAGGTATCGATCGTGGGACAAGCGAGCACTCGAGCCGTATGAGGATGATGGGCAAGCATGATACTATTCAGTGGTTGATTACCGGCGTTCTGTCCTGTCGGTTATTATTGATGTCTTATTTTGGGATTTATGTATTTTAAAATTGGTTTAAGTACTCGAGTACTTCCTTTTTAAAAGTATTAATGATGTGATCCCGTTTTGGGAAATGGATTTGATTTCATATTTTATTTGTTGGACTGTAGTCTTTTATTTGAATTGTCGTTTTATTGATGATTGTATGTCGTTGTCGAATGTCTTGTTGGTACGTTAGCCTAGTGAATTCCACGGTGTGGGGTCCACGGCGCTGTAATATGCCCTGACCGTCTTGAGGGTGTTACAGAATATGGTATCGGAGCTTAGGTTTATAGATACCTAGGGTGTCGGTTATTTGGGTCTAGTCGAGTGTTGTTTTTGAACAGTATCGCTGCCATGCCATCATCTCAGTACGCCGGTGCTCGTAAGTTTTTCCTAACCTGACTCGTTTCGCTGTTCTGTTCTATTCCTATCTTAGCATCTTGTTGCGTTTTGCATTTGAATTGTACTTACCCGTTACTTCTTCAGACTTCCTGCTGGTAGAGGACGCGGACGCGGTCGCGGACGCGGTAGGGGACGTGGTGCAGCTGGTGGGGCGGCCATGTCCGATCACTCAGGAACTGATTCGGCGATGCCATCTTTGTCGAACAGTGTTCCCCCTAGTTCCGAAGGTCAGCAGGACCAATATGCTAGCTCCCGTAATGCTAATGAGAATGTCGAAGTGGCTAATATTTTGCAACAAGTAGTGAACCAGATGACGCTACTGACTCAGGCTGTTCTGGTCGGCCAAGCTAATGCCAACCCGGTTCCATCTACTAGATCCAGCAATGACAAGTTACTTCAGGACGTGATTCGTACGCGTCCTCCGCAGTTTGATGGTGCTTCCGACCCTTCCGGATGGGAGAGTTGGCTATTTGAGATGGAAAAAATATTTGAGGCTGCTAATTGTTCTGAGGAGAGAAAAGTACCCATTGCTCAGTACTTCCTCGCCAAGGAGGCAGCGACGTGGTGGCAAGCGGTGAAACCGCGTGACCGGGCAGCCACGTGGTCAGAGTTTCGGGATCTGATGGAAGATGAATTTTGTCCATGGCCAGTGAAAGTGGGGAGGATCCGAGCCTTATTTGAGGCTAAGCCCCAAGATGTTCCTATTTCTCAAGCTATAAAAGACTACAATCAACAGCTACATTATGTGAGAAACCAAGTTCGAGATGAGCTTGATAAGATCTGCCACTTTGATATGCGGATGAAACTGAGGGTGCGCCACTACATGTCTGGTCTAGGGTGCAAAACTTTGAAAGAGTATCAGAATAAAGCAATGGCTTATGAGATGTCGTTTGCTGCGACAGAGACGGCAGCCGAGGGACAGAAACAGAAGACCTCCGGCCAATTTTCGGGAGGCAAGTCTGGTGGGCATCCGAAGGCTCAGTCTGGTTCGAGAGTCTTCGGGGGTCAGTCTTCGTCATTTGGGCGAGGAAATGGTTCTAGGTCTGATCCTACTGGTTCCGTTCGTGGTCCTACATGATTCAACTGTAGTCGTCCGGGCCACATGATGAGTGAGTGTGATAGGCCTCCGATTCATTGTCTTGCGTGCGGTCGGATGTGTCATCGTGCTAAGTTTTCTACGGATGCAGCTCGGACTCCTGTTACTCTGATATCAGCCCCAACTGCGGGAGAGCCGAGTGTGAATCAGGCACCGACAGTTCCTCAGCCACAATAGAGTTTTGGTAGAGGTCGAGGACGTGGACAACCTTCTAGAGGGGGAGCATCTATTGCGGGGTCTGTTCCGCCCCGAGTATATGATATGAGACGAGCAGGAGACCCAGACGCGACGGTGGCTACAGGTACCGTTCACATCCTTGACCATCCTGTTTCCGTACTATTCGATTCTGGTGCTACGCATTCTTTCATCTCTATGGATTGTGTGCGTCGTATGCATGTTGATTGCTTGGTTGCGTGTGAACCATTTGTTGTTAAACTGCCTAGTGGGGATAGCATCGTGAGATTAGAGATTTTCCAGTGAGTATCGCGGGGAGGGTTTGGCCTTCTAATCTGATTGCGGTAGATATTAGAGATGAGGATTTGATTCTGGGTGAGGATTGGCTGGACCGTCATGGGGCGATCATGAATTATAGAACGAGAACCGTTTCGATGTTAGCCTCTAACGGTACCGAGCATTCTTTTGTGGGGCGTAAGCGGAGTAGCCAGAGATTACTGATCAGTGCCTTGAGGGCGGTGAGACTTCTTCGAGGAGGTTTCACGGGGTATTGGTGTTACGCTTTGAGATCGGGAGAAGGGGGAGTCGAGCTCTTGTCTATTCCGGTAGTGTGTGAGTATCCTAACGTCTTTCTAGATGAGTTGCCGGGTTTGCTGCCGGACCGAGAGGTTGAGTTTACCGTCGATTTAGAGCCGGGTGCAGCACCGATTTCTAAGACGCCATATCGTATGGCGCCTACCGAGATGCTTGAGTTGAAGAAACAGTTGGGGGAGCTGCTATACATGGGGTATATTCTACCGAGCGCTTCGCCTTGGGGCGCACCGGTCCTGTTTGTGAAGAAGAAGGATGGGTCCCTTCGTTTGTGTATCGACTATCGAGAGTTGAACAAGGTGACTATTAAAAACAAGTATCCGCTCCCGAGGATTGATGACTTGTTTGATCAGTTGCAAGGGGCAACCGTATTTTCGAAGATTGATTTGAGATCGGGGTATTATCAGCTCCGAGTGAAGGACTCTGATATTCCGAAGACGGCCTTTCGGACGAGATACAGTCACTACGAGTTTGTGGGTATGCCTTTTGGGCTAACCAACGCTCCAGCCTTGTTCATGCAGCTTATGAACAAAGTCTTTAACGAATACCTCGATAAGTGTGTAGTCGTTTTTATCGATGACATCCTGATTTACTCGAGGAGCGAGGAGGAGCACGCCCGTCATTTGCATATCGTGCTAGATATTTTGAGGACTCAGCATCTTTTTGCGAAGTTCTCAAAGTGTGAGTTTTGGTTGCGGGAGGTCATGTTTCTCGGTTATGTGATCTCAGCCGAGGGTGTTCATGTGGACCCACATAAGGTAGAGGCAGTGTTGGATTGGGCACCGCCTAAGAACGTGAAGGAGGTCCGCAGTTTTATGGGATTAGCCGGGTATTACCGTAGATTTGTCGAGGGGTTCTCTAAGCTTGCCCGACCGCTGACTCAGTTGTTACAGAAGTCAGAGAAGTTTGTGTGGACCGATGAGAGGCAGAATAGTTTTGAGGAGTTTAAGAAGCGGTTGACGACCGCTCCTGTCTTGGCTTTACCGAGCGGTAATGAGGGTTTCTTAGTTTTTAGTGATGCTTCGGGCCAAGGGCTCGGATGCGTACTTATGCAGCATGGGAGGACGATTGCCTATGCTTCCCGTCAGTTGAAACCGTACGAGTTAAATTAACCTACGCACAATCTTGAGTTGGACGCAGTTGTATTTGCATTGAAGATCTGGCGTCATTACTTGTATGGCTCGTCGTGTCAGATTTTCACCGATCACAAGAGCCTGAAGTACATTTTTACGCAGAAAGAGCTTAATATGAGACAGAGGAGATGGTTGGAGTTGATTAAGGACTATGACCTAGAGATTCTATATCATCCGGACAAGGCAAATGTGGTGGCAGATGCCTTGATCCGGAAATCGGTATCGCTTCGGGCGCTTGAGTTGCTTACGGCTCAGTCGGGACTTCAACGAGAGTTTATGAGGTTGAGCATTGAGGTTGTACTACTAGATAGTTCCGGGCAGTTGCACACACTTGAGATTTCGTCGTCTTTAGTCGACGACATTAAGTCGGGACAGTTAGAGGACCCAATGTTTATTTAGCTTCGAGAGAGTATAGGGAAGGGGAAAGCCCCGGGATTCGTTATTCATGAGGACGGTGCGTTGAGATTCTGAGGTCGGTTGTGTGTTCCGAATGACTCGGAATTGAGACAGAGTATTATGTGAGAGGCTCACGCGTTGCCTTACTCAGTCCATCCGGGCTCGAGTAAGATGTATAAAGATTTGAGGAAAAATTTCTGGTGGAACGACATGAAGAATGAGGTAGTTCAGTTTGTGGCTAAGTGTTTGACTTGTCAGCAAGTCAAGATTGAGCATCAGCGGCCAGCCGGGTTGTTGAAACCACTTCCCGTCCCGGAGTGGAAGTGGGAGGATATCTCTATGGATTTTGTCACAGGTTTGCCGAGGACGAAGACTAGTATGAATATGGTGTGGGTGATTGTAGACCGACTGACTAAGTCAGCGCATTTTCTGGGCATCAAGGAAACTTGTGGTCCAGAAAAGTTGGCTCGTGTTTTTATCGCACAGATAGTGAGAATTCATGGTACGCCAAGGACCATTATTTCAGATAGAGATGGCCGGTTTGTATTGCACTTTTGGTAGGCAGTACATAAGGCATTGGGGACACGGTTGCATTTGAGTACATCTTTCCTCCCTCAGACCGACGGACAGTCCGAACGTACCATTCAGACGTTCAAGGATTTGTTGCGCGCGTGTGCGTTAGACTGGAGTAGTGATTGGGAGGAGCATCTGGCCTTAATTGAGTTTACTTATAATAATAGCTGGCACGCGTCGATTAAGATGGCACCGTATAAGGCACTTTATGGCCGACATTGCCGATCACCGATATGTTGGGATGAGCATCTAGTTGGCACCAAGACAGACCTTGTATTGGATACGAGGGAGAAAGTTGAATTGATTAGGAAGAGAATATTGGCAGCTCAGAGTCAGCAAAAGTCTTATGCGGATGTTAGGCGTCGACATTTGGAGTTCGAGGTCAGAGATCATGTTCTGTTGAGAGTGTCCCCGACGAAGGGAGTTTTCCGTTTTGGGAAAAAGGGGAAGCTCAGACCGAGGTATATTGGGCCTTTCGAGATATTGGAGAGAGTCGGTGAGTTGGCATACCGTTTGGCTTTACGTCCGTCGCTGAGTCATATTCATAGCGTATTTCACGTTTCCCAGTTGAGGAAGTACGTTCCGGACCCGTCCCACATTATTGATTTTGGAGACGTGGAGATCGAGAAGGATGTTATGTTTGAGGAGAGGCCCGTCAGGATTTTAGAGCGTCGAGACAAGCAGTTAAGGCACAAAACCATTCCCTTGGTTAAGGTGCAATGGTCGAGGCATGGAGTAGAGGAAGCGACGTGGGAGTTAGAGGAGGATATGCGTTCGAGGCACCCCGAGCTTTTTTATTCTTAAGTTTCGGGATGAAACTTTATTTTAGAGGGGGAGAATGTAATATCCGTAACTTTCTATTTTTAGCAGTTTCCATTTTTGGTGTATGTCTATTTTTATTGACTAGCTTGTAACCGTTTCGAAATTGTGAATCTACTTTATTCTTGGAGTTTTTCCATTTGGACGAGTTTTGGAGATGTTTTCACGTAATTTCATTTTATGACATGTTTTGCCGTATGAACGTTCGATTCTCGTAAAACTCGTTTGTTTTTGTTGTTTATTGGTTTGTACAAGTTCATATGGTTGAGTTGGTCATGTTGAGACTTTCGGTTTGTAAATCCGACGTCGTTTCGTGATTTTCGGGCACTTGGGCCATTTTTGTAATTTCCTAATAGTTTAGGAAATCTCATTTTCGTTGTCGCATTACAGACCCTCCGGTGGTCGGAATTATATTTTCTTTCAGCGTTTAGCTCCGTCGACTTGTATATTTCGTGTTTATATTTCTGGATGTTTTTGAAGTCGTGTCGGGCTAGATGTTAGCCTTTGATTCTTGCACTCGAGCAGGCCACACGAGTTGTCGATTGTGTTTGGCGCTCGTGCGGGGCCGAATGCTAGACAGGGGACTTCCAGGGACGCACGAGCAGAAGACACGAGCTAGTGCTCGTGCGCTGCGCTCGTGCGTAAGGACAGAAGTTGGGTAGTGGCCTGGCGCACGAGCACTTGGTCGTGCGTGGTGGTCGTGCGTCTCTGAGGTATTTAAGGGGACAGTCGCGTTTTTCAACATCATTTTTCATCCCTTCTTCTTCTTCTCCGAGGGTTAGGCGACGTAGATGATTTGGAGGCTGAAGTTTGGATCGTGTATTATCATCAATCCAAGATTTTGAGTTCTAACACGAAGTTATCATCATTTAATCCACCTTCTTCACTCCGATTCAAGGTATTTTCGTCTAGAACCCTAGATTGTCAATTTTGGGTTTTTTTTCCTGGTTTAGCTTATTAGACTCGAATTATTCTAGTATGTTGTGATATTCCTCATCGATTGTTGTTATCGGACGGATTCCAATCCATTTTACCTAGTTAAACTCGTGAATTATCGATTCGGGGAGGTTTTGCGTAAACCCTCGCCCGTATCGATTGATCGTCCATTATCGTAGTTGGTAATCGGGCTTATGAGAGTATTCCTTTCGATTATTGATGTCCGTTGGGACTGAGTTATGTTAATTCTTCGTTTAGGAACCGTCGTTTTCCATTCGGATCATCCGTAGTCGTTTTTCACTTCCGATTCTTCGAAGATGTCACAAAGGCAAGTACTTTACATTTGTTTACATGTTCTAGTATTTGAATTTATGGCCTTATCGTGGTTGTTGTGGATGGATATGTGTATGTTCACCTAAGGACGGTCCGACGGGGCCTCTAGGGATACGTATTGCCGTGCGTGTGCGTATCGCGAACTGTGGTTAGCCACCCAGGGATGTCCGATGGGGGTACAGTGGCCGTGAGTCTCGTACCGACAGTTAACTTTGAATTGTGATTTGTTGGAGATAATGTGTTTTGTTATTGTACATTGTAAATATTCCGGAATATAAAACGTTTTCTAAAATAATTTTTGGCGTATATATTCATCTGATTAGAATGTAGTTCAAATGGATTGTACTTGCACTAGAAGTTGTCGCTAACCTCTTAAATGGGGGAAATGCTTTTTGTATTTCAGGTATCGATCGTGGGGACAAGCGAGCACTCGAGCCATATGAGGATGATGGGCATGCATGATACTGTTCAGTGGTTGATTACCGGCGTTCTGTCCTGTCGGTTATTATTGATGTCTTATTTTGGGATTTCTGTATTTTAAAATTGGTTTAAGTACTCGAGTACTTCCTTTTTAAAAGTATTAATGATGTGATCCCGTTTTGGGAAATGGATTTGATTTCAGATTTTATTCGTTGGACTGTAGTCTTTTATTTGAATTGTCGTTTTATTGATGATTGTATGTCGTTGTCGAATGTCTTGTTGGTACGTTAGCCTGGTGGATTCCACAGTGTGGGGTCCACGACACTGTAATATGCCCTGACCGTCTTGGGGGTGTTACACCTTCTCGCCCGTAACTATGATCAAGTCTATTTGCATGATGCTTGCTATAGCTGCCTATCACAATTATGAGATATGGCAAATGGACGTAAAGACAACTTTCCTTAATGGATTCCTCGAGGAGGAAATCTATATGGAGAAGCCTAAAGGCTTTGTGTCCAAGGTCAATATTCAGAAAGTGTGCAAGCTTCAGTGTTTTATTTATGGACTGAAGCAAGCTTCGCATAGTTGGAACCTTCGTTTTGACGAGGCAGTCAAAGAGTTTGACTTCGCGCAAAATGAAGAGAAAGCTTGTGTATACAAGAGGGTTAGTGGGAGCAAGATCGCATTATTAGTACAATATATAGATGACATTCTACTAATAGGAAATGATGTGGGAATGTTCAGTTCTGTGAAAGCTTGGCTTTCGAGTAATTTCTCCATGAAAGACTTGGGAGAAGCAACCTATATTCTTGGTATTCGGCTCTACCGGGATAGAGCGAAGAGAACGATAGGTCTTTCCCAAGCCCTCTATATAGATAAAATATTAAAGCGATTTAAGATGGATGATTCTAAAAGAGGGTTCCTACCGATGCAACATGGAATAAAATGCTCCTTGAAGATGTGTCCTTAAAGTGAGGAACAACGAAAGGAAATGAGTAATATAACATATGCTTTGGCTGTGGGTAGCCTTATGTATACTATGTTGTGTACACCCAGCACAGGGGTGATCGGCATCTTCTCCCGTACAAAGCTTCAAATGGTACCATCTTAATAGAAGCATGCCAACTATTATTGTAGGTGAATTCAATCAACGGCAAATGAACTTCCCAATCAGTTGACCAATCCCAAGCACAAGCTCTAAGCATGTCTTCTACTGTTTGTATAGTCCTTTAGGACTGGCCGTCCGTCTGAGGATGATAAGTCGTGCTAAAGTTTAGCTCGGTCCCCAAAGCTCTGTGAACTGCCTTCCAGAAGTGCGACACGAAACGACCATCTCGATCTGAAATAATGGTCTTCGGTGTCCCATGTAATTTGACTATCTCTGCAATAAATACTCGCGCCAATCTCTCGGGTCCCCAAGTATCTTTAATTCCTAGGAAATGAGCCGACTTGGTTAGTCGATCAACTACAACCCAAATCATGTTCATTCCCGACTTGGTCCTTGGCATACTGGTGATGAAATCCATCGAGATATCCTCCCACTTCCACTCAGGGATCGGAAGCGGCTTTAACATTCCGGCAGGTCGCTGATGTTCAATCTTAACCTGCTGACAAGTCAAACACTTTGAAATGTATTTTGCTACGTCCTTCTTCATATTCCCCCCCCAGAAGTTTTGTTTTAGATCCTTATATATCTTACTGCTGCCCGGGTGAATAGAATAAGGCGCGCTATGAGCTTCCTTCAGAATTGTCCGTGTCAAATCATCAGCATCGGGAACGCAAAGTCGACTCTGAAATCTCTGAACTCCATCATCTTGTATCACGAATCCTGGGGCCTTTCCTTTCTTTACTTCGTCACATAACTGAAGGATCAGAGAATCGTTCAACTGCTTAGATTTGATTTCCTCGACTAGTGATGAAGTCAGTTCCATCACATATAGTTGCCCTTGGATTCCTGGTGCCCATACTTCAATCCCTTCGCGGATCAGTTCCTGTTGAATGCTGGTTTGGGATGTACGTGCTTCCAACACTCGAAGAGAAACAGGTTTACGGCTCAATGCATCGGCTGCTACGTTTGCTTTACCCGGATAACAGAGAATTTCCAAGTCATAATCCTTGATCAATTTCAGCCACCTTCTCTGCCTCATGTTTAATTCTTTCTGACTGAAAATGTACTTGAGGCTCTTATGATCTGTAAAGATCTGGCAATGAGTGCCGTACAAATAATGTCGCCAAATTTTCAAGGCAAAGACCACAGCTGCTAGCTCCAGATCATGAGTCGGGTAATTAACCTCGTACGGTTTCAACTGCCGAGAAGCATAGGAAATCACCTTATCCTTTTGCATCAACACACTTCCCAGACCCTGATTTGAAGCGTCGCTGTATACCATGAATCCATCAGTTCCATCTGGTAACGCTAATATAGGTGCTGTCGTTAGTCTCTTCTTAAGTTCGTCAAAACCAGCCTGGCATTTCTCATCCCACATGAACTTTTGAGTTTTCTGTAATAGCTGAGTGAGCAGACGAGCAATTTTGGAAAATCCCTCTACAAAACGGCGATAATATCCAGCAAGTCCCAAGAAACTCCAGACTTCTTTCACGTTATTAGGAGCTTCCCATTCCAAAATTGCTTCGACTTTCTTCGGGTCCACCTGAACTCCGTCAGTTGATATCACATGCCCAAGTAAAGTTACTTCCCTAATCCAGAACTCGCATTTAGAAAGCTTTGCATACAGCTATTCCTTCCTCAAGATGCTCAAAACCACACGCAAATGCTCAGCGTGCTCCTCTGTGTCTTTCGAATATATCAAGATGTCATCGATAAAGACGACCACAAATTTATCCAAGTATTCCAAGAATACCCGATTCATCAATTGCATGAATACCGCAGGAGCATTGGTAAGTCCAAATGGCATCACTACAAATTCATAATTCCCGTACCTGGATCTGAAAGCAGACTTTGGTATATCCGATTCCTTAATTCTCAACTTATGGTATCCTGATCGCAAGTCAATCTTCGAGAATACCCTTGCCCCTTGCAGTTGATCAAACAAGTCGTCGATCCGAGGTATAGGATACTTATTCTTGATTGCCACTTTGTTGAGCTCCCTGTAATCAATACATAATCAGAGGGATCCGTCTTTCTTCCGGACAAAGAGAACGGGCCCTCCCCAAGGAGAAACGCTAGGTTGAATATAACCCTTTTGTAATAATTCCTCCAGTTGCTTCTTTAGTTCATACATCTCGGTTGGCGCCACGCGGTATGGTGCTCTGGAAATAGGAGCGGCTCCAGGCTCTAATTCGATAGTGAACTCCACTTCTCTCTGCGGAGGTAACCCAGGTAGTTCGTCAGGAAATACATCTAAGAATTCATTCACAACTGGAATAGATGAGAGCTCTACTCCTTCCTCTTTCCTCATGGCATAACACCAAAGTCCATGACATCCCTACTTCAGTAATTTCATGGCTTTCATTGCTTTGATCAATTTTTCCGAGCTTCCCGGTCTCCATCCTCGGAATAAGTGTTCAGATCCGTCATCAGCAATGATAGAAATGACTCTCTTTCAGTAATTCAGAATAGCTCCATAACGGTTGAGCCAATCGTCTCCGAGAATTAAGTCGTCACCATGTATGTCAACTACAATAAGATTTGATGTCCAATCTCTCCCTCCTATAGACATCGGAAAATCTCTAGCTTCTAGGGTTCCCACAATTTTCTCTCCGCTCGGTAATCCCACAACATAAGGTTCACAATCATACAAGCACGAGATTTTCAAACGATTAACACAGTTCAAAGATATAAAAGAATGCGTAGCTCCTGAATCGAATAAGACACTAATTGGTTGCAAAAGGATCTGAATCGTACCTGATGCAACAGCTGTGTTATGATCGTCTGGCTTCTTCATCTCGTAAATACACGGAGGAACGGACCCAGCGCTGGATGCCTCTCTTTTCCCAACATTCTGCTGGTGGAGACCGCTTTGCTGTGTCTGGTTTACACTAGTGTCCTTCGGAACCGGTACAGGAGTGCGAGTTCCAAAAGATCGAGTCGCATTTCCACAAAATATCGCGCCATGCCCTTCCTATACACACTCGAAACAGGTCACAGCATACGCGAAACAGTCACGTCGAACATGCCCCGCTTTGCCACAGTTATAACATTTCTTCCCTGCGTCTGAAACGGTTGGTGCTGCCCGAAACTTCTTTCCACCTCGAGAAGGATGCGGAGGCCTCCTGGATGAATGAAAAGAGGACTGGCCCCTGCGAGGCCCACTACTCTTATTCTCCGTGAAGTTGCCAGACACCTTCTGTTTCTTTGCTTCCATTGACTTTTCTACTGCCGCCTCTTTCATATCATATGCCAGTGCTTTGTCCTGATACTGTCGCAAGGTGGTACATTCAAATCCGGACATATACTGCTGAATTTCCGGCTTCATTCGCATGTCAAAATGAAAAATCCTCTCTGCCTCGGTCCTGACCAAGTGGCGCACATAAGTCAACTCGTGATTAAAAGTCTTAATCACGTCTGTCACAGATGCTTCTGAATTTTGTGGTGAGAAAAACTCCCGGACTCGGGCCTTTCTAACTGGGCGATGACAATACTGCGCTTCCATCATTAATTTAAACTCCGTCCAGTCAACATTATGCTCCTCAGGTCGAATGGCCTCCCACCAGTCGAAAGCCTCCCCTGTCAGAAGATACTGGGCGACCGGAACCTTCCTGTCGTTGGGACAATTAATCCCTGCAAAGATCTTCTCTAACTCCTTCAGCCAATGATCCCAAGAAAGCGTCTCAGCAGAACCGTCAAATTTCAGAGGGTGCAATTTGACCACTTCAGTAAGCCATTTGTCCCCCCGATTATCCTCGTTATGCTGCTGTCCCATCGCCGTCTGCATGCGATCCACAACTTGAGCAAATTGGTTTATCTGAGCAACCACCTGTTGAAGCACTCCCGGCACATTAGGATCTGCATTATTATTAGCTGATCCCTGCTGTTCTCCAGAATGGGAATCGGTTCGACTAGCAGAAATCTCTGGGGTAGACGCCGAATCCTCCTGTCTCACATTTCCACGTCCGCATCCACGACCACGTCCGCGTCCATGACCTCCCCTCGACATACTGTAAACACAATTACTCAATATCCAGGGCAAACTTTCTAAAAGAAAATCCGTCAATATTCACAAAACAGGAATTAAATAAAACGGTAGTATTTGGGATTAGGAGTCTTACAACCACGGTCCACACGACGATGCTGGCTCAGCAGTGATGTTACAAACGACCAATAATCATATAACGTAAACAGACCCAACTAACCCGACTTCCAAGATATCCATGAATCTTAGCTCCGATACCATATTCTGTAACACCCCGAGATATTCGGAATAATTACAGCGCCGTAAACCCCTTTTAGTAAGGATTTACAAGGCTAAATAAAAGAAATCTAAATATAATTCAACCTTACAATTGAAGTTCAAAATACAGAACTGGTTCAACTGATCCAAAGAGTTAACTTATACAACCATATCGAAAATGACATTATTAAAACACACGTACTCGAGTACTAAAGTTAACCAAGAAGACAAAACATAATAACAATAAACATCAACCACATCAATGAGCCATTTCATCGTCCTGTCGGTACTGTGGTTGATTCCCCGCTCCTCGGCTACCTGAACATCAAAACAATGTCCACCCCCGAAGGGGTTAGCAAAACAATGCTAGTACAAGTATCATAATACATAAATCATCAGTGCATCATAAAACATGCAAAACGGTCTTCCGTCATCGGAATCCAACGATGTGAATCCTCACGATTCCATCAACACAATACAGGGTAATCCAGCGATCCAGCGCCCTTGGTATAGATCCCCATGATGATCCCGTCGGACCAATGCATGGTGGAAAACCCGTCCAGCGATCCAGCGCCCTCAGCATAGATCCCCATGATGATACCGTCGGACCAACGCATGGTGGACATTCAATCCAGCGCCCTCAGCATAGATCCTCATGACCCCCTCAGATCATTTATACCATAAACCAATCAATTATGCATACATATATGAGTTTCAATATGTTCATCAATACGAATAATTAACAACGAATACCACGAGAAATTAAAGAAATAAATCTCATATTCGACAACATGAACAAAACCATATGCATGATCAAAGTTCCAATATAAATCAAACTCAACATTGTTGGAACATTTTGTTCCATACATAAATTTAAAGTGTTTTGATGATTAATGTTGATGAGCAAAACAAAACAACAAAAAGACGAAACCAAGCATCGAAGGAAACGAAGTGCAAAAAACTGGAAAATCACAAAGCTAACGTACGTAACAAGGAAACGTTAACATACATAATATATGACAATTAACGTACGTAATAGTATGAAGCTAACGTACGTAAACAAGTTCAAACCAGATGAACGTTGGAGGAGTCAAAGTCAGCAAAGTATACAACGGATATATGACGTCAGCAGTGACGTAGTGATAACGTACGTAACGAAGGAAATGATAACGTACGTAATCAAAATGACGAAACTCCCTGGACTGTTTTGTGAAGATGCTAATGTACGTAACCAGGTAGGGTTAACGTACGTAAACGATGCTTACGTATGTAATGGGAAGTATATAGCGTACGTAATGAAGGTCCTGGCAGCTAACGGCTAGTTTGATCATGAAGCCTATAAATACCATGTCTATGGTATTGATTGAGTACAACAACTTCAAGCATACTACACATTCATCTGAGATTGATAATCATTGTATTGTTGTTGTAATATCGAGCTTACATTGAGTGATTGAGTGTTATACACAAAATCATACACGAGTGATAAAAGAAAAGATACGATTGGATTTGGTGTTATTAGGATTAAGGATCCGGCATTATTAGAATCGCAATCGCTATCGAGTGAGGTTTATCTAGTACCCATGGAAAGCTAGAGAGGTTGATTCCTTGTCCTACAAAAAGGAAAACGGTTTAACTTGGACCGACGCAAAGACAAGTACGAGTGGTTTATCACGGACCAATAGAAGACGTGATTGTAAACGGTTATACCTCGACCGATAGAAGAGAGGCGTAGAGGTTGCTATCTTTAACCTATTGAAAAAGATAAAGAGAGGACGTAGGCTAATTTATAGCCGAACCTCTATAAATCCTCGTGTCCTTTATTTTCCGCACTTAAATTTACGCTTCCGCAAACGGTGCAAATATCCGACCCCGTATCCAACAATTGGTATCGGAGCGGTACTCCAATACGCGGCTTAACATCCGAGGAGAAAAGATCCAATGGCGTTTCAATTTGCTCCTGTCGAAGGCCTTGCTCTCAACCGACCACCATTCATCGATGGCTCAAATTATTTGACATGGAAGAAAAAGATGTCGATCTTTATTCGTGCCTACGATATAGAGATTTGGAAGATTATTTGTCTCGGCCCGAAAGTTCCAATCAAATCCGACGGTACGCTCAAATCTTTCGAAGAATACGACGATGCCGATTGGAAAAATGACCATCTAAATTGTAAGGCTACTCAACTCTTATTTTGTGCCTTAAATCCGGAAGAAGTCAATCGAATCTCATCGTGTGAGAGTGCAAAAGAAATATGGAAAATTCTAGAAATCACACACAAAGGTACTACTCAAGTCAAGGAGACGAAAATCAATATGCTTCTCCATGACTATGAGTTATTCATGATGAAAGGTGACGAGTCCATCACCAATATGCTCGACCGATTTTCGATCATCACCAATGGACTTGCTTCGTTCGGAAAACCACTATCTAGTAGTGAAAAAGTTAAGAAAATTTTACGATCACTACCTAGCGAATGGGACGGCACCGTGACCGCTATTATGGAATCCAAAGATCTCAACACTCTCGATTTTAGCGCCCTCGTTGGTTCGCTAATTAATTATGAGATCGTGTTAAAATCACGAAGTGTCAAGCCGAAACCGAAAGAAAAATCGCTAGCCATGAAGGCTAAGATATCGAGAAAGAAGGAAGAAATCCCGGTGGAAGAAAGCGACGAAGAAGCGGCATATTATGCCAAGAATATTAATAAATTCCAAACTTTATTAAACCGGAGGAAGAAGGATATCTCGAGCGAAACGAAGAAGTTCGACAACTCTTGTCGACAATGTGGAAAACCAGGCCACTTTGCTAAGCATTGCCGTGCCAAACCTAAGAAGGAGGTTCTCGTGGCTACTTGGAGCGATGAAGATGAAGACAATGAATTCATCAATCAAAATAATCTCGCTCTCATGGCCCGTAGTTCGTTCGACGACAGCGACGTCGAAAGCCAAGTAAGTACATCCTCCCGTGATGAACTTTTTGATGCATTTGAATTACTTCATACGGACTTTCAAAATGCATTATCGGAAATCAAATCCCTGAAGTCCAAAATTAAAACTTTGGAAATTGAAAATTCCAAAATTATCGACAAAGGGAAATTTGTTGAAATCGATCATTCAAAGTGTATTGAGAATGAAAATGTTTTGAAGAATGATCTCGCTAAAATTCAAACCGAGCTTAAATCTTTAATAAAGAAATTCTCGTGCAGAAACGAGAAATTTGAACAAATGCTTGGTGTTCAAAAATATACTTTAAATAAAAAGGGGTTAGGATTCAAACCACGTTCGAAAAATGAATCCGTTAATTTCAAGATACCCCATTGCGAAAAGTGTTTAAAAATCGGGCATCATATCTCAAGTTGCAAAAGCCCGAGACGGACGCTAAAATTATGAAAATTTGGGTTCCTAAAGGAACAATCGTTTCAAATATCGTCTACGTTTCTAAACAAAAACCAACTATAGGTTGGATCCCCAAACATTGATTTTTGTATTTTACTCAGGGGGAGTAATTTTAAAACAGATAATATTTTCAGGGGGAGTTAATACCCTTGTATTTAGTTTTGCATATTCCATTATTTATTGAATTTTTTTTTGGTACTTTATTGCATTTTTTTGATGAATACAAAAAGGGGGAGAGATAGGAGAATGGTGAAATAAAGTCGAAATTGTGATTAACCATGAAAGGGGGAGAAAAATCGAAGAAATTCGATATCATACAAAAAGAATTGGAAAAACGAAGGAGTTAAACAAAAATAAGGAGAAGTCGAAAATGAAGGAAAAGAAAAATGCGGAGACATCAAAAAAGACGATGAAAAATTAAAAAGGAGAAAGAAAAGAAGGAGTCGAAAAAGAAATGGGAGAAGAAACTAACGAAACGGACAAAGTCCAAAACTTTGGTCTGTAAAGATATACATATATTTGTATTTTTGCAGGAAAATCCCATTGACGAAGGGTTGTTTTGTAATCATCAAAAAGGGGTAGATTATTGGAACATTTTGTTCCATACATAAATTTAAAGTGTTTTGATGATTAATGTTGATGAGCAAAACAAAACAACAAAAAGACGAAACCAAGCATCGAAGGAAACGAAGTGCAAAAAACTGGAAAATCACAAAGCTAACGTACGTAACAAGGAAACGTTAACGTACGTAATATATGACAATTAATGTACGTAATAGTATGAAGCTAACATACGTAAATAAGTTCAAACAAGATGAACGTTGGAGGAGTCAAAGTCAGCAAAGCATACAACGGATATATGACGTCAGCAGTGACGTAGTGATAACGTACGTAACGAAGGAAATGATAACGTACGTAATCAAAATGACGAAACTCCCTGGACTGTTTTATGAAGATGCTAACGTACGTAACCAGGTAGGTTTAACGTACGTAAACGATGCTTACGTACGTAATGGGAAGTATATAGCGTACGTAATGAAGGTCCTGGCAGCTAGCGGCTAGTTTGATCATGAAGCCTATAAATACCATGTATATGGTATTGATTGAGTACAACAACTTCAAGCATACTACACATTCATCTGAGATTGATAATCATTGTATTGTTGTTGTAATATTGAGCTTACATTGAGTCATAGAGTGTTATACACAAAATCATACACGAGTGGTAAAAGAAAAGATACGATTAGATTCGGTGTTATTAGGATCAAGGATCCGACATTATTAGAATCGCAATCGCTATCGAGTGAGGTTTATCTAGTACCCATAGAAAGCTAGAGAGGTTGATTCCTTGTCCTACGAAAAGGAAAACGGTTTAACTTGGACCGACGCAAAGACAAGTACGAGTGGTTTATCACGGACCAATAGAAGACGTGATTGTAAACGGTTATACCTCGACCGATAGAAGAGAGGCGTAGAGGTTGCTATCTTTAACCTATTGAAAAAGATAAAGAGAGGACGTAGGCTCGTTTATAGCCGAACCTCTATAAATCCTCGTGTCCTTTATTTTCCGCACTTATATTTACGCTTCCGCAAACGGCGCAAATATCCGACCCCGTATCCAACAAACATATGATACTTGCCTCGAAAATGGCAAGAATGAAATACTCCAACAAATGACACGCGTCCGTATGCCACCGCCCCTCGATCGTCCCCAATGAAAGGCTCGGACCTAAGAAATAATAAAGAATTCCTCTCAAGTCGTATGAATGTCTAACAATCCGGTTTACGGCCGCAAGCTCTAAAAAAATGAATTATGCCTGAACTACTTAGCGCGCGCTATGTACTCTATGTAACGTGCGCTAAGCCTGCCTGTTAACGTACGCAAATGACCAAGTCTAGCGTACGCTAGCTATGTCTTGTGATCCTCTCGATCACCGATCGGCCCCGCTGATGACATAACGTACGTTACGTACCAAACGTAGCGTACGTTACTCATTCCCGATAGCGCACGTTAATATGCCTATCTTAGCGTGCGCTAGCTGTGCATGGCAGTTTACTACTAGGCAGAAAACTTGAGCTAAAGGTGATGAAACTCATGAAATCTTCAGTGTTAATACATGCCATCTCCGTGCATATCATGCTCATACGGTTTGTGAAAGATCTTTACGTATTAAATGACTACGAGACACAAGGATACGTATCATCATTACAACACCATAATTCATCTTTGATCTTCAAGAAAATATCCTAAGTTCAATCCATTTCATGTCCCAAAACGTATGATTCCTTTATGTAAGGACATAAGAACTTGGTAATCTCCATATACTGGTCATAATTGGTTTTGAAGATACATGAATATGCTTAGGAGTCCATATACTAAAAAGGTTCAATGGATTATACGATGAATAAGTGCCGAAACGTCAAAAATATCCTTCTAACACATGATGTTCGACTACAAACGAATTTAACTGACTAGATAATCCAAAATCATGATCAAAACGTCCTTCAGAATATTACTAATATTGGTGAAGAATCACCTACCTCAAAGTAGTAAAGAACACGAAGGAACTAGAAGAAATCCAACACCGAGAGCTTGAACAACAATCTCCAATGATCTACAATCTTCGACTCGAGCTAGGATGCTGATAAGAAGGGTTTAGGATGAAGAGAGTAATTCTCTAAGTCCAATGATTCGGATGTGGGAAGTGAAAAGACTGAAAATACGAAAAAGGATGATGTCCTATTTATACAAAGTGGTTATTAGCGCGCGCTAGTCCATACTCATAGCGTACGCTAACGGCTTACTGACTTCACTGTACTCAGCATTTAGCGTGCGCTATCCTCATATCAGTAGCGTACGCTACCGCATTGACTTGGCTTTTTCCCGAAAGCCGTCCAGGTTCATCCCGACATAATCCGACCGAGATCCGCAGCCGATCTCACCTACCGCCCTGTCTCAATCATGCTGACTACGTGTAGCGTGCGCTAAGGTTCATACATAGCATGCGCTACGGCTCCAAATTAGCGTACGCTATATATAGTCGATAGCGTGCGCTACATGCGCAGAATCACAATTTAGATCACATTCATGAAATCATGCGCTCAACAACACCGGATCATGAAATACGGAGAATAATACTCAGATCAAAATGCAACAATTACAATATCACAAGGTTCAATTACATATCATAAATCTCGGGTATTACACCCTAGTCCTTCTCAGGTACTTGAGTATGTGCTTGACAGCAATCCAGTGTCCTAGTCCTGGGTTTGACTGATATCTAGCAGCTATGCTTACAGCATGACAGATATATGGTCTAGTGAAAAGCATAGCATACATGAGACTTCCCACAGCAGATGCATAAAGGACCATCTTCATGTCATCTATCTCCTTTTTTGTCTTGGGACACATATCCTTATATAGTTGAATTCCATGTCTGTAAGGTAGAAAACCTTTCTTGGAATTCTCCATGCTAAACCGATTTAGCACTATATCGATATAGGATGCCTGGGACAAGCACAACATCCTTTTCTTCCGATCATGAAACATCCTGATCCCAAGGATGTGTCCTGCTTCTCCCAGATCCTTCATATCGAACTACTCAGATAGCCATACCCGTACGCCCGACAATTCCTTCACGTTGTTTCCAATCAGAAGGATATCGTCTACATACAGTACAAGAAACACCAACATGTTTCCATCACATTTCTTATACACACAAATCTCACTCAGACATTGGACGAATCCATATGACTGGACAACTTCATCAAACCGAGTGTTCCAAGATCTAGATGCTTGCTTAAGTCCATAAATGGATCTCTTAAGCTTGCACACCAAGTGCTCTTCTCCTCCAGCAATGAATCCCTCTAGTTTGCGCATATAGATTTCCTTGTCTAGACTCCCATTCAAGAATGTAGTCTTGACATCCATTTGCCAAATCTCCAGATCCAAATGCGCAGCTATAGCTAAAAGAATCCGGATTGACTTAAGCATGGCTACTGGCAAAAAGGTTTCATCATAATATATGCCCTCTTTCTGAGTGTAACCTTTTGCTACAAGCCTTGCTTTGAAGGTTTCAACCTTCACATCACCTCCTTTCTTTCACTTGTAGACCCATTTACTCCCAATGGCTTGTATACCATCAAGTAGCTCTACTAGCTTCCACACTTGATTGGAATCCATAGATCCCATTTCTGATTCCATTGCTACTTGCCAGGAGTCAACATCTTTATCTTGGATTGCCTCCTTGTAGGTCCAAGGATCTGATTCATCTTCGCCTGGGATATAGTCCAAAGACTTTCCCGTGCCTATGAATCATTTTGGCTAACGAACAACCCTTCCACTACAACGAGGCAAATCCTGAGTTGGTGTAAAAGTCTCAGAATCAATACGTGGTGCAGTGTTAGTTGGCGCTTGTACGATTGGTATAGATCGAGTCTCGCCCCTCAGCTCTTCCAAAATTATCTCGCTCATAGGCTTATGACTAATCATATAATCCTCTTCCAGGAATTGGGCATTGGTGCTAACTATGACCTGATCCTGGGGACTATAGAACAAGCCACCCTTCATTCCCTTAGGATATCCTACAAACACTCGCACTTCTGTACGAGATGCCAACTTGTCAGCTTCCTTATTCAGCACATGTGCTGGAGTACCCCAAATCTGAACATGTCTTAGACTGGGCTTACACCCACTCCATAGTTCTGCGGGTGTTTTTGAAACTGATTCCGAAGGCACCAGGTTTAGAATGTACGCCGCTGTTTCTAAGGCGTATCCCCAAAACGAAATAGGTAAATCTGAATAACTCATCATTTACCTAACCATTTCTAAAAGAGTCCTATTCCTTCTTTCAGCCACACCATTCTGTTGTGGAGTTCCTGGCGCTGTGAGCTGGGACGAGATCCCCTCATTCGCCAAGTAATCCAAAAACTCTCCACTAAGGTATTCGCCACCACGATCAGATCGTAGTGACTTGATACTCTTCCCATGACACTTCTCCGTTTCAGCCTTGAAGTCTATGAACTTGTCAAAGGCTTCAGACTTACGTCGCATCAAATAGATGTATCCATATCTCGAATAATCATCTATAAATGTGATAAAGTATTCGAAACCACCCCTAGCCTGGATATTCATCGGACCACATACATCCGTATGAACCAATTCTAACACATTCTGAGCATGGTTTCCCTTGGTTTTAAAAACCCTTTTTGGTCATCTTACCTTCCAGACAGGATTCAAAAATTGGAAATGACTCGATTTGGAGATCATCCAATGGGCTATCATCTACCAATCTTTGAATCCTCCCAAGGTTTACATGCCCTAACCGTAAATGCCACAGATATGTTTGGTTTATGCTTGAAGGTTCTTTTGTCTTTTAAGGTTTAGACAAAGGGTTAAGTGATTTATGCATAGGAGTTTGTGCAGTATTAACGACATATAGTCCATCATTAAAAATACCTTTGCAAATATATTCACCGTTCCTTTTCCTAATAATGGCATTATCATCAAAAGAAACTGATTAACCATTGCATTTTAATTTATAAACCGAAATTAAATTCATTATAAAATCCGGTACTAATAATACATTATTGGGGACTAATAATTTATTATTAATTTTCAACTGTGTGACTCCCACTGCATCAGCTATAAGTTTGGAATAATCGCCCCAGTTGATGGTAATCTCGCCCGCACTAAGCTACTTTTTTACCTGAAAACCATGCGAGTCAAAGCAAACATGATCAGTGGAGCCTGAATCGACTATCCACAAAGTGGAAGAACAAGCTGCCAAACATGTTTTGACTACTAGTGTGCGAGACATACCTTTCTTAAGAGCAGGGCAGCCCGCTTTAAAATGTCCTTTCTGACCGCACTTGTAGCACTTTGCCTTTGGCTTTTTGTTCGCTTCGGGGTGAGGAGCCTTGCTTTTCACCTTGAGGGTTGCCACTTGCTTCTGGCCATCCTGCTTTTTTTTCTTTCCCCATTTGGGTTTGGAAGAAGTAGCACCGGTTGCCGCAAGAACCTGATAATAACCTTGTTTGAAGAGACCTTCAGCGGATTGAAGCTCTGTCAGAAGTTCCGCCGAAGTATATGTCCTATGGTTCATATTGTAGTTAAGGCGGAACTGCTCAAAGTTTCTTGGTCAGCTACCCAAGATAATATCGACCTAATTTCTGCATCGATAGAAGCCCCCAGTATGCTCAGTTCGTTCAAATGAGACATTATTTTCAGAACATGATCCCTTACTGGGGGCCCTTCAGACATTTGGGTTGCCATAAACACCCTCATTGCATTTTGTCTAGCCGCCCGGTTCTGATGACCCAACATCTCGGTGAGACTTTTCATCATTTCCGCGGATGAGCCCATCGTCTGATGCTGATGCTACAATACATTTTTCAGTGAAGCCAAAATGTAAAAGCGAGCCATCTCATCATACTTCTTCCATTTCCGGAATTCATCCAACTCTCCAGGAGTGGCATCCAGTTCTGGATCTAGAGGGCTCTCCTCAGTTAAGACAAATTTATGCCCCTCAGCAGTCAGGACAATGTCAAGATTTCTTTTCCAATCGGCAAAGTTAGTGCCATCAAGTTTATTTTCTTTGAGAATAACAGCTAGTGGATTGAAAGACATCTTAGATAAAAATTAAAAACATCCATCACATAATACATAGCAAAATATATCGAAAAAACCTCAAAACACAATATATATGCTAGCAACCAACACCTCGAAAAATCCGCATATGCAAGCCACGATCGTGTGGACGTTTACACACATATTTTCCAAGTAGAATTTTACGTCTTTAATTTTACTATCTAGTCAACTTACGTTATGACAATTAAAATTAATAGTTGGTTCCTCTTGGCCATGTATTAATTAACATAGAATCCGATATGGAGCTTATTAATTAATACACCTAAGTGAACACCATAATTTAACATCCTTAAAATATTATATTTTAAATAATAGTCTTACAGATGGAGAGTAACTATCATAAAGAAATAATATTTACCTTATGTTACCATTTTGAAATTTAAAACTAGTGAACCTATAATTAGCACATCCGATATGGACGAAGACCCTAATGTCAATGCGCATGCTAATTACTTCACAATTTAAATTAATTATGGAGGCCAGTTTGATTTTATTTTTAAAAAAAATAAATTAATTTAATCATTTAGTTATATTAGCCTTAAGGTCTTTAATTTTCTCGTCCTAACATGCAGAAAACATATCACGCATACATTTATACATGCCATGCATCAAAATAATAAAAAGCAAAAATAAAGCATGGATAAGTAAATTATCCAATTATCATGGTCTTTTTCCTTGAGTTGAACCCGAGAAAATCTTCGACTCGATCTCTCCCACTGAATCAAGCATCTCGTTGCTCCTCCCCCGGTCGGGCCGTGGATTTTCAAAATTAAAATTTAACTTTTATACAAAATTAATTACATAAAAAAATTAATTTTAAACCCCGACTCTCCAGTGGACGCAACGAACGACGGCGAAACGGAGACTAAAAAGCGGACGACCCTCGAACCAAAGAAACCGGCGGTCCTAGCAATGCTCGGGCAATACTGCCGTGTCGCTGGGCAACGCCGGCTCATTGCTTGGCCATGGCCGCCAGTTAGCCTTGCATCCGGTTATAATTTCTTCGTGATCCCGTCTTTTCCGAATTCAATTACAATTTTATACAAAATAAAATACATCGAAATTACAGCAAGATTACACGAAAAACAAAACACCTAGAACTACCCGCGGATTTTCTCATGAGAAAAACCATTACATGCCTAAAAAAAGGGCCAAACCAACAATTGCATAAATAATAAAAATAAATAAATAAACCATTCACATAAACCATGATAATTGGATCATATCACATGCAAGAATACATCTAGCAAAATATTCCAACATCAAAATATATGAATATTTAAATTTCTATCAATTAATCACCAAAATTAATTAAAATAGCAAAAAGCCTAAAAATACGGCTCTGATACCAATTGTTGGAAAGTAAAACGCAGCGGAAGCGAAGTTTGGGAAAGTCTGATAATTGTGTTTTATGCATCCACGAGCATAAGATCTATTTAGGCATGCTAATTAATTAATTACTAAGACTAATAAGCAATTTAAATATTATTTATTATTTATTAATTAAATATGTCAGTTATATAAATATTCTAATCTAGATTTAAAATATCATAGGAGATTACCTTTGAAGCTAATTGGTTGCTTTTGTCTTGATCACCTTCTAGTTCTACCTTTAGACCTTCTAGAGTATGATCCGCCTTAACCCGGACGTTGTGTGGGCCCGTGTTTAATATATCGAATGTCCATTAATTAATTATAAGCTACTGACAGCTTTAATTAATTAATAACTTGTCCAAGAGTAGTACCACTCGAACCTTATTATTATATCAGAATTAAATCCACCCACAGGGTTTAATATAATAATCATTAACGAGCTCCTCAAGGGGACATCATTAACCCGCACGAGCCGGGACACGATTTCTAGTAATAATAACAACAACTGTCATATAAATAATATTATTGCCCAAAATACGAGGCTTACTGAGTCGGTCATTTTGACTCTCACCCATGGTAAATCAAAGCAATAAGTATTATAAATACACAATTAAATATTATATACTTAGAATTAAGAAATAATAATTATCCGAGATTTACGTTCTTCTTACAGTCAGTACATAAGACACTATCTCACCTCGATCCAGTTCAATGTATGCAAATACGCTAATGCATGCTAATAGAAAAACTAACTAATCTCAAGCATACACTACAACCTTTTATATAAATTGTCTAATAATTATATAGGTTGTGAACTATTATATTATTTTATAAGGTAACGATAATGTGATCTTCTGTGTGACACCAACACACCACGTTATCTACAATATAAAATAATTAGACATTTCATTTGCCTAACCATAACGTGAATAAATATACAAAACATGTGATTAAATGTAATTAATATTCTCATAGGTAGTTACGAGGAAATTAGGTAATACAAGCATAAAGTATGCTTTGCAGTATACAATCCTAACAGTTAATGGCAAATGAGATCATAAGTCTTTGGCCAAAGCAGTTAGATCTAGTTGTATTTGATACACGAGAGCTCGGTGATCTCAGTTTGTATTAACAAATGCATAGAGTCAAGATACAATAGGGTTTGACTTTACCGTTGCAACACCCCGATATATTCAGAATAATTACAGCGCTGTAAATCCTTTGTATAAGAATTTACAAGGCTAAATTGGAAACATACAGAAAATAACATGAAAGTGTCAATAAGGTTACAATACGAAACCAGTTTCGTAGATTCGAAAAGTCCAATAATACAAACATATCCAAAACATCAAGGACATACGCGTACTCGAGTACTAAGAAAACGAAACAACAACAACATTTAACATCACTGAGCCACTTCATCGTCATGGCGGTACTGTGGCTGCTTCCCCGCTCCTCGACTACCTGAACATCAAAACAAATGTCCACCCTCGAAGGGGTTAGCAAAACAATGCTAGTACAAGTATCGGAACACACAAATATGCAACAACAATGCATAAAAACATACACAATACGGACTTCCGCTACCGGAATCCAACAATATGAATCCACAAAATTCAATCAACACAACATGGGTATTCCAACGATCCAGCACCCTCAGCATAGATCCCAAGATGATCCCGTCGGACCAACACGAGGTGGAAAAACCCGTCCAATGATCCAGCGCCCTCAGCCTAGATCCCAAGATGATCCCGTCGGACCAACACGAGGTGGACATCCGATCCAGCGCCCTCAGCATAGATCGCTTGATCCCTTCGAATCATCACAACTTACACATAACACAACTATGCATATACATATGCAAGAAAATCGATATGTTCATCAACATGAACGTACATCAAATTGATAGCAAATGTCATGACAATTTAATGAAATAATCTCATGTTAACAACACGAATAAGCCATATGCATGATCAAATTCATCAATTATTCACAAACTTTCAAAATACGATACTTGCCTCAACAAATGGTGACAAGAATTTCTACTATCAATAGTCTTCAATCCGTTTAGAGAATTCTCACTTGATCGGCTCACCGGAATGCAAACCTTCATCGAACAATAATGTCGGTATAACTAACGGTTCCGGATAATCGTTTAAATCATCAAACGAATCATCAAAAGGCATGATGCACCCTATAATGGCGATGGACTATTTTGCCCTAACACAATTTAGTTGGACCGATACTACGCTATTCGTCCTTGCAATAGCTCAATAGAATACTTTCTAAGTTCCAACACAATTCCTTCGGTTGATTGGTGCAACATAACATGGAATTCATCCTAGGAGGATTCTAATCATGTTCTATTATAACAAGATATCCGAAATTTGATGAATCATCATAAAGACTTGTTCACTAGTTTCAATATCATCTCCTTCTACGAATTAATCCTTAAGTTCAATCCATTAATTCTTCACCGAAATGTTCGATCATACCATTATCATGAACTAAGATAATCTTCGAAAACTAGATATGATTGGGTTTACAATCTCAATATGCACTAATCAATAGTCTAATCACTATAAGGTTTGCTCAACGATTTCAACAACGAAGAGGAATCGAAAATAATTGAATTTAATCTTCTAAACCATGATGAAAGGCTCTTCAAGAAGATAACTAGTTTGGTATACTCAAAACAGGTCCAAAACGCTACTAATATCATGCTAAATTAGTTGGTGAAGGATCACATACCTCAATAAATTTATGAACAACGAAGAACTTGAATAACTCAACCACCGGAAGCTTGAACACCAATCTACAAGGCCTAAGCTTCCCAAGAATCGTCCCAGAAGATGATATGAAGGATAAGAGGTGATGAAAGATCTCCAGAACACGAAAAATCATCCAAAGGAAAGGTGAGAAATGAAATAGGGTCGAGGTCTATAAATAGAATTTTGGGCATTATGTACGTTATGCAAATAACCTTACGTACGTAGCAAACTTAACGTACGTTATACCCTAGCTTTAGCGTACGTAGTCGTCTGACCAGAACTCACTAGCCTGATTTTGGCATTGCCTTACGTACGTAATCACAATGGTTTTACGTACGTAATATCCATGTCCTTAGCGTACGTAAAACATGCACCAAAGCGTACGTAACACCTATGTCCACGTTCACGCGGAACATCACACGAATCTTCCTCGGCCCCTTCCTTGGACCCCACACGCCGACCCTTATCCGATCCTAAGTTGACTTAGCTTACGTACGTTAAGCACATCAGATAACATACGTAATACTGCAGTCTTAGCGCACGTTATGGACGCCTGATAGCATACGTTAACACGTGCAAACCTATGCATGCAGAATGCTGGAGATACCAAAACATAAAGATACGAAATACGGGAAACCAACCTCCGAATAATACCATCACAAAGTTAAATCTTACAAGATAGATACACAATAATTATACGGGCATTACATACTACCCCTCTAAAAAGAAGTTTCGGCCCGAAACTTAAATCGCAAACAATTCCGGGTACCTCGACTTCATACTATCTTCCGTCTCCCAAGTTGCTTCTTCGACTCCATGCCGAGACCACTGAATATTTACCAAGGAGATCGGTTTATTCCTCAATTGCTTGACTCGACTCTCAAGTATCTTGATTGGCTTTTCTTCGAATGAGCCATCATTAGCCATTTCAATCTCGCCAAAGTCAATGACATGACTGGGATCCGGTACATACTTCCGCAGTTGGGATATGTGGAAAACATTATGAACATGACTTAACGATGGCGATAAGGCCAATCTGTACGCCAACTCCCCAACTCTTTCAAGAATTTCGAATGGTCCGATATATCTAGGACTCAACTTTCCTTTCCTCCCAAAATGGAAGATTCCCCGTGTAGGAGAAACCTTCAATAGCACATGATCCCCGGTCTCAAATTCCAGCGGGCGATGGTGCACATCTGCATAAGACTTCTGTCGACTCTTGGCAGTCAACAACCTTTCACGAATCAAAGCTATCTTCTCTTGAGTCTGAACTATCAATTCTGGTTCCGTCCCGATCAAGTCCGAAGAATCATCCCAGCATAGGGGTGATCTGCATCTTCTCCCGTATAAAGCTTCAAACGGTGCCATCTTAATAGAAGCATGCCAACTATTGTTATATGTGAATTCAATCAACGACATGTGAACTTCCCAATCAGTTGAACAATCCAAGGCACAAGCTCTAAGCATGTCTTCTACTCTTTGCATAGTCCTTTCAGACTGACCGTCCGTTTTAGGATGATAAGCCGTGCTAAAGTTCAGCTCGGTCCCCAAAGCCCTGTGAACTGCCTTCCAGAAGTGCGACACGAAGTGACCATCTCGATCTGAAATAATGGTCTTCAGCGTCCCATGCAATCTGACTATCTCTGCAATAAATACTCGTTCCAATTTCTTGGGTCCCCACGTGTCTTTAATTCCTAGGAAATGAGCCGACTTGGTTAGCCGATCAACTACAACCCAGATCATGTTCATTCCCGTCTTGGTCCTTGGAATATTGGTGATGAAATCCATCGAGATAACCTCCCACTTCCACTCAGGGATCGGAAGTGGCTTCAACATTCCGGCAGGTCGTTGATGTTCAATCTTAAACTGCTGACAAGTCAAACACTTCGAAACGTATTCTGCTACGTCCTTCTTCATATTTCCCTACCAGAAGTTTTGTTTTAGATCCTTATACATCTTACTGCTGCCTGGATGAATAGAATAGGGTGCGCTGTGAGCTTCCTTCAGAATTGTCTGTCTCAAAACATCATCATTGGGAACGCAAAGTCGACTCTGAAATCTCAGAACTCCATCATCTTGTATCACGAATCCTGGGGCCTTTCATTTCTTTACTTCGTCACATAACCGAAGAGTCAGAGAATCGTTCAACTGCTTAGATTTGATTTCCTCGACTAGTGACAAAGTTAGTTCCATCACATATAGTTGTCCTTGGATTCCTGGTGACCATACTTCGATCCCTTCGTGGATCGGTTCTCATTGAATGATGGTTTGGGACGTAAGTGCTTCCAACACTAAAAGAGAAACAGGTTTACGGCTCAGTGCATCAGCTACTACGTTTGCTTTACCCGGATGATAGAGGATTTCCAAGTCGTAATCCTTGATCAATTCTAGCTACCTTCTCTGCCTCATGTTTAATTCCTTCTGACTGAAAATATACTTGAGGCTCTTATGATCTGTAAAGATCTGACAATGAGTGCCGTATAAATAATGTCTCCAAATTTTCAAAGCAAAGACCACAGCTGCTAACTCCAGATCATGAGTCGGGTAATTAACTTCATACGGTTTCAACTGTCGAGAGGCATAGGCAATCACCCTATCCTTTTGCATCAACACACATCCCAGACCCTGATTTGAAGCATCGCTATATACCATGAATCCATCAGTTCCATCTGGTAATGCTAGTATAGGCGCCGTCGCCAGTCTCCTCTTAAGATCATCAAAACTAACCTAGCATTTCTCATTCCACGCGAACTTTTTAGTTTTCTGTAATAGCTGAGTGAGCGGACGAGCAATTTTGGAAAATCCCTCTACGAAACGGCGATAATATCCAGCAAGTCCTAAGAAACTCCGGACTTCTTTCACATTATTTGGAGATTCCCACTCCAAGATTGCCTCGACTTTCTTCGGGTCTACTTGAACTCCATAAGCTGATATCACATGCCCAAGGAAGGTCACTTCCTTAAGCCAGAAATCACATTTAGAAAGTTTCGCATACAACTATTTATTCCTTAAGGTGCTCAGAACAATACGCAAATGCTCAGCATGTTCCTCGGGGTCTTTCGAATAGATCAAGATGTCATCAATGAAAACGACCATGAACTTATCCAAATATTCTAAGAATACCCAATTCATCAATTGCATAAATACCGCATGAGCATTGGTAAGTCCGAATGACATCACTACAAATTCATAATGCCCGTACCAGGATCTGAAAGCAGATTTCGGTATATCAGATTCCATAATCCTCAGCTGATGATATCCTGATCGCAAGTCGATATTAGAGAATACTCTGGCCCCCTGTAGTTGGTCAAACAAGCATCGATCCGAGGTATAGGATACTTGTTCTTGATTGTCACCTTATTTAGCTCTCTGTAATCGATACATAATCGGAGGGATCCATCTTTCTTCCGGACAAAGAGAACGGGCGCTCCCCAAGGAGAAACGCTAGGTTGAATGTAACCTTTCTGTAATAATTCCTCCAGTTGCTTCTTTAGTTCATACATCTCGGTTGGCGCCATACGGTATGGTGCTCTGGAAATAGGAGCAGCTCCAGGCTCTAATTCGATGTTAAACTCTACTTCTCTCCATGGAGGTAACCCAGGTAGTTCGTCAGGGAATACATCTGAGAATTCGTTCACAACTAGAATAGATGAGAGCTCTACTCCTTCTTTCTTCATGGCATAGCACCACAATCCGTGACAACCCTGCTTCAGTAATTTCACTGCCTTCATAGCATTGATCAATTTTCCCGAGCTTCCTGGTCTCCATCCTTTGAATAAATGTTTAGATCCGTCATCGGCAATGATAGAAATGACTCTCTTTCGGTAATTCAAAATAGCTCTATAACGGTTGATTCAATCATCTACGAGAATTAAATCGTCACCATGGATGTTGACTACAATAAGATTCGATGGCCAATCTCTCCCTCCTATAGACACTGGAAAATCTCTAGTTTCTAGGGTTCCCATAATTCTCTCTCCGCTCGGCAAACCCACGACATAAGTCTCACAATCAAGTAAACACGAGATTTTCAAACGATTAACACAGTTCAATGATATGAAAGAATGTGTAGCTCCTGAATCGAATAAGACACTAATTGGTTGCAAAAGGATCTGAATCGTACCTGACGCAACAACAGTGTTCCGGTCGTCTGACCTCCTCATCTCGTACAGGCGCAAAGGAATGGACCCAGCACTGGATGCCACTCTTTTCCCAACATTCTGCTGCTGGAAACCACTTTGCTGTGTCTGATTCACACTCATCTCCTTCGGAACTGATACTGGAGTGCGAGTAACAACAGATCTAGTTGCAACTCCGCAAAAAGCCGCACGGTGCCCTTCCTCTCCACAATCGAAACAAGTCACAGCAGATGCGAGGCAATCACATCGAATATGCCCTGCTCGACCACAGTTATAACACTTCTTTGATGCGTCTGAGACCATTGATGCTGTCCGGAACTTCTTGCCACCTCGAGAAGGATGCGGAGGTTTCTTAGATGAATAAAATGAGGACTGGCCCTTGCGGGGCCTACTACTCTTGTTCTCCGTAAAGTTGCCGGATACATTCTGATTCTTTGCCTCCATCGATTTCTCCACCGCCGCCTCCTTCATGTCGTAGGCCAGCACTTTGTCCTGATACTGCCACAAGGTAGTACACTCAAATCCAGACATGTACTGCTGAATCTCCGGCTTCATCCACATATCGAAATGAAAAATCTTTTCTGCCTCGGTTCTGACCAAATGCCACACACAGGTTAGCTGGTGATTAAAAGTCTTGATTATATCTGTCACAGATGCTTCTGAACTCTTCGGTGAGAAAAACTCTCGGATTTTAGCCTCTCTAACTGGACGAGGACAATATTGTGCTTCCATCATTAGTTTGAATTCCGTCCAGTCACAATTATGATTCTCCGGTCGAATAGCTTCCCACCAGTCAAAAGCCTCCCCAGTCAGAAAATACTGGGCAATAGGAACTTTCCGATCCTCGGGACAGTTAATCCCCGCAAATATCTTCTCTAACTCCTTCAGCCAATGATCCCAAGTAAGTGCCTCAGCAGAACCGTCAAATTTTGGCGGGTGCAATTTGACCACCTCAGTAAGCCATCTGTCTCCCCGGTTATCCTCGTTATGCTGCTGTCCCATTGTTGTCTGCATGCGGTCAACTACCTGAGCGAACTGGTTTATCTGAGCAACCACCTGTTGAAGCACTCCTGGCATGTTAGGATTTGCGTTGTCATTCGCTGATCCTTGTTGTCCTCTATAATGGGAGTCAGTTCGACTAGCCGATAATTCTGGAGTAGTCGCTGAATCCTCTTGTCTCACATTACCACGTCCGCGTCCACGTCCTCCTCTCCACATACTATAAACACAATTACTCAATATCCAGGGCAAAATTTTCAAAAATAAAGCCCGTCAATATTCACAAAACAGAAATTAAGTACAACGGTAGTATAAGAGATTAGGAGACTTACAACCACGGTCCACATGACGACGCTGGATGAACAGTGATGTTACGACTGACCCGTAAATAAAATAACGTAAACAGACCCAAAAACCCGACTGCCAAGATATCCATGAATCTTAGCTCTGATACCATATTCTGTAACACCCCGATATATTCGGAATAATTACAGCGCCGTGAATCCTTTGTATAAGAATTTACAAGGCTAAATTGGAAACATACAGAAAATAACATCAAAGTGTCAATAAGGTTACAATACGAAACCAGTTTCGTAGATTCAAAAAGTCTAATTATACAAACATATCCAAAACATCAATTACATACGCGTACTCGAGTACTAAGAAAACGAAACAACAACAACATTTAACATCACTGAGCCACTTCATCGTCATGGCGGTAATGTGGCTGCTTCCCCGCTCCTCGGCTACCTGAATATCAAAACAAATGTCCACCCCCGAAGGGGTTAGCAAAACAATGCTAGTACAAGTATCGGAACACACAAATATGCAACAACAATGCATAAAAACATACACAATACGGACTTCCTCTACCGGATTCCAACAATACGAATCCACAAGATTCAATCAACACAATATGGGTATTCCAACGATCCAGCGCCCTCAGCATAGATCCCAAGATGATCCCGTCGGACCAACACGAGGTGGAAAAACCCGTCCAATGATCCAGCGCCCTCAGCCTAGATCCCAAGATGATCCCGTCGGACCAACACGAGATGGGCATCCGATCCAGCGCCCTCAGCATAGATCGCTTGATCCCTTCGGATCATCACAACTTACACATAACACAACTATGCATATACATATGCAAGAAAATCGATATGTTCATCAACATAAACGTACGTCAAATCGATAGCAAATGTCATGACAATTTAATGAAATAATCTCATGTTAACAACACAAATAAACCATATGCATGATCAAATTCATCAATTATTCACAATCTTTCAAAATACGATACTTGCCTCAACAAATGGCGACAATAATTTCTACTATCAATAGTCTTCAATCCGGTTGGAGAATTCTCACTTGATCGGCTCACCGGAATACAAACCTTCATCGAACAATAATGTCGGTATAACTAACGGTTCCGGATAATAATTCAAATCATCAAATGAATCATCAAAAGGCATGATGCACCCTATAATGGCGATGGACTATTCTGCCCTAACACAATTTGGTTGGACCGATACTACGCTATTCGTCCTTGCAATAGCTCAATAGAATACTTTCTAAGATCCAACACAATTCCTTCGGTTGATTGGTACAACATAACATGGAATTCATCCTAGGAAGATTCTAATCATATTCTATTATAACAAGATATCCGAACTTCGATGAATCATCATAAAGACTTGTTCACTAGTTTCAATATCCATAAGGTCAATCCATTAATTCTTCACCGAAATGTTCGATCATACCATTCTCATGAACTAAGATAATATTCGAAAACTAGATATGATTGGGTTTACAATCTCAAGATGCACTAATCAATAGTCTAATCACTAGAAGGTTTGATCAACGATTTCAACAACTAAGAGGAATCGAAAATAATTGAATTTAATCTTCTAAACCATGATGAAAGGCTCTTCAAGAAGATAACTAGTTCGGTCTACTCAAAACAGGTCCAAAACGCTACTAAGATCATGCTAAATTAGTTGGTGAAGGATCACATACCTCAATAAATTGATGAACTACGAAGAACTCGAATAAACTCAACCACCGGAAGCTTGAACACCAATCTACAAGGCCTAAGATTCCCAAGAATCGTCCCAGAAGATGATATGAAGGATAAGAGGTGATGAAAGATCTCCAGAACATGAAAAATCATCCAAAGGAAAGGTGAGAAATGAAATAGGGTCGAGGTCTATAAATAGAATTTTGGGCATTACGTATGTTATGCAAATAACCTTACGTACGTAGCAAACTTAACGTACGTTATACCCTAGCTTTTGCGTACGTAGTCGTCTGACCAGAACACACTAGCCTGATTTTGGCATTGCCTTATGTACGTAATCACAATGGTTTTACGTACGTAATATCCATGTCCTTAGCATACGTAAAACATGCACCAAAGCGTACGTAACACCTATGTCCAGGTTCACGCGGAACATCACATGAATCTTCCCCGGCCCCTTCCTTGGCCCCCACACGCCGACCCTTATCCGATCCCAAGTTGACTTAGCTTACGTACGTTAAGCACATCAAATAACGTACGTAATACTGCAGTCTTAGCGCACGTTATGGACGCCTGATAGCGTACGTTAACACGTGCAGAACCATGCATGCAGAATGCTAGAGATACCAAAATGTAAGGATACGAAATACGGGAAACCAACCTCCGAATAATAACATCACAAAGTTGAATCTTACAAGATAAATACACAATAATTATCCGGGCATTACAACCGTGACCCTAATACTTGACTGGGACATATGATTGAAGGGTTTATATGTATACAGTATTCACGATATAATAGTTTTGGAACGATCCGATCATTCGTTCTTAGTTGGGTTACAGTACGGAGCACTAGACTGGCTAAGTGTTACCCATACTCCTTGGTTCCTCCCATTGCCGACTAAGAAGGACCTATGGAGTCGCGCACAAGGATATTTTATGGATAAACTATGTATTTATTATCTCTTCATTAATATTGGATATTGAATATCTAGCTTGATTTGTTTGATAAATCATGCGGTCTAGTGAATCAAAATTAATTACAGGTGATTAATTTAATTCATATATAATTATTTCTTAGAAAGATATTATTATAATTTTGTATTTGGTAAAATTAATTAATTATATTAATTAATTAAGTATAAATACATTTGAGATAAAATGAAGTGTACTTTACGGACTAAACACGCGAACGTCCGGTACACGGACTGAGTGGCTCGGATCATTTTCTCACCAACCAAGTAGGCCGCCCCTTCCCCACTTTCCTAGTGGTTTTCTCTTGTCATATGGTGTGTGTGTTGTGTTCGATTTATTTAATGGGTTGAGGACAAATAGATGAGATATTAAAATCTCATTATTTGATCTCACCTTGATTATATAATGTGGAAGACTTTTATATCATTTGATGACTTGAAAAACACACACTAAACCACACACATCATCCGTGGTCTTCACCAAGGAAGGGAGAAAAATTTTATTTTCTTTTCTTGTTCACTTCGAGATAAAGAAAAGGAAGAAGAGAAGAGAAGAAAAATACTATATCAATTCCTAGCCGTGTTCTTTGAGAACGAATTGATATATTATTTTTCAATCAATATCCAACACGTGATAATGTAGAGACCCTCAGAATCTTCGGTGTTTTGATCATTCATTAAGCTAGAACGAATCGGATTCGTGTTCGTATTGGTGACTACGAAACGATCAAAGCTTGGCTCGGGAATTTTTCTTCAAGAAGATATTAACAAAGGTCTAAAAGGGTATGATCTCTTAATTTTATCTTCGTCATTTTATATTCGTTTATACGATGCTTGATTGATTCGTGTTTGGGGTTTAGTTTTATCCGGTTGGACCGGTTTATTTTCCGCTGTGTATCTCGATTTTAATCACCGAATCACAACAGTGGTATCGGAGCGAGGTCTATGCGATCATATTCGATATTAGCATTTAGAATGCTTGGTTATTTTTTATGATTTAGAATCATAATTGTTTTAATTGTTAATGTTTAATTGTTCATCTAAAAATTATTTTTCATGATTTTATGTTAATGTTTAATTGTTCATCTAAAAATTATTTTTCATGATTTTATGTTACAATATAATCTACTTTTCTTTTGAAAAACTGATTTATATGTATAATATAAAAGTTCAAAAAAAATATTATTTTTGGATTCGGACGAAAATACGAGCCGAAAAAATGGCCGGACCCGGCACTGGGTCAGTGCCGGGAGCTGTCAGTGCCGCCGACAAAGTCACTGCCGAGAGGAGCAGTAACGCCCAGTGCCTGCTTCAGGCTACTCGGCTGGGCTTTTCAACCCCCTGCCGGGCCGCGGGCTTAGCCCGGGCCTTGTATTTTCCGACTCCGCTTTTATATTGTGTTCGGTAAATTAAATTCCCATAAATTAAATTGGACTTAATTTGACTAAAATATAATTATGGTAATTTTAATTTTAAGGGAATTAATTTAATAAAATATTTATTTTATCCGGAACAAATTAAAATTAACGGTTACGAGGTTTCCTACCCTCCGACAAACTCATGGAAAATTGAAATCTAAAATGAAATATTATTCTTCCGAGTATGTCGAGGTAATGTTTTTGGGGAAGGTTGATAAATTCCTAGAGTGCATTAGATGCCTTTGGTTGTGATAAATCAAATTCCTAGAAACCGTATGGGTTGCCGGGTAAGATCCAATTACCAGACTAAGAGGAGTTGACGGTTTAAACTTAGATAGTTCAGCGAGCCATGGAAACCGAATGGGTTGAGGGCAAGTGAACTAAGGGTAAAGAAGATCGAATCATCCATTAGATGGGTTGGTGTAAGACACCACTGTATAAAGAATGATTAAATAGAAACTGTATGGGTTGCCCTCTATTAAACTTTGTAAAGAACTCGATCACTACTATGAAGTCAACCGTGACTTCCGAATTTCACATGGGAGTGTGCAAATGCCGATAAAATAGTGAGAGCCGAGTTATGAATAAAGAAAATCCTTAAATTATTTACTCAGATCATAATTAAATAATCACTAACGAATCTCAAATTATTCTCCACATTTAACAAAATCTCTCATAATGATAATGAACTCATTCGCTATACTACTTGAAAAGAATGCCCTGACTGGTCCGAACTATGTGGACTGGCTTTGGAACTTGAGGATTGTCCTCACTATGAAAATTCTGGGATACATCTTGGAGACGGATATCCCAACAGCTCCAGCAAGAATCCAAGCCAATCAGGAAGAAGTCGATGTCCATGAGAAATGGGTAAAAGGTGACGTAAGAGTGTGTGGGTACATGTTAGGCTCAATGACCAATGAGCTTCAATGTGCCCATGAAAAGATGACGTCTTCGAGAGCCATCTTAGCGCACCTGGCTGAGATCTATGGAGAGCATAGTCGAACTGCTAAATATGAGATATCAAAGCGATTATTCGGCGCCAGGATGAAGGAAGGAGAGAGAATTGGGGACCATATCCTAAAAATGATCTCGATGATTGAGAGACTAGAAGCTCTTGATTTTCAGATGTATGTATCTCTCCAAACTGACCTTATCCTGCAATCACTTCATGACTCCTCTTCCAGTTGTCATGAACTTCAAGTGCAATGAGATTGCATGTAACTTAGCTGGGTTAATAAACAAACTAACGACTGCCCAGTCTCAAATGAAGACAAAGGAAAAATAAGTTGCACTTGTGATTTCTTCTAGGACTTGGAAGTCCATGAATAAGAAGAAAAAACCAAAAAGCAGTCAGGTCCAATAGCCAAGATCGACAAGGGAAAGGGCAAATCCCCAATGGTTCAAAAGAGCAAGGGGGCCAAGAAAACATATGTATGCCTCAACTGCGATGAGCTAGGCCACTGGAGGAGGTACTGTCCAAAGCTTGATCGTAATGTGCCTTCAGGTACGGAACTACTAGTTTTGAAAACAAATTGTTCTGTAACTGTATATTCTACTTCTTGGATACTTGATTCTGGTGCGAGTTCTCACATTTATATAATGAATCAGGATCTGGAACGAAGTAGGAAGCTGGATTCAGGGGAGGTGATGGTCACAATCGAGAGTGGACATAGTGTCGAGGCTTCTGATATTGGATCCCTTATGTTGAAATTAGATTCTAGTTTTATTCTTACTTTAGATGATGTACTTCTTTTGCCCAAGGGGCATAAAAATATTATATCAATTCCGGTCATGGACCAAAAAGGATCTCACTTCTTTATTGGAGATGGGTCCTGTCGAATTTATTTTAGAAATAAATTGGTTAGTACTGCTACATAATTAAATGGTTTATACCATTTGAATCTAAAGAATAAAACAACTGTGAACACTATAACTAGGAAGCGTGGTAGGGATGAAACAAACCAAGCACTTAAGTGGCATCTTAGACTTCGTCATATTAGTCAGACCAAGGTTCATAAAATGGAGAAAGATGGACTTACGAGTCCATTGGGATTGGATCCCTATCCAACTTGTGAATCTTGTCTTCAAGGCAAAATGACTAAGTTACCCTTCACAAGGACTTTTGAAAGAGCTGCTGAAAAACTTAGATTGATCCATACCGACATTTGTAGCCCTTTTGAAGTGGCACCAGATGGCTTTCAGTATTTCATTACATTAACTGGTGACCATACTAGGTATGGGTTCGTGTAATTAATGAAACATAAGTCTGAAGCTTTTGATAAATTCAAGGAATTTAAAGCCCTAGCTGAAAATCAAACAGGACCATGCTAAGACTCTTCGGTCAGACCGAGGTGGTGAGTATATGAGTACCGAGTTTGATGAGTTCTTAAAAGAACTAGGAATAGTGTCACAATTCACTCCTCCAGCTACTCCACAATTAAATGGTGTATCAGAAAGAAGGAACTGAACCTTGTTGGACATGGTTCGCTCCATGCTTAACTATACTGATCTACCAATTTATATGTGGGCGCGCTCCTTACTGCAGCGCATATAATGAACATATGTCCTTCCAAATCCATTTCTAAGACTCCACATTAGATGTGGAGAGGTAGGAAACCAAGTCTTAATCACATTAGGATTTGGGGATGCCCTGCTTATGTCAAGAAGACTAAAGTAAAGAAATTGGAAGCTAGGTCTGTGAAAGGTCGTTTCATATGATATCCAGGGGATTCCATGGGATACTACATGAACAAAGATCATATGATCATCATTGATTTACAAGCACAGTTACTCGAAGATGAGTTCATTCAGGAAGGAGGCGCAGGTAGAAATATTTCTTTAGAAGAAATAAAAGAAACACCAAATGAGACACCTATGCAAGATATTAGAACCAAACCTTCTAAAATACAAACACAACCTCGCAAGTCTAGTAGGATTTCTCAATTACCTGAGAGGTATGGCTATCTGCATCAAGAGGAACTGGGTGTCCATGAGATGATAGAAAGTAGTCATGATAATGATCCTTATACATACAACCAAGCGATGGTAGATTTTGGCTCCGCCAAGTGTCAAGTAGCTATGGAAGTTGAGATAGAATCGCTGCATGATAATTAGGTCTGGACGTCCTAAAGGCATGGTGCCTATTGGAAACAAATGGACCTATAAAATAAAGACTGATGGAGATGGCGAGGTTGATACCTATAAGGCCACACTTGGGGCAAAGGTTTGTTGAGATAAACAATCCTGTACCTTGTTTTGATAATTGCCATCATACACAAGTCTATCCATCTTACAGCAAGTTGTCTCAAGAAACTATAAGGATTTGAAATACCGCTAAGTATGGAAACTGTCTGGAAACTCCATACAACATTCTTCCATACAGCATTAGAGATAGCCTACAACGTTGAAGTCTACAGCTACAGCATTAAAGACGTAACATGCTGGATATAACATACAGACTGAAAGTGTTAGGAGAATAAACACTTATACAACAGGACTGAAGACAAAGGATTCTACTTTATTCACTAAAGTCAAAACACTATTTGAAATAAGTATTTAAGTACTGGTCGGATAAAGTATTAAATACCAACCGACAAGGATCTTCAGACAAGGAGCAAAATCCGGATCTAGCATCTTGAAGGTCAATCAACCAATAAGAATGGATCTTTTCTCACCAACCAGCTAACGGACATATTTATAACAGATCTATTCCAAAAGTTATAAATACTCCATGCAAGAGGACATTGCAAGCACAAATACACATACGGAGATATACTGAACTTCATACGTGATCCAAACACAGAAAGCATTATATCAAGCTTGCAAGAGTAGACATATTTCTTCGAGCATACTGCAAAACCTGAGTGAAGAAATATATAAGTGCTCAACGTGAACAACACTCATTAGCATAAAGCTTATCAAGCATTCAAGTTGTTGTTCAAAACCTGTGATTTTACCTTATCGTTGAAGTAAATTATCAGCCCTGTGTGGACTGAAGAAGCCTTGCTCATTCGAAACTGTGTGTGAAGAATAAGCATTGTAGATGAAGCTTCTAACTGTGTGTGAAGAAGCAAGTCAAAGAACAAGATCTAGCCAATCTGTGTGAATGGCGAAAAGCTTCAACCCTTGTATCAATTTGTGTGAACGATAATTTGGGAGGTTTAGTTATAGTCACGTAGTTGTGTACGTAGATATTATAATAAATATTTTACTCCTGTGTGGAGGACCCGTGGACGTAGAGGGGTTTACCTCGACCCACTTTATATTGCATTTTATTTACCTTATGCCTTTATTGTTTTCATAACTATGATTATTTACAAGTATACATTGCAAAACTCTATACGCACCAAGCCAACAGGAGAAAGCCTAATTGCTGTATTTACAGCAACTCACTTAAACAAACTTCCGCTATGTACTCTCACTTCAAAATCATATATGTAATATCCGATGGAATTCTTACTTGCTGTTGTACTATTCGGATAATTTAATACTGTTGTGATCTTGTTGCATTTGTGAAATGAATATTGATGTTGGAATATATCATAATAGACTTGAATAAAATGATCACTCGCATTATGTTTGCAATTTCAGTGTTGTAGAGATAAGTGCATATTGAACTATTAAAAACCTGAGCCTAACGTACGTTAATCGTAAGTCATAGCGTACGCTATTTTGAGGCCTTTACGTACGTAAAGGGGTACCTGTTACGTACGTAACCAGTGCAATCGTATCCGATCTCAACTTTCGGCGTGTGGGGCCAGGTGGGATTCGAATATCTGATTTTTGGAGCCAACCTAGTTGACCCACATTACGTACGTAATGCTTCTAGCGGTAACGTACGTAATGAAGTTCGTATTTCAGTCCAGTAACCTCTGAACTTAGCTTACGTACGTAACACTTGTTGTGTAGCGTACGTAACGAACTGTGCTGTTATAAAAAGACAGTTTGTGTCTTTCATTTTGCACGTCCAACCTCCGATTTTCACCCATATAATCATCCCCCTTCATCCCTAGAGCAAGTTTACCTTCTTCCTACTTGTGTTGGAGCTTTACATTTTGATTTTGGAGCTTGTTGATTGGAACTTGGAGACATTCTTGAAGCTTATATTGTGTTCTTGTGGTTTGGTGTATTGTTCTCCATTTCTGAAGGTATGTTCTACGATTTAACCCTATAATCTTGAATTTAATATGATATTGATTAAGTATATTTCACCTAGTGATGAATTAATCAAAATAAACATGTTGTAGTTAAGCTTTCAACAACTTAATGATGAACATGATGATTAGAGGGTTTGTAATGGTGTGTTCTTGGTGTTTTAATATGGTAATGATCATGTTTAGTTTAACCACACTCTCCTTGCTAGACTTATAACACCATTGGTATAATAATAATCCTTGTTCCATTGTAATGTAAATGACTTATTGGAATAATTACCATAAATGTTTTAAGAAACCTTGTTGATCATTAGAAGAATGAAATAATCTTCTTGAACCTAGGCTAAGTGAATTCAGAGGTGTGTTGTGTGAATCCCCAAGTCAGTTGGAAGAGTATAAGAGTGGTGCTAAACTTGAGATAGTCTTCATAACCATGATATGGATTTACAACTAATTAACTCAACATAAGTAATTGTATGTAGTGTAGATTTTACTTTTAATCATTTGAGATGTTCTTGATAAGATTAAAGGATAGGAGATTATTGTTTAAAACATTACGGAATGATTCTTAATCCAACAAACATTTGGTATCATCTTTTAATCAATTGTGAGAATTGAATGGTATAAATAAGGTTCTTGAAGTAACACATTAGAAGTTAAACTACTCAATCGGAAATTAAGATGTTATCTCGCGAACATTCGGTGTAGATGATCATATAAACGTATTAATGATCAAAATATACTTCATTCAAGGTTGATTGTTCGAGTACACAATATTAGTTGAGGACCGTTCGTTCGTTCCGACAAGAAGAGGACTATTCCCGTCTCCGTATTGAGGCAAGTTATCTTGCTTGGTTATAATGATGTGTGGATTCTTATGATGATTATGCATTTCGTGTATATGAAACACTTATAAACTTGTGTCTTGTGATTTGATGTTTCTCTTAATGATGTCCCGCTTTCATCGTGGGATTGTATTCCCAAGTTCGTTACTTTTGGACCCTTGATATTGTTGAATTTGTTGTCATCTCGGTGAGTCCTCGATCCTTATTCGGATTTTGTGAAATTCTTGAATTCGTTGTCATGTTGCATTGTGACATATCCGGAGTCATATCTACGTTCCGATTGGATATTGTGTAGGATTTTTAGCCGGGCACATATATAGTCATGCGTGAATATTTTCCGTGAAAGGCTGTGCACACGAGACGTAATTCGTTGAGGCTAATTAGGTACATTGTCCCACGTATATCCTGGATTCCGTATACGGGGTGGACATGTGCACTGACACATATTCGGATCGGGCGTACTGTAATGTCCCTCTTGAGTCGTACTATCTTAGTCGCTCACAGTCCATTTTTATACGTGGATGTGTTCGACGTTTTGTGACTGAACGTTCATACGCCCGAGGGGTATGTTCGTTAGTCGGGGCGTTATTCTTGAAATCTTATATGCGCGAATTGTATACTATCTTGAGAATCATTTATCATGTATATCTGACCCTGTGTTGGGCGAAATACTTGTGTTGTATTTTAGGTCGAGGAAAAGGCAAGGCACGGGAAGATCAAGGTGATGACGAAGGGTTCGAAGGATACTAGTTCGGGGGCCCCAAGTCTTTCGTGTCCGGTCATGTTCGTACCGTGTAATGTTATTTTCCGCTTCATTTTAAGTTTGAACAAATGTATTGTTATTTAAGGTATAATTCATCTCCATATGGATTTTACTTATGCTTTGGATCCTGTGTGTAATAAGGCCGTAGGCCATACTGCTGTAAACTCCACATCGGAGTAAGTACTATGTTTTGTGGTTCGGTATCACATGTATTATGTATTTAATCTTTACTTTGGATATCGCCTGGTGGATCCCAGTGTGGGGTCCACGGCACTGTAATGGCCGCCTTATCGGGGTGTTACAGAAGATGGTATCAGAGAGGTCGTTTTCTTTCTTTTTGAGTCTTTGTGTATTGAACTAGTATCAAGAGACCTTCGTGTCACGTGTGACCCGTGCGAGCGCCTGATCTTACGAGCCAAATGCGGTACGTACTTTATGAACCATGAATAAATTATTGACATGATATTGATCTCTGAATAGATCTCCTTGTTGATCTCGGCATTTTAAGGGTTTGTGGCAGGAATTATCTGATTGATGATTCAAATAAAATTATGGATTGATTATATGATTGAAATCATTCGACTCAAACATCGATATGATATTTTGTGTGACCCTCGTAGTGATGATAACTCATTACGAACTGTTTTCTCGAATATGTAATTTCTTCGCCATTAACTTAGCGTGAATTCTGATTGGTATCATGAACTATACTTATGATTATCATTACAAATTGATTCTTTCAGTATGGAAAGAAATTTGAGAGGCCGTGGCAGAGGGGGACGAGGCCGCGGAAGGGGCCGAATCCCGATACCGCGAGCTAACAGACGTGCGAACGCAGAGCATAGTTCCGCAGGCAGTGATTCGCCTTCTAGGGACCAATCGCACCACAATGGACGCGAGGATGCTCGTGTCGATCCTTACACTGTAATGCAGGCATGATGGCTCGAATGACCCAAATGGGCCGCTTAATGGAAACAATACAGAGTCGCTACCGATCAAAGATCGGGGCCACCTCCTATACATGGCGGGCGGTGAATCGGATCATCGGTGACATCTCGCGCCAACGACTCCCGATTTTTGAAGGTTCCTCCGAGCCGCCGATATCGTGCATTGGATCGAACACTTCGAGAAGTTGTTCGATATGGTAGACTCCAAGAGAGAATCGCGTCTCGTAGTGACTTACTACTTGGGCAAGGGTGCCCACACTTGGTGGCTTTCGGTGAGGCCACCGATGGCGTATGTACTTGGGAAGAATTTAAAAATCTCATGCTAGATCGTTACTATCCAGTCCTCTCCGCGAGGCCAAATTATCGAATTGCTGAATCCGAACCGTCTCAAGATGATGATGTACTATCTATCGCCGAGAAATTCCAGGCACTTCTCCCTTTTGCCGCGACGATTGTCCGCACAGTGATAAGATCAAATACTTTCTCAAAAGGCTTAAACCCCGAATGAGAATGCACTGTTGAACCATCATTGTGTGACCCTACCGAGTTCATCGAGAAAGCTCGAGTACGACCGACCGTGAAGGAAATTTCCAAGAAGCAACCGCAATCTAACAACAAGAAATTCAGAACCAGAACTAATGACAAAGAACGGAGCATTCAAGAGACCCCAACCAGTGCCCAATCCTTCCGAATGGCAACCTACGGCATCGAAGCCAACCGGATCGCAACCTCGAGCGGCCACCTATCTGTTGTGTGCTATAATTGTGGAGACCCAGGACACATCAATTCAAATGTCCTAGGCCACCGTGTCATGCCATACTTGTGGGAAGAACGGACATCGTGCTCGTTATTGTAGGAGTGGACTAGGACGTATTCCCGCAGATCTCATGCTCCAAGACAATCTTGGTTCAGACCGTGTACCTCCATCCGCTTCTTATCGGACTACCGGGCAAATAAAGGGATGGGACGTGGAAATCAAGCAGTACATCAGTGCGAATGCAAAACCTAGAGTTTACGAGATGAAGAGGGTCAAGATCCCGGCTTGCATGATTGCAGTACTCTCGAGATCCAATCTCGGCATGTCTGTTCTTTTTGATCGGTGCTTCACACTCCTTTTATCTACTTCTTGTTTTAGTCGTTTGCAACTAGAGCATGTTATCAATTGTGAACCTTATATAATTGGTCTACCTGATGGTAGAAGAATTGTTGGGAATCGTGAAGTTCAGGACTGCTCGATTCGAATGAACGACCGTGAGTGGTTGTCAAACTTAATTGTGGTCGATTTACCTAAAGATGATGTGATCTTGGGTATCGATTGGATGGACCGTCATGATGCCATAATTAGTGTCCGCAGTTTAACAAGAACTGGCCACATCTGACGATGGTATTGAGTGTACCTTCCAGGGTGATAATCCCAGCCGTTCCGGGAGAATCATCAAGGCTATGAAAATGGTGAAACTACTTAATCAAGGATGTATTGGCTATTGGTGTTACATGACCAAGACAATGGATCGACCAGTTGAATTGATCGATATTCCGGTAGTCCGAGACTACCCAGACGTATTTCCAGATGAATTGCCAGGCTTACCTCCGCATCGTGATGTAGAGTTCAATATTGAGCTAGAGCCTGGTACGTCCCCGCTCTCAAAAGCACCGTATCGCATGGCTCCGACTGAGATGCAGGAGCTGAAGAGCCAACTTGAGGATTTGACCGAGAAGGGTTACATTAGACCTAGTGCGTCCCCTTGGGGAGCACCAGTACTATTTGTACGTAAGAAGGACGGATCTCTACGTCTGTGTATTGATTATCGTGAGTTGAACAGGGTAACCATTAAGAACAAATACCCATTGCCGCGTATTGATGATTTATTGGATCAGCTTCAAGGGGATGCTGTGTTTTCGAAGATCGACTTGAGGTCTGGTTACCATCAGTTGAGGATTCGTGAGTTTGATATTTCGAAGACCGCTTTTCGTACTCGCTATGGGCATTATGAGTTCGTAGTGATGCCTTTTGGACTGACGAATGCACCGGCAGTATTTATGGAGCTCATGAATCGAGTGTTTATTAATTATCTGGATCTCTTTGTAGTCGTTTTTATTGACGACATTCTGATCTATTCTCGTGACCATGAAGAGCACAAGCGTCACCTCCATCTAGTTCTCGAGGCGTTAAGGCGAGAGCAGCTTTATGGAAAATTTTCTAAATGTGAGTTCTGGATAAATGAAGTTATCTTTCTCGGGCATGTGATATCAGTTGATGGGGTGCGAGTAGACCCGTAAGACGAAGCTATCCGAGATCAAGTTACCACCAAAGAGCGTTAAGGAAGTACGCAGTTTCTTGGGACTAGCAAGTTATTACCGACGGTTCGTGGAGGGTTTTTACAAAATTGCCCAACCAATGACTAATTTGTTGAGGAAGGATAAGAAATATTTATGGTCAGAGGCTTGTCAGCAGAGCTTTGATGAACTTAAGAGTCGGTTGATTTCGGCACCTATTTTAGTCCTACCGAAAGGAACGGAAGGGTTTGTAGTGTATAGTGATGCATCTAAACAGGCCTTGGGTGTGTACTAATGTAAACGGGAAGGTGATCTCCTATGCATCGAGACAATACGACCTTACGAGGTCAACTACCTCACCCATGATTTAGAACTCGCACCGTGGTGTTTGCTTTAAAAATCAAGGCGTCATTATCTCGTATGGAGTAACTCGTCGATTTTCACCGATCACAAAAGCCCGAAATACATTTTTACTCGTAGGAGTTAAACATGAGGCAACAAGGTGGCTAGAACTCATCAAAGACTATGATATGGAGATCCTTTATCATCCGGCAAAGCAAATGTAGTTGCCGACGCTTTGAGCCGTAATACAAAGGCAGAGCAGATGGTGAACCGTTTGACAAAGACAATGAGAATTGCAATTGGACCTTATGAGGCCAGAAATTGAAGTTTGGTTACAGCGTATTCAGGGACAACTTTGCACCCTTGAGATTTCTTCACTCTTGATGATATGATCAGATCGAGGCAAGTTACGGACCCATTCTTATCTCGAGTCCGGGATGAGGTAACCCAAGGGAAAGCCCCTGGATTCGTGATCCACGAGGATGGATTGATACGATTTAGAAATCGAGTTTGTGTACCCGCTGACAAAGAGTTAAGGAACTCTATCATGAGAGAAGCCCATGCTACCCCGTACTCTATTCACCCGGGATCTAGCAATATGTATAAGGATTTGAAGCAGAATTATTGGTGGGGAAATATGAAACGTGAGGTTGCCGAATTTGTTTCGAGATGTTTAACTGTCACAGGTTAAGATTGAGCACCATAGACCCGCAGGAATGCTGAAACCACTCCCGATTCCCGAGTGGAAATGGGAGGACATATCAATGGATTTTATTACTAGATTGCCGACGAGTCGTCGAGGAATGAATACGATTTGGGTGATTGTGGACCGTCTGACCAAATAAGCCCACTTCTTGGAGATTAAGGACGCGTGGGGTCCCGAGAGATCGCCCACTGCTTATTAAGGAAATTGTGAGATTACATGGTACCCCCAAGAGTATTGTATCGACCGTGACGGCGATTTGTGTCACACTTCGAAGGCGCTTCATCGTACGATGGGCACGCAGCTTGAATTTCAAGACGGCTTTTCATCCACAGACCGATGGTCACCCGAGAGAACCATCCGACTCTAGAGGACATGTTGAGAGCATGCGCTCTTGATTGGAAGGCGATTGGGAAGCCCACCGCTTTGGTGGAATTCACTTATAATAATAGTTGGCACGCTTCGATTCGGATGGCACCGTATGAGGCATTATATGGCCGTCGCCGTAGGTCCCCTTTGTGTTGGGACGAACTATCGGAATCTATGGGTACGGAACCCGACATGTTATTAGCAATGAGAGAAGATCACTTTGATTAGGAGCCGGTTGTTAACGGCTCAAAGTCGGCGTAAGTCTTATGTCGACCACCGTCGACGACCGCTTGAGTTCGAGGTTGGTGACCATGTGTTAATGAAGGTGTCACCTACCCGAGGAGTCTTTCGTTTTGGAAAACGAGGCAAGCTGAGTCCGAGGTATATCGGGCCGTTTGAGGTTTTGGAACGAGTAGGCGATTTGGCTTATCGCTTGGCTTTACCACCAGCCCTGAGCCGGATCCATAACGTGTTTCATGTCTCCCAGTTAAGGAAATACGTTGCTGACCCGAGTCATGTACTTCAGTTCGATGAGATCGATTTATCGGAGGATCATTCGTATGAGGAGCGCCCCGTACGAATACTTGAGAGGAGGATCAAACAACTGCGCAATAAGACGATTCCCCTACTGAAGGTTCAGTGGTCTCGACACGGGGTCGAGGAAGCCACGTGGGAGACGGAGAGAAGCATTCAAGAGAGGTATCCTGAATTGTTTACCCCTTAGTTTCGAGGACGAAACCCCTTTTAAGGGGGGGAGTATGTAATATCCGACGGAATTCTTACTTGCTGTTGTACTATTCGGATAATTTGATACTGTTGTAATCTTGTTGCATTTGTGAAATGAATATTGATGTAGGAATATATCATAATAGACTTGAATAAAATGATCACTCGCATTATGTTTGAAATTTCAGTGTTGTAGAGATAAGTGCATATTGAACTATTAAAAACCTGAGCCTAACGTACGTTAATCGTAAGTCATAGCGTACGCTATTTTGAGGCCTTTACGTACGTAAAGGGGTACCTGTTACGTACGTAACCAGTGCAATTGTATCCGATCTCAACTTTCGGCGTGTGGGGCCAGGTGGGATTCGAATATCTGATTTTTGGAGCCAACCTAGTTGACCCACATTACGTACATAATGCTTCTAGCGGTAACGTACGTAATGAAGTTCTTATTTCAGTCCAGTAACCTCTGAACGAAGCTTACGTACGTAACACTTGTTGTGTAGCGTACGTAACGAACTGTGCTGTTATAAAAAGACAGTTTGTGTCTTTCATTTTGCACGTCCAACCTCCGATTTTCACCCATATAATCATCCCCCTTCATCCCTAGAGCAAGTTTACCTTCTTCCTACTTGTGTTGGAGCTTTACATTTTGATTTTGGAGCTTGTTGATTGGAACTTGGAGACATTCTTGAAGCTTATATTGTATTCTTGTGGTTTGGTGAATTGTTCTCCATTTCTGAAGGTATGTTCTACGATTTAACCCTATAATCTCGAATTTAATATGATAGTGATTAAGTATATTTCACATAGTGATGAATTAATCAAAATAAACATGTTGTAGTTAAGCTTTCAACAACTTAATGATGAACATGATGATTAGAGGGTTTGTAATGGTGTGTTCTTGGTGTTTTAATATGGTAATGATCATGTTTAATTTAACCACACTCTCATTGCTAGACTTATAACACCATTGGTATAATAATAATCCTTGTTCCATTGTAATGTAAATGACTTATTGGAATAATTACCATAAATGTTTTAAGAAACCTTGTTGATCATTAGAAGAATGAAATAATCTTCTTGAACCTAGGCTAAGTGAATTCAGAGGTGTGTTGTGTGAATCCCCAAGTCAGTTGGAAGAGTATAAGAGTGGTGCTAAACTTGAGATAGTCTTCATAACCATGATATGGATTTACAACTAATTAACTCAACATAAGTAATTGTATGTAGTGTAGATTTTACTTTTAATCATTTGAGATGTTCTTGATAAGATTAAAGGATAGGAGATTATTGTTTAAAACATTATGGAATGATTCTTAATCCAAGAAACATTTGGTATCATCTTGTAATCAATTGTGCGAATTGAATGGTATGAATAAGGTTCTTGAAGTAACACTTTAGAAGTTAAACTACTCAATCGGAAATTAAGATGTTATCTCGCGAACATTCGGTGTAGATGATCATATAAACGTATTAATGATCAAAATATACTTCATTCAAGGTTGATTGTTCGAGTACACAATATTAGTTGAGGACCGTTCGTTCGTTCCGACAAGAAGAGGACTATTCCCGTCTCCATATTGAGGCAAGTTATCTTGCTTGGTTATAATGATGTGTGGATTCTTATGATGATTATGCATTTCGTGTATATGAAACACTTATAAACTTGTGTCTTGTGATTTGATGTTGCTCTTAATGATGTCCCGCTTTCATCGTGGGATTGTATTCCCAAGTTCGTTACTTTTGGGCCCTTGATATTGTTGATCTTGTTGTCATCTCGGTGAGTCCTCGATCCTTATTCGGATTTTGTGAAATTCTTGAATTCGTTGTCATGTTGCATCGTGACATATCCGGAGTCATATCTACGTTCCGATTGGATATTGTGTAGGATTTTTAGCCGGGCACAGATATAGTCATGCGTGAATATTTTCCGTGAAAGGCTGTGCACACGAGACGTAGTTCGTTGAGGCTAATTAGGTACATTGTCCCACGTATATCCTGGATTCCGTATACGGGGTGGACATGTGCACTGACACATATTCGGATCGGGCGTACTGTGATGTCCCTCTTGAGCCGTACTATCTTAGTCGCTCACAGTCCATTTTTATACGTGGATGTGTTCGACGTTTTGTGACTGAACGTTCATACGCCCGAGGGGTATGTTCGTTAGTCGGGGCGTTATTCTTGAAATCGTATATGCGCGAATTGTATACTATCTTGAGAATCATCTATCATGTATATCTGACCCTGTGTTGGGCGAAATACTTGTGTTGTATTTTAGGTCGAGGAAAAGGCAAGGCACGGGAAGATCAAGGTGATGACGAAGGGTTCGAAGGATACTAGTTCGGGGGCCCCAAGTCTTTCGTGTCCGGTCATGTTCGTACCGTGTAATGTTATTTTCCGCTTCATTTTAAGTTTGAACAAATGTATTGTTATTTAAGGTATAATTCATCTCCATATGGATTTTACTTATGCTTTGGATCCTGTGTGTAATAAGGCCGTAGGCCATACTGCTGTAAACTCCACATCGGAGTAAGTACTATGTTTTGTGGTTCGGTATCACATGTATTGTGTATTTAATCTTTACTTTGGATATCGCCTGGTGGATCCCAGTGTGGGGTCCACGGCACTGTAATGGCCGCCTTATCGGGGTGTTACAGAAGATGGTATCAGAGAGGTCGTTTTCTTTCTTTTTGAGTCTTTGTGTATTGAACTAGTATCAAGAGACCTTCGTGTCACGTGTGACCCGTGCGAGCGCCTGATCCTACGAGCCAAATGCGGTACGTACTTTATGAACCATGAATAAATTATTGACATGATATTGATCTCTGAATAGATCTCCTTGTTGATCTCGGCATTTTAAGGGTTTGTGGCAGAAATTATCTGATTGATCATTCAAATAAAATTCTGGATTGATTATATGATTGAAATCATTCGACTCAAACATCGATATGATATTTTGTGTGACCCTCGTAGTGATGATAACTCATTACGAACTGTTTTCTCGAATATGTAATTTCTTACTGCCATTAACTTAGCGTGAATTCTGATTGGTATCATGAACTATACTTATGATTATCATTACAAATTGATTCTTTCAGTATGGAAAGAAATTTGAGAGGCCGTGGCAGAGGGGGACGAGGCCGCGGAAGGGGCCGAATCCCGATACCGCGAGCCAACAGACGTGCGAACGCAGAGCATAGTTCCGCAGGCAGTGATTCGCCTTCTAGGGACCAATCACACCACAATGGACGCGAGGATGCTCGTGTCGATCCTTACACTGTAATGCAGGGCATGATGGCTCAGATGACCCAAATGGGTCAGTTAATGGAAACAATACAGAGAGCTGCTACCGACCAGCATCAGGGGCCACCTCCTATACATGGCGGGCCGGTGAATCGGATCATCAGTGACATCTCGCGCCAACGACCCCCGATTTTTGAAGGTTCCTCTGAGCCGGCCGATATCGTGCATTGGATCGAACACTTCGAGAAGTTGTTCGATATGGTAGACTGTCCAGTAGAGAATCGCGTCTCCGTAGCAGCTTACTACTTGGGCAAGGGTGCCCACACTTGGTGGCTTTCGGTGAGGCCAGCTGATGGCGTATGTACTTGGGAAGAATTTAAAAATCTCATGCTAGATCGTTACTATCCAGGTCCTCTCCACGAGGCCAAATTATCAGAATTTCTGAATCCGGAACCGTCCGAAGATGATGACATACTATCTATCGCCGAGAATTTCCAGGCACTTCTCCCTTTTGCCGCGACGATTGTCCGCACAGAAGCTGATAAGATCAAATACTTTCTCAAAAGGCTTAAACCCCGAATGAGAATGCAGCTGTTGAACCATCATTGTGTGACCCTACCGGAGTTCATCGAGAAAGCTCTGGAGTACGAATTGACCGTGAAGGAAATTTCCAAGAAGCAACCGCAGTCTAACAACAAGAAATTCAGAACCGTAACTACTGACAAAGAACCGGGAGCATTCAAGAGACCCCAACCAAAGGCCCAATCCTTCTCGAACGGCAACCTACGGCATCGAAGCCAACCGGATCGCAACCTCGAGCGGTCACCTATCCATTGTGTGCTATAATTGTGGAGACCCGGACACATCAATTCGAAATGTCCTAGGCCACCGTGTCATGCCATACTTGTGGGAAGAACGGACATCGTGCTCGTTATTGTAGGAGTGGACTAGGACGTAATCCCGCAGATCTCATGCTCCAAAGACAATCTTCTGCTCAGACCGTGTACCTCCATCCGCTTCTTATCGACTACCGGCAAACAAAGGGATGGGACGTGGAAATCAAGCGGTACATCCAGTGCAGTGCAAAACCTAGAGTTTACGAGATGAAGAGGGTGAAGATCCCGGCCGCATGATTGCAGTACTCGAGATCCAATCTCAGCCTGTCTGTGTTCTTTTTGATACTGGTGCTTCACACTCCTTTTTATCTACTTCTTGTTTGAGTCGTTTGCAACTAGAGCATGTTATCAATTGTGAACCTTATATAATTGGTCTACCTGATGGTAGAAGAATTGTTGGGAATCGTGAAGTTCAGGACTGCTCGATTCGAATGAACGACCGTGAGTGGTTGTCAAACTTAATTGTGGTCGATTTACCTAAATATGATGTGATCTTGGGTATCGATTGGATGGACCGTCATGATGCCATAATTAGTGTCCGCAAGCGAACAGTAACCGTCACATCTGACGATGGTATTGAGTGTACCTTCCAGGGTGATAATCCCAGCCGCTCCGGGAGAATCATCAGCGCTATGAAAACGGTGAAACTACTTAATCAAGGATGTATTGGCTATTGGTGTTACATGACCAAGACAATGGATCGACCAGTTGAATTGATCGATATTCCGGTAGTCCAAGACTACCCAGACGTATTTCCAGATGAATTGCCAGGCTTACCTCCGCATCGTGATGTAGAGTTGAATATTGAGCTAGAGCCTGGTACGTCCCCGCTCTCAAAAGCACCGTATCGCATGGCTCCGACTGAGATGCAGGAGCTGAAGAGCCAACTTGAGGATTTGACCGAGAAGGGTTACATTAGACCTAGTGCGTCCCCTTGGGGAGCACCAGTACTATTTGTACGTAAGAAGGACGGATCTCTACGTCTGTGTATTGATTATAGTGAGTTGAACAGGGTAACCATTAAGAACAAATACCCATTGCCGCGTATTGATGATTTATTGGATCAGCTTCAAGGGTCTGCTGTGTTTTCGAAGATCGACCTGAGGTCTGGTTACCATCAATTGAGGATTCGTGAGTCTGATATTTCGAAGACCGCTTTTCGTAATCGCTATGGGCATTATGAGTTCGTAGTGATGCCTTTTGGACTGACGAATGCACCGGCAGTATTTATGGAGCTGATGAATCGAGTGTTTATTAATTATCTGGATCGCTTTGTAGTCGTTTTTATTGACGACATTCTGATCTATTCTCGTGACCATGAAGAGCACGAGCGTCATCTCCATCTAGTTCTCGAGGCGTTAAGGCGAGAGCAGCTTTATGGAAAATTTTCTAAATGTGAGTTCTGGATAAATGAAGTTATCTTTCTCGGGCATGTGATATCAGTTGATGGGGTGCGAGTAGACCCGCAGAAGACAGAAGCTATCCGAGACTGGTTACCACCAAAGAGCGTTAAGGAAGTACGCAGTTTCTTGGGACTAGCAGGTTATTACCGACGGTTCGTGGAGGGTTTTTCCAAAATTGCCCAACCAATGACTAATTTGTTGAGGAAGGATAAGAAATATTTATAGTCAGAGGCTTGTCAGCAGAGCTTTGATGAAATTAAGAGTCGGTTGATTTCGGCACCTATTTTAGTCCTACCGAAAGGAACGGAAGGGTTTGTAGTGTATAGTGATGCATCTAAACAGGGCCTTGGGTGTGTACTAATGCAAAACGGGAAGGTGATCTCCTATGCATCGAGACAGCTACGACCTTATGAGGTCAACTACCCCATCCATGATTTAGAACTCGCAGCCGTGGTGTTTGCTTTAAAAATCTGGCGTCATTATCTGTATGGAGTAACCTGTCAGATTTTCACTGATCACAAAAGCCTGAAATACATTTTTACTCAGAAGGAGTTAAACATTAGGCAGAGAAGGTGGCTAGAAATCATCAAAGACTATGATATCGAGATCCTTTATCATCCGGGCAAAGCAAATGTAGTTGCTGACGCTTTGAGCCGTAAGACAGTGCAGGAGCAGATGGTGAACCGTTTGACAGCACAGCGAGAATTGCAATTGGACCTTATGAGGCCAGAAATTGAAGTTTGGTTACAGCGTATTCAGGGACAACTTTGCACCCTTGAGATTTCTTCATCTCTTGATGATATGATCAGATCGAGGCAAGTTACGGACCCATTCTTATCTCGAGTCCGGGATGAGGTAACCCAAGGGAAAGCCCCTGGATTCGTGATCCACGAGGATGGATTGATACGATCTAGAAATCGAGTTTGTGTACCCGCTGACAAAGAGTTAAGGAACTCTATCATGAGAGAAGCCCATGCTACCCCGTACTCTATTCACCCGGGATCTAGCAAGATGTATAAGGATTTGAAGCAGAATTATTGGTGGGGAAATATGAAACGTGAGGTTGCCGAATTTGTTTCGAGATGTTTAACCTGTCAGCAGGTTAAGATTGAGCACCAGCGACCCGCAGGAATGCTGAAACCACTCCCGATTCCCGAGTGGAAATGGGAGGACATATCAATGGATTTTATTACTAGATTGCCGACGAGTCGTTGAGGAATGAATACGATTTGGGTGATTGTGGACCGTCTGACCAAATAAGCCCACTTCTTGGAGATTAAGGACGCGTGGGGTCCCGAGAGATTGGCCCAGCTGTTTATTAAGGAAATTGTGAGATTACACGGTACCCCCAAGAGTATTGTATCAGACCGTGACGGGCGATTCGTGTCACACTTCTGGAAGGCAGTTCATCGTGCGATGGGCACGCAGTTGAATTTCAGTACGGCTTTTCATCCACAGACCGATGGTCAGTCTGAGAGAACCATCCAGACTCTAGAGGACATGTTGAGAGCATGCGCTCTTGATTGGAAGGGCGATTGGGAAGCCCAGCTGGCTTTGGTGGAATTCACTTATAATAATAGTTGGCACGCTTCGATTCAGATGGCACCGTATGAGGCATTATATGGCCGTCGCTGTAGGTCCCCTTTGTGTTGGGACGAACTATCAGAATCTCTGGGTACGGAACCCGACATGTTATTAGCAGCTCGAGAGAAGATCACTTTGATTAGGAGCCGGTTGTTAACGGCTCAAAGTCGATAGAAGTCTTATACTGACCACCGTCGACGACCGCTTGAGTTCGAGGTTGGTGACCATGTGTTAATGAAGGTGTCACCTACCCGAGGAGTCTTTCATTTTGGAAAACGAGGCAAGCTGAGTCCGAGGTATATCGGGCCGTTTGAGGTTTTGGAACGAGTAGGCGATTTGGCTTATCGCTTGGCTTTAACACTGTACTGAGCGGATCCATAACGTGTTTCATGTCTCCCGATTAAGGAAATACGTTGCTGACCCCAGTCATGTACTTGATTCGATGAGATCGATTTATCGGAGGATCATTCGTATGAGGAGCGCCTGCATTTAATACTTGAGAGGAGGATCAAACAACTGCGCAATAAGACGATTCCCCTACTGAAGGTTCAGTGGTCTCGACACGGGGTCGAGGAAGCCACGTGGGAGACGGAGAGAAGCATTCAAGAGAGGTATCCTGAATTGTTTACCCCTTAGTTTCGAGGACGAAACCCCTTTTAAGGGGGGGAGTATGTAATATCCGACGGAATTCTTACTTGTTGTTGTACTATTCGGATAATTTAATACTGTTGTAATCTTGTTGCATTTGTGAAATGAATATTGATGTTGGAATATATCATAATAGACTTGAATAAAATGATCACTCGCATTATGTTTGAAATTTCAGTGTTGTAGAGATAAGTGCATATTGAACTATTAAAAACCTGAGCCTAACGTACGTTAATCGTAAGTCATAGCGTACGCTATTTTGAGGCCTTTACGTACGTAAAGGGGTACCATTACGTACATAACCAAGGCAATCGTATCCGATCTCAACTTTCGGCGTGTGGGGCCAGTGGGATTCGAATATCGATTTTGGAGCCAACCTAGTTGACCCACATTACGTACGTAATGCTTCTAGCGTAACGCACGTAATGAAGTTCGTATTTCGGCAAGAACCTCGAACGAAGCTTACGTACGTAACACTTGTTGTGTAGCGTACGTAACGAATCTTTATTATAAAAAGACAGCTTGTGTCTTTCATTTTGCACGTCCAACCTCCGATTTTCACCCATATAATCATCCCCCTTCATCCCTAGAGCAAGTTTACCTTCTTCCTACTTGTGTTGGAGCTTTACATTTTGATTTTGGAGCTTGTTGATTGGAACTTGGAGACATTCTTGAAGCTTATATTGTGTTCTTGTGGTTTGGTGTATTGTTCTCCATTTCTGAAGGTATGTTCTACGATTTAACCCTATAATCTCGAATTTAATATGATAGTGATTAAGTATATTTCACCTAGTGATGAATTAATCAAAATAAACATATTGTAGTTAAGCTTTCAACAACTTAATGATGAACATGATGATTAGAGGGTTTGTAATGGTGTGTTCTTGGTCTTTTAATATGGTAATGATCATGTTTAGTTTAACCACACTCTCCTTGCTAGACTTATAACACCATTGGTATAATAATATTCCTTGTTCCATTGTAATGTAAATGACTTATTGGAATAATTACCATAAATGTTTTAAGAAACCTTGTTGATCATTAGAAGAATGAAATAATCTTCTTGAACCTAGGCTAAGTGAATTCAGAGGTGTGTTGTGTGAATCCCCAAGTCAGTTGGAAGAGTATAAGAGTGGTGCTAAACTTGAGATAGTCTTCATAACCATGATATGGATTTACAACTAATTAACTCAACATAAGTAATTGTATGTAGTGCAGATTTTACTTTTAATCATTTGAGATATTCTTGATAAGATTAAAGGATAGGAGATTATTGTTTAAAACATTATGGAATGATTCTTAATCCAACAAACATTTGGTATCATCTTGTAATCAATTGTGAGAATTGAATGGTATGAATAAGGTTCTTGAAGTAACACTTTAGAAGTTAAACTACTCAATCGGAAATTAAGATGTTATCTCGCGAACATTCGGTGTAGATGATCATATAAACATATTAATGATCAAAATATTCTTCATTCAAGGTTGATTGTTCGAGTACACAATATTAGTTGAGGACCGTTCGTTCGTTCCGACAAGAAGAGGACTATTCCCGTCTCCGTATTGAGGCAAGTTATCTTGCTTGGTTATAATGATGTGTGGATTCTTATGATGATTATGCATTTCGTGTATATGAAACACTTATAAACTTGTGTCTTGTAATTTGATGTTGCTCTTAATGATGTCCCGCTTTCATCGTGGGATTGTATTCCCAAGTTCGTTACTTTTAGGCCCTTGATATTGTTGAATTTGTTGTCATCTCGGTGAGTCCTCGATCCTTATTCGGATTTTGTGAAATTCTTGAATTCGTTGTCATGTTGCATCGTGACATATCCGGAGTCATATCTACGTTCCGATTGGATATTGTGTAGGATTTTTAGCCGGGCACATATATAGTCATGCGTGAATATTTTCCGTGAAAGGCTGTGCACACGAGACGTAATTCGTTGAGGCTAATTAGGTACATTGTCCCACGTATATCCTGGATTCCGTATACGGGGTGGACATGTGCACTGACACATATTCGGATCGGGCGTACTGTAATGTCCCTCTTGAGCCGTACTATCTTAGTCGCTCACAGTCCATTTTTATACGTGGATGTGTTCGACGTTTTGTGACTGAACGTTCATACGCCCGAGGGGTATGTTCGTTAGTCGGGGCGTTATTCTTGAAATCTTATATGCGCGAATTGTATACTATCTTGAGAATCATTTATCATGTATATCTGACCCTGTGTTGGGCGAAATACTTGTGTAGTATTTTAGGTCGAGGAAAAGGCAAGGCACGGGAAGATCAAGGTGATGACGAAGGGTTCGAAGGATACTAGTTCGGGGGCCCCAAGTCTTTCGTGTCCGGTCATGTTCGTACCGTGTAATGTTATTTTCCGCTTCATTTTAAGTTTGAACAAATGTATTGTTATTTAAGGTATAATTCATCTCCATATGGATTTTACTTATGCTTTGGATCCTGTGTGTAATAAGGCCGTAGGCCATACTGCTGTAAACTCCACATTGGAGTAAGTACTATGTTTTGTGGTTAGGTATCACATGTATTGTGTATTTAATCTTTACTTTGGATATCGCCTAGTGGATCCCAGTGTGGGGTCCACGGCACTGTAATGGCCGCCTTATCGGGGTGTTACAATATAGCTTGCTGTACTAACACTTTTTCAAGCTATATTCTGTATACTTAGTGACCAACAAGGGTTATTCCCAAAGAGAAGGAATCGATTATTTCGATACCTTATCACCTGTAGCTATGATTAAGTCTACTCGCATGATGCTTGCCATAACAGCCCACTGGGATTATGAAATATGGCAAATGGATGTGAAAATGGCATTCTTAAATGGATTCCTCGAGGAGGAGATTTACATGGAACAGCCTAAAGGATTCATATATGAAATCAATATTCATAAAGTATGCAAACTTCAGCATGCCATTTATGGACTGAAGCAAGCTTCGAGAAGCTGGAATCTTCGTTTTAACGAGACAGTCAAAGAATTTGATTTTGTCCAAAACAAAGAGGAGCCCTGTTTACAAGAAGGTTAGTGTAAGCAAAATTGCATTCTTAATACTAAATGTAGATGACATTCTACTTATAGGAAACGACGTAGGAATGCTTAGTTTTGTGAAAGCTTGGCTTTCTAAAGAGTTTTCAATGAAAGGCTTGGGAGAAGCTAGCTATATTCTAGGTATTCGCCTCTGTTAAGAATATGACCTCGAATGCCACTCAGGGGATGAGAGAGTAGGGGCATTGTACTTGTAATTATGGAACAATTAATAAAAAGTAATGCGATTCATTCACTGTTTATTGAATTTCAAATCATTCTTGATTTGGTAAACATTGAAGTGAAGTCCATGTAAATAAATGAACATTCCATTCTCATTATCGGATAAGAGAAAATGCACTGGAAGTGTTTAAAGTTTATTTCCGTAAACCGTTCGCAAGTCAATAAACTTAAATGGGCATTAAGTTTTGAGTAAGACTTGTATAACTGATGCTAGGACGTGTGCATGTCTTGATAGCATAGTTATAAGTATATTGGTGGGACCAGTATACTCGAACACGACTCATACTTGATTCAGTCACACGGTATTCACTCTCGGAGAGTCGATGACGGATCAAACGGTTGTGATAGTATACGTGGACCTTTGACTTGAGGGTTCACTAGAAGATGTGCTTGTGACGTTTAGTTTGTCACTAGAGTAGTTAGAATCATTTGCTTAATTGCTGAGTCAACCTCGAAGTGCGGACTATATAGGCAGGTAGCAGTCTTTACTGTACGCCAATAAAGGATTCTATCTTCTGTTAGTGAGCATGCGAATGTCCTATACGGTTAATGGAAAATAAGATCATAAGTCTTTGGCCAAGCATTCTGATCTAGTCGTATTAGATACACTAGTAATCAGTCGGTCTTGATTTGGATTAACACATGTATAGTGTCTAGTCAACAGTAGGGTTTGACTTTATCGTTACCCGAAGACTTGACTGGGACATCTGATTAAGGGCCTATACGTATATAGTATTCACGACATAATTGTTCTCGAATGATCCCTTCATTCGTTCTCAGTCGGGATTTACAGTACGGCCCGCTAGACTGGCTAAGTGCTGCCCGCACTCATTGGTTCCTCCCAATGCCGGCTGAGACGGACCTACAGAGTCGCGCATAAGGAGCGTTGTTGAATAAATGTGAATTTATTATCTCTCTAATAATATTAGATATTGGATATCTAATTATGATTTATTGGATAAATCAAACAGCAGTCTTATGAATTGAAATTAAATTACCGGGTAGTTAATAATTCATAAATTATATTTCTTATAGAAATATATTTGTATTTGATAAAATTAATTAATTGGATTAATTAATTAGTATAAATACATTGGTGATTAAACGGGGTGTATTTAATGGAGTCGTTTGACGAACGTCCGGTACACGAGCCGAGTAACTCGGCCCGTTTCTTGGAATTTTCCATTACAGCCACCCCCCTTGTCATTTCTTGGTGGCTTTCCTTTGTTGTCTTGATTGCTACTTAATAATACATGTGTGATCCCACCATGATATTATCAAATGATAATATATGATGTGATCACATGATAGATATTATATAGCAAATCATTCACAACAAACATACTTCTCCTTCATACATGGTGAGTTCAATCGAGAGCTAAGAGAGAGAGAGGGAAGAAAATTTATTTCTTCAAGTGTTGTTCAATTTGGAAGTGAAAACAAGTAAGAAATATTGAGAGAGAAATTCCTATAGTGATTCCTAGCAGTGTTCCTTCAAGAACGAATTACTGTAGATTTTTCCGGGCAACTTCCGATGCGTGGTGACGTAGAGGCATCGTGTTTTGGTTGTTGGAGATGAAGGAATATCGTGCTCGTGCTCGGGTTCGTGATCAACATCAATTTACGAAGACATTATCAAAGGCTTCAAGGGTATGGGACTTTGATCCTTTCATCTTCGTATTTTTATTTTCGTATATACGTTACTTGATCGATCCTGTTTGGGATTCGTTTTTATTTTTCCCAACAGTGGTATCAGAGCGAGGTCAATGATACCGTATATACGATTATTTGTGCATTTTGAATGCTTTTAGTTGTTGTTTATGATTTAGAATCATTTTTGGTATAATAGAAGATATTTAAATTGGTCGTTGTAACATCACATTTTTGAAAACAGGGCTACCGGCAGTGGTGCCGGCAACACTGTCTGGGCCGGCTGCCCAGGCTGCCGAGAGTGTCTCGGCCGGACTGCCGAGCATGGTTTGGCCATGCCATCTCTCGGGTTTTGGCCCGATTTTGAATCGGGCCACGGGCTGGCCCTAATACCGGATAGTCCGGGACTCCGTTTTAAGTTATATTTCGTTGTAATTATGTCCCGAAATTTAAATTGGATTTTAATTTGACTAAATTAATATTTGGAATATTTTTGAGTTAAGAGAAATCAATTAAACGAGAATATTATTTTTGGTCGGATTACTTTGAACGAATTAAAATAACTATTATTAGTATCAATTGGATTAATACTGTTGAAATTGAATAGATTAATTTATATTGATTGGATTAATATATTAATGGATTATTTAATTTTAGTGCCATTAAATATTAATTGGATTAATATATTAGAAATTGAATAAATTAATTTTATAAATTAATTGGATTAATTTATATTAAAATTAATTGTTTAATTTCATTGTCGTTACATGTTGTATGGAATCCTTATGTGATGGTGATATAGCTCGTGGACTTAGTTTTTGATTTGTTCGATTCGATTGGGTTGTAAAGGCCGTTTTGAGCCTATTTATTTTTACTAGAAAAATTGTATAGGATGCAATTTTCTATGATGTATTTATTTTGGCTATGACGAAGACCGAAGACAAACGACCGAGAAGACGAAGATTCGAAGACTGTTTTTATTTTTCTTTATTGGGTCATTCGCTTGGCCCAGTACTTAGGAAAAAGTCCATGAGCTATATGTTGGTAGTAACTAGGTTGCTATTTTATGTTTTTCATTTTGAATGATTGACAAACCAACGCGATTATAAATGAATTAATGTGCAAAGTGTAACGTTAATCGCGAAATTCTCCCTACAACAAACAGATTAAGTTTGAAAAAGGTTACGAGGTTTCCTACCCTCCATCAAACTCGTAGAAAATTGATACCCGAGCTGGTGTGCTATGCTTCCGAGTTATCGGGTAGTACATTTGGTAGAGGTTGAAAATTTTTTGACTGCATTAGATGCCTTTGGTTGGTGATAAGTTTCCCCCCTAGAAACCTGATAGGTTGCCAGGTGAGATTCAATAGTCAAACTGATAGACGTTGATGGTCAACAACTTAGATAGTCTGCATTACCAAGAAACCTGATAGGTTGAGGGCATGAAGACTAGGGGTAAAAGAATATCAAATCATCCGTTGGACGGGTTGGTGTAGACACCACTTTACAGAAATTAATTGGCAAGAAACCTGATAGGTTGCATCTGTTAAAATTTGTAAAGAACTTGATCACCACTAAGAAGTCGATCTTACCATGATTTCCGGATTATAACATGGGAGTGTATAATTCCGATAAAATTAGTGGGAGCCGAGACAAGAATTATACAAGCCCTTAAATTCTATACTCGGTCATAATAAAACAAGTCACTAATTCAATCTTGTCTAAATCTATGCAGAAAAATGAAACTATATCTCTCTAAAATGGCTAAGAACCCACATGCAATATTACTTGAAAAGAATCTCCTAACTGGCCCCAACTTTGTTGACTGGTTGCGGAATCTGATGATTGTGCTCAGCATGGAGTCTCTTAGATACGTCTTGGAGGCGGACATTCCACCGACGCCAATCCGGACAAGGGGTAATCAGGAAGAGATTGACGTCCATGAAAAATGGGTCAAAGATGACGTGCTGGTCCGTGGTTTTATGATGGGCTCAATGACTAATGAGATGAAAATAGCACACAAGAAAATGACTTCTGCTAGGCAGATTCTCGCACACTTGACCAAACTTTATGGAGAGCACAGTAAGACTGCTAGATATGAGATATCAAAGCAGTTATTCAGTGCTAGGATGAAGGAAGGAGAGAAAGGGGGAGACCACGTCCTCAAGATGATCTCTATGATTGAGAGGCTTGAGGTGCTCAACTTTAATATGGATTTATCTCTTCAAATTGATCTCATCCTTCAATCTCTGCCTGACTCCTTCATGCAGTTTGTAATGAATTTCAACCGTAATGAGATTTCATGTACATTAGCTGGCCTAATGAATAAACTGGTGACAACACAGTCTAACATGAAGACTAAACCGAGGGAGGCTGCTCTTGTGATTTCTTCTGGGCCTCGGAGGTCCAAGAACAAGAATAAAAAGACATACGAGCAGTATAAACTCAAGAAAGGGGTACAGAAAGGAAAGGGCAAGGCCCTAAAGGTTCAAAAGGTAGGCAGTCCAAAACCTACGGACAAATGTCTTGAATGCGGTGAGCTGGGCCACTGGCGTAGGACTTGTCCTAAGTTTAATAGCACATGAGGTACGGAACTTTTTGTTTTTGAAACCAATTGTTCCGCTACTGTATATTCTACTTCATGGATTCTGGATTCAGGAGCTACTTCTCATATTTGTATTATGAATCAGGATCTGGAATGAAGTAGGCAGCTTGAAGCTGGGGAAGTAATGATCACTGCTGGAAGCGGAAAAAGTGTCGAGGCAACCGATATTGGATCACTCCTACTGGGTTTAGAATCCAGTTTTATTTTGACTTTAGATGAAATACTTGTTTTGCCCAAGGGGCATAAAAACATTATATCCATTCCAGTCTTGGGATGGAAAGGATTTTGTTTCTTCATTGGAAATGGTAGTTGAAAATTTATTTTCGAAATAAATTAGTTGGCACAACTACATTGTTGAATGGTTTATATCATCTGAACTTACAAAATAAAACAGCAGTGAACACTATAATTAGGAAATGTGGCATACAAGATACTAATCAAGATCTTAAGTGGCACCTTAAACTTGGTCATGTTGGTCAGACCAAGGTTTAGAAAATGGAGAAAGATGGACTTTTAAGTCTATTAGGTGTAGAACCCTATCCAACTTGTGAATCTTGCCTTAGAGGCAAAATGACTAAGTCCCCCTTCATAGGGACATTTGAAAGGGCTGCTGAAAAACTTGGGTTGGTACATACTGACGTTTGTGGTGCTTTAGAAGCAGCCCAAGACGGATATCAATATTTCATAATGTTCACAGATGATCATACTAGATATGGAATTGTGTACTTAATGAAACATAAATCCGAAGCCTTTACTAAATTCAAAGAATTTAAGGTCCTAATTGAAAAACAGACCGGATGTCATATCAAAGCACTTCGGTCGGACCGATGTGGCGAATATATGAGCACAAAGTTTGATGAGTTTCTTAAGGAACATGGAATAGTTTCACATTTTATGATGCTAGGAACCCCACAGTTAAATGGTGTTTCAGAAAGGAGAAATTGGACTTTGTTGGACATGGTCCGCTCCATGTTGAATTACACTAATTTACCAATTTACCTATGGGGGTACGCCTTACTTACTGCTGCCTATTTCCTAAATAGATGTCCTTCCAAATCCGTTCCTATCACTCTGTATGAGATGTGGAAGGGTAAGAAACCAAGTCTTAATCACATAAAGATTTGGGGATGTCCAGCCTATGTCAAGAAGGCTAAGGTGGACAAATTGGAAGCAAGGTCCATAAAGGGATGTTTCAGTGGATACCTAGAGGACTCGATGGGTTATTTATTCTACATGCCAGAAGACCATAGGGTTGTTGTGGCTTTACAAGCGCACTTCCTTGAGGATGAGTTCATTCAGGAAGGTGGCTTGGGTAGAAATATCTCTTTGGAAGAGCATAATGAAAGTCCTAAGGAGACATCTGATCAGGGATCAGGAACCGAATCTATTGTAATATAACCTCCACTTCTAAGGTCTGATAGGGTGTCTCACTTACCTGAGAGGTATGGCTCTACACATGTCGAGGAACTGGGTCTCCACGAGGCACCTGATAGCCGTGAGGACGACCCTGTCACCTATGACCAAGCGATAGTAGATGTAGACTCCGATAAATGGCAAGAAGGAATGGAAGCTGAGATAGACTCGATGCATACCAATCAGGTCTGGACTCTAGTAGATCTACCAACTGGCAAGAGGACTATTGGAAATTGTAATATTTGGAATTTCTACTACAGTTGTTTAATATTATTTTATCCGAGTTATATTGTGCAGCGTGGAATCTGTACAATATAGATAAAATAAATGAAGGACTAAGATGTCAGTATCGGTATAATTGTCGTACTTGGTCGACAATTGTATTAGAGGATATAGTGCGTCATGTATATGTATCCAGTATGTCGAGACGGACGAGAAACGTTGGAAATGGATAAGTGTAACATTATTAGTGCACGCTAATAATCACGAGTAGCGCACGCTATCGTGCAGGTTTAGCGCACGCTACGGACGTAACTGAGCATACGCTAGTGAAGAACAGCTCAAAAGGAATCTACGCGTGGACCAGGCCATTTTCGGCGCATGTTCTGATTAGTCAAATGATGTTTGTCGTAAAGGATTAGCGCACGCTAATGCTTGTTGTTAGTGCACGCTAATATCAGTCGGTCAACAGGGAATCTTGGCTTTATTGGCTACTTTCGGCATGTGAGGTCTCGAGCATATTCGGGGTAGGTGCAGACTGTAGTAAGTCAACTTCGGATAGCGCACGCTAAGGACAAAGGACTTGCGTACGCTAAGACAGTGTAAGTTACGTACGCTAATGCATGGACATTACGTACGTAAGCACATGTACGAAGCCAGACAGTAGCCTATGGACTGCGATAGCGCATGCTAACAAAGTCAGTTAGCGCACGCTAAGTGTGTAACGTACGTTAACTGAAGATGTTAGCGTACGTTAATAATGTACATTATATATAAGTGCAGTTGGCTATTGTTCGTCATTTTCATCCATTTCTTCATGTGAGCCGACAGAGAGAGCCTTGAGAAGTATTTGAGGTTCCAAACACTGTATTAAGGTGGAGTTAATCATCCATAACAACATTTGAAGCTTGAAATCATTGGTGATTCTTGGAAATGGATTCAACCTTGTAAATCAATCCATTCCTTCAAAAAGGTAATTACTCTTCACTTGGAGATTTTGTTTTGGATTGTATATGATGTTCTTGAGCTGATGATTATCATATAAACAAGTTGATAAGTATGATTATGAGTTGGATTACCGTATTATGATAATGTTATTGTTGATATGAAGACATTGATATGAATTGGATGGTTTCGAATGTGTGGTTTATCTTCAAAGAGATATGTTGGCTAATGTCTTCCTTCAATTCGGATCTGTGATGTTGTTGTTGTTGGTTTCTTCATATGATGGTGAACATGGCATGATTATGAGTTCTTGGTGTTTAGGTTGTTGATATTAAGGAAGATGAAATATGAATATATGACTTGAATTAAAAGTCGGATGATTACCTATATGTTAAAGGATATTGGATTTAGTTGTTTGGTAGCTATGAACATGGTTCAGAATCACTTAGAGTTTTTGATAATCGCCATATGTTGATCGGTATCTGAAATGCATGTAACTGCACGTCATTAGCGCACGCTAAGCCTAATGGCTAGCGCACACTATCGGGAACAACTTAGCGCACGCTACGGTAAGAGATTAACGTGCGCTAAGTCAACAGGCAGGGTAATATATTCTGTTTCGGTTATGAATTCGTGATGGTTTGATTTGGTTTGTTCTGACTTTGTTTATTCGAGGTTGTGCTGAACCGTTAAGTTTATCGATCAGTTATATTGATTAGTAATCATCGAATTTTGGTTCATATGATGGATATGAATTCGTAAAATGGTTTGAATATATTATTTGGTTTTATATATGATCGTGGTATCGTTGACCCGTCGAGTTGATTGGCTGGTCGTGTCGGTTGTTGATTGTTATCGAATATGTGTTAATTGATTACTTCAATAGGTTGAGATTATTGATCGGTGATTATAACCGTATGTTGCGGTCGTGTTCGAGTGCGTTCGTGAATCGCTTTGGGCCAGGAGCCGAGGAGCTTGTACACGACGACGAGGAATTGGTAACGGATTCATCGGTATCGAGGCAAGTTATTACATGCTAAGTTATAATATTTAATGAATGGTTTCAGTTTTATTTCATTTATAATGCATATAGCGATGATTATTATTGTGAACTTTGGGTATTTGGATCGTATATCGCTCTTCCGATTCTAGGAGGTAAATCATAATGTATATGCCTTATCTCGGTTATTGGTATGTTCGGATATCGAGGTTATGTTGCGATAAAGACGAGGATATGAGTATATATAGTTCATTGTACGTTTGGATCGCCAAGCATTGAGGATAATTGCCGGTGATGATTTGACATCGAGATTGCTCCTGAAGGACTCAGGACAAGTATCTTAGTTTGATTCGGTTTAGTGTTAATGATGTTGATCATGCAGGTTGTCATTCATGTTGCTGAGCATGAAGTCGTCCTAGTTGCTTCATCTTAGTGTCGTTCATGTTTTGATTCATATGTTGTTCATGTTGATGAACATATTGAGTTGCATATGTGTATGCATAATTGTATTGTTTATGTTGTAAATGATCCGATGGGATCATGAGGATCTATGCTGAGGGCGCTGGATCGAACGTCCACCTGATTTTGATCTTGTAGGATCATCACGGGGATCTATGCTGAGGGCGCTGGATCGTTGGACAGGTCGTCCACCTGATTTTGATCTTATAGGATCATCACGGGGATCTATGCCGAGGGCGCTGGATCGTTGGATAGGTTTTCCACCTGATGTTGATCTTGTAGGATCATCACGGGGACCTATGCTGAGGGTGTTGGGTCATGGGATTTCCATTGAGTATACATTGTTGATATTGTTTTGAGCGTATTGACGTGGTCATATGAGTATGCATTTGTAGGTCTTATGTTAGGACCGTGTCCGTATTGCATTGATCTGATCTCGGATTAGACTGATATGATTGTCGTGGCACTTCATATATCGAGGTATGTTCCGTATTTCCTTTGGTATTTTTCTTGTGATGGACAATCGGTTATCGTTTTGGGTTTTGAGTATTGTTTGAGGTACAATACAGATAGTATGTTCGAGTTTATTGGTTAATCGAGTACGAGATGTGAAATGTGATAATGGTTATTCTGATGAGAATTACTTGAGTAAGTAAAGTTATGGCGGTAAGATTACGTTGGTCGTATTCTTATGTTGTATTCTCATTGGTATGTAATTATTAATGTGATGTGACGGTTATCATTGTTGGATATTATGGCTGACCCCGTCGTGGGATTTCTTTTTAGGTTCTTGGAGTATCGAGCTTGTAGCGGTCGTGAAGAGATGAGCTTCCCGGATGATACTGGCTAGGACATATTTTGTGAATTGAGTTTCTTGATTGGTTCTTGTATTCCACTGCTAGAGTATCTTTATGGTTGATCTTTTCCGCTGCGTGAGTATTTTGAAATGCTCTTTCAGTATCTGGTAACTGAGATTACTTTGGAAATCGTTTTCTAAACTTTTGAGTGCCGGCCGTTTGGCCTTGCGATTTCAAATGAGTTTTTACAACTGTTTTTGATAAATGGATTTTATAAGTCTTTGTGAATTTTTAAAGATAGTACCGTCGTTGGCCTCTTGGGCATTTGTAAATGTTTGCGAAAATTTCCTTCAGCCTTGTGGGTTCCATCTCGGGGCCCACGGCGCTGTAATATTCTCGGTTAAATCTTGGGGTGTTACAGAATATGGTATCGGAGCTTAGGTTGTGAAAACCTAGGCAATCGGGTCGAGTTGGGTCGTGCTTTTGTCGTGTCATTCGAGTTCTCGATTGACAAATACTAGAGCCGTGAGTTTTTGTTGTTCACTCGGGCTTATGTGTTATGTGATTTACCAGTGTGGAACTGGGATTGTTGTAACTTTTCCAAATGATGTCAACGTGTTTCTTCAGATAGAACTGTGTTGTGTTCTCGAGTTGAACTGAGTTTGCAAAATATGTGTTTTGAAAATATTTGTGTCGATTATTTTCTAGAGTCAAGACATGTGCCAGTATCACGGGGAATCGTCGGCTTCACGATCTGCAAGTATTTGGATTTTTGAGTTGCATTAAGATTTATTGCCATACTAAGTTGATATGCTTTGAGATTCGGAAAGATGTTATGCGTTACAGTATAAGGTGACAAAATTGGGACAGGATTTATGATCTTGAGGAACTATGATTTTGGAAATCAGTATGTCGGTTAAGTTTTGGAACGGAATTGTGCATTTGGGAGAAATATTGTGTATGGTTGAGGACAGCACGTAGTCATGTTAAGTCATTTTGAAATACATGAAACTGCTTGTGAGCATTTGAAAATGATGCTTTTCAAAATGAATGTTTTACGGATGTTTTACGGAAAATGATTTTTGCGCCGGGACCCAATTGATTTTGAAATGGATTTATAACTCAGGACTTGAGGTCCAGAAGGGTTTTCTACTTTTTAAACTTCTTGTAATGCGAAACGAGATACGAGCTGAGACCCTAATGTTTCAAAAGGCTTTTTCTTGTTGTCAAAAACTCCCGAGATTTGTAAAACGCTTCACCAATCATTTATCTATATTCCTACTACCTTCTGAGGTTTTGATTTACTTGTTCAAATGAAACTTCTCGGGAAGTCTTTCGCTGCGTGGATTTGTTTCAATGCATTGTCATAACATATTGAGGTGATCCAGGATGGAAAATGGTCGACGTTGCGCGTCATATGTGGAAAAATAGTTTTTGGGTCGGAGTTTATATATTGAGATTTTGGAACTCTATCGTGTGGTTTTCCGATGGAATATCAGTGGATATTGGTGACGAGCCGAATTCGTATACAGGAGTACGGATGTGGTCAATCATTTGCATAGGTTTCATTTTAAAACTTCGAAATCATGTGATTTGAAGGAAAACTGTTATCGAATACCTGGCACCAGCGAGCCGATTTAAGTTTTCGAAAATTAATTTCGTGGTCTTACGAAAATTTATGTTTTGAGTTTTGAATTTTTTTTTAAAGAACTTTCGAAAATTTGTCTTCTTGACGAGATATATGATTTCAAACTGGTTTTGAAAATGTGATTTATATACATACGCATTTAGTGCATAATGCATATCATGGTGAAGTTCTGAGAATGACTCACGAACTGGATGAGACATCAGTATGAAACGATGAATAGAGATTCGAACTTTAGTATGGCAGTTTGGTTATCCAGGGATGATCGGTTGATTTATCGGATAAGAGAATATGCTGTGTGTTGTAGATTCACGCACATGATGTAATTTTGGAACTTTGGATTTTGTGAAACCGGTACATATGTGCAATGTGATTCCATTGGTATGGTAGTAGCGCGATTTTACCACAGTGATTTGGAATGGTTTCCTTGTAAGTGTGGATTTGGGGATGGTACCCCCATGCTGGTTGTTTTGGATATCGAGTGGTCGTTCCCACTCCACGTATGATTGGGAATGTTCGTCGATTTGTGATTAGTTGTTCGTATGCCGAGGGATATGTTCACCCGTCGGGTATGTTTATTGAGATCCACTGTATGTGGTTGGTGTGTCATTTTGAGAATGTTATTCTTTCGTATATCTGTTTCTGTGGTTCTGTGTTGACCGCGTTGGGGCTTATCGTGTGAAGGTATTCTCGATTATCATTGATCGTTTGTTGGTTATATTGGAGTTTATCATGTTGATGATAGTCTCGATTATGTTTTCAGCTTTGGATTGGTCGTATCGGAGTTTATCATGTCGATGATATTCTCGGTTAATATATTGGTTGATCATTGTTGGTGATTATCTGAGCGTTCAGATTTTGTGTCGATGTTTCGGGATTCATGTCGTTGGGTTGGGCAGTTGTTTCGCAGATGCATTGTGTATTATTCATCTTATCGAAATTGGGACTTGATTATGTAATAAGGTAGACATGATTTGATTCGGGCAGATTATTTCATCCGAAGATGATATATTTTCGTTGAGACTCAAGGTATTGTGATTGCGAGCGTATTGAAACTGTACAGTGAGATCGCTGGCTAGTATCTCTAGAGATCGTCGACCTGTGTATTTATAAGTATGCGGTTTTGGCTATTCAGAATGATGATGATTGATCGGTGTCGTGATGGTTTTGGGATATTTTTGTTGAACGGTATGTTTGTTTGTTTTTATGACGGATTGCAAGTTTCGAGGACGAAACTTATTTTAAGTGGTGTAGAATGTAATATCCGGAATTTATACTACAGTTGTTTAATATTATTTTATCCGAGTTATATTGTGCAGCGTGGAATCTGTACAATATAGATAAAATAAATGAAGGACTAAGATGTCAGTATCGGTATAATTGTCGTACTTGGTCGACAATTGTATTAGAGGATATAGTGCGTCATGTATACGTATCCAGTATGTCGAGACGGACGAGAAACGTTGGAAATGGCTAAGTGTAACATTATTAGCGCACGCTAATAATCACGAGTAGCGCACGCTATCGTGCAGGTTTAGCGCACGCTACGGACGTAACTTAGCGTACGCTAGTGAAGAACAGCTCAGAGGGAATCTACGCGTGGACCAGGCCACTTTCGGCGCATGTTCTGATTAGTCAAATGATGTTTGTCGTAAAGGATTAGCGCACGCTAATGCTTGTTGTTAGCACACGCTAATATCAGTCGGTCAACAGGGAATCTTGGCTTTATTGGCTGCTTTCGGCATGTGGGGTCTCGAGCATATTCGGGGTAGGTGCAGACTGTAGTAAGTCAACTTCGGATAGCGCACGCTAAGGACAAAGGACTTGCGTACGCTAAGACAGTGTAAGTTACGTACGCTAATGCATGGACATTACGTACATAAGCACATGTACGAAGCCAGACAGTAGCCTATGGACTACAATAGCACACGCTAACAAAGTCAGTTAGCACACGCTAAGTGTGTAACGTACGTTAACTGAAGATGTTAGCGTACGTTAATAATGTACAGTGTATATATAAGTGCAGTTGGCTATTATTCGTCATTTTCATCCATTTCTTCATGTGAGCCGATAGAGAGAGCCTTGAGAAGTATTTGAGGTTCCAAACACTGGATTAAGGTGGAGTTAATCATCCATAACAACATTTGAAGCTTGAAATCATTGGTGATTCTTGGAAATGGATTCAACCTTGTAAATCAATCCATTCCTTCAAAAAGGTAATTACTCTTCACTTTGAGATTTCGTTTTGGATTGTATATGATGTTCTTGATATGATGATTATCATATAAACAAGTTGATAAGTATGATTATGAGTTGGATTACCGGATTATGATAATGTTATTGTTGATATGAAGATATTGATTTGAATTGGATGGTTTCGAATGTGTTGTTTATATTCAAAGGGATATGTTGGCTAATGTCTTCCTTCAATTCGGATCTGTGATGTTGTTGTTGTTGGTTTCTTCATATGATGGTGAATATGGCATGATTATGAGTTCTTGGTGTTTAGGTTGTTGATATTAAGGAAGATGAAATATGAATATATGACTTGAATTAAAAGTCGGATGATTACCTATATGTTAAAGGATATTGGATTTCGTTGTTTGGTAGCTATGAACATGGTTCAGAATCACTTAGAGTTTTTGATAATCGCCATATGTTGATCGGTATCCGAAATGCATGTAACTGCACGTCATTAGCGCACGCTAAGCCTACTGGCTAGCGCACGCTATCGGGAACAACTTAGCACACGCTATGGTAAGAGATTAATGTGCGCTAAGTCAACAGGCAGGGTAATATATTCTGTTTCGGTTATGAATTCATGATGGTTTGATTTGGTTTGTTCTGACTGCGTTTATTCGAGGTTGTGCTGAACCGTTGAGTTTATCGATCGGTTATATTGATTAGTAATCATCGGATTTCGGTTCATATGATGGATATGAATTCGTAAAATGGTTTGAGTATATTATTTGGTTTTATATATGATCGTGGTATTGTTGACCCGTCGAGTTGATTGGTTGGTCGTGTCGGTTGTTGATTGTTATCGGATATGTGTTAATTGATTACTTCAATAGGTTGAGATTATTGATCGGTGATTATAACCGTATGTTGCGGTCGTGTTCGAGTGCGTTCGTGAATCGCTTTGGGCCAGGAGCCGAGAAGCTTGTACACGATGACGAGGAATTGGTAACGTCTTCATCGGTATCGAGGCAAGTTATTACTTGCTCAGTTATAATATTTAATGAATGGTTTCAGTTTCATTTCATTTATAATGCATATAGCGATGATTATTATTGTGAACTCTGGGTATTTGGATCGTATATCGCTCTTTCGATTCTGGGAGGTAAATCATAATGTATATGTCTTATCTCGGTTATTGGTATGTTCGAGTATCGAGGTTATGTTGCGATAAAAACGAGGATATGAGTATCTATAGTTCATTGTACGTTTGGATCGCCGAGCATTGAGGATAATTGCCGGTGATGATTTGACATCGAGATTGCTCCTTAAGGACTCGGGACAAGTATCTTAGTTTGATTCGGTTTAGTGTTAATGATGTTGATCATGCAAGTTGTCATTCATGTTGCTGAGCATGAAGTCGTCCTAGTTGTTTCATCTTAGTGTCGTTCATGTTTTGATTCATATGTTGTTCATGTTGATGAACATATTGAGTTGCATATGTGTAAGCATAATTGTATTGTTTATGTTGTAAATGATCCGATGGGATCATGAGTATCTATGCTGAGGGTGCTGGATCGAACGTCCACCTGATTTTGATCTTGTAGGATCATCACGGTGATCTATGCTGAGGGCGCTGGATCATTGGACATGTCGTCCACCTAATTTTGATCTTGTAGGATCATCACGGGGATCTATGCTGAGGGCGCTGGATCGTTGGACAGGTTTTCCACCTGATGTTGATCTTGTAGGATCATCATGGGGACCTATGCTGAGGGCGCTGGGTCATGGGATTTCCATTGAGTATACATTGTTGATATTGTTTTGAGCATATTGACGTGGTCATATGAGTATGCATTTGTAGGTCTTATGTTAGGACCGTGTCCGTATTGCATTGATTTGATCTCGGATTAGACTGATATGATTGTCGTGGCACTTCATATCTCGAGGTATGTTCCGTATTTCCTTTGGTATTCGTCTTGTGATGGACAATCCGTTATCGTTTTGGGATTTGATGATGCTATCCGATGGATTGTATTGGTCAGAACTGGTATTTTTCCGTATCGTGAGTTGGTTATGATAGTTTGAGAATCTTGAGTATTGTTTGAGGTACAATACAGATCGTATTTTTGAGTTTATTGGTTAATCGAGTACGAGATGTGAAATGTGATAATGGTTATTCTGATGAGAATTACTTGAGTAAGTAAAGTTATGGCGGTAAGATTACGTTGGTCGTATTCTTATGTTGTATTCTCATTGGTATGTAATTATTAATGTGATGTGACGGTTATCATTGTTGGATATTATGGCTGACCCCGTCGTGGGATTTCTTTTTAGGTTCTTGGAGTATCGAGCTTGTAGTGGTCGTGAAGAGATGAGCTTCCCGAGGATACTGGCTAGGACATGTTTTGTGAATTGAGTTTCTTGATTGGTTCTTGTATTCCGCTGCTAGAGTATCTTTATGGTTGATCTTTTCCGCTGCGTGAGTATTTTGAAATGCTCTTTCAGTATCTGGTAACTGAGATTACTTTGGAAATCGTTTTATAAACTTTTGAGTGTCGGCCGTTTGGCCTTGCGATTTCAAATGAGTTTTTACAACTGTTTTTGATAAATGGATTTTATAAGTCTTTGTGAATTTTTAAAGATAGTACCGTCGTTGGCCTCTTGGGCATTTGTAAATATTTGCGAAAATTTCCTTCAGCCTTGTGGGTTCCATCTCGGGACCCACGGCGCTGTAATATTCTTGGTTAAATCTGGGGGTGTTACAGAAATAAATGGATCTATAAGAGAAAGACTGGTGGGGATGGCAAGGTTGACGCCTATAAGGCCAAGCTTGTGGCAAAGGGTTATACCCAAAGAGAATGGATCGATTATCATGATACCTTATCGCCCGTAGCTATGATCAAGTCGATTCGCATGATGCTTGCCATTGCTGCCTATTACGATTATGAAATATGGCAAATGGATGTCAAAACGGATTTTCTGAATGGATACCTCGGGGAGGAAATCTATATGGAACAGCCTAAGGGTTTTGTGTCCAAATCTAATATTCATAAGGTGTGTAAGCTACAACGAGCCATTTATGGGCTGAAGCAAGCTTCTCGGAGTTGGAACCTTCGATTTGACGAAGCAGTCAAGGACTTTGACTTCGCACGAAATGAGGAAGAACCATGTGTTTACAAAAAGGTAAGTGGGAGCAACATTGCGTTCTTAGTACTCTATGTAGATGATATTCTACTTATAGGAAGTAACGTAGCAATGCTCAGAACTGTGAAAGCTTGGCTTTCTAAAATGTTCTCCATGAAAGACTTGGGAGAAGCTTCCTATATTCTAGGGATCCATCTTTACGGAGATAGACCACGAAGAATGATTGGACTTTCCCAAGCCCTCTACATAGATATAATCCTGAGAAGATTCAAGATGGAAGAATCTAAAAGAGGGTTCCTTCCCATGCGACATGGAATTCATCTCACCCCAAAAATGTGTCCTCAAAGTGACGAAGACAAGAGAGAGATGAGTAAGGTACCCTATGCCTCGGCAGTGGGTAGCCTCATGTACGCTATGTTGTGTACGAGACCGGACTTAGCCTATGCTGTGAGTATGGTAAGTCGATTTCAAGCAAACCTGGGAAGGGAACACTGGACTACTGTCAAGAACATTCTTAAGTACTTGAGAAGAACTAGAGATATAGTTCTCACTTACGGTGGTGGATAACTGAAGGTGATTGGATTCACCGATTCTGATGTTCAAGGAGACAATGACGACTCTAAATCAACATCTAGGTATTTGTTTACTCTCAATGGAGGATAAGTATCTTGGAGAAGCTCCAATCAAACCATTACTGCAGATTCCTCCTGCCAAGCAGAGTACCAAGCTGCCTCAGAGGCTAGTAAAGAAGCATTTTGGATGTAGAAGTTTGTATAAGAACTTCAAGTGGTGCCTAATGCGGAGCTACCTATATCACTATTCTGTGATAATGATGGAGCTGTTTCCCAAGCCAAGGAGCCGAGGCTCACCACAACACCAAGCATATAGAGAGAGTATCACATCGTTCGAAAAATGGTCGAAAAAGGATATGTTTTGTTGCAAAGAGTAGACTCAGAAGATAATGTCTCTGACCCGCTGACTAAGCCATTATGTCAGGCCGTCTTGGAAAGACATCTGAAGAACATAGGTATTGGATACCATGATGTGTGGCATTGAGCGAAAGTGGGAGATTTTAGGAATATGCCCTCGAATGCCACTCAGGGGATGAGAGAGTAGGGGCATTGTACTTGTAATTATGGAATAATTAATAAAAGGCAATGCGAATCATTCACTGTTTATTGTATTTCAAATGCATTCTTGATTTGGTAAACATTGAAGTGAAGTCCATGTAAATAAATCGAACATTCCATTCTCGTTATCGGATAAGAGAAAATGCAATGGAAATGTATAAAGTTTATTTACGTAAACCGTTCGCAAGTCAATGAACTTAAATGGGCAATAAGTTTTGAGTAAGACTTGTATAACTGATGCTAGGACATGTGCATGTCTTGATAGCATAGTTATAAGTATATTGGTGGGACCAGTATACTCGAACACGACTCATACTTAATTCAGTCACACGGTATTCACTCTCGGAGAGTTGATGACGAATCGAAAGGTTGTGATAGTATACGTGGACCTTTGACTTGAGGGTTCAGTAGAAGATGTGCCTGTGACGTTTAGTTTTTCATTAGAGTAGTTAGACTCGTTTGCTTAATTGCTGAGTCAACCTCGAAGTGCAGACTATACGGGCAGGTAGCAGTCTTTACTGTACACCAAGAAAGGATTCTATCTCCTCTAAGTGAGAAGGCGAATGTCCTATACGGTTAATGGCAAATAAGATCATAAGTCTTTGGCCAAAGCATTCTGATCTAGTCGTATTAGATACACTAGTAATCAGTCGGTCTTGATTTGCACTAACACATGTATAGTGTCTAGTTAATAGTAGGGTTTGACTTTATAGTGACCCGAAGACTTGACCGGGACATCTGATGAAGGGTCTATATGTAACACCCCAATTTCACTTTGGGTTATTACACGCCGCAGGACACACAGAGGTCCCGCCAGGCTGACGACACACAAGATTAAACCACAATCTAAGACATAATAACCATGACTCAATAGTCCAACAAAGGATACAAAACATGAGTTAGGCCTCGGCCACGGCCAAAATAGTATATTTCAACATCAACCACTGAACGCAAACATTACACGACAAAGTACAACTCAAAACCAACAATAAAACAACATATAAAACTGACTCAAACATCACAAATACAATGACTGATACGAGCTCTCTAACATCCAGTGTGCTTTTCAACTCCGTGTGCGCCACATGGGGGCTCCTGTCCCTCGAGAATACCTGAAATGTACAAAACATTCCACCCCAACAGTGGGGTTAGCCACAACCGCTAGTGCAAGTACAGTATTACAATTATTTTATCCACAGGCATTTCCAAATCATTTCAAAATCCAAAACAGTTCAATTCGCGATATTCCGGAATATCAATATCGATCATCAGTAAAAACACTTCGACGATCCTCGCGACCCGGTCCGGCCCTCAAGCCACCAAGTCCCTGTGTGCCCCGTCGAGCAATCCCCAGGTGAGGATGTCCACTCAAAGTATCTCTCGTGACCCGGTCCAGCCACTAAGCTACCAGGTCCCCGTGTGACCCCGTCGAGTCAATCCCCGAGTGAGAGTACCCGAGAATAACCTTTCAACTCTTATCATTCACTAAACCATCACAGAAATGCATGCCATAAACTAATGCAATAAAGTATTTGCCTGGACTTTCTTACTCTCAAAGGAACAACAACGAACAAGGCTACGGTCCGAACTATCTTCCAAATCCCGCCCCTAACAATCATCGAGGCTCAATCATTTACAATTTTTTTGGAAAATACTAAAATCCATCCTAAGTTCTACCGTTAAGACCATTTAATCGAGCACTACGAGGGCATAACGGGTTTTGCTCGATTTACAAAAGAAGATTTGGAATCAATCCACAAAACCTTGAGGAAAACATGAAATCATACTTATGCAACTATTTTCAACTATAATCCATCATAAATTTGGAGTTAAAACGGTTGGAGAAACGAGATCCCCAAAACCCCCCAAATTTCCCCAAAGTTTGGGTTCTACGGGAGGATTACCTCAATTCCTTGGTGAAGATGATGTAGGATTGATAGATCTTTACTTGAAGTTGGAAAGATCTGAGTTTCAACCGTGAACCATCGAAATCCTTGCCTACACAGCTCTGGAGATGTCTAGAAACTCGAAGAAGAGGAAAGTAAGTGAAAAAATGACAAGTGTTGACCGCAACACATGTATATATATAAGTGCGCCCTAGCGCGCGCTAACGCTTACCGAATAGTGTGCGCTATCGGCCTCGGTCTACAGCCGAGACCCTTCTTCCCAGCCGAGCTAGTGTGCACCACATCCTACAGCGTGCGCTACTCAATCGAGTTAGCGTGCGCTGTACCACCAAGTTAGCACGCGCAGCTTCCGCCTTAGCGTGCGCTATCTGGTGTCCAGTCTAAGTCCAGAACCCTCTGACCTGTTCAGAAACCCTTCTCTGCATCCCGGTAGCGTGCGTTACTATGTCGCCTTAGCGTGCGCTAGCTAAATTTTTAGTCCCAGTCCAGTGCTCTCTAGACTGTCCCATGCTGCCGGTTAGCGTGCACTATCCTTCCGGCAGTAGTGTGCGCTACCCGCTCTTCTAGCGTGCGTTAATAAAATGCATTATCGTGCGTTAGCTCGATTTTTAGTCCCAGTCCAGTGCTCTCTGGACTGCCCCATGCTGCCGATTAGCGTGCGCAACTTCCTGTAGTAGCGCGCGCTAGCCTACAACTTCCATTGCGTAGGCTACCCATATAAATTAGCGTACGCTAATCCTGGGTTGCAGAAGCGATACAAGCGGTTCGACACAACGTTAATGAATATTAGCGGGATACTGGTAAAAACACAACATACAGGCTCAATCTCGAATCAAACACACGATACCAATGTTCGAAAAATTACAAACCAAACCACAAAGTTCATGAATTCATAATTATAACTAATAAAAGGTACGATTATTACATTCTCTCCCCCTAAGAATAAGTTTCGTCCCAAAACTTATGAAGTGAATAATTCGGGGTATCTAAACTTCATATGCTCTTCTGTCTCCCACGTGGCTTCTTCCGATCCATGTCTCGACCATTGTACTTTGACCAAAGGGATGACTTTGCGCTTAAGTTGTTTTACCCGACGCTCTAAAATCTGGATTGGTTTTTCCTCAAAGGTGATATCGGAGTTCAATTCAATCTATCCAAAATCAATGATATGCTTAGGGTCTGGTACGTACTTCCTCAACTGTGAAATATGAAATACATTATGCACATGACCCAGTGAAGGCGGAAGGCCCACGCGGTAAGCAAGTTCGCCAATTCGTTCTATAATCTCGAATGGCCCAACACAAGTAGCAGCACAAATGACTCAGTTGACCAAGGCGATTCAACGCAACGCTGATGTGATTCAGAAGGTAGGGACAAATCTATGGTTTCCAGAGGAAATTCGAATAAATCCCCTTCGATTCGTTGGTGTGACAGATGCACTGGGCTGGGATGGTTGGCTTCTTCAGTTGCAAAAGATATCCGAGGCCATTGATTGCCCTGAAGATCGGAAGGTCCCTATTGCTCAGTACCTTCTTAGCGATGATGCTGTTCATTGGTGGGAAGCCGTTAAACCTCGGGATCATGTCATCATATGGGCGGAGTTCTGAGAACTTCTGGAAGCTGGATTTCATCTGGATCCGAGTGGGAAGCAGAGGAAGCTGGATGATATTGTGGTTAGTACTGGAGTTGGTGTTTCTGGATTGCAACGTAGTAGTCTTTCCGCAGTGAAACTCCATCGCTCGATGCTTGGGACTGAGAGTTCCAAATCGTCGGTATTGCCTCCTGGTAAGGCCAGGAGGTGTTTCAACTGCAATGTGTCAGGGCTTGTTCGTGCACATTGCCCTTCTCCTCCAGTGACGTGTTACAAGTACGGACTCAAGGGACATCGAGCTCAGTTTTGCGAGTTGGACACTGAGTCTTCCGAGGCCCGAACTTGAGCACTAATATTAGGGCTAACTCTGAGGAGTCCCTGAGAGCGTAGTCTACCAGTTGTATGTTGTGTTATCTCCTTGCTTCGTTGTTTCGAATTTCGGGGATAGACTTCTTTTATTAGAAGTGGATCGGATTTTCGAACTTTTGTGTTTTCAACCCTATCAACTCATTTGTGTTTGTTGATATTTTCTGAACTTGCCCTATCCTTTGTTTTGTTGATCAAACGAGTTGTGGTAATTTTTCGAAATAATCTGCTTGTCGTTGTGACTTTTTGTTCGATTATGATTCCATCCCTGTGGATTTTTGTGGATGCATATCTTGTCGCTTTACCACATCACCTATTGTCTCGAGCCGAGGTGTGAACTTCAGAGTTGTTATTTGATTCTTGTTGGTCGTCGTGATCCGAACTTGATTGTTCGACTGTTATTGTCTCGATCGTTGTGGTTCGATCATTTGTTGTCTGATTTTGTTACTTCCGTATCGTGATTTTTGAGCATTCAAACCACGTCGTAATTCCCTTCACTTCGGGAAATTAGCTTCATTGTTGATCTTCCGACCCTCGAATGGTGGAATTTTGTATTTGTGCAGCGTTGAGCTTGCGTCTTGATTGTTATACTGTTTGGGCTGGCTAACCATATTGATCTTGTTCGTTGCGTTTCGTTATCATTCTGGCATAATGATATGGATGTTATCAGCCACGTGCTGCATGTGATTCGTTGCAGGTCATCAACAACAGTTAGCATGTGTTTTGCATTTTGTTATCGTTCTGATTTTTTTAGTGTCGGAGATTGTTTTGCGCCGATCATTTTGTGTTTTAAGTTTCGGGGACGAAACTTCTTTTAAGGGGGGTAGAATGTAATACCCGAGATCCTTGTTCCATATTCGTTGAGTTTTTGGGGTTTTATCAGATTTTTATTGTCCTCACCGTTGGAATTTGGTGCTATGTTTATGTGTGCCTTGTTGGGATATGAATTTGGAAGCGTTTCGGATTACTATGCGGGTTTTTGTGTTTTTGTGGTGTAGCGCACGCTAACGCTTGTGGCGTAGCGCACGCTAACGCTTGTGGCGTAGCGCACGCTAACGCTTGTGGCGTAGCGCACGCTACTGTGTTGTGGTTAGCGCACGCTACCGGATGTGTAGCACACGCTAACTGGAAGTCCAGAGACAGTCCAGGAGCCACTGGACTGGGACTGGAGTCTCATTAGCGCACGCTAAGGTTGGTAGCTAGCGCACGCTATCGACTGATTAGCGCACGCTACTCTTTCTTTCTAGCGCACGCTATCTGGTAGGTGCAGATCGGCCGGAAGGTAGCGCACGCTACGGCCAGGAGGCAGCGCACGCTACGGCCGATTGGCTGCGCGCGCTAGTCGGCCTAGGCAGTAGGGCAGTGGGGTTCTGGACTCGGGAGGGTCGGCAGGTAGCGCACGCTACTGCCGGACACTGCGCCTTCTGGCGGCGAGTAGCGCCTTCTACGGCCGAAAAGTGCGCCAGACGCTTCTGGCCGAGCCAGGAAGTCTTTGGATTGTGGCCCGAGCCGACAGCGCACGTGTTCAGCGCATGATGGCGGGTCCCGGCCGAACATTCTCGACCATGACCGCCCGTTAGCGCACGCTATCCAGGCAGCCTAGCGCACGCTAGCCTGCACCAGTATAAATATGACCGAGCAGTCGTATCTTCATCCGTTTTTCATTTCTTTCCCTTCCTGTCTGCGGCTGGAGTCTTGGAGGTGACGAAGGCATGTTGTTATACAACTAATCCACGAAGTTTGGGAGCTGATAACATCGATTAATCACTCCATAACATCCTTTAATCCAGCGAATCAAGGTTAGCTTTCCTAAAATCCTAGTTTTGGGAAAATTGGTGGTTTTGGTTGATTTCGCCCGGTTGATCCGTGATAACTTATTTTTGTGATGGATTGATGATTATTAAGTCATATTATACCAATTTCCTTGTTGATCTATGGTTCGATTGTTAAAGATTCTTCGTTTTGCTGAGTTCCTAATCGGTGCCTTGAAGGTGTCCGGTGAAAATCCTTAGAGGGGGGTTTTGGGCGTTCTACGATTATTCTCCCTTGTACGATCGTAAATTTATTTATGGTATTATGTTGGGGTCAGGTTCCGTGCGAAGAACTCGAGTCGGAACCCTTCTGTTCGCGGTTTTCCGATCGGTGGTGTTACCGTCGTTTCCGCCGGAGAGTTGTGGCATTCGAGGTTTCCCGGATGAGCTACATTCGTCGGAGTGTCCAGTGTCAACTATTGAGGGAAGTATCTTGCCCATACATTACGTGTTTTGTGAATATAGTTGTTGAAAATTGACGATATGTGCTAAATGAATATTTACAACCTTTTCTCAAAAGAATCGGTATATTTACAATCATGGTTTTCTTAAAGGACGAATCTTGTGTTCGAGACTTAATGTGATTATTTGACTATGTATGTTAGTGTTGAGTAGAGGAACTCCCTACCTTCGGAAGATGTCATTATGTGTGAACATGTCGTCGGTAATTTGTAGTTAAATCCTTTTATTATAAATTGTGCGTGGATTCATGTGGTTATCGGTGGATATATGAGTTGTGTGATATTGGTTGTGTTGTTCGGTGTTGTTGAGATAAGTGTGTTTCTTTGTGGACAGTATTAATTTTGGGTCGTGAGTATGTGTTGGATAATATGGCCATTTTAGCAAAATACCTCGACTATATATATATTGTGATTGACTCTTGAGGATTGCGGTTTTCGAAATGAGAATTGATGAGAGTTGTAAGTTTTTCTCGGGTACTCTCACTCGGGGATTGACTCGATGGGGTCACACGGGGACCTGGTGGCTTAGCGACTGGACCGGGTCGCGAGGGTTACTTCGAGTGGGCATTCTCACCTGGGGATTGCTCGACGGGGCACACAAGGACTTGGTGGTTTGAGGGCCGGACCGGGTCGCGAGAATTGCCAGAATGTTTGTAACGATGATTAATTGTGATATGTCCGGAGTATCACAATGCTTGTTGCTCGGAGTCGAGAGACATTATATATCGAGTCTTGGTGTTTGGCTAAAATGGCATAAACATAATGTGTTATGTGTAATGTATTTTTGGAAGTGAATTGAAGTGAATGAACGGGTCGTGGACCCAGTGTTGGTGATCGAAATGGTTGGGTCGTGGATCCTGTGTTTTGTGACTGGAATGAATTGGGTTGTGGACCCCGTGTTTTGTTAATCGGTTTTGCATTTTTGGAAAATGAACTTTGGGGGCGGTGACCCTAAGAGGTTTTTGAAGAATTAAGAACTTTACTATCGCAGATGTTTTCGAAAACTCCCGAGATTTGAAAATGTTTTCAAAGTGCTTTCTTGTTTTGGTTTCTACTTTCAAGACTTGAACTATTTTTAATTATCAAAATATCTCGGGAAGTCTTTTGTTGTATTCTCGGAATGTGTTATGTATGGCTCGTATTTGTACTTTATACTTGTACTAGCAAAACAGTGGAGTTTTGCTAACCCCCGAGTATTCGGGGGGTGGATGTCTGTTTTTGCATCCAGGTACATGCAGGTTTGGGAGCAAAACACAGGATCGGCGCGAAAGATGATGGAAGGCGAATGATACTAATCACACGAAGGCCAGTGTTGGATGCAGTCAGGCAGAGTTCGTGTATGGTCTTTCTTCTGTCGTAAATTTTGATTTGTGTGTATTTTACCCTTGCATGGGTATGAGTCGAGATAGAAATGTGTATTCTGACTTGTGTGTTTGTGATGAAAGACCAAGTTGGTCTACGGATTTGGTATTTTATCATGATGTATATGTAATGTATTGTGTTGTTTGGATGTCTAGCCTGGTGTATCCTCACGGAGAGGGTCTGCGGCGTGTAATATTCCCGATGTGAAATTGGGGGTGTTACATTTATGGTATCGGAGCGCTTTAGGTTGCGGAAACCTAGGCTGTCGGGTCCAGTCGGGTATTGTCGTGTCTTGTTCTGTCACATTGTGTCTGTCTAAGTCGTGTCGCGACGCGTCGTCTGTGATGTCGGCCGTGATTAGTATCGAGGTGCAGCCATCATCTTCGTGCGGCCTGTGGATGTAAGTCTCCCCACTATATTGTGCCTTGTGATATACGAGCTTGTATGATTTTGTGTTATGGTGTGGAGTTTAAAGGTGATTTGTGATTATGTGGCTTATGTTGTTTGATCCTCGTATGATGCTAGAATGAAAGTGGTACCAACGTTATGTATATATACACACATCCTGATATAAGTCGTTTTTACAAGAATAATAGCCTTGGTGTGGTTACGCAAATAAAGATTCATCAATATGATATTTTAAAACTTTACATGTTTTTGGAGAGACACGTATATTTTTGTTTAAAAACTGTAATACCCGGATTTTCAGTATAAATTTTTCGCGTTATTTTATCTGAGATATACTGTATAGTTTGGTATCTATACAGTATGGATAAAATAAATTGAGAACCGAGACAGCTATACTGGTGTAATTATCGTTTTTGATTGACAGATATATTCAGGATATGTTGTATCAGGTTGAACTGATTTGGATATCAGGTATACCGTATGAGAATATTTTTGGATTCGGTATGTGTATTCAGTATGCCGTATGATTGTATTTTGTACGTCGAGACGTCGGACAGAAATAGTTGGATTTTTGGCTAAGTATAAAAGCCATTACGTACGTTAAGCCTTGGAGCTTACGTATGTAAAATGTGTTCGCTTACGTACGTTATATAGTGTACATAACGTACGTAACAAGAGGAATCGGACAGTGGGGCCCGTGGTCGGCAGCTTTCGCGCGAGATGTGGGACAGTGAGTCAACGGATGGAGTTACGTCGTTATACGGGGTGTATTACGTGCGTAATGTCAGTATTATCTGTAGCAAGTCAACGTCGTATTACGTGCGCAACGGAATAAGTGTTACGTGCGTTACGGGCGGCTAGCAGTCGTGGCCGAGAGGACTGTAGTGGCCGAGCATGGTCGGCGGTGACTCGCATGGATGGCCGATCGCGGTCGCGATGACTCGGCTGGGGCTAGGGCGCCGATAACGTCGTAAGGTACCCACCGATTCGGCCGTAAGGGACCGTTACGTCGTAAGCCTCGGCGATTACGTGCGTAACGATGCCGGCATTTACGGCGAGACTTCGCCATGGCGGATTCGTGCGTAAGGGCCCGGCCGATTCGTCGTGCGTAAGCGTCCGTGATGTCCCGGCTATTTAAGGCCTGGACCGAGTCATATCCGGCATTTTCCACTTTTCTTCGTTCCTTCCGCGATTTTTCACCATGGATTGATGGATTTGAGTATGAGCAACTTATAACAACATGTTTTGGAAGTTTGAATCATGGATTAACATCATCTTCCACCCGGATCGAAGGTAAGAACACCTAAACACTTGGTTTTGGATATTTTTGAAGTTTCTTGATGTCTTGGCCGATTTGATTCGTTTTAACTCAGATTATTGATGGAATCTTGTTGTATTCTTGAGATCATTCGTTGTTCTTGAAGTTTTGTGGATCGAAATCGAGTATTTCTTTGAATAATCGATTGAATTGGACTATGCCTTCAAAGTGTTCGATGAAATGTCTCAATGAGTAGAACTTGGAAAATTCTACACGTTTTCGTATGAATGATGGTTGAAATGATATTGTTGTGATGATTCTTGGTAATTATGGGAATTTTGTTAAAGGAAGATAATGAATTGGTGATCAAATGATTCGATTATGTTGTTATGATTATGGAATCGTAGTATTCTCGATGTTCTTGGTGGTTTGTTGCGATTTATGATGTTATGAGAAGTATATGTTGAAGAACATGATTATATACACCTTGAATTATGATTAAGGATTGTTTAGATGTTAGAAAACATCGGGTTATGTTGTTTTATGGATTATGAACGTGAATTTGGATAATTCGTGTTCTTAAAGAACTCTTGAGTTACATGTTATGATTTTGGAAGGATTTCGGATAATTTTGGAATGTGATTATTCACGATAATAATCGGTAAATTGTTTTCTACGAATTTACAAGTATGAACAAGAATGAGTTTTGTCTTCGTATTTGGAGTTTAAGTTGGAATCGAATATGTTATAAAATCCTTAATGTCGATATGAATTGATCATTGATTTGATTAATATGTTTTAAAGTGTTGGTGTTTTGGATATGAATATGGAATATTCATATCTAGAACTAAGTTATGTATTTTGGTACAATATTCGTATAGGAATACGAATATGATTTGGAGTTTGATGAGAATTATTATTCATGTTTGAATTTGGAAATTCATACTTATTGAATAAGTGTTCAATTCGGATAATGGAATTATTTGAAACCTTTGGAATATGGTTATTTATGATGTTGAATTAATCGGATCGTCCGGATTGATGATGTTAATCGGTAATTGGTTTATATTATGAATTTACAAGGAGGAAACTTGTAACCGTATTTAAGATTGAATTTGGAATCGGTAATGTTGGACCCTTGTTGGTTTAAATTGATTATTGATATGATCTTTCGGATTGTGGAACCGTATTGTGGTTTTGAATTCGTGATTTATTGGTTTGGATTGTTTGGATATGTGTTCAATCGGGATATTGTAGAACCGTTGTTGATCGGTTATTGATTGTTATTTGAGATCATCGAGTTACGGCTTGTATCGTGGATATGGGTTCGTATTTGTTGAGTTGGATTATTTGGTATTATGTATATGATCGAGGTTTCGTTGAACCATTGAGTTTGTTGGTTGAGTATGTCGGTTATTGATTTTTATCGAATGTGTGTTAATCGGTTATTGCAATAGGTTGATATGTTTTGATCGTGGATTATGACCGTTGTGTTGCGGTTGAGGTCGAAGAGTTCGTAGATTGCTTTTGGTCGGGGCTAAGGAGCTCGTAGACAAAGGCAATGGATATTGGTAATGGCTTCGTGGTATCGGTATCGAGGCAAGTTTATACTTGTCCAGTTTATAATATTTGATGAATGGTTTCGTTTTCATTTCATTTATAATTCATATAGCAATGTTGTTAGAAAGGACTATTGTTGGTATTAATGGTTGTGTTGATCGTCTCATTGGGGGATGTTGATGGATATGGTCCTCGGATTTGAGGTAATCTAAGTATTTGTTCAATCATGTGGATAATTAGTATGTTGAGTTGTTGTATATGTTGAGGTTTCGTGTAGTGAGTTTCGTATCGGTTATTCGTTGAGGGATGTTGATCCCAGGACTGTTGTATTGAGATCGTAGATCGTGTTGGTCATTCATTTGGGGATGATGATCCCAGGATTGATGTTTTGGATATTGATTAGTCGTGTCGACTTTTCATTGTCAGACTGTTGTTGTTCACTTCGGTGAGTCTTTTGATCCTTATTGGATATGTGTTTCTTTGAGTTTCGTTGTCATGTTGCATCGTGGCATATCTGGAGTCATATCTGCGTTCCGATTGGATATTGTGTAGGATTTTTAGCCGGGCACATATATAGTCATGCGTGAATATTTTTGTAACACCCCCAGGATATCCGAGGTATATTACAGCGCCGTGAATCCCTACATGGGACCCACCAGGCTGAACAAACATCATACTCATCGACTCACAGAAACAACAGAAAAAAATACCTCGTCATAAAGACGCCCAACAAAATAATTCACCCGGTTTAACTGGTCAAACATGACACCATAATCCATCACAACATAATAAACAACAATACAATCCCGACAAGTAAAAGTTCTTAAGTACTCGAGTACTTCTATTAGTTTAAAGACCACAAAGATAAAAGATAGAAAACAACAAGACATCACTCGTGCACAATCATCACGCACGGCCATCATCCGCATACTGGTCCAGCGCCCGCTCGTCTCGGTGAACCTGACCTGAAATTCATAAAACGAATTTCCCCAAAACGGGTCCCCAGAGGGGTTAGCAATTACGCTAGTACAAGTAACCAGATGAACGACTTACATCTTACACATATAGTAATGCATGCAATTCAAGAAAACATAGATCCAAAATACTCATTTCCGGAAATGCCATAATCAAATCACATTTGTAAAAATGCACCACAATTAACCGCGGACCCACAGCTTCGTGGATCCCTGCCGAGACCCCGTCGGATCTAACCCACAGTGGTTAAAAGCAAGCTCGCGGTTCCACAGCTTCGTGGAGCCCTACCGAGACCCCATCGGATCTAACCCGTAGTGAGCATACACACACACACAATTTCTCATACAAAACTACTATGTCAAGATCGTAAGTTCATAAGGATACTTGCCTCGGTTAATAGACGGTGATACGAATGGAAAGGAAGAGTTGAACACGACCACAAGGAACCGGCGAAAATGAACCTAACGATTCGAATAACACAATCACAACCAACTCTAGACGATTACGGAAATGGAATACACTCGGAAACCCGCCTACGATTCATGTATATTCGTTCCAAAAATAACAACGAGGGCGGACCACAACCAAACCCTCTCGATTCCGTAAAAATCCACAAAATATCCATGAATCCGTAGGAAAACTAAAGATACTAACAATATTAATCGTGTTCATCATGAATCCACCAACAAAACGGAACGAATCGGAAGAAAAACCCAAAACCCCCAAATTAATCGAAAATAGGGTTCTAGAAATATTACCTTTGTGGATCCAAGTACCAAGATCCGTAGAACACGCATTAGATTGATTGCCCGGGCATCACTACCGAAGAAAAATGGTGAAAATCAACCCCCCAATGGATAATGATGAAGAACTCTCCCCCTCTCTCTCACTCTCTCTCGCGTCGTAGGAAGAAGAAGAAGAAAATGAGCAGCTGACGCTCAAAACGACACAGTTATAGGGGTTGACCGCATTGTGTGCCGCGGCACAGCTTAGGTGTGCCGCGGCACAGGCCAAAAATTTACTCCAAGGGTTCGGCATTGTGCCGCGACAAAGCCTGCGTGTGCCGCGGCACCCGGTACAGTTGGGTTTTGGTCGCAGAAGACACACGAGTGTGCCGCGGCACCGGACAGGTGTGCCGCGGCCTTTGGCAACTGTGCGCGTGCGCGGCCGGATGGGTGTGCCGCGGCACACAGTACAGTTTGTTCGACCCACAACTGAAGGAATTTGTGTGCCGTGGCACGCACATCTTGTGCCGCGGCCCATACCCCATTTTGGGTCCCAAAATGATAAAAATGATCTGGAAAGAGAATAAAACGATAGGAATCAATATTTGGGAACCAACAACACGAAATGGATCCACGGCAACCCCGAAACGGCGGTTCCGCACAACAATAACGAGAATACAGTTCAACAGTTGACAGGAAGGACACACTGAAAGGTACACGAGGGGCACTACGATCGAGAAATACACCAAAGATGAAAATACAATGGAAAGAAAAATGCGGATATTACAATTTTTCCGTGAAAGGCTGTGCACACGAGACGTAGTTCGTTGAGGATAATTAGGTACATTGTCCCACGTATATCCTGGATTCCGTATACGGGGTGGACATGTGCACTGACACATATTCGGATCGGGCATACTATGATTTCCATCTTTGAGCCATATTGTTTGGTCGTTCCTCCTCCATTTATGGTTGGGTAAGTTCGACGGTTTGTGTCTGGTTGTTCATACGCCCGAGGGGTATGTTCGACAGTCAGAGTTATTTCTTTGAGATCCATTATTGTTGATCATTCGGAGTTTACCTGGTTGATGGTATTCTCAGTTATTATTGGTCTTTTGTTGATCATTTGGAGTTTACCTTGTTGATGGTATTCTCGATTATTGTTGATCCTTTGTTGATAGTGTCGGAGTTATCATGTTGATGGTATTCTCAGTTATCGTGATCCTTTATTGGTCGTATTGGAGTTATCATGTCGATGATATTCTCAGTTGATTTATCGGTTGATCTGGTTATTGATCGTATAAGCATTCGGACTATATGTCGATGTTTTCGGGATTTGTATTCATTGTCAAGTGGTAGTTGATCTACAGATATGTTGTGTATTATTGGTTTATTCATGTTGAGATTTGATTGTGTAATCCGACGGACAGGAGTTTGCACAGATTGGATTATTCCCACATTTATGAGTTATGATGATGTTTTGAGGATTGTTGGTATTTTTGGAATACAGTACAGTTGGTTGTGGTTAAGTTCATTTCGTCATTTGAGAATGCGAAATGTGAATTATGGTAAGGATTGGATTGTTATGGATTGGTAAGGTTATGACGGTAAGATTACTTTGGTAGTATTCTTACTATATTATTACATTGGTATGTAATTATTTATGTTGATGTGATCGATATCATTGTTGAGTATTGTGGCTGACCCCGTCGTGGGCTTTATTTTTAGGTACTCGGAGATCAAGCTAGTAGGGGTCGTGAGGGGATGAGCTTCCCGATGTGATACTGGTTGTGGCTTGTTTTCGGAGAATTGAGTATTCTTTTCTGGTTATTTATTTCCGCTACAAATGTGTATTTTGAACTGTATTTATCCGCTGCGTGTGTATATCTCAAAATGGCTTTTCGGTATCTTTATCCGCTGCGTGTGTATATTTTAAAATGGCCCTTTTGGCACTTTGCGAACTTGGGTTATTTCGTTAAACCTTTTCCTAAACTATTTTATCGGTACGTTTAAGCGGTGTCTTAACGTACATTTTGAATTATCGAGATTTGGCACTTCGCCTTGTATTTTCAAATGGTATTTTATGACGGTATTTGAGAACTTTGTTTTTGAAAATATTTGAATATTTGCAAAATATTACCGTCATCGGCCTCTTTGGCTTTTTGAACGTTTTTGAATTGGTTTTGTAAACGGTTTTTAGCCTGGTGGGTTCCGGCGCGGGACCCACGGCGCTGTAATATCCCGGATGGTTTTGGGGGTGTTACAAAAACATCCTCCAAAGGGAGGAAAAAGTTAGATTTTCGTATGATGACCTCAAGGTCGAAATTTTTGGAGAATTCAAACTACTGATATTTTGTTTTCATCTTGTATTATAAGTTTTCAAAACACGATTTTTGAACCCAAATGAGGTCTACAAATGTAATTAAGACGTGACTCTCGATTTCAACTTTTTGGTTTCACGGTTGTTAGTCAAGAAGATCTTGATGGTGCTCTCGTTGTTTAGGTAGTAGTGCCCGGTTTTGAGACTGAAACGGTGATATGAATGCTAAGACGTTCGGCATGAGTTAAGACAGTTCTCTTTAATAATAGACGAGATTTCGATTTTGGATGACAATTGTCTTTTGATGGTTGCTCATGAAGTGTAAAATCGATGGCTTTGAGACTTGAATGTGTTGTTGATTATTTGTGACCATCGATTCTAGTAAAGTCGTGTATATGTTCGCAATCACGTTGCTGAATTTGAGCTGTTAGCGCACGCTAATGCATCATGAATAACGCATGCTAAATTATTGTTGTAGCGCGCGTTAGTTAGTTGGGACAGAGGATGTGGAACCGCATTTTAGCCGTTAGGTCTAACTTTCTGCAGTCAGTCGTCTGTGACTGTATTCTATGCGCGTTGTCTAGTGATGACAACTATTTTGTCTAGACGTGTGTTGTGACCTTTCATTCGTGCTAAGTGATAATTGATTTTGTTCGATAAATTATGTTTATTGTGTGTGTGTTCGAAAATATTTTCCTGAAACTTTCATAAGTTTGTGCAAGTTGTGGAAAAATCAAATTTTGAAACTAATTTGACGTTGCGATTAAATCGGCGGCTTCGTATGAATTTTGAAAATTTTGTTTGAAACTGTTTGAAATTTTGCGAACCGGCCTAGGAACTCTCAAATAAAACCTCGACGGTATTGAAAGAGTTGTACCTTGAACATTTTGTAAAATGTTACCGTCGTTGTTTCTTGTGTAGTGTTTGGAGAATTTTCGGAAATGACTTTTAACGTACTATTGTATTTTCGAATAATTCGAGTACATGATTTTCAATAATATTTCACACAAATTTTTTTTTCAAAAACCAATATGATTTTTATTTTCAAAAATACATGGTGAAAGATGAAAAATCTCACTCGATGTAAAGTTCAAACTCGGATTTGGAAATGTTAGAATATGTAAAAATGGTTTGATGACCTTGCATGGTTAACTTGGTGATGATGATACGTAGAGGCATGATAATTTTGATAATGCAGGTTACAAGGAATTATTATTTTGGCAAATGATTTCAAATGAGATGGTTAGAGTATGTTGTTTACAAGTTTTGATGAAACAAACCGAGGTATCAAAAGTACTTTTAAAGTTTATTTTGAATAGCATACAAACCCAAGGATTTTCAAAAGATTTCCTTTAAAAGGATACCTCGTGGATTTTCTTTCCGAGTTGTTATTGGTTAGCTTATGTGATATGTCATGCTAAGTTGGTACTTTAGCTTATTGTTTTTTTTGCGAAGTGGTGCGATCGTATTGAGTGAGAATCCGCTTAGTATGCCGAGGGACAGAGGACGCGGCCGTGACCGCGGTATAGTTGGTTATGGAGATTAGATGCGGGACCAAGAGGATATGGCCGGGAAGGTTGCTATTCAAGCACTTCGTTCTCGTTGTTTAGGTTTCGGGGACGAAACATCTTTTAAAGGTGATATGATGTAATACCCACATTTGTTTTCTTCCTCTCGTTTCCGTTTCGTTCGACCGTATTGAGGCGATTGTGTTCGTTGATGCTTCTGACCTTGTGTTGTTCTCACCCTTGTCATTCGAGCGAGTTCTCATATTGTTCCAAATTGATGTGTATATCGTCGTGATCTCTCCAAGTTCGGATCGATTTCTTGTGAACCGTGTTCGAAATTAACACCTCGTGATTCCTACGAGTTTATTGATGTCTTGATTTGAGGTGTGAACGTCATAGTTGATCGTTTTTGTTCGATCATTGCTATTTGTTCGTCGTTGTACAATCATTATTGTTAGATCTCGTAGTCGTGATTATTGAACATCTGGGCCATTTTGTGATTTCCATAAGTGTTGGGAAATCGTATTCGTATTTGATCTTCCAAATCTTTGAATTACTGGAATTTCATACCTTTCAGCGTTGGGATCGTGATTTGATTTTTCTACTGCTCGGTTTTATCAACCGCAGTGATTCAGGCTCGTTGCTTTTCATAAGCATTCTTGCATATTGAATCGGATCATAGTGGCTTTATACTGCATGGAGCTCTGGTGTGTTGTCGAGAGTCGCCTTGCTTTTGTTTTAAGTTTCGGGATGAAACTTATTTTTAAAGGGGTAGAATGTAATACCCACGATTTTCGTTCCGATTATTTTGGATTTTTTTCGGATACTCCCCGGTTGTCGAGTCCCGGTATTATTTTCTCGACAACTGATTTTGGCATCTATGACCGTAGGTGATGATTGGTTATCCGTTATTTTCATTTCGGATCGATGATGTTGTCCCCGGGTGTTTTGTCGTGTTCGTTCCGTGCGATTTCGGAAAATCGACTCGTCGAATCATGGTGGTCGGGCACTGGCCGGACGGTTGGGGACGCTGGCCGGACGGCTGCGGGCACTGGCCAGATGAGTGGAGGCACTGGCCGGACGGGTGCAGGCACTGGCCGGGCGGGTGCGGCAGGAATCGGCGTAGCGCACGCTACGGCCGGAAGGTAGCGCACGCTACGGCCAGGAGGCAGCGCACGCTACGGCCGGTTGGCTGCGCGCGCTAGTCGGCCGAGGCAGTAGGGCAGTGGGGTTCTGGACTCGGGAGAGTCGGCAGGTAGCGCACGCTACTGCCGGACACTGCGCACGCTACGGCTGGCAGGTAGCGCACGCTACGGCCGACAGGTAGCGCATGCTACGGCCGGAAGGCTGCGCAGGCTACCTGGCCGAGCCAGGAAGTCTCTGGATTGTGGCCCGGGCCGACAGCGCACGTGTTCAGTGCATGATGGCGGGTCCCGGCCGAACATTCTCGACCATGACCGCCCGTTAGCGCACGCTAGCCAGGCAGCCTAGCGCACGCTAGGCTGCACCAGTATAAATATGACCGAGCAGTCGTATCTTCATCCGTTTTTCATTTCTTTCCCTTCCTGTCTGCGGCTGGAGTCTTGGAGGTGACGAAGGCATGTTAGCATAAATGTAACACCCCCAAAACCATATGGGAATATTACATGCCGTAGACCCTTTCCACAAGGATCTACCAGGCTAAACATCCATAAACAACCGAATGCTTGCCCGGCCAGGGTCAAACAATAAAATATTACAAACCGTTATGGTCACTTACACGTGAATACACAGACCGATGAAGTCACACAACCCAATCAACAAAACTGACTTAAACAACATTACCCACACAGGGGTCGAAATACAATACAGCGAAAGACTGAAATCAACTCTGACAACACAACAAAAATAAAATAATTCTCGACTCATGATTAGTATCGCAGCTTGTCATCCTCTTGTGCCAATCCTGTGACTGCTCCCCTGAATCTGCATGTACCTGGACGCAAAACAAACATCCACCCCCCGATTACTCGGGGGTTAGTAAAACTCCACTGTTTTACTAGTGCAAGTATAATACGATACGAAATGCAACAAGTAAATAGCAACTACTAATTTAATACGGAAATTAGTTATCAAATGTTCCCGAGAAGTTTTAAAATTTCGAACTCAAGCAAGAGATATTGAAAAGGAATTTATCATCTCGGGGATTTTTAGAAATTCAAAACTTTTAAGACCTCAAGTCCTGATTTGGTAATCCTTTTAGAAAAACCTTAGGGTTCAAACCCAAAAACGATTCGCATTCCGGTAATTTACAGTACGAAAATATTTCCACAAATCTCGCGGGGCTCGGCCCAACATTCCTTTCTAGAAAACTTCATTCTCAAAACTTAGACGATCAAAACATATTCATGACCCCGTGATCTCCTGCCACGAGTCTCCGTAGGTTCGACAACCCGCACGGAAAGAAACAAACACATCGATCACAACATCTAGTCCTGACCCCGTGAACCTGTGCCACGTGTCACCGTAGGTTCCGCCAAACCCGCACGGTTGGAAGTCACACAACAACCATAATAACCAGTCCTGACCCCGTGAACCTGTGTCACGTGTCACCGTAGGTCCCATCGAACCCACACGGTTGGACGTACTGTGTCCTGATTCGATGGACCTGTGCCATGAATCATCGTAGGCCTCGTCAGACCCACACGATTGGACCTCAGCACCACACACTAAGTTCTGATCCCATGGACCTGTGCCATGAATCCTGGTAGGCCCTGTCGAACCCACACGAGTGAACTTAGCGTTCCAGCACACAACATACACATTCACATTACACCAACACGCACACAATCAAACAATCATCTTGTCCATTACAATTTCACACAACTAGTATACTTAGCCCGAAGCCGACATTACAACCAATACAAGCCTTACACAAACAAACACATATAACCCGATATTATCATCCAAATCCTCGATGAATCGATGTCACATAACTCGCAATCAATACCTATAACACGGTACACATCTAATTGTACAATCGACCAATATAGACACATTTCCAAGTTTATCACAAGTAACCACAATTCATTCATTTCAACGCGTAGTCATATTCACGAGGTGCAAAACGTATAAGTAAGATACTTGCCTCGATAACCGTTACCAAATACCCCGAAGAATACGATTCGACCGGGAAGCTTGTACCACGAAGAAGACAACGAACGGAAGGGTTCCGACTCGAGTTCTTCACAAGAAATCTGACCCTAATATCATACCATCAATAAATTAACGAACGAACGAGGAAGAATAATCGTAGAACGCTTGAATCCTCTCTGAGACATTTTATCGAACACCTTCAAGGCATCGATAAGAAACTCAATAAAACGACAAATCCACGGTAATCCAACCGTGGAATAACAAGGAATTCGACATAATATAGCTTAAAAATCATCAATCCATAACAAATATAAGTTATCAAGGATCAAACGGGTGAAATCAAGCAAAACCCCCAATTTCCCAAAAACTATGGTTTTAGGAAAACTAACCTTGATTCGCTGGATTGAAGGATGTTATGGAGCGATCAATAGATGATATGAGCTCCCAAACTTCGTGGATTCATAGTATAACAACATATCTTCGACTCCTCCAGGACTCCAGCCGTGGAAAGGAAAGGAATGAAATGAAAAACGGGTGAAAATATGACTGCTCGGTTATATTTATACTGGTGCAGCCTAGCGTGCGCTAGGCTGCCGAGCTAGCGTGCGCTAGCGGCCAGTATCGGCCCATAAATCAGCTTTGTGCCGCGACCCGTCCAGAAGGGGCCGCGGACCGCGGTACAGCCCACTCCAGCATCAAAAGGCACACGGTACAGTCTTAGCTATTTCGACCATAACTCGTTCGTCCGGACTCCGATTGACTCACCGTTTGAGCCATTGGAAAGCTAACTTGATGATCTATCATAATGCAAAGACTCGGTATTTTTGGAGTTTCCAAGAATTAATGGTGACTTTACAAAGTCGAACTCACATGTGAAAAAGTCGATTAAGAACACTGAACTCAACAAAACGACAACGAAACGAACTTGGATGACAAAAAGTGTAGAATTAATCATTCTCGGAATGACGAAAGGTCACAATAGAGTCACTAAGATAGAATTTTGCCAAAAAACAAAATTACCAGAAATCGAAATTGCGGATATTACATACTACCCTCCTTGAAAGAAGATTCGTCCCAAAACTTAAAACAAGTAGGGAGATGCAAAATCCCGCCTAGAAAATTCAATGAGATACACAAGAACCGAAAATTTGCACCCAATGGCGAAATGTTACAAGCAACGCAAAGGAATATACTGCGTGAAAACACGCCCCACGACGACTAACCCAATGCCACCGACTATGATTCAAAACAACAACGAGTAATTAACAACACATCACAAGCACACATTTAATCAACGAAACGCACGCGACAACAAGTCGCACCCGACCACAATGACTATGCGGTAGAAACAAATATAGTATTACGATAGAAATCACTCCGATTCTTGTCAACAAGAAAATGTCCGACATCAGAACACAAACAATTCAAGATAACAGAAAACGAGAATACCGGATATTACATTCTATCCTATTAAAAATAAGTTTCGTCCCGAAACTTAAAATAAAACATCAGGGTAGAATACAAACAAACCAAAAAGTTCACGCAACAAATATCAATCTCTACTCGAATTACAACACAAATACAACACGCAACTACATTACTGGGGCAAACAGGACCCTTAACGTACGTAACGACTTGCTGGGTGAGTTCCGGAAGGTGGCCGACAGGTAGGCCCAGGTTGATTTTTATATGCAGCTAGCGCACGCTAACATCAGACCGCCAATAATGGAATCTTAGCTTTCGGCGGGTGGACCCGGCAATTTTCGACGCATGTCCAGATAAGGTCAACAAGTGTTTGTCGTGAAGAGCTAGCACATGCTAAATCGTATGATTAGCGCACTCTAATTCCAGATCGGTCAGAGGAATCCCGATAATCACGGATGCTTTCGGCATGTGGGGGCACGAGTGGTAGGTGTGTACTGTAGCAAGTCAACTTCGGATAGCGCACGCTAAGGTAAAGGACTTGTACGCTAGACAGGATGTTTTATGTACGTTAATGCATGGGCATTACGTACGTAAGCTAGTTTACGAAGCGAGGCAGTAGCCTCTGGGCTTCGATAGCGCACGCTAACAAAGTCAGTTAACGCACGCTAAGGATGTAGCGCACGCTAAACATAAGATGTTAGCGCACGCTAATAATTGATATTATAAAAGAGGACAGACGGGTATTGTGAGGCATTTCATCCATTCTTCTTCCTTCAGTCGGGAGAGAGAGAGTTGGGAGTTATTTGGGATTCCCAAACACTGTATAATGATAATCTTTAACAACATTAGATTGAGAGCTTGGATTCAAGCCTTGTTCTTCAAGTTGTTCATGATTCTTTGGATGGAGTTCTAGTGTTCTTCTTTTTGGTTCGTCTAAACTAGGGAATCTTCGTATTCCTTTATTAATGGTTCGTTTTTCTTGGATGATTACATGTGAGGAACATGTTGGATAATCATATAACGATGTTATATGGGATTTTATGGATTTTGATAAGAACTTCGAATGTTTCTTCATGTTATTAAAGATGATGATTCGTTTAAACCGTTTTGAGATGGATTTCTGGATCATAATACGAGGTTGAATTCCAGATTGTGCATGTTATGATCCTTGTTACCGAGTTGGTCCGATTATTGGCATGATTATTGTTCTAGGGTGATTAATCAATAGGTATAACCGTTGTGCTGCGTTGAAGGCCGTAAATTTAGTCCAATCAGGGCTGTAGAGCTCGTAGACGAGGACGATGAGTTTAGTGGTGGTTTTGTCATATTGATATCCAGGCAAGTGTTTACTTGTTCGGTTGTAATGTTTTGATGTGTAATTAAATTTACATTTCATAAGTATTTTATGTTGTATTGCATATTGATGAATATTCAGTGATGTTCTAAAAGGATTAGAATGCATAGTTGATGATTGTTGAGATACTTGGACAATCTTGGGAAGATTGTAGTATTCGGATATTGTTGATGTCATTTTGGATATTCTGGGTCTGTAGTATGCATTTCGGAAGGATGTCCGAATAGAGGTATATTTTATGGAAATCGTACATAGAAGATTGTGTACGGGAAAGTATTCGGTATTGAGGTATTATGTGGTATTATCGTGATATTGGGATTTTGATGAGAATCGTTGGATTACCGGAAGTGGTAAGGTTATCGTTGAGGTTATTATTCTCATAATGCATGGCATGTGAATATTTATGTTTATGTACTTGTGGTTATTTGTCGGGCATTATTGCTGATCCCGTTGTGGGACTTGTTTTTCAGGTATTGAGGACTTTGATGGTAGCGGTCGTGAGGCGAGGATTCCGAACGATACTGGCTATGGCATATTTTTGGGGAATCGTGTATTTTGTTTGTGTATATCATTATGGATGTATATGTATTTTGGACTGTATTTCTATCCGCTGCGTGAGTTCTTTCAAATGGCTTTGGTATTTTTACCAACTGAGTTTCATTTCGAAAACCGATTCCCTTAACCGAGTTTTTAGCCTTGATCGTTTTGACGGTAGTTGGTGTTTTCAAATGATTTTTAGCCTGGTGGGTTCCGGAGCGGGGCCCACGACGTGTAATACTCCAGTTTGGTTTTGGGGGTGTTACAAATATGGTATTGGATATTTCCCGATTGTCGAGTCCCGGCATTACTTTCGCGACAACTTATTTTGGCGTTCATGACCGTAGGTGATGATTGGTTATCCGTTATTTTCATTTCGGATCGATGATGTTGTCCCCGAGTGTTTTGTCGTGTTCGTCCCATGCGATTTCGGAAAATCGAGTCATCGAATCATGGTGGTTGGGCACTGGACGGACGGTTGGGGACGCTGGACGGACGGCTGCAGGCACTGGCCGGACGAGTTCAGGCACTGGCCGGGCGGGTGCGGCAGGAACCGGCGTAGCGCACGCTACAGCCGGAAGGTAGCGCACGCTACGGCCAGGAGGCAGCGCACGCTATGGCCGATTGGCTGTGCGCGCTAGTCGGCCGAGGCAGTAGGGACAGAAAGGTTCTGGACTCGGAGGATCGGCAGGTAGCGCATGCTACTACCGGACACTGCGCACGCTACGGCCGGCAGGTAGCGCACGCTACGGTCGGAAGGCTGCACACGCTACCTGGCCGAGCCACGAAGTCTCTGGATTGTGGTCCGGGCCGACAGCGTATGTGTTCAGCGCATGATGGCGGGACCCGGCCGAACATTCTCGACCATGACCGCCCGTTAGCACACGCTAGCTCGGCAGTCTAGCACACGCTAGGCTGCACCAGTATAAATATGACCGAGCAGTCTAGTTTCAGTCATTTTTCCCATTTCTCTCCTTCTCTTCCGCGGCTGGATCCTTGGAGATCATGAAGGCATGTTGTTATACAATAATTCCACGAAGTTTGGGAGCTCATATCATCGATTAATCACTCCATAACATCCTTCAATCCAGCGAATCAAGGTTAGTTTTCCGAAAATCCTAGTTTTGGGAAAATTGGGGGTTTTGGTTGTTTTCGCCCGTTTGATCCGTGATAACTTATATTTGTGATGATTTGATGATTATTAAGTCGGATTATACCAATTTCCTTGTTGATCCATGGTTCGATTGTTAAAGATTCTTCGTTTTGTTGAGTTCCTAATCGGTGCCTTGAAGGTGTCTGGTGAAAATCCTTAGAGGGGGGTTTTGGGCGTTCTACGATTATTCTTCCTCGTACGATCATCAATTTATTCATGGTATGATTTTAGGGTTAGGTTCCTTGCGAAGAACTCGATTCGGAACTCTTCCGTTCGTCGTTTCCCGATCGGATTGTGCCACCGTTTCTGCCGGAAAATTTTGGGCGTTCGAGGTTTTCCGGTTGAGCCACGTTCGTCGGAGTGTCGGGTATCAACTATCGAGGTATGTATCTTGCCCATACATTACGTGTTTTCTGAATATAATGGTTGCAAATTGACGTTATGTGCTAAATGAATATTTACAACCATTTTTTTAAAAAAATCGGTATATTTACAATCATGATTTTATTAGAAGATGATTCTTGTGTTCGGAAATTAATGTGCTTAATTGACTATGCATGTTGGTGTCGAGTATAGGATCACCTTATTTTCGAGTGATGCCATTATGTGCGATTTTGTTGTTGGTAAGTTAAAGTTCAATTATTTTGTTAAGATTTTGTGTGGAGTCATGCGGATGTGTGTGAATATGTGAACTTGTGTGATATTAGTTGTGTCGATTAGTGCTGTTTAGATGGTGTGTTTCTTTGTGGATAGTATTAATTTTGGGTCGTGAGTATGTGTTGGACAATATGGCCATTTTAGCAAAATACCTCGACTATATATATATTGTGATTGACTCTTGAGGATTGTGGTTTTGGAAATGTGAATTGATGAGAGTTGTAAGGTTTTTCTCGGGTACTCTCACTCGGGGATTGACTCGACGGGGTCACACGGGGACCTGGTGGCTTAGCGGCTGGAACGGGTCGCGAGAGTTACTTCGAGTGGGCATTCTCACCTGGGGATTGCTCGACGGGGCACATAGGGACTTGGTGGCTTGAGGGCCGGACCAGGTCACGAGAATTGCCAGAATGTTTGTACTGTTGATTAATTGTGATATGTCCAGAGTATCACAATGCTTGTTACTCGGAGTCGAGAGACATTATATATCGAGTCTTGGTGTTTGGCTAAAATGGCACAAAAATAATGTGTTATGTGTAATGTATTTTTGGAAGTGAATTGAAGTGAATGAACGGGTCGTGGACCCTGTGTTGGTGATCGAAATGGTTGGGTCGTGGACCCTGTGTTTTGTGACTTGAATGAATTGGGTTGTGAACCCCGTGTTTTGTTAATCAGTTTTGCATTTTTGGAAAATGAACTTTGGGGCGGTGACCCTAAGAGGCTTGTGAAGATTTAAGAACTTTACTATCGTAACTGTTTTCAAAAACTCCCGAGATTTGAAAATGTTTTCAAAGTGCTTTCTTGTTTTGGTTTCTACTTTCAAGACTTGAACTATTTTAATTATCAAATATCTCGGGAAGTCTTTTGTTGTATTCTCGGAATGTGTTTTGTATGGATCGTATTTGCACTTTATACTTGTACTAGCAAAACAGTGGAGTTTTGCTAACCCCCGAGTATTCGGGGGGTGGATGTCTGTTTTTGCATCCAGGTACATGCAGGTTTGGGAGCAAAACACAGGATCGGCGCGAAGGATGATGGAAGGCAAATGATACTAATCACATGAAGGCCAGTTTTGGGTGCAGTTAGTCGGAGTACGTGTATGGTCTTTTCCGCTGTCGTACTTTTTATTTGTGAGTGTATTTTACCCTTGCATGGGTATGAGTCGAGATAGAAATGTGTATTTTTGACTTGTATGTTAGTGACGAAAGATCAAGTTGGTTTACGGATTTGGTATTTTATCATGTCGGTATGTAATTTATTGTGTGGTTTTGATGTCTAGCCTGGTGGATCCTCACAGAGAGGGTCTGCGTCGTGTAATATTCCCGGTTTGATTTCGGGGGTGTTACATTTATGGTATTGGAGCTTAGGTTGTGGAAACCTAGGCTGTCGGGTCCAGTCGGGTATTGTCATGTCTTGTTCTGTCAGATTGTGTCTGTCTAAGTCGTGTCGCGACGCGTCGTCTGTGATGTCGGCCGTGATTAGTATCGAGGTGCAGCCATCATCTTCGTGCGGCCTGTGGATGTAAGCCTCCCTACTATATTGTGTCTTTTGATATACGATCTTGTATGATTTTGTGTTATGGTGTGGAGTTTAAAGGTGATTTGTGATTATGTGGCTTATGTTGTTTGATCCTCGTATGATGCTAGAATGAAAGTGGTACCAACGTATATGTATATATACACACATCCTGATATAAGTCGTTTTTACAAAAATAATAGCCTTAGTGTGGTTACGCAAAGAAAAATTCATCAATATGATATTTTAAAACTTCACATGTTTTTGGAGAGACACGTATATTTTTGTTTTAAAATATCCTCCAAAGGGAGGAAAAAGTTTGATTTTCATAAGATGAGCTCAAGGTCGAAAATTTCTTTTTTTTTGAGAATTCAAACTACCGATATTTTATCTTCATCTTCTCAAAACACGATCTTTGAATCCAAATGAGGTCTGCAAATGTAATCAAGACGTGACTCTCGATTTCAACTTTTTGGTTTCACAGTTGTTAGTCAAGAAGTACTTGATGGTGTTATCGTTGTTTAGGCAGTAGTGCCCGGTTTTGTGACTGAAACGGTGATGTGAATACTAAGTCATTCGGTATGAGTTAAGACCGTTCTCTTTAATAATAGATGAGATTTCGATTTTGGATGACAATTGTATTTTGATGGTTGCTCATGAAGTGTTAAATCGATGGCTTTGAGATTCGAATGTGTTGTTGTTTAATTGTGACCTTCGATTCTAGTAATGTCGTATATATGTTCGCAATCATGTTGCTGAGTTGAAGCAGCTAGCGCACGCTGAGTGCGAGGCTAGCGCGCGCTAATGTGGCATGAGTAGCGCACGCTAATGTTGTTGTAACGCGCGCTAATCAGCCCGGTCAGAGGATGTGGAACCGCATTTTTTTTAGCCATCAGGATTAGCTTTCTGCAGTCAGTCATCTGTGACTGTATTCTATATGTTGTTGTCTAATGATGACAACTATTTTGTGTGAATGAGTGTTGTGACTTTTCGTCGCGCTAGGTGATAATTGATTTTGCTCAGTGAGTTGTTAAATAATGTCTGTTGTGTGTGTGTTGAAAATGTTTTCCTGAAACTTTCATAAGTTTGTGCAAGTTGCGGAAATCAATTTTTGAAACTAATTTGACGTTTCGATTAATTCGGCGGCTTCATATGAACTTTGGAAATTGTTTCAAATTTGCGAGCCGGCCTAGGATTCTCAAATAAAACCTCGACGGTATTGAAAGAGTTGTTTTAAAGTACCTTGAACATTTTGTAAAATGTTACCGTCGTTGATTCTTGTGTAGTGTTGGGAGAATTTTCGGAAATGACTTTTAACGTACTATTGTATTTTCGAATAATTCGAGTACATGATTTTCAAAAATCTTTCACACAATTTTTTTTTTCAAAAAAAACCAATACGATTTCTTTTTCAAAAATATATAGTGAAAGATGAAAAATCTCACTCGATGTAATGTTTAAACTCGGATTTGAAAATGTTAGAGTATGTAAGAATGGTTTGATGGTCTTGCATGGTTAACTTATTGGTTGTTAACGGTGATGATGATGCGTAGAGGCATGATGATTTTGATAACGCCAGTTGGAAGGAATTATTATTTTGGCAAATGATTTCAATGAGACGGTTAAAGTATGTTGTTTACAAGTTTTGATGAAACAACCCGAGGTACCAAAAGTACATTTAAAGTTTATTTTGAATAGCATACAAATCTTAGGATTTTCAAAAGATTTCCTTTAAAAGGATACCTCGTGGATTTTCTTTTCGAGTTGTTATTGGTTACCTTATGTGATATGTCATGCTAAGTTGGTACTTTAGCATATTGTTTTTGCGAAGTAGTGCAATCGTATTGAGTGAGAATCCGCTTAGTATGCCGAGGGACAGCGGACGCGACCGTGACCACGGTATAGTTGGTTATGGAGATTAGATGCGGGACCAAGAGGATATGGCCGGGAAAGTTGATATTCAAGCACTCCGCTTTCATTGTTTAGGTTTCGGGGACGAAACCTCTTTTAAAGGTGATATAATGTAATACCCACATTTTTTTTCTTCTCGTTTCCGTTTCGTTCGATCGTATTGAGGCGATTGTGTTCGTTAATGCTTCTGACCTTGTATTGTTTCTTACCTTTATCATTCGAGCGAGTTCTGATATTGTTCCAAATTGATGTGTATATCGTTGTGATCTTTCCAAATTCGGATCGATTTCTTGTGAACCGTGTTCGAAATTAACACCTCGTGATTCCTACAAGTTTATTGATGTTTTGATTTGAGGTGTGAACGTCATAGTTGATCGTTGTTGTTCGATCATTGCTATTTGTTCGTCGTTGTACAATCATTATTGTTTGATCTCGAAATCGTGATTATTGAACATCTGAGCCATTTCGTAATTTCCATAAGTGTTGAGAAATTGTCTTCGTATTTGATCTTCCAAATCTGTGAGTTACTGGAATTTCATACCTTTCAGCGTTGGAATCGTGACTTGATTTTTGTATTGCTCAGTTTTATCAACCACAGCGATTCGTGCTCGTTGCTTTTCGTAAGCATTCTTGCGTATTGAATCGGATCGTAGTGGCTTTATACTGCATGGAGTTCTGGTGTGTTGTCGAGAGTCGCCTTGCTTTTGTTTTAAGTTTCGGGACGAAACTAATTTTTAGGGGGGTAGAATATAATACCCACGATTTTCGTTCCGGTTATTTTGGATTTTTTTTCGGATATTTCCCGGTTGTCGAGTCCCGGTATTACTTTCGCGACAACTTATTTTGGCGTTCATGACCGTAGGTGATGATTGGTTATCCGTTATTTTCATTTCGGATCGATGATGTTGTCCCCAAGTGTTTTGTCGTGTTCGTCCCGTGCGATTTCGGAAAATCGAGTCGTCGAATCATGGTGGTTGGGAACTGGCCGGACGGTTAGGGACGCTGGCCGGACGTCTGCAGGCACTGGCCGGACAAGTGCAGGCACTAGCCGGGTGGGTGCGGCAGGAACCGGCGTAGCGCACGCTACGGTCGGAAGGTAGCGCACGCTACGGTCGGAAGGTAGCGCACGCTACGGCCAGGAGGCAGCGCACGCTACGGCCGGTTGGCTGCGCGCGCTATTCGGCCGAGGCAGTAGGGACAGAAAGGTTCTGGACTCGGAGGATCGGCAGGTAGCGCACGCTACTGCCGGACACTGCGCACGCTACGGCCGGCAGGTAGCGCACGCTACGGCCGGAAGGCTGCGCACGCTACATGGCTGAGCCAGGAAGTCTCTGGATTGTGGTACGGGATGACAGCGTACGTGTTCAGTGCATGATGGCGGGCCTCGGCCAAACGTTCTCGACCATGACCGCCCGTTAGCGCACGCTAGCTCGGCAGTCTAGCGCACGCTAGGCTGCACCAGTATAAATATGACCGAGCAGTCCAGTTTCAGTCATTTTTTTCATTTCTCTCCTTCTCTTCCGCAGCTGGATCCTTGGAGATCATGAAGGCATGTTTTTATACAATGAATCCACGAAGTTTGGGAGCTCATATCATCAATTAATCACTCCATAACATCCTTCAATCCAGCGAATCAAGGTTAGTTTTCCTAAAATCCTAGTTTTGGGAAAATTGGGGGTTTTGGTTGTTTTCTCCCGTTTGATCCATGTTAACTTATATTTGTGATGGTTTGATTATTATTAAGTCATATTATACTAATTTCCTTGTTGATCCATGGTTCTATTGTTAAATATTCTTCGTTTTTTTGAGTTCCTAATCGGTGCCTTGAAGGTGTCCGGTGAAAATCCTTAGAGGGGGGTTTTGGGCGTTCTACGATTATTCTTCCTCGTACGATCATCAATTTATTCATGGTATGATGTTAGGGTCAGGTTCCTTGCGAAGAACTCGATTCAGAACTCTTCCGTTCGTCGTTTCCCGATCGGATTGTGTTACCACCGTTTCCGCCGGAAAATTTTGGGCGTTCGAGGTTTTTCGGTTGAGCCACGTTCGTCGGAGTGTCGGGTATCAACTATCGAGGCAAGTATATTGCCCATACATTACGTGTTTTTGTGAATATAATGGTTGCAAATTGACGTTATGTGCTAAATGAATATTTACAACCATTTTTTCTAAAAAATTGGTATATTTACAATTATAGAATCACCTTATTTTCGAGTGATGCCATTATGTGTGATTTTGTTGTTGGTAAGTTAAAGTTCAATTATTTTGTTAAGATTTTGTGTGGAGTCTGGCAGATGTGTGTGAATATGTGAACTTGTGTGATATTGGTTGTGTCGATTGGTGCTGTTTATATGGTGTGTTTCTTTGTGGATAGTATTAATTTTGGGTCGTGAGTATGTGTTGGACAATATGACCATTTTAGCAAAATACCTCGACTATATATATTGTGATTGACTCTTGAGGATTGTGGTTTTGGAAATGTGAATTGATGAGAGTTGTAAGGTTTTTCTCGGGTACTCTCACTCGGGGATTGACTCGACGGGGTCACACGGGGACCTGGTGGCTTAGCGGCTGGACCGGGTCGTGAGAGTTACATCTAGTCGGCATTCTCACCTGGGGATTGCTCGACGGGGCACACAGGGACTTGGTGGCTTGAGGGCCGGACCGGGTCGCGAGAATTGCCAGAATGTTTGTACTGTTGATTAATTGTGATATGTCCGGAGTATCACAATGCTTGTTGCTCGGAGTCGAGAGACATTATATATCGAGTCTTGGTGTTTGGCTAAAATGGCATAAAAATAATGTGTTATGTGTAATGTATTTTTGGAAGTGAATTGAAGTGAATGAACGGGTCGTGGACCCTGTGTTGGTGATCGAAATGGTTGGGTCGTGGACCCTGTGTTTTGTGACTGGAATGAATTGGGTTGTGAACCCCGTGTTTTGTTAATCGGTTTTGCATTTTTGGAAAATGAACTTTGGGACGGTGACCCTAAGAGGCTTGTGAAGAATTAAGAACTTTACTATCGCAAAAGTTTTCGAAAACTTCCGAGATTTGAAAATGTTTTCAAAGTGCTTTCTTGTGTTGGTTTCTACTTTCAAGACTTGAACTTTTTTAATTATCAAATATCTCGGGAAGTCTTTTGTTGTATTCTCGGAATGTGTTTTGTATGGCTCGTATTTGCACTTTATACTTGTACTAGCAAAACAGTGGAGTTTTGCTAACCCCCGAGTATTCGGGGGGTGGATGTAGGGGTGGGATTTTTAACCGAAGAACCGATTTTTTTTAAAAACCGAACCGAAAAAACCGGTTCCGGTTCCGGGTTTTATAACAAAAAGCGGGTCCGGTTCTTAATTCGGGTCTATTTAAATAAATTGGTTTCGAGTTTTGGGTCTTCAATTTCAGAACACACATTACCCGGTTAAGAACCGGATTTTAAATATATATATAATATAATTATATTTAATAATATAAAAAATAAAGGCAGCTTATAGTTTAACCTAGTTTAAGACTTAAGTAAACGCCGCCCAGCCCACACCCTTTCACTCTCGTCATTCTTCTTTCACTCCAGAGAAACAAAAGAGGGTTCTTCAGTTCTTCTACGTTTCTTCCAGTACCGGATCGACTTCTTCTACGTTTCTTCTTCACCGAAACTCCTGCTATCACAAGGTAAATTTTCCTTTTTCTTTCCTTTTTCTCTTTTTTTATTTCCCCCCTTTTAAAGGAAACGGGGCAGAATAGGCGATAGCAGATCTATCCATGTTTACTGGTCGGAACGCGTTGATTGAATGCTTAAATGATGTATAACATATGTCTCCTTCTGTACTTTATGCTTTGATTTGGGAATTAGTGAATGAAATTGCATACAAGTTCACATCGGTTGCCAGAATATTGTGCTTATTCTGAGTTGACAATGTCTATGGCTGCTGCTTTAGGGTTTAATAAAATAAACTGCATACACTTAATTTCTGCTTGTTTATGCTCTCAATAGAGTTAATTTGTACTTAAACGCAACCTCATTAATACTTATTAAACTGGAAAAAATTATATATATATATTATATATATAGTGTGTGTGTGACGAAGCAGTGGCAACTTTTGTGAGGATTTAAGTTAAGCATCCACAACAAATTTAGTGTTTCTTTAAGTGTTTTTCTGTTTTAAGCTGAAATAGTATTGGTTACTTGTGACAATTCCGGGCGTTGTTCAATGTTGAATTTCATTAAACAGAATTGGGTGTCAAGATTTACTTGATGGACACTTTATGGCGGTAAACATAGCTATAGGATGATGATGCCAAAGCATTTTATTTAAATTGTTTATGTCATGCAGATTCCGATTTTCAATGGCTTCTATTTCTGATGATACTAAGAGCATAAGTAGCGGCGATACGAGGAATGAAATAAGTGATGGTGCTACAAATACAACTCAACTACCAAAGAAGAATTCAAGAAAGAGGAAATCGAAAGATAAATCGAGAGCGAATAAGTCTTGGGTGTAGGACCATTTCAATGCACAAAAGATACCTTTGATCAATAATCAAGATGGAAAAGAGATTCAGGTTGGGCATACTACAAAAGCTCAATGTAAGTATTGCTTCACCACACTTAATGCTGAATCAAGGAACGGCACGAGTACACTACAAAAACACTTAGAAATTCATTGTTCGCAATATCCTGGTAGTGCTAAGAACTCGATTAAGGGCCAAAGACACTTTGCTACAGATGTTAAAGGTGTGGATGCTTTGGTTACTCATTGGACCCAAGACAATTGCACTAAAGCGGCGGTTGAAATGATTGTTATTGATGAAATGCCATTTAGTGCAATTGCGGGTTTTAGGAGATTTTGTAAGATTGTGGTGCCTAAATGGAATGTCCCTTGTAGGAAAACGGTGGTTAAGACATTTTTGGGTATGTATGGTGAGATGAAGGAAAGTTTGAGAAATGAGCTTAGAGATCGTTGTGTAAGCTTAACAACCGACACGTGGACTTCAATACAAAACATAAATTACATGGTATTGGCCGCCCACTTTATTGACGATAAATGGATTATGCATAAGAAAGTTCTTAACTTTTGTGTAATTCCAAATCACCAAGGCTTAACAATTGGAAAAATTTTAGAAAAATATTTGCAAGAATGGTCAATTAAAAAGCTTTTAACTATCTCCGTAGACAATGCCGCTTCTAACAAAGTGGCATTAGACTACATAAATAGAAAGTTAAACAATGGTGATAAAGAGATTTTGTTGGGCGGGAAATATCTCCATGTTAGGTGTTAAGCTCATGTTGTCAATCTTATTGTTAAATCGGGTTTGAAATGTGTGGAGAAGTCCGTTGCATCAATTAGGAATGCTATAAAATATGTTAGGAGTTCCCCGAGTAGACTTGAGACCTTTAAAGAGTGTGTTAAAAAAGAGTCATTAGAGAGTAAAAATGTGTGTGTTTTGGATGTTCCCACTAGGTGGAATTCGACTTACCTAATGCTTGAGACGGCACTTGAGCTTAGGCAAGCATTTGATAGGTTGTTAGAGGAGGAGGATTTGAAGTATACGGGGTATTTTGATGAAGAAGATGGAGAAGGTGAAGAAGATGAGTTGGACTTGGATATTGGGGGAAATAGTAAGAAAAGGGTGGGACCTCCAAATGAAGATGATTGGGGTAGGGCTTTAGAGTTGGTGAAGTTTTTGCACGTTTTTTATGAAACAACTATGAATATTAGTTCATCAAACAAGCCAAGTGCCAACAAATCATTCATTGAGGTTGTTGGAATCAAATATGAGATCGATAATGTTTGCAACCACCCTTATGTGAAGGATAATATTGGTGTCGAAAAAGTTATTTTGATATGTCGATTCACATGAAGAGCAAATATAGAAAATATTTTGATAAGCTAGAAGATATCAATCAACTCTTACTCGTTGCTTTGGTGTTAGACCCTAGAAGGAAGCTAAGATTTTTCATGCTACTTCTTCAAAAAATGATGGGGTTTGATATTGATTTGGCGAAGAAAAAATGTGATGAATTGAAAGAGTTTATTGTCACACTCACCGACATTTACGCTTCAACAAGTGGTACTCCAAATCAAAGGTCTAACTTGGAGAAAGAAGTAATTCAAGATGCATCTAGCAGGTACAATATATTATTTATATTCTTTTAGGGCTGTTTTTATTGTTGTTTTTATTATTTACTATTTAGTTTAGGACTGTTTTTATTGTTGCTTATTTTGGCTGTTTTTAAAGCATTTTGTGTGTATATTATTGATTGATTTGGTAGCGTTTAGGACTGTTTTAATGCGTATTTACATGGCTGATTTTAGAGTGATTAATATGTAGATAGTTGATTAATTTAGAGTGTTTATGGTGTAAAAAACAAAAAATGTTAGCCTTGTATAAGCTTAACTTGTCTTGATCTTGTACATGTAAATGTAAAGACAGCCTTGTATAAGCTTATCTGCTAAAAGATAATTGAAAAAAAAGGTAGGCACTGGGATGATAATTGAAAAAAAAAAGGTAGTCATTTGGGAAAAAAAGACTGGAAATCAACTTATGAGGTTTTCTATAAAGAGTTACCCAAATATGAGAGGTTTCAGGTTTTCGTTATAAATTTCCAAGGTATTTATAAAATATGGTTTCAAAAGATAAGTTTTTCGTTATAAATTTCCATGGTTCATAACCAGTATAAAATATCTTGTTATAAGTGTTCCCAACATAATATGGAAAAGCACGGTCTCCTATCTGATAGTGGTTAGTATGCATATATTTGATTAATTTAAAGTGTTTAACATTGTTTTGATATGTTTTTTAGTGCGAACAAGAGACGTATACCGGATAGAAAGGCATCGCTCTTTGAAGAGTGGGAGAAGGATCTTCAAGGAGGAAATCAAGTTGTTGTTACTCATGAAGTGGAAAGGTATATATTCTAGATCTTATTGAAGAACAAAATGAAGAATTTGATATTTTGGCATGGTGGAAACTAGTGGGTCCTAAGTACCCAAATTTACAAAATTTGGCTAAAGATATATTAGCAATTCAAGTCAGCACTGTTGCATCCGAGTCAAGTTTTAGCACGGGAAAAGGAGTAATTGATCCTAATAGGAGCTCTTTGACTCCTAGATCGGTTGAGGCATTGATTTGCCTACAAAGTTGGTTGAGGTCGGATGTCGTTACAAACTTGGAATATGCTCCTAGACCTGAGGAAATGGAATGGTTTGAGAAAACGGAACAAGGTACACCATTTTTTTCATACTTGTTTTAATTAATTTAAAACTCATCGTCGCACCTTCATTTTATACTCTAAATATCTCGTTGGTTTATTGATTATTTGATTAATTATTGTAGAGTTTGAGCAAGAAGAAAAGGAACTCATGGAGAAGAAAAGTAAGGTCGTCAAAGACAAGCAAAGGGAATACACAAAATAATTAAGGAGATTCTGAGTTTTTTTATGTTTAATTTATTATTGTTGTTAGTACTTAGTATGCAAGGTCTGTAGTAATTTAATATGCGAGGACTGTTTATGCAAATACTTAGACATTTGGATTGTTGGACATTTGGATTTTTGGATGTTTAAATCTTATTTTGTGACTTGACTTTGGACATTATTGTTATTGTTTTGGGACATTATTAAATCTGAATCTAATATTATTAATGTTAAAATTTTGATTTTTTTTTGTGTATACCATTGTTATTTATGTAATAAAAAATTCATTAAACTTATGTTCAAATTATTGAATATATTTTCGGTTCTAGATGCTTATTCGGTTATTATTGAGAATTCGGGTTTTAACAGAATTCGGGTTTTAGCAGAATTCCGGTGTTTTTAGCAGAATTCGGTTACCCAAAAAACCCGGAATACCCGAACCTAAAAACCGGTTCGGGTCCTAAACCGGTTCCCCAAAAAACTACACAAAACCCGATCCGGTTTTTGTGTATTAAAATCGGTTTAGGGTACTTAAAATATTAGTAATAACCGAACCGGTCCCACCCCTAGGTGGATGTTTGTTTTTGCATCCAGGTACATGCAGGTTTGGGAGCAAAACACAGGATCGGCGCGAAAGATGATGGAAGGCAAATGATACTAATCACATGAAGGCCAGTTTTGTGTGCAGTTAGTCGGAGTACGTGTATGGTCTTTTCCGTTGTCGTACTTTTTATTTTTGAGTGTATTTTACCCTTGCATGGGTATGAGTTGAGATAGAAATTTGTATTTTTGACTTGTATGTTAGTAACGAAAGACCATAAATGTATCACCTAGAATATTTCATCTTAAACTCCAAAATCAAGCCATAAACATGTTCCAAACACTATAGAATCAAGATATCAAGTTCATTAATGAAGAATTATCAATCTCTTGGTTGAATTAAGGTATGTGGTTGAAGTTCTTCAAGTTATTTCAAAGAATTTTGGGGTTTGTTGGGAATTCATGATTCAAGTTCGTTTTGGCTTTGGATTATGTTAGCTTATGATATTGTAATCATGTTCCTTTGTTTTCCCTCAAAGTTTATGGATTAAATTCCGAGTTTTTAATTTGTTCTTGGGTTCGACCTTTGTCGCCTCCGTAGTGTTCGATTAAATGTCTCTAAGGGTAGAACTTAGTGTGAATTCTTCCGTTTCCATGGTGTTGTGTTTTTATTCGGTATCTCGATGTGTTAGGGTTAAATTGTTGAAGGAAGTTCGAACCGTACGTCCATCCGTTTGTTGTTTCCCGTGTCGCTCGAATTGAGGCAAGTACTTTGATTGTGTTTAATGTGCTTCGTGTGAATATGTAAAAATGTGATTTGTGCCAATTGTTGATCGAGTGTGTGTGAGCCGAGTAAAACCAGTGAGGGTCCCCTGGGGTCCGGTAGCCTGCGTTTCCCTACGGATCAATCGGTTGGGCTATACAACCAGAGAGTGTAATACCCGGTTGTAATTCAGTCATTATCATTCAGTAAATTCATTCGGTGATTGTCACTCAGTGGATTTTCACTCATTTATAATCATTCATCAATCATATTCTTTCACCGTGTTCACCATTCGGAAAAACTTCGAGTGGTGTATCGTTATTGTTCATTGTTTCAACTTTCCTCATATGAGTTCGACTTTGTTAGATCACCATTAATTTTTGGTAATTCCAAAAATTCTAAATCTTTGCAATATTATAGAGCATCGAGTTAGCTTTCCTATGGTTCAAACGGTGAGTCAATCGGAGTCCGGACGAGAAAGTTATGGTCGTTTTAGCTCACCCGCTCATTTTTCAATTTTGGCGATCACCGCGAACGACTCGGCCGTGTCGTCGACACGGCCCGTGCCGTACTCGTCCGGATAATGCCGCGATTGTTCGCCTCAGGACCCGGCCGTGTCTGCAGCACGGCGAGTCGCACCCTTCCGGATAGGCGAGCAACTGTCGCCGGAGGCCCGACCGTGTGCGTGACACGGTCGAGTCAATGCTGAGCGCCGCGGACGGGTCCATGTCGGTAGGCCCCTTCGCGCCGCGACCGTGTCATGCCGGACACGGTCGAGTCCTCGCTGCCGGATGCGCGCCGACCGTGTCATGCCGGACACGGTCGAGTCCGCCTTGAGTCAACCCCTATAAATTCATTTTTTGAGCATTTTGAGCTCATTTACTCCATTTTTCCATCTTCTTCACCTGCAACCGAGAGAGAATATCTTGAGGGAGAGATTTCTTCATCAATTATCATTTGAGTGTGTATTTTTCATCACCTTCAATCATCTGGGAAGCTTGGATAGTCGTTTTTACACGTTTTCATCGGATCGAAGTACTTGGATCATCAAGAGGTAATTCCTTCAACACTTTGGACTTCGATTTTGTGTTGAGATATGATGTTTTGGACGTTATAATCATGTTATATGAAGGGATATGTATATGATTATGAGTTTTTATAAGGATTCATTGGATTATTGAGGAATTATTCGAGAACACCTTGAAAATCGAGTTGGAATTGGGGATTTTCGACTAATTGTTGTTATAATCACGTTTTTGGATATTCATAACGGATTATTGATCGTTTTGGATATGTTTTGTTGGTTTGAAACTCTTCTTGGGTGATTTGATATTGGTATATTAAGTTTTGATTGTATACAATCGGAGTTTGGATCCAACGTGTTTGATTTTATGCCTCTATGGACTTAGTTTAATCGTATCGACGTTTGAGTTCGTTATATTCGTGTTTGATTCATATATTAAGCGAATTGTTGGTGCTTGTGTAATTCAAGGTTGTTCGAGTGGCGGTATTCCCTATTAAGGACGTTGTTCGTGGAAGGACTTCCTCGCCTTCGGTTTGAGGCAAGTTTTATACTTGTACTAGTCATTGAGCTAATGTCATCATGTATGTGTATAGATGTGTTGTATCATTCCGAGACTTAGTCTCTTCATGAATTCATTGATATCAAGAGATCGTTCGATACGATACCTTCCGCAATTTTGCCAAACGTCATTGTTGTTCGTTAACGGCCGATTCAAGGCATTGTAATACTCATTATTAATGTCATTGTCGATAGCGGTTCGCGGTATCGATGTATCGATTGTTGTTCATATAGATGTCAATCTAAAACATCGTTGAAATCATTGTTATTCTGTTGGAGTTGTCATTAAAAGCGTATTGGCGATTAAAGGCATTAGCGCATTCATTTCTCATCTTCGACGTCGGTAACCGATTAAAGGTGCCGAGGTATCCTTCATATCATTGTTATCGATTGGCGTTCTCGCAAATCGAAATGTTCAATCATTCACTATATCATTATTATCAATTGACCTTTCTAAGGCAAATCGAGATATTCAATCATTCATCATATTACTCTTATCGATTTGCCGTTCTAAGGTAATCGAAACACTTAATCATTCATGGAATCATCCATTTGCATCATTGTTATCGTGTTGGCCGACTCAAGGTAGCACACTATCATTCTCACGAATTCGGTAATCTACGAATCGTTGTCATTTGTGATTTATTATATTTTTGGAGGCTAGTCTCGGCTAGTGCTTATTATGGGTAAGTTTGGGGCTTGAACCTTCGCGGTTGGCTTCCCAACACCTACAACTCAGTAGGTCACGGTCGTGTTTATGATCTTATGGGTAAGCTTGGGGCTTGAACCTTCGCGGTTGGCTTCCCAACACCTACAACTCAGTAGGTCACGGTCGTGTTTATGATCTTATGGGTAAGCTTGGGGCTTGAACCTTCGCGGTTGGCTTCCCAACACCTACAACTCAGTAGGTCACGGTCGTGTTTATGATCTTATGGGTAAGCTTGGGGCTTGAACCTTCGCGGTTGGCTTCCCAACACCTACAACTTAGTAGGTCACGGTCGCGTTTATGACCTTATGGGTAAGTTTGGGGCTTGAACCTCCGCGGTTGGCTTCCCAACACCTACAACTCAGTAGGTCACGGTCGTGGTTATGACCTTATTAGCCCTCATTAATTATAGCTTCGGGCTATTCCGGTTTCATGTGAATGTGATATTTGACAGCTTGGTGAGTGGCTTTCGTGCCTTTGTGATTGTCTTGATAATTTCATTGGGGCCTTCGGGCATTGTGACTCATGTTTAATTCGATTCTTGATGGATTCATGTTGTGTAATTCATTGCGATATTAAGGATTTTGATTCGCCGTTGGGCATTTATGTTCTAACTGTCGAGCAATTATTAATAGTATGCCGTGGGCATAGTATTTCACGAATGCTCGGTTCTTACATTGGTTTGTGAGCATCTCGTACTATTATTATCATTGTAGTTTCATTACGCCTTTGGATGCATATCATGTTATACATGTATTTGATGTTCATTATCTGGATGGCCCGACCCGTGGGCGGAACATGTTTTCATGTTTTAGGTGCTTGCGAGGAGAGAGTTGAGACACGGGGGCATGACGTTGGCGGCGAGGCATTCGAGCGATACTAGTCCGAGTTGTTCATTGTTGGTCGATGCATTGGAGTGTACTCGGTCTTGTCGATTGTTGTCGTGTTGTATTACCGATGGATGTTCGTGGATGTTGTTGTATTTCATTTTGGCCATGTAGGCCACTTTTGTCGTTGAAATTCCTTATCGGAATATTGTGTCGGATATCATGGTAGGGACTATGATTTTCCCTTGTTGTTTAATTTAATGTATTATAGTCATGTTTGCCTGGTGGATCTCCTGGTGTGGGTCCACGGCACTGTAATAACCCAATAGGATTTGGGGGTGTTACAGAAATGGTATCAGAGATTTGGGTTGTGTAATACCCTGAGATGTGAGTTATGTGGTCCTACCGTCGCGGTAGTAGTGGGATTGTCAGGTTATGACAATCTAGTCAGTCAGGTTTTGTGAGTCGTAATATTAGTGCGACTGCACGAGTCATTCATTCATCGAGTCGTCGTCAGTGAAGACTAGTATCGCGAGACCTTGAAGCTTCGTATGACCTGTGTAAGGACTCGATTCTCTCTATGTTCATACATTTATCATGTCATTAATTATTCATGCTTGTTGAAACATATATGTGATATTATTGTTATGATTGATTCATGACTAATTGTTTTGGAGCACGTGTGACCTGTGTAAGTGCTATGGATCAACTCATTCACCAGTTAATAATCCTCAATCACCATTTTGATCTTGTCGATCATGTTAATTCATTCATCACTCTGTTAATCTCATCATTCAATTAATTCATTCATCACTCAGTCAATATCATTCATCACTCAGTTAATTCGTTCATCACTCAGTCAATATCATTAATCAGATAATTTATTCATCACTCGGTTAATTCATTCATCACTCAGTCAATATCATTCGTCACTCAGTTAATTCGTTCATCACTCAGTCAATATCATTACTCAGATAATTCATTCATCACTCGGTTAATTCATTCATCACTCAGTCAATATCATTCATCACTCAGTGAATTCATTCATCACTCAATTAATTCATTCATCACTCGGTTAATTCATTCATCACTCGGTTAATTCATTCATCACCCAATCGATATCATTGCTCAGTTAATTCATTCATCACTCAGTTAATTCCTTCATCACTCAGTCAATCTCATTGTTCAGTCAATTCATTCATCACTCAGTCAATCTCATTATTCAGTTAATTCATTCATCACCCAGTCAATCTCATTGCTCAATTAATTCATTCATCACTCAGTCAATCTCATTACTCAATTAATTCATTCTTCACTCAGTCTATCTCATTACTCAGTTAATCATTAATCACTTATTCAATCTCATTGCTTAGTTAGTTCATTCATCACTCACTCATTGCTCAGTCAATTCATTAATCATCCAGTCCATCTCATTGTTCAGTTGATCTTGTGGATTGAATTTTCAACCTTGTTAACTTGTTCAAGGTAATCATTTCAGGAATTTCATCAGGTAATCATGTTACCTCATTTGATCTTTCATGCGATCTCATCATATTCCGGTGTCATGTGGACGATCATTTTACCGCATTATTAATGCATTCATTGTGTTAGAGCGTGTATGCTCATTGTTATCATTCCGTCTCATAATCATAATGCGATCTTCATACGAGATCTGTAATTATCACGTGACTTTCCTGCCTCGGTATGGAAAGAGCCATCGGAGGAACATCGGACTCCGACGTCCAAGGGATCGTTTTCTAGTCGTCTTCGTCTTTGGAAGAGCATCTTCATCTCGAGGCAGCGAGTTCGATTATTGTTTACTTTAATCGTGATACAATATGACATCCATCACCGGTTTTGAGCAAGTTAATTCTTGTTCGGTAATAGGATAATCATTCATTTCATTGTCGTTCATTCATTCACTTAAGTCATTCATCATATATCAATCATGTTGAGACTTGTCATCATGAAATTAATCATTTAATTCACGAGGAACAACGGTTCCAATAATTTCACTTGAACTATCACTCAGGACGTTATTAATTCACCTTGGTGAGCCATTCTTAATCCTGGTCGGATTTATAGTCAATTATCATTCATCATTCATTTTAGTCACTTTCATTCTCGTGACCTTCTGAGATCATAGTTAGCGGCGAGTTCATCGTCGGATATACCTCTAATCGTTGAGGTACCAAGTCGAGGTATTTTCCGTTTCGGAAGATGGGGGAAGTTGAGTCCGAGATTCATTGGACCGTTTGAAAATTTGGATCGAGTAGGCGAGTTAGCTTATCGATTGGCTTTGCCTCCGGCATTGAGCCGAATTCATAATGTGCTTCACGTCTCTCAGTTGCGGAAGTATGTTGCCGACCCGAGTCACATACTTCAGTTCGACGGAATCGAAATCGCGGATGATCATTCGTACGAGAAGCGTCCGGTACGAGTGTTGGAGCGGCGAATCAAACAGTGGAGAAATAAGTCGATTCCTTTGGTCAAGATTCAGTGGTCTAGACACGGAGTCGAAAAGGCTACTTGGGAACCGAGGATAGTATGCGAGAGAGTTATCCCGAGTTGTTTGACCCTTAGTTTCGGGGACGAAACTCTTTTAAGGGGGGGTGTATGTAATACCCGGTTGTAATTCAGTCATTATCATTCAGTAAATTCATTCGGTGATTGTCACTCAGTGGATTTTCACTCATTTATAATCATTCATCAATCATATTCTTTCACCGTGTTCACCATTCGGAAAAACTTCGAGTGGTGTATCGTTATTGTTCATTGTTTCAACTTTCCTCATATGAGTTCGACTTTGTTAGATCACCATTAATTTTTGGTAATTCCAAAAATTCTAAATCTTGCAATATTATAGAGCATCGAGTTAGCTTTCCTATGGTTCAAACGGTGAGTCAATCGGAGTCGGACGAGAAAGTTATGGTCGTTTTAGCTCACCCGCTCATTTTTTCAATTTTGGCGATCATCGCGAACGACTCGGCCGTGTCGTCCGACACGGCCCGTGCCGTACTCGTCCGGATAATGCCGCGATGTTCGCCTCGGGACCCGACCGTGTCGTGCAGCGCGGCCGAGTCGCACCCTTCCGGATAGGCGAGCGAAATCGCCGGAGGCCGGCCGTGTGCCGGGACACGGTCGAGTCAATGCCGAAGCGCCAGCGGACGGGTCCCAGCGTCGGTAGGCCCCTTCGCGCCGCGACCGTGTCATGCCGGACACGGTCGAGTCCCTGCCGGCCAGATGCGCGCCGCGACCGTGTCATGCCGGACACGGTCGAGTCTGGCTGCCGAGTCAACCCCTATAAATTCATTTTTTGAGCATTTTGAGCTCATTTATTCCATTTTTTCCATCTTCTTCACCTGCAACCGAGAGAGAATATCTTGAGGGAGAGATTTCTTCATCAATTATCATTTGAGTGTGTATTTTTCATCACCTTCAATCATCTGGGAAGCTTGGATAGTCGTTTTTACACGTTTTCATCGGATCGAAGTACTTGGATCATCAAGAGGTAATTCCTTCAACACTTTGGACTTCGATTTTGTGTTGAGATATGATGTTTTGGACGTTATAATCATGTTATATGAAGGGATATGTATATGATTATGAGTTTGTATAAGGATTCATTGGATTATTGAGGAATTATTCGAGAACACCTTGAAAATCGAGTTGGAATTGGGGATTTTCGACTAATTGTTGTTATAATCACGTTTTTGGATATTCATAACGGATTATTGATCGTTTTGGAGATGTTTTGTTGGTTTGAAACACTTCTTGGGGGATTTGATATTGGTATATTAAGGTTTGATTGTAAACAATCGGAGTTTGGATACAACGTGTTTGATTTAATGCCTCTATGGACTTAGTTTAATCGTATCGACGTTTCGAGTTCGTTATATTCGTGTTTGATTCATATATTAAGCGAATTGTTGGTGCTTGTGTAATTCAAGGTTGTTCGAGTGGCGGTATTCCCTATTAAGGGCGTTGTTCGTGGAAGGACTTCCTCGCGTTCGGTTTGAGTCAAGTTTTATACTTGTACTAGTCATTGAGCTAATGTCATCATGTATGTGTATAGATGTGTTGTATCATTCCGAGACTTAGTCTCTTCATGAATTCATTGATATCAAGAGATCGCTCGATACGATACCTTCCGGCAATTTTGCCAAACGTCATTGTTGTTCGTTAACGGCCGATTCAAGGCATTGTAATACTCATTATTAATGTCATTGTCGATAGCGGTTCGCGGTATCGATGTATCGATTGTTGTTCATATAGATGTCAATCTAAAACATCGTTGAAATCATTGTTATTCTGTTGGAGTTGTCATTAAAAAGTATTGGCGATTAAAGGCATTAGCGTATTCATTTCTCATCTTCGACGTCGGTAACCGATTAAAGGTGCCGAGGTATCCTTCATATCATTGTTATCGATTGGCCGTTCTCAGGCAAATCGAAATGTTCAATCATTCACTATATCATTATTATCAATTGACCTTTCTAAGGCAAATCGAGATATTCAATCATTCATCATATTACTCTTATCGATTTGCCATTCTAAGGTAATCGAAACACTCAATCATTCATGGAATCATCCGCTGCATCATTGTTATCGTGTTGGCCGACTCAAGGTAGCACACTATCATTCTCACGAATTCGGTAATCTACGAATCGTTGTCATTTGTGATTTATTATATTTTTGGAGGCTAGTCTCGGCTAGTGGTTATTATGGGTAAGTTTGGGGCTTGAACCTTCGCGGTTGGCTTCCCAACACCTACAACTCAGTAGGTCACGGTCGTGTTTATGATCTTATGGGTAAGCTTGGGGCTTGAACCTTCGCGGTTGGCTTCCCAACACCTACAACTCAGTAGGTCACGGTCGTGTTTATGATCTTATGGGTAAGCTTGGGGCTTGAACCTTCGCGGTTGGCTTCCCAACACCTACAACTCAGTAGGTCACGGTCGTGTTTATGATCTTATGGGTAAGCTTGGGGCTTGAACCTTCGCGGTTGGCTTCCCAACACCTACAACTTAGTAGGTCACGGTCGCGTTTATGACCTTATGGGTAAGTTTGGGGCTTGAACCTCCGCGGTTGGCTTCCCAACACCTACAACTCAGTAGGTCACGGTCGTGGTTATGACCTTATTAGCCCTCATTAATTATAACCGGGCTATTCCGGTTTCATGTGAATGTGATATTTGATGACTTCGGTGAGTGGCTTTCGTGCCTTTGTGATTGTCTTGATAATTTCATTGGGGCCTTCGGGCATTGTGACTCATGTTTAATTCATTCTTGATGGATTCATGTTGTGTAATTCATTGCGATATTCTCGATTTTGATTCGCCGTTGGGCATTTATGTACTAACCTGTCGAACAGGTATTAATAGTATGCCGTGGGCATAGTATTTAACGAATTCTCGGTTCTTACATTGGTTTGTGAGCATCTCGTACTATTATTATCATTGTACCGTTTCATTCTGCCTTTGGATGTATATCATGTTATACATGTATTTGATGTTCATTATCTGGATGACTGACCCCGTGGGGGCGGAACATGTTTTCATGTTTTAGGTGCTTGCGAGGAGAGAGTTGAGACACAGGGGCATGACGTTGGCGACGAGGCATTCGAGCGATACTAGTCCGAGTTGTTCATTGTTGGTCAGTCTGTTGGAGTGTACTCCGGTCTTGTCAGTTGTTGTCGTGTTGTATTACCCGAACAGATGTTCGTGGATGTTGTTGTATTTCATTTTGGCCATGTAGGCCACTTTTGTCGTTGAAATTCCTTATCGGAATATTGTGTCGGATATCATGGTAGGGACTATGATTTTCCCTTGTTGTTTAATTTAATGTATTATAGTCATGTTTGCCTGGTGGATCTCCTGGTGTGGGTCCACGGCACTGTAATAACCCAATAGGATTTGGGGGTGTATAGCTCGGGAGGTTGTTTTGTGATGATGATTATGATGTGGTGTTCCGGTTATTTTGGATTTTTTTTGGATATTCCCCGGTTGTCGAGTCCCGATATTACTTTCGCGACAACTTATTTTGGCATTCATGACCGTAGGTGATGATTCGTTATCCGTTATTTTCATTTCGGATCGATGATGTTGTCCCCGAGTGTTTTGTTGTGTTCGTCCCGTGCGATTTCGGAAAATCGAGTCGTCGAATCATGGTGGTTGGGAACTGGCCGGACGGTTGGGGACGCTGGCCGGACGGCTGCAGGCACTGTCCGAACGAGTGCAGGCACTGGCCGGGTGGGTGCGGCAGGAACCGGCGTAGCGCACGCTTCGGCCAGAAGGTAGCGCACGCTACGTCCAGGAGGCAGTGCACGCTACGTCCGGTTGGCTGCGCACGCTAGTCGGCCGAGGCAGTAGGGGCAGAAAGGTTCTGGACTGGGAGGATCGGCAGGTAGCGCACGCTACTGTCGGACACTGCGTACGCTACGGCCGGCAGGTAGCGCACGCTACGGCCGGAAGGCTGCGCACGCTACCTGGCTGAGCCAGGAAGTCTCTGGATTGTGGCCGGGCCGATAGCGCACGTGTTCAGCGCATGATGGCGGGGCCCATCAGAACATTCTCGACCATGACCGCCCGCTAGCGCACGTGTAACACCCCCAAAATATCCCGAGGTATTACAGTGCCATGAATCCCACGTGGGACCCACAAGGCTAGTTAGAAAAATAGGCATTTTAAGAAAATCGTGATAAAATCTTAAATTCAAGGGTTACATGACGTGAAACGGAAGATTTAAGGAAAAATGTAGTTCGGAGAATTATTACACAATAAATGTTTTTCCAAAGAAAATAATTTATTCCAATTTAAGCAACGGCTAGAGATAATTCCAACACCGCTCAAGTCTGACCGGACCCCTCGGGAATGTCCTGCACATGATGAACAATTTTACCTGGTATGACGAGTCATACCAGTTGCTGTGGTCGAAGAATGCATATCAAATATGACTACTAACAACAATATACGACATTTTTGCAATCACCGTACCTAGTAATCACAAGGAATATTTCATCATTCAACCGACGTGTCTCCCTCTTTATCACATAAACCCCCAAGGTCGCAACCAAGGGTCACGGAAGTATCCACACGGGAATACCCCGGAACATAGGTGCCCAATTCGGGTCTTACCCCCTAACACATTTCCACACGGGTACCATACAGGTTTTATCCCCAACACATCGGCCCATTTATAACATCTTTAGAGAAAGACAACGTCGGCTTTTACCAAAATGGCACGGACACACATACGGTATAACATTGATAATATAAATTCACGAGCAAGATTTCACTTGCCTGTGATCCGATAGTAGGTGCTTTATGATAACGAAGTCCCCATGCCCGCTAGAGCTTAACCTAGCCATGAAACATCCGATTAACACTTCGTACGGATCATAATGAATAAAACTAGTCTCCCTTTCCTAACCGGATTCCTAGTGTAGTTTTGATTGTCGGTATGAGTATCGTTTCCAAGTTTTCAAGTGTCGTGTACCATTATCTCGTTCAATCTTATAGTTAACATTAGGTATATCGATTTACTCAAGAAGATAATCCTACCATTCTTCGGTTGTCAACGAATTATTATGGCGAAATCGAATCTTATGCTTTCTAATACAATTCTATATTCCGAATACTACAATCGACGGATTTTATTGCACAATAACTCCGGTGGTTTAACAACCAATATTGATTATACTATCGAATTACTTCCTTAGTTTGCTAAGTGTCAAAATCACAAGGTGAGGGTGACTACGAACAATGGAACATACGGTGACGGATTACTACGAATTTCCCCACAATTGATTCGTCAATTTTTACATTCCTAGTGATGATTTGAAGTGAAATTTCGTTTGCATGAAACGAAGCATATAAGAAACGGAATTTCCGGTTACTACAATTTCATCCGACAAGATTGTCTACGAAGTTTAGCAAAATCTAACCCATACCCGCAATATAACAAGTATTAACTAAGAAAACATCGAAGATATAACTCCGGGGATTGGTGGCTTACCTTATTGGAAGAAGAATAGTGAACATAGTTGACGGACTCACAAGAACTACGAGGAGAACAAGAAGTGACTTGAACGACTTGGATAATCTTCACCGGAGCTCAAGAATCCACCTCCTCAATGTTAATTCAAGTGTTTAAGGCTTAAGAACCGGGTATAGGGCTAGGAATTTCTCCAAGGGTGGTAGTTTTGTGGTGTTGGGTCGTGCAAATGAAGAAGGGAGTTATCATTTTATAAAACTGGATTTTGATAACGTACGCTAACGATAAGAGTGTTACGTACGTAACAGTGCGATGACAACGTACGTAAAGAACTAACTGCCCGAAATGTGCCCAAGTGTTACGTACGTTAATTTTGGGACATTACGTACGTAACAAAGAGTTGACTCGTTTGTCATCTAGCCCGCCGAAAGTAGCCCCGTCCGTGTCAAAAGAAAGATTCTGGTCGGGGGACCGACCCACCCGTTATGTACGTAATGTGGCTGCCTTAACGTACGTAACCATTGAAATTTAACGTACGTTAGGCATGGGTTATAGCGCGCGTTAGACAGAAATTTTAGCCTCAACCACATTCTAACCATCTCGGGCGACCATCCCTTCTGCTCGTCAACAATTATCGGGGAACAAGACGTTGGCCACCGTCATATTCGCACCGACGATCGTCCCACGGCATCAAGGTGTGTCACCCCCGTTTCATTCACATCGTACAATTATATAGCACTCAATGGAATACATAAATAGAAATGACGTCACATTACCAAACATTCACACAGTACAAAGTAATCAAGCATGGAATACCGGAGGTATTACATATCACCCCTCTTAAAATAGTTTCGTCACAAAACTTAAGAAAATAACTCGGGATGACTCTCCTTCATGCTCGACTCGGTTTCCCAAGTCGCCTCTTCCGTGCCGTGGTGCGACCACTGAATCTTCACGAGGGGTATGGCTTTATTTCTTAACATCTTCACACGCCGATCCAGAATGGCGATCGGTATCTCCCTAAAGGTAGCGTCATCGGAAATTTCCACTTCTTCGAAATTGAGCTTGTGGCTCGGGTCATAGACATACTTCCTTAACTGGGAGACGTGAAAAACATTATGCACTCCATCCAGATGCGGCGGTAGAGCTAATCGATACGCGAGTTTCCCTACCCGGTCCAATATCTCAAACGGACCTATAAATCTCGGGCTTAACTTGCCCTTCTGGCCGAAATGCCGAATACCTCGCATAGGTGATACTTTGACCCAAACATGATCCCCGACCGTAAATTCTAACGGTCGCTGTCGGTTTTCGGCATAAGATTTCTGCCGGCTCTGTGCGGCCAGCATGTGTTTCCGAACTATAGAGATCTTCTTAATAGACTCTGGATAAGATCCAACTCGGTAACCGCGGTGTCGGAGGCATCATCCCAGCATAACGGTGACTTGCATCTTCGCCCATACAGGGCCTCAAACGGTGCCATGCCTATGCTTGCATGCCAGCTGTTGTTGTACGAGAACTCCACTAACCCCAAATGTCTAGCCCAATCCTTTCCCCAATCGAGCACGCATGCCCTCAACATATCTTCTAAGGTTTGAATCGTCCGCTCGGTCTGTCCATCTGTCTGAGGATGATAAGCCGTGCTAAAGTGTATCTGTGTCCCCATAGCTTTATGGACGGCTTTCCAAAAACGAGACACATATCTGGTGTCCCTATCCCAAATGATGGACGAGGGAACACCATGTAGCCTTACGATTTCTCTGATGAAAATGACAGCCAGCTGCTCTGTCCCGGTTGTCTCTTGAATAGGAATGAAATGTGCTGACTTTGTCAATCGATCAACAATGACCCAAATCGTATCCTTTCCTCCCACCACCGTAGATAGCTTAGTGCAAAGTCCATTGATATGCTCTCCCATTTCCACTCCGGGATGGGTAGGGGTTGCATAATTCCAGCTGGTCTGCGGTGTTCGATCTTCACTTGTTGGCATGTCATACATCGGGCGACGAATCTAGCAACCTTCCACTTCATGTTCTTCCACCAAAAACTCTGTCTTAGATCCTTGTACATCTTGCTTGCTCCGGGGTGAATAGAATAAGGGGTGGAGTGCGCCTCCTTCAATATAGTTTGCTTCAGTCCGTCATTCGGTGGAATACATATCCTGTTCTTGAACCTCACCAGATCACCCTGAATCTTATAGTCGGAAACATCCCCTTTCTCGATTCTTTCACCAATCGCACGTAATTCAGGATCTTCCATCTGTGCTAGGCGTATCTCGTCTAGTAAGGACGAAAGTATATTGATTGAGCATAATCGTCCTTGCCTACGTCGTACCCATACTTCGGTGTTGCTTCTCCTGATCTCTTGCTGTAGTTCGGGCTGAACTGTTATGCTGGATACCATCACCTCTTGTGTAGTTTTCCGACTAAGAGCATCAGCTACCACGTTGGCTTTTCCGGGATGATAGGAAATTTCCACATCGTAGTCCTTGATTAGCTCCAACCAACGCCTCTGTCTCATGTTTAGTTCTCTCTGCGTGAAGATATATTTCAAACTCTTATGATCTGTGAAAACTTTGCAAGTAACTCCGTAAAGATAGTGCCTCCAAATCTTGAGGGCATGCACCACCGCGGCTAGCTCCAAGTCATGCGTCGGGTAATTTACTTCGTACGGCTTCAGTTGTCGGGATGCGTACGCAACGACTCTGCCATTCTGCATGAAGACACATCCTAGTCCATGCTTGGATGCATTCGTGTATATAATGAATCCTTCTGTACCTTGTGGTAACACTAGTACTGGGGCAGTAGTTAACCTACTCTTGAGCTCGTCGAAGCACTTCTGGCAGTCTGCAGTCCATACAAATTTGGTGCTCTTTCTCAGTAGGTTCGTTAACGGTCGGGCGATACAGGAAAAAGCCTCGACGAATCTTCTATAGTATCCCGCCAATCCTAGGAAGCTCCTAACCTCTTTGACATTCTTCGGTGGTTCCCAACTCGTTATTGTCTCGATCTTTTGTGGGTCGACCTTGACACCTTCTGCTGAAACATGTCCGAGAAAATTTACCTCCGGCATCCAGAATTCACACTTGGACAGTTTCGCATAAAGTTGGTGTTGTCTTAAAACGCCCAGCACTTGCCTCAAATGTTCCTCGTGTTCCTGTCGGCTTCGAGAATATATCAGGATGTCGTCGATAAAAACCACCACGCATTTATCGAGGAAATCAATCAAAACTCTATTCATCAGTTCCATGAAAACGGCTGGGGCATTAGTCAACCCGAATGATACCACAATGTATTCGTAATGCCCATACCTCGACCAAAATGCAGTCTTGGGTATATCTTCCTCCCGAATTCTCAATTGGTGATATCCGGACCGTAAATCGATCTTTGAAAACACGACTGCCCCTTGTAACTGATCCAAGAGGTCGTCAATCCTCGGTAGCGGATAACGATTCTTGATAGTAACCTTATTCAGCTCCCTGTAGTCGATGCACAAGCGTAGAGAGTTATCTTTCTTCTTAACGAAAAGTACCGGCGCGCCCCACGGCGAGGTGCTTGGGCGGATCAACCCTTTCTCCAACAGATTTTCGAGCTGTATCTTTAATTCCTTCATCTCGGCCGGTGCCATTCTGTAAGGAGCTTTGGAAATAGGTCTCGTTCCCGGTTCGAGTTCAATGGCAAGGTCAACTTCTCGGTGCGGTGGCAGCCCTGGTAGTTCATCAGGAAAAACGTCTGGAAACTCATTCACCACCGGAATGTTTGTGATTGCAAGTTGTGAAGTGTCCTCTCGAAGAACATAACACCAGTAGTATTCATTTCGAGAGCTGCAGGAGGCTTCTGATGCGATAATGCTGAGAGAACCTTTTGTACTAAAATGTTCACGTCCGCTGATGACATGTGTGGTACCATCATGAGCCGAAATGGAGATAGTCAGGTGGTAGGTATCCAAGATCGTTCTGTGCAATGGCATCCAGTCCATACCTAATATGATATCTTCATTCTGGAGCGGGAAGACCATAAGATTAGCGGTCCAGCTGTGATTGTTGATGCAGATCCGACAGTCTCGAACCTTTTGATCGCCGCTTAATCTACTACCTTCGGGTAGTTTTACGGTAAAGGGATCACAAGGTACACAAACAAGATTTAAGCGTTCAACACATTCCACAGATATAAACGAATGGGTGGCTCCGGTATCAAATAGTACATGCACTGGCTGAGAGTTAACAAGAAGAGTACCTGAAATAGCTGGCGCAGGCTGACCATCCGTAGCCCTCAGCTCAAATACACGAGACGGCACTGACTCAGAGAAGGACGAGGTACCTCCGCCGCGCCCACGGCCTCGTCCGGCACCGTGCAGTGGTGGTTGGTTCTGGTGGGATGGAGCTCGGTAGTTGGAAACAGCAGGCGTCCTAGGGGATTGCACAGAGCCTTGTTGACTTGGTTGCGAAGCTGGGCTCTGAGTGGAATTGGCCCGCCAGCAATAACGAGACATGTGTCCACTCTTTCCGCAAGTGAAACATTTGGTAGCCGTCTTCTGACACCGATCCTTAGTATGCCCGGTCATGCCACAATTGAAACAGTCCCTACGGTAAGGCCGATCAGATACACCCTTCTGTTGGTACGAAACCGCCGACTTGAAAGAAGATGCGGGCCCCGAATTCGTTTTGTTGTTGCTCCCAGGCTGAACTGATGTCTTCTGCTTCTTCGAGTTATGCCCGATGTCGGTATTAACAACTGTACCGGCATATGCTGTGACTACGTCCTCGTATGCTCTCAGGGTAGTGCAGTGAAATCCGGCGGCATAGCGTTGTACATCCTCCGGTAACCTCTGTGCAAGATGGCATATTCGTTGATCTTCTGATGGAACCATCTGGGAGATGTAACTTAGCTCGGTTCGGTAGGCCCGAATGATCTCTGGTACTGGCATGTTCTGCGGGCCGGCACTGAAAAAGTCTCGTGCGCGAGCGGTTCGGGCTGATCTGGGACAGTACTCGCTCCGTAGTAGTCGGGCAAATTCGGTCCACCCGACCACTCGGTCCTCTGGCCTGTAAGTCCTCCACCATCGTGCAGCAGTGTCACGAAGTTGATTAATTCCGAGCGGCACCATTCTCGCTTTTCGGGCATCCGATTACTTCAAGGCGGTCTCCATTTCGTAAATCCAAATGCCCACGTGTTTCTCTCCTGTCCCGTCAAATAATGGAGGCCTAGCCTTCAGCATCTCTCCCAACCATCGATCCTTTCCTGCGTTTTCTTCCACATTGATGACCGGTATCCGTTCCGCCTGATTGACCTGAGCAATTCCCATGGCGATAGCCTGAGCAAGGGCCTGAACAAAAGTTGGATCCATGCCTCCCGGGTTGTTGTTCTGGCGTTCCGCCTCCTGATCATTTTGATTAACTGGTGGCGGCTGGCCCCCAGCAGGATGGGTCTCGGCAGTGTTCCCGTCCTCATTGTGGTTCGCGGCGGAACCCTGAGCGTCATTCACCACCCTTCTAGCTCCTCGGCATGCCATCACTAACGGTATTAATCTAAAGCCAGTTCCACGCATGGTTTACAATTAAATGTTGCACAAAATAGAAACACACACATATCACTTACTTGCATTCCCATGAGGAGCTTCGATCGCTTGGGGTGTTGGACATTGAAAAAGAAATAGGAGAAAGTTTATTCAAACCAGGAGTTTCTCTCTGATACCATTTTCTGTAACACCCCCAAAATATCCCGAGGTATTACAGTGCCGTGAATCCCACGTGGGACCCACAAGGCTAGTTAGAAAAATAGGCATTTTAAGAAAATCGTGATAAAATCTTAAATTCAAGGGTTACATGACGTGAAACGGAAGATTTAAGGAAAGATGTAGTTCGGAGAATTATTACACAACAAATGTTTTTCCAAAGAAAATAATTTATTCCAATTTAAGCAACGGCTAGAGATAATTCCAACACCGCTCAAGTCCTGACCGACTTCTGGAATGTCCTGCACATGATGAACAATTTTACCTGGTATGACAAGTCATACCAGGTTGCCAGGGTCAGAGAATGCATATCAAATAACAGCTACTAACAACAATATATGACATTTTTGCAATCACCGTACCTAGTAATCACAAGGAATATTTCATCATTCAACCGACGTGTCTCCCTCTTTATCACATAAACCCCCAAGGTCGCAACCAAGGGTCACGGAAGTATCCACACGGGAATACCCCGGAACATAGGTGCCCAATTCGGGTCTTACTCCCTAACACATTTCCACACGGGTACCATACAGGTTTTATCCCCAACACATCGGCCCATTTATAACATCTTTAGAGAAAGACAACGTCGGCTTTTACCAAAATGGCACGGACACACACACGGTATAACATTGATAATATAAATTCACGAGCAAGATTTCACTTGCCTGTGATCCGATAGTAGGTGCTTTATGATAAAGAAGTCCCCACGCCCGCTCGAGCTTAACCTAGCCACGAAACATCCGATTAACACTTCGTACGGATCATAATGAATAAAACTAGTCTCCCTTTCCTAACCGGATTCCTAGTGTAGTTTTGATTGTCGGTATGAGTATCGTTTCCAAGTTTTCAAGTGTCGTGTACCATTATCTCGTTCAATCTTATAGTTAACATTAGGTATATCGATTTACTCAAGAAGATAATCCTACCATTCTTCGGTTGTCAACGAATTATTATGGCGAAATCGAATCTTATGCTTTCTAATACAATTCTATATTCCGAATACTACAATCGACGGATTTTATTGCACAATAACTCCGGTGGTTTAACAACCAATATTGATTATACTATCGAATTACTTCCTTAGTTTGCTAAGTGTCAAAAATCACAAGGTGAGGGTGACTACGAACAATGGAACATACGGTGACGGATTACTACGAATTTCCCCACAATTGATTCACAGTTTTTACATTCCTAGTGATGATTTGAAGTGAAATTTCGTTTGCATGAAACGAAGCATATAAGAAACGGAATTTCCGGTTACTACAATTTCATCCGACAAGATTGTCTACGAAGTTTAGCAAAATCTAACCCATACCCGCAATATAACAAGTATTAACTAAGAAAACATCGAAGATATAACTCCAGGGATTGGTGGCTTACCTTATTGGAAGAAGAATAGTGAAGATAGTTGACGGACTCACAAGAACTACGAGGAGAACAAGAAGTGACTTGAACGACTTGGATAATCTTCACCGGAGCTCAAGAATCCACCTCCTCAATGTTAATTCAAGTGTTTAAGGCTTAAGAACCGGGTATAGGGCTAGGAATTTCTCCAAGGGTGGTAGTTTTGTGGTGTTGGGTCGTGCAAATGAAGAAGGGAGTTATCATTTTATAAAACTTGATTTTGATAACGTCGTTAACGATAAGAGTGTTACGTCGTAAGGTGTATTACGACGTAATAAAGGCGATGACAACGCACGTAAAGAACTAATCGCCGAAATGTGCCCAAGTGTTACGTACGTTAATTTTGGGACATTAAACGCGTAACAAGCAGTTGACTCGTTTGTCATCTAGCCCGCCGAAAGTAGCCCCGTCCATGTCAAAAGAAAGATTCGGTGGAGACCGACCCACACCTGTTACGTGCGTAATGTTGCTTTGCCTTAACGTACGTAACCATTGAAATTTAACGTACGTTAGGCATGGGTTATAGCGCACGTTAGACAGAAATTTTAGCCTCAACCACATTCTAACCATCTCGGGCGACCATCCCTTCTGCTCGTCAACAATTATCGGGGAACAAGACGTTGGCCACCGTCATATTCGCACCGACGATCGTCCCACGGCATCAAGGTGTGTCACCCCCGTTTCATTCACATCGTACAATTATATAGCACTCAATGGAATACATAAATAGAAATGACGTCACATTACCAAACATTCACACAGTACAAAGTAATCAAGCATGGAATACCGGAGGTATTACAGCACGCTAGCTCGGCAGTCTAGCGCACGCTAGGCTGCACCAGTATAAATATGACCGAGCAGTCCAGTTTTAGTCATTTTTCCCATTTCTATCCTTCTCTTCCGCGGCTGGATCCTTGGAGATCATGAAGGCATGTTGTTATGCAATTAATCCACAAAGTTTGGGAGCTCATATCATCGATTAATCACTCCATAACATCCTTCAATCCAACGAATCAAGGTGAGTTTTCCTAAAATCCTAGTTTTGGGAAAAATTGGGGATTTTGTTGATTTCGTCTGTTTGATTCGTTATAACTTAGAATAGTGATGGATTGATGATTATTAAGTTGTTTTATATCGAATCCCTTGTTTTTACATGGTTGGATTGCCGAGGATACGTCGTTTTATTGAGTTTCTAATCGACACCTTGAAAGTGTTCGATAAAATGTCACAAAGGGGATTCGGGCATTCTACGATTATTCTTCCTCGTTCGATCATCAATTTATTCATGGTATGATGTTGGGGTCAGGTTCCTTGCGAAGAACTTGAGCCGGAACCCTTCTGTTCGCCGTTTTCCGATCGGTGGTGTTACCGTCGTTTCCGCCGGAGAGTTATGGGCATTCGAGGTTTTCCGTTTAAGACACGTTCGTCGGAGTGTCCGGTGTCAACTATTGAGGCAAGTATCTTGCCCATACATTACGTGTTTTGTGAATATGATGGTTGAAAACTGACGATACGTGCTAAATGAATTGTTTACAACCATTTTTCTAAAGAATCGGTATATCTATAATCATGGTTTTATTAAAAGTGGATTCTTATGTTCGTGAATTAATGTGCTTAATTGACTATGCGTATTGGTATCGAGTATAGGATCACCTTATTTTCGAGTGATGCCATTATGTGTGATTTGGTTGTTGGTAAGTTAAAGTTCAATTATTTTGTTAAGATTTTGTGTGGAGTCATGCGAATGTGTGTGAATATGTGAACTTGTGTGATATTGGTTGTGTCGATTGGTGTTGTTTAGATGGTGTGTTTCTTTGTGGATAGTATTAATTTTGGTTCGTGAGTATGTGTTGGACAATATGACCATTTTAGCAAAATACCTCGACTATATATATTGTGATTGACTCTTGAGGATTGCAGTTTTGGAAATGTGAATTGATGAGAGTTGTAAGGTTTTTTTCGGGTACTCTCACTCGGGGATTGACTCGATAGGGTCACACAGGGACCTGGTGGCTTAGCGGCTGGACCGGCTCGCGAGAGTTACTTCGAGTGGGCATTATCACCTGGGGATTGCTCGACGGGGCACACAGGGACTTGGTGGCTTGAGGGCCGGACCGGGTCGCGAGAATTGCCAGAATGTTTGTACTGTTGATTAATTGTGATATGTCCGGAGTATCACAATGCTTGTTGCTCGGAGTCGAGAGACATTATATATCGAGTCTTGGTGTTTGGCTAAAATGGTATAAAAATAATGTGTTATGTGTAATGTATTTTTGGAAGTGAATTGAAGTGAATGAACGGGTCGTGTACCCTGTGTTGGTGATCGAAATGGTTGGGTAGTGGACCCTGTGTTTTGTGACTGGAATGAATTGGGTTGTGAACCTCGTGTTTTGTTAATCGGTTTTGCATTTTTGGAAAATGAACTTTGGGGCAGTGACCCTAAGAGGCTTGTGAAGAATTTAGAACTTTACTATCGCAAATGTTTTCGAAAACTCCCGAGATTTGAAAATGTTTTCAAAGTGCTTTCTTGTTTTGGTTTCTACTTCAAGACTTGAACTATTTTAATTATCAAATATCTCGGGAAGTCTTTTGTTGTATTCTCGGAATGTGTTTTGTATGGCTCGTATTTGCACTTTATACTTGTACTAGCAAAATGACACGTTTTTAGTGTAACTATCGCAAGTGCACGATATCGTATCAAGTAGTAAAGTGGACTTTTTGAGTCCGGTTTATCGATCCCACAAGGAAGTTTGGTTATAATTTGAATTATACACTATTAGTCTATTTTTATAGATACTATGATAAGTGAAACACACAATTAAAAAGTTTGGTTTAATATTTGCAAAGAAAATGCAATAATAGTTCTAATATTATAAGGAAATAAAAAGATAGCAATAATAATAGATTGATTAACGATAAAATGAAATAGTTGGGATTACAAACTTAGTTCGTCATTAGTTATAAAAGATGTATAGGAGATCATAAAATGAATTTACTTATTATGTTGTGTAGATTCGATTTTCCTTAAAAAGACGGTTTCTCTTTCGAACTATAAAACGCCCCTTACATATTGAATCAATCCACTATATTTCTATGTTGATTGGCTTCAATACATAGCATTAGGATTTATGAAAATAACTCAAAGAATCATCTAAGGATTATAGGTATATTTCTATCCCCTAGAGCAACTTAGAGTGAAGATCATTTGATCTAATCAAACATATTTTCTTTCGAAACATATGAAGACCATAGATATCGTCATTTATTGGCCAAATAAATAAAGATTGTTAAAACAATGAAAATCACACACAATAATAAGTAATTCACAATAGATCTTCATACAAACATAAATAACATGACTAACCTTGTTTATAATCCCAACTAAAGATTACTTAGCCCATGAAGGGCTTATTACACATATTACAAGCTTGTGTGGTCATTATTAGTTGAATCAAGAGAAAGAATTGATCCTAACTCCCTTAGTAGATAAAGGAGATAGAAACAATAAACTCTCTGAACAACATATGTTATACCACACTTACAAAGATCACTCAAGAACACAAGTGTGTTATTCACACAAAAAGAAAAGTTTGCAAAAAATGGAAAATTATAAGATGAATGGTGAATGATGAAGGATATAAGAGGTCTATTTATACACCTAAAGTCATCTAATAGCTCCAAAACTCCAGCATTATTACATTAGATCGGATCAATGCCAGCCATCCCCTCAATAATACACAAAAAGTATAAAAAATTAGACAAATCATAGCAATCTGTCAAGAGTTACGGCCGTAACATTCAGGAGTTACGGCCGTAACATTCAGGAGTTACGGCCGTAACTAGGGTGACTTACGGCCGTAACTCCTGAATGTTACGGCCGTAACGTGGCTTCGTAAATTTGTTCACTTGAAGCTTTGATAGTTACGTTTTCAGCCCAGAATTTCTCAGACTTTGCGTTTTTGCCCCAGATCTTCTTCGGATGATAACTTTTGATATATAACTCTGATTTTGAATCCGGAAAGACTGCCGAATTCGTCTCGGAAAGCCCTACAACATGAATATATCAAAATTCAATAAAGAGAATATTTATTAAACATGTTGTTTCTTGAGTAATTCAGTTATTTAATCCGATCATCATCCGATAAAAATAAAATTATTAAAACTAATAAATTAAAAGCAAAAAATGAGTAGACTAGCTCAATTATGGGTGAATTTTATCGATACAAACCATGGATAAGTGTACAAAACTGACACTTATCACAAAACAGTGGAGTTTTGCTAACCCCCGAGTATTCGGGGGGTGGATGTCTGTTTTTGCATCTAGGTACATGCAGGTTTGGGAGCAAAACACAGGATCGGCGCAAAGGATGATGGAAGGCAAATGATACTAATAACATGAAGGCCAGTTTTGGGTGCAGTTAGTCGGAGTACGTGTATGGTCTTTTCCGCTGTCGTACTTTTTATTTGTGAGTGTATTTTACCCTTGCATGGGTATGAGTCGAGATAGAAATGTGTATTTTTGACTTGTATGTTAGTGACGAAAGACCAAGTTGGTTTACAGGTTTGGTATTTTATCATGTCGGTATGTAATTTATTGTGTGGTTTCGATGTCTAGCCTGGTGGATCCTCACGGAGAGGGTCTGCGGCGTGTAATATTCCCGATGTGAAATTGGGGGTGTTATATTTATGGTATCGGAGCTTAGGTTGCGGAAACCTAGGTTGTCGGGTCCAGTCAGGTATTGTCGTGTCTTGTTCTGTGAGATTATGTCTGTCTAAGACGTGTTGCGACACGTCGTCTGTGATGTCGGCCGTGATTAGTATCGAGGTGCAGCCATCATCTTCGTGCATCCTGTGGATGTAAGACTCCCTACTATATTGTGCCTTGTGATATACGAGCTTGTATGATTTTGTGTTATGGTGTGGAGTTTAAAGGTGATTTGTGATTATGTGGCCTATGTTGTTTGATCCTCGTATGATGCTAGAATGAAAGTGGTACCAACGTATATGTATATATACACACATCCTGATATAAGTCGTTTTTACAAGAGTAATAGCCTTGGTGTGGTTATGCAAAGAAAAATTCATCAATGTGATATTTTAAAACATTACATGTTTTTAGAGAGACACGTATATTTTTGTTTTAAAACATCCTCCAAAGGGAGGAAAAAGTTTGATTTTTGTATGATGACCTAAAGGTCAAATTTTTTTTAAGAATTCAAACTACCGATATTTTATTTTCATCTTGTATTATAAGTTTTCAAAACACGATTTTTGAACCCAAGTGAAGTCTACAAAATGTAGACAAGACGTGACTCTCGGTTTCAACTTACCGGTTTTATGGCTGTTAGTCGAGAAATACGTGATGATGTTCTTGTTGTTCGGGCAGTGTTGCCAATTTTAGATTAAAATAGTGATGTGAATGCTAAGTCGTTTGGTATAAGTTAAGATAGTCCTCTTTATTTATATACGGGATTTCGATCTTGGATGACAGTTGTCCTTTGATGGTTGCTCGTGAAGTGTTGTAAGCATGTGAATCGATGGCATTTAGATTCGTATGCTGTCGTTGTTCATTTGTAACTATCGATTCTAATAATGTCGTATATATATTTGCAATCACGTTGCTAAATTTGAGCTGTTAGCGCACGCCAAGTACGAGGCTAGCACGCGCTAATGCAGCATGAATAGCGCACGCTAAATTATTGTTGTAGCGCGCGTTAGTTAGCTGGGACAGGGGATGTGGAACCGAATTTTTGCCGTTAGGTCTAACTTTCTGCAGTCAGTCGTCTGTGATTGTATTCTATGTGCGTTGTCTAGTGATGACAACCGTTTTGTGTGAACGTGTGTTGTGACCTTTCATTCGCGCTAAGTGATAATTGATTTTGTTCAGTGAGTTGATAAATTATGTCTGTTGTATGTGTGTGTTCGAAAATGTTTTCCTGAAACTTTCATAAGTTTGTGCAAGTTGTGGAAATCAATTTTTGAAACTAATTTGACATTTCGATTAATTCGGCGTCTTCGTATGAACTTTGGAAATTGTTTGAAATTTGCGAGCCGGCCTAGGATTCTCAAATAAAACCTCGACGGTATTAAAAGAGTTGTTTTAAAGTACCTTGAACATTTTGTAAACTATTACCGTCGTTGATTCTTGTGTAGTGTTGGGAGAATTTTCGGAAATGACTTTTGACGTACTATTGTATTTTCGAATAATTCGAGTACATGATTTTCAAAAAAAAATCTTTCACACAATTTTTTTTCAAAAACCAATACGATTTCTTTTTCAAAAATATATAGTGAAAGATGGAAAATCTCACTAGATGTAAAGTTCAAACTCGGATTTGGAAATGTTAGAGTATGGAAGAATGGTTTGATGATCTTGCATGGTTAACTTGCTGGTTGTTAACGGTGATGATGATGCGTAGAGGCATGATGATTTTGATAAGGCCGGTTTCAAGGAATTATTATTTTGGCAAATGATTTCAAATGAGACGGTTAGAGTATGTTGTTTACAAGTTTTAATGAAACAACCCGAGGTACAAAAAGTACTTTTAAAGTTTATTTTGAATAGCATACAAACCCAAGGATTTTCAAAAGATTTCCTTCAAAAGGATACCTCGTGGATTTTCTTTCCGAGTTGTTATTGGTTACCTTATTTGATATGTCATGCTAAGTTGGTACTTTAGCATATTGTTTTTTTTTGCGAAGTGGTGCGATCGTATTGAGTGAGAATCCGCTTAGTATGCCGAGGGACAGAGGACGCGGACGTGACCGCGGTACAGTTGGTTATGGAGATTAGATGCGGGACCAAGAGGACATGGCCGGGAAGGTTGCTATTCAAGCACTTCGTTCTCGTTGTTTAGGTTTCGGGGACGAAACCTCTTTTAAATGTGATATAATGTAATACCCACATTTTTTTTCTTGTTCTCGTTTCCGTTTTGTTCGACCGTATTGAGGCGATTGTGTTCGTTGATGCTTCTGACCTTGTGTTGTTCTCACCCTTGTCATTCGAGCGAGTTCTGATATTGTTCTAAATTGATGTGTATATCGTTGTGATCTCTCCAAGTTCGGATCGATTTCTTGTGAACCGTGTTCGAAATTAACACCTCGTGATTCCTACGAGTTTATTGATGTCTTGATTTGAGGTGTGAACGTCATAGTTGATCGTTGTTGTTCGATCATTGCTATTTGTTCGTCGTTGTACAATCATTATTGTTTGATCTCGAAGTCGTGATTATTGAACATCTGGGCCATTTTGTGATTTCCATAAGTGTTAGGAAATCGTCTTCGTATTTGATCTTCCAAATCTTTGAATTACTGGAATTTCATACCTTTCAGCGTTGGGATCGTGATTTGATTTTTCTACTGCTCGGTTTTATCAACCGCAGTGATTCAGGCTCGTTGCTTGTCGTAAGCATTCTTGCATATTGAATCGGATCGTAGTGGCTTTATACTGCATGGAGCTCTGGTATGTTGTCGAGAGTCTCCTTGCTTTTGTTTTAAGTTTCGGGACAAAACTTATTTTTAGGGGTGTAGAATGTAATACCCACGATTTTCGTTCCGGTTATTTTGGATTTTTTTCGGATATTCCCCGGTTGTCGAGTCCCGGTATTACTTTCGCGACAACTTATTTTGGCATTCATGACCATAGGTAATGATTGGTTATCCGTTATTTTTATTTCGGATCGATGATGTTGTCCCCGAGTGTTTTGTCATGTTCGTCCCGTGCGATTTCGGAAAATCGAGTCGTCGAATCATGGTGGTTGGGCACTGGCCGGACGGTTAGGGATGCTGACCGGACGGTTGGGGATGTTGGCCGGACGGCTGCAGGCACTAGCCGGATGAGTGCAGGCACTGGCCGGGCGGGTGCGGCAGGAACCGGCGTAGCGCACGCTACGGCCGGAAGGTAGCGCACGCTACGTCCAGGAGGCAGCGCACGCTACGTCCGGTTAGCTGCGCGCGCTAGTCGGCCGAGGTAGTAGGGGTAGAAAGGTTCTGGACTAGGAGGATCGGAAGGTAGCGCACGCTACTGTCGGACACTGCACACGCTACGGCCGGGGTGGCGCTTTGCCGCCGGAAGGTCACGACGCTTACTGGCCGAGCCAGGAAGTCTCTGGATTGTGGCCGGGCCGACAGCGCACGTGTTCAGTGCATGATGGCGGGGCCCTGCCGAACATTCTCGACCATGACCGCCCGCAAGCGCACGCTAGCTCGGAGTATATATCAATTTCTGGGCTGATATTGTTTTTATGTGCCGGTGTATGTGTATATATATATATATATTATATATATATCCTTGTGTATATATATATATATATTATATATATCCTTGTGTATATATATATATATATATATATACACATACACCGGCACATAAAAACAATATTCTGGCCGGGCCGTAGCACAAAGCTGATTTCTGGGCTGATATTGGCCGCTAGCGCACGCTAGCTCGGTAGCCTAGCGCACGCTAAGCTGCACCAGTATAAATATGACCGAGCAGTCATATTTTCACCCGTTTTTCATTTCCTTCCTTTACTGTCCGCGGCTGGAGTCCTGGAGGAGTCGAAGATATGTTGTTATACTATGAATCCACGAAGTTTGGGAGCTCATATCATCTATTGATCGCTCCATAACATCCTTCAATCCAGCGAATCAAGGTTAGTTTTCCTAAAACCTTAGTTTTTGGGAAATTGGGGGTTTTGCTTGATTTCGCCCGTTTGATCCGTGATAACTTATATTTGTGATGGATTTATGATTATTAAGTTGTATTATATCGAATCCCTTATTTTTCCATGGTTAGATTGTATTGATTCGTCGTTTTGGTTGAGTTCTTAGTCGACGCCTTGAAGGTGTCCGGTAGAATGTCATAGAGGGGTTTTCGGACGTTCTACGATTATTCTTCCTCGTATGATCATTGATTTATTAATTGTATGATGTTAGGGTCGAGTTTCTTGCGAAGAACCCATGTTGAACCTTTCCGTTCTTCGTCGTCTTCCTTTTCGTTAGCATCGAGCGTTTCGAAGCTTCCCGGTTGAGCCGTGTTCGTCGGAATACATGCGTGCCGATTTTGAGGCAAGTATCTTGTCCATACGTTTCATGTTTCATAGGCATAATTATCGATAAATGATTTTATGCAAAATTCAATGTTTATTGAACATAAAAAGGGATCGGTATGTTCTCGATAAAAGTTGTCTTTCAACGATAAATTGTGTACTTCGTGAATATATGTGTTCTCAGAATATGTGGGTTGGTTTTGTATATTGTTTTGTTTCTTTACCTTGATGTTTTATTTTAAGTTTCGGAACGAAACTTATTTTTTTGTGAGATAGAATGTAATATCCGGTGCCCTCGTTTTCCGTTATCTTGAATTGTTTGTGTTTTGACGTCGGACATTTTCTTGTTGATGAGAATCGGAATGATTTCTATCGTAATACTCTATTTGTTTCTATCGCATAGCCATTTTAGTCGGGTGCGACTTGTTGTCGCGTACGTTTCTTTGATTAAATGTGTGCATATGATGTGGCATGTGATGCGTCGTTAATTGATCGTTATTGTTTTGAAGCATTGCCGGTGGCGTTGTTATGGTCGTCGTGGGGCGTGTTTTCGCGCTGTATATTCTTTCGCGTTGCTTGTAACGTTTCGTCAATGGGCGAAAGTTACGCATTTCTTTTGTATCTCGTTAAGTTTTCCTGTCGGGATATTGCTTCTCCCTACTTGTTTTAATTTTCGGGACGAAACTTCTTTTAAGGAGGGTAGAATGTAATATCCACAATTTCGGATTTCCGGTAATTTTCATTTTTCGGCGGAGGTCCATTTCGACGACTCTCTTCGGACCGTTTCATTATTCTGAGACTGATTAATTCTACACTTTGTCATCCGAATTCTTTTCGGTGTCGTTTTGTTGAGTTCCGTGTCCTTAATCGACTTTTTCACGTGTGAGTTCGACTTTGTAAGGTCACCATTAATTCTTGGAAACTCCTAAAATTCTGAATCATGCAATATTATAGATCATCAAGTTTGCTTTCCAATGGCTCAAACGGTGAGTCAATCGGAGTCCGGACGAAGGAGTTATGGTCGAAATAGCTAAGACTGCACTGTGTGCCTTTTGATGCTGGAGCGGGCTGTACCGCGGGCCGCGGCACAAAGCTGATTTCTGGGCTGATATTGGCCACTAGCGCACGCTAGCTCGGCAGCCTAGCGCACGCTAGGCTGCACCAGTATAAATATGACCGAGCAGTCATATTTTCACCCATTTTTCATTTCCTTCCTTTCCTGTCCGCGGCTGGAGTCCTGGAGGAGTCGAAGATATGTTGTTATACTATGAATCCACGAAGTTTGGGAGCTCATATCATCTATTGATCGCTCCATAACATCCTTCAATCCAGCGAATCAAGGTTAGTTTTCCTAAAATCTTAGTTTTTGGGAAATTGGGGGTTTTGCTTGATTTCGCCCGTTTGATCCGTGATAACTTATATTTGTGATGGATTGATGATTATTAAGTTATATTATATCGAATCCCTTGTTTTAGATTGTATTGATTCATCGTTTTGGTTGAGTTCTTAGTCGACGCCTTGAAGGTGTCCGACAAAAGGTCTTAGAGGGGGGATTGGGCGTTGTGTGATTATTATCCATCGTACGATTGTTTATTTATCATTGGTATGACTTAGGGATGAAATTCTTGTGAAGAACCCGAGTCGGAACCCTTCCGTTCGTTGTCTTCTTCGGGGTCCGAGCTTCCCGGTCGAACCGTGTTCTTCGGAGTATTCGGTAGCGGTTATTAAGGCAAGTATCTTATTATACGACTTGTATCTTGCGACTAATAATCACGTATGAGATTTATGATGATTTTTCTTACCTTCGTAAATATGTTCCGTTTGAGTTGGTTGTGTTTTCCGCAATTTGAAGGCTTTGTGATAATAGTGTTATATTGGTATACGTGTTAGGCGTTGCGCCATTTGTTCAGGATTGCGATGTACATATGGGATGGTTGTACACTTGGTTGTGCAATGTATTGTGTACCGAACGTGTGTTATGTTGGTTGTGTGTCGTTGATTGATGATAGTTGTTGAGAGTGTTGAGATTGTGTTATGTGCGTGTGATGTACGATTTTATGGGGATTAATGTGATTGACTAACTGTGCTCATTGTTGTATGTAATGTGAATGTGAATGTGGTGTGCTGGAACGCTAAGTTCACTCGTGCGGGTTCGACGGGGCCTACGAGGATTCATGGCACAGGTCTATGGGATCAGAACTTAGTGTGTGGTGCTGAGGTCCAATCGTGTGGGTCTGACGAGGCCTACGATGATTCATGGCACAGGTCCATTGAATCAGGACACAGTACGTCCAACCGTGCGGGTTCGACGGAACCTACGGTGACATGTGACATAGGTTCACGGGGTCGGGACTGGTTGTTGTGATTGTTGTGTTGGCCCAATCCGTGTGGGTTGTTGGACCTACGGAGACTCGTGGCAAGCGATCACGGAGTCATGAGCATGATTGATTGTCGTGATTGTTGTGATTGGTTAAGTCCGTGCGGGTTGTTGAACCTACGGACACACGTGACATGGGATCACGGTGTCACGAATCATGTTTTGTAAATCAAACTTTTTGTAAGAAAGTTTTAAGAAAAGAATGTTGGGCCGAGCCCCACGAGATTTATGGAAATGTTTTCGTACTGTAAATTGTGGAAATACAATTTGAGATTTGGGTTAAGACCCTAAGATTTTCGAAAGGTTTTGAAATTCAAAAAAATTCCCGAGATGATAATCTTATTTTCGAATGCTTCATAGCTTATCTTTCCTTGTGAAAACCTCCCGGGGATATTTTGATACTTGATTGTTATATTTGATTCATGATTATTACTTGCTTGTTATATTTCGTATGATTTGATACTTGCACTAGTAAAACAGTGGAGTTTTACTAACCCCCGAGTAATCAGGGGTGGATGTCTGTTTTGCGTCCAGGTACATGCAGATTTAGGGGAGCAGTCACAGGACTGGCACAAGAGGATGACGAGCTGCGATACTAATCATGAGTCGAGAGTTGTTTTGATTTTTGTTGTGTTGTCAGAATTGATTTCAGTCTTCCGCTGTATTGTATTTCGACCCCTGTGTGGGTAATGTTTGTTAAGTCAGTTTTGTCGATTGGGTTGGGTGACCTCATCGGTTTGTATCATTTCATTGTTTGACCCTGGCCGGGCAAGCGTTTGGTTGTTTATGGATGTTTAGCCTAGTAGATCCTTGTGGAAAGGGTCTATGGCGTGTAATATTCCCATATGGTTTTGGGGGTGTTACATTTATGGTATCAGATCTTAGGTTGCGGAAACCTAGGATGTCGGGTCGAGTCAAGTCGTGATTTGTCGAGTAATGTGTTGTCTTGTTGTTCGAGTTGTCAGTGACAAATTGAGTTGTGCGTAGTCACAACGTGTCGGTTATGTTGTCGGACGAGATTAGTATCGTGGGCGACTGTCACCTCCGTGCGACCTGTGGATGTAAGTCTCCTCCTTTATGCGTAATACCTGTGTATCTCGATTTTATCTTAGTGAGTTAATTGCGGTGCATGATTTTATTTACACAGTATTGTGTGATGTAGTTGTGTTTAATACTTGTGGCACATAGTATGAGTATAGCTGGGCGAATTGTTGTCTTACTTTTGAACCACCGTGTGGCGTGGTATAATGTGAAAGATGTAAACCTTGATGGGTTCTGTGATGATATCAATGGTAGAGTTTGTGAGAAACTCCGATGAATGATTTTGTTGTGTGTTTAAACTTGATACCACGAGATGCATTTGATTGAATTGGCGACCCTGGTTGCCATTTGACTATGTGGTTTTAAATTCGACTGTTTTTGGAATGTTGTAATTTTTGTCCGCTATGGGTAAGTTTGAGAATATTTTCTGAAGGACTTTACAGTTTGAGAATTTTTGTAGAAATCGATTTTTTTGGAAAATATTTTGGTGGTGCGGTCAAACCACGGTTTATATGGATTTTTAAAATTTGTATTTGACAAATGAGCCGTGTATTTTCAAATAACACCACCATACGGTATTTGAAAAATGTGTTTTGAAGTACTTCGGACATTGTAAAATATTACCGTCGTTTTGGTTATGAACTAAAGGATTTTGGGAAATTTTTATTTTGCAGAACGATTTTTGGTTTTCGGAATTTTGAACTTCTTATGTCCACATATTGGGGCTAAGTGGTTGTGATAAGTTTGTAGTGTTGTTGTGCTCGCCGGAGAATGTTTCAGTGTTTTCGAAATGTTGAGATATATGGTTTTGATTAAGCAATCGAGGTATTAAAAGTGTTTTCAAAAATTTCATTTCACCAAATTTTTCAAACTTGAGAATTTTAAAATTTTATCATTTGAATAATACCCCGAAAATATTTTATTTTTGCTGCGAGTGTTTGATCCCTACGATACGTGTGTGGTTTGACTGTGTTTGATTTGGTAAAATCTAAACACCTCTGTTGATGTGACTGTGTGAATTATTTTTGAATGAAGTTCTTAAATTGCAGTGTTAGTTCGTGCACTTGTGTGATGACTTGGAGTTGATGCTTTATCGTGCTGCTATTATCGTCCTATGTTGATGTTGTGATGTTTGGTTGGTTGTGTTATTCTGATTGATCATCCGTTCAATATGTCGAGAGGTCGAGGCCGAGGACGTGGTCGTAGTCGTGGTCGTGATCAGGAGCGTGAGAGGGCGACTCACTCTTTGCCGAGTACCAATCAGCTCGGTACAGATCAGGGACATTCTCATTCAGCCAGCATTAACGTTGACGTTGGCGCGCCACCATCCTTCGTCAGGTGGTTGACCAGTTAGTGCAGATGAATCAGGTCGTACGTCGGGATGAGAACCCAAATAGGGATAACGAAACTAGTAAGTGGTTACGAGATGTGATGAAGATGCAGCCGCCCCGTTTTGTGGGTTCGTCTGACTTGTTAGGTTGGGAAAACTAGCTCTTCCAGTTGGACAGAATATTTGATGCGGTAGCTTGTCCGGATGATAGGAGGGTACCCATTGCTCAAGCACTGCCGACAAAGAAGTCAGAGATCGGTGTCAGGCTGTAGTGCCTGCAGATCGTGCACCTACATGGGATGAGTTTAAGACCGCCATAGAGGCAGAGTATTGCCCGTTGCCTGTTCGTGAATGCAGAATCGTTGAGTTTTTCTCGGCTACGCCCCAGGATGTGTCAATATCCCAGGCGATAGTCGATTATAATCGACAGTTAGCTTATGTTCGGGATCAAGTGAGAACTGAAGCGGACAAGGTCCGATACTTCAATATGCACATGAAACCCCATATCCATGAGAGTATGGCTCCGCTTATGTGTACCACCCTGAAAGAATATCAGGACCGAGCTTTAGCCATTGAGGTGGTTGTTTCTGTGTCAGAATCTGGTTCAAAGAGTAAGAGACAGAAGACCTCGAGAAATTTTTCAAGAGGCCAGAGAAGTGAGATTTGTGAGCCTATTACCTTGTATTGCCCTTCTGGGAACACTTATCGTTCGTTTGATCAGTCTAAGAATCCTACCCGCGAGCCGAGTAAGACAAGCGGCATGAAGTTATGTTTCAATTGTAGCCGTGTGGGCCATACTCGGAAGAATTGTCGCTCGCCGCAAGTTAACTGTTTCAATTGTGGACATGTGGGACATCAGGCGGTACACTGCGAGACCGTCGTTGAGATGTTCGGGAGCCGATATCCCGCCCCTACGCGTGGAGAGCTCAGTGTTGCCCAGTAGCGTAGTGCGTGTTGTATTTGTGTTGTAATTCGAGTAGAGATTGATATTTGTTGCGTGAACTTGTTGGTTTTGTTTGTATTCTACCCTGATGTTTTATTTTAAGTTTCGGGACGAAACTTATTTTTTTGTGAGATAGAATGTAATATCCGGTACCCTCGTTTTCCGTTATCTGGAATTGTTTGTGTTTTGACGTCGGACATTTTCTTGTTGATGAGAATCGGAATGATTTCTGTCGTAATACTCTATTTGTTTCTATCGCATAGCTGTTTTAGTCGGGTGCGACTTGTTGTCGCGTACGTTTCTTTGATTAAATGTGTGCATATGATGAGGCATGTGATGGGTCGTTAATTGATCGTTATTGTTTTGAATCATTGTCGGTGGCGTTGTTATGGTCGTCGTGGGGCGTGTTTTCGCGCTGTATATTCTTTCGCGTTGCTTGTAACGTTTCGCCAATGGGCAAAAGTTACGCGTTTCTTGTGTATCTCGTTGAGTTTTCCTGTCGGGATATTGCTTCTCCCTACTTGTTTTAAGTTTCGGGACGAAACTTCTTTTAAGGAGGGTAGAATGTAATATCCACAATTTCGGATTCCGGTAATTTTCATTTTTCGGCGGAGGTCCTTTTCGACGACTCGCTTGGGACCGTTTCATCATTCTGAGAATGATTAATTCTACACTTTATGTCATCCGAGTTCGTTTCGGTGTCGTTTTGTTGAGTTCTGTGTCCTTAATCGACTTTTTCACGTGTGAGTTCGACTTTGTAAAGTCACCATTAATTCTTGGAAACTCCAAAAATTCTGAATCTTTGCAATATTATAGATCATCAAGTTAGCTTTCTAATGGCTCAAACGGTGATCAATCGGAGTCCGGACGAAGGAGTTATTGTCGAAATAGCTAAGACTGCACCGTGTGCCTTTTGATGCTGGAGCGGGCTGTACCACGGGCCGCGGCCCCTTCTGGCCGGGCCGTGGGACAAAGCTGATTTCTGGGCTGATATTGGCCGCTAGCGCACGCTAGATCGGCAGCCTAGCGCACACTAGGCTGCACCAGTATAAATATGACCGAGCAGTCATATTTTCACCCATTTTTCATTTCCTTCATTTCCTGTACGCGGCTGGAGTCCTGGAGGAGTCGAAGATATGTTGTTATACTATGAATCTACGAAGTTTGGGAGCTCATATCATCTATTGATCTCTCCATAACATCCTTCAATCCAGTGAATCAAGGTTAGTTTTCCTAAAACCTTAGTTTTTGGGAAATTGGGGGTTTTGCTTGATTTCGCCCGTTTGATCTGTGATAACTTATATTTGTGATGGATTGATGATTATTAAGTTGTATTATATCGAATCCCTTGTTTTTCCATGGTTAGATTGTATTGATTCGTCGTTTTGGTTGAGTTCTTAGTCGACGTCTTGAAGGTGTCCGACAAAAGGTCTTAGAGGGGGGATTGGGCGTTGTGTGATTATTATCCATCGTACGATTGTTTATTTATCATTGGTATGACTTAGGGATGAAATTCTTGTGAAGAACCCGAGTCGGAACCCTTCCGTTCGTTGTCTTCTTTGGGGTCCGAGCTTCCCGGTCGAACCGTGTTCTTCGGAGTATTCGGTAGCGGTTATTAAGGCAAGTATCTTATTATACGACTTGTATCTTGCGACTAATAATCACGTATGAGATTTATGATGATTTTTCTTACCTTCGTAAATATGTTCCGTTTGAGTTGGTTGTGTTTTCCACAATTTGAAGGCTTTGTGATAATAGTGTTATATTGGTATACGTGTTAGGCGTTGCGCCATTTGTGCAGGATTGCGATGTACATATGGGATGGTTGTACACTTGGTTGTGCAATGTATTGTGTATCGAACGTGTGTTATGTTGGTTGTGTGTCGTTTATTGATGATAGTTGTTGAGAGTGTTGAGATTGTGTTATGTGCGTGTGATGTACGATTCTGTGGGGATCAACGTGATTGACTAACTGTGCTCATTGTTGTATGTAATGTGAATGTGAATGTGGTGTGCTGGAACGCTAAGTTCACTCGTGCGGGTTCGACGGGGCCTACGAGGATTCATGGCACAGGTCCATGGGATCAGAACTTAGTGTGTGGTGCTGAGGTCCAATCGTGCGGCTCTGACGAGGCCTACGATGATTCATGGCACAGGTCCATTGAATCAGGATACAGTACGTCCAACCGTGCGGGTTCGACGGAACCTACAGTGACACGTGACACAGGTTCACAGGGTCGGGACTAGTTGTTGTGATTGTTGTGTTGGCTCAATCCGTGTGGGTTGTTGAACCTACGGAAACTCGTGGCAAGCGATCACGGAGTCATGAGCATGATTGATTGTCGTGATTGTTGTGATTGGTTAAGTCCGTGAGGGTTGTTGAACCTACGGAGACACGTGACATGGGATCACGGTGTCACGAATCATGTTTTGTAAATCAAACTTTTTGTAAGAAAGTTTTAAGAAAAGAATGTTGGGCCGAGCCCCACGAGATTTATGGAAATGTTTTCGTACTGTAAATTGTGGAAATACAATTTGAGATTTGGGTTAAGACCCTAAGATTTTCGAAAGGTTTTGAAATTCGAAAAAATTCCCGAGATGATAATCTTATTTTCGAATGCTTCATAGCTTATCTTTCCTTGTGAAAACCTCCCGGGGATATTTTGATACTTGATTGTCATATTTGATTCATGATTATTACTTGCTTGTTATATTTCGTATGATTTGATACTTGCACTAGTAAAACAGTGGAGTTTTACTAACCCCTGAGTAATCGGGGGGTGGATGTCTGTTTTGCGTCCAGGTACATGCAGATTTAGGGGAGCAGTCACAGGACTGGCACAAGAGGATGACGAGCTGCGATACTAATCATGAGTCGAGAGTTGTTTTGATTTTTATTGTGTTGTGAGAATTGATTTCAATCTTCCGCTGTATTGTATTTCGACCCCTGTGTGGGTAATGTTTCTTAAGTCAGTTTTGTCGATTGGGTTGGGTGACCTCATCGGTCTGTATCATTTCATTGTTTGACCCTGGCCGGGCAAGCGTTTGGTTGTTTATGGATGTTTAGCCAGGTAGATCCTTTTGGAAAGGGTCTATGGCGATACTCCGAGCTAGCGTGCGTGCATTAATATTGTTGTGTGAGAATTGTTTTTATGAATATTAATTTATTGCGATACTCCGAGCTAGCGTGCGTGCATTAATATTGCTGTGTGAGAATTGTTTTTATGAATATTAATGCACACACAGAAACCACTCACAATAAACATATCTAGCGGGCGACGTCGATTATCGGCATATGACTTCTGTCGGCTTTGGGCCGCCAAAAGCCTATCGCGAATCAAAGAAATCATTTCACGGGTCTCCACTAACATATCCGGCTCCGTCCCGATCAGTTCAGAGGAATCATCCCAACACAATGGTGACTTACATTTCCGTCCATATAGAGCCTCAAATGGTGCCATCTTAATCGACGTATGCCAGCTATTATTGTAGGCAAATTCGATTAGTGGCAAGTGCGATTCCCAGTCATGCTTCCAATTTAAGGCACATGCTCGTAGCATGTCCTCAAGGGTCTAAATTGTCCGTTTAGATTGCCCATCAGTCTGGGGATGGTATGACATACTGAGCTTCAGTTCCATCCCTAAATCTCAGTGAACGGATTGCCAGAAGTGCAACACAAATCTACCGTCTCGATCGGAAATAATGCTCTTAGGAGTCCCGTGTAATCTCACGATTTCCGCGATGAATATACGAGCTAGTTTCTCGGGCCGCCAATTATCCTTAATTCCCAGAAAGTGAGCTGACTTGGTTAGTCGATCGACAATAACCCAAATCATGTTCATCCCCATTCTCGTCCTCGGCATATTAGTGACAAAATACATCGTTATATCCTCCCATTTCCATTCTGGGATTGGTAGCGATTTAAGCAACCCTGCTGGCCATTGATGTTCAATCTTGACTTGCTGACACGTCAAGAATTTCGACACGAACTCTTCAACATCAGTTTTCATATTGCTCCACCAATAGTTATTCTTCACGTCCTTATACAATTTGCTTGTACCGGGGTGAAGAGAATACGGTGTAGTGTGCGCTTCCCTCAATATGGTCTGCTTAAGCTTGACGTCTGCAGGTATACAAAGTCTACCTCTAAACCTTAAAACACCATCGTCCTGAATCATAAATCCGGGAGCTTTTCCTCCCATCACATCCTTTCTTAGCTGGACTAGTAACGGATCCTCAAATTGCTTCGACTTGGTTTCGTTAACCAAGGATGACGTGATTTCCAAAGTACATAATTGGCCTTGAACTTTCTGAAGCCAAATCTCTATAACTTGTCTAATTATGTCTCGACGGATCTCGTGTTGAGATGTAAGCATACTCAGCATTTGAAGCGCTATGGGTTTTCGACTCAACGCGTCCGCTACCACATTAGCTTTTCCTGGATGGTATAATATCTTGAGATCGTAATCCTTAATCAGTTACAACCATCGACGTTGTCTCATATTTAGCTCCTTTTGGCTAAATATATACTTTAGGCTTTTGTGATCCGTGTAGATTTTACACGAAGAGCCATAAAGATAATGCCTCCAAATCTTTAGCGCGAATACAACCGCCGATAACTCTAAATCATGGGTAGGGTAATTTATTTCATATGGTTTCAATTGTCGGGATGCATATGAAATTACTCTACCTCTCTGCATCAAAACACAACCCACTCCAAGTCCGGAAGCATCGCTATACACTTCGAAATCATCGGTTCCCTGAGGTAACGATAACACGGGCGCCGAAGTTAATCGTCGTTTAAGTTCATCAAAGTTGTTTTGCCTCTCATCAGTCCACTCGAACTTCTGAGACTTCTGGAGCAATTGAGTAAGTGGTCGAGCGATTTTTGAAAATACCTCGACGAATCTACGATAATATCTGGTAAGCCCTAGAAAACTTTGGGTCTCCTTCACACTCCTAGGTGGTTCCCACTCAATAATGGCCGCTATCTTTTGGGGGTCCACCCGAACTCCATCAACCGAAATCACATGACCAACAAATGTTACCTCTTTAAGCCAGAATTCGCACTTTGAGAATTTAGCGTATAGGTTCTCCATTCTCAAAGTGTTCAACACCATTCGGAGATGTTCAGCATGATCTTCCTCATTCCGGGAGTAGACAAGAATATCATCAATGAAAACGACCACAAATTTATCAAGATAGTCAATGAAGACTTTGTTCATCAACTGCATAAACACGGCAGGAGCGTTGGTTTGGCCAAATGGCATAACCACAAATTTGTAATGGCCGTACCGAGTACGGAAGGCAGTCTTTGGAATGTCAGAATCCCGAATCCTCAGCTGGTAATATCCCGACCGCAAGTCAATTTTAGAGAAAACTGTGGCACCCTGAAGTTGGTCAAACAAGTCATCTATCCGCGGTAAAGGATATTTGTTCTTAATGGTTAACTTATTCAATTCCCGATAATCAATGCATAGACGGAACGATCCGTCCTTCTTCTTAACAAAGAGGACCGGCGCACCCCAAGGTGATGCACTAGGTCGAATGTACCCTTTATCCAGAAGCTCGCCCAATTGTTTCTTCAGTTCTAACATCTCGAAGGGTGCCATACGATACGGCGCTCGGGAAACAGGTGTTGCGCTTGGCACAAGATCAATAGGAAACTCTACCTCTCTAAACGGAGGTAATCCCGGTAGATCATCCGGAAATACATCTGGGTATTCATTCACAACTGGAGTGGATAATAAATCGGCTTCACCGTCATTCGTGCTCATGGTGTAACACCAATAACCAATACAGTCTTGTTTCAACAATTTTATTGCCTTAACGGCGGAAATCACCCCACCTGAACTACCCGGTTTACGACCCAAAAAAGTGTGCTCGACACCATCTTCCGCTATTATAGAAATAGTTCGCGTATGGTAGTTCATGATAGCACCATGACGATTTAACCAATCATCTCCCAGAATTACGTCCTCTCCTTTCAGATCTACCACAATGAGGTCTGAAGGCCAATCTTGACTCCCGATATGCACGTGACAATTTTTGATCTCTTGATTCCCAATCAAATGCTCTCCACTAGGAGTACTTACTACGAATGGTTCGCACTCAATCAAACACCCAAGACCCAAACGTTTCACACAATCAAGAGCAATGAACGAATGGGTAGCTCCCGAATCAAATAATACCGATAAAGGTTGAGAAAGTATTTGCGTGATACCTGCAGCTACCGGAGACTCTGTGTCGTCCGCACGCCTCATCTGGTACACCCTTGGCTGTACCGAACCCACACTCGATGCAGCTTGACGATCCAACCGGCCTCGACCTCTTCTACGTCCCAAACTCTATTGCGGCTGATTAGATGTAGCCCCCGGGTTCACACTCGGAGTTGGTGCCGAACTCTGCTGTTTAACAAATCTGGTGGCAGCCTCGCAATGAGCCGCCCGATGACCGGCTTGACCGCATGTGAAACAAATAACGGGAAGAAGTGGACACTCTCGACACTGATGACCTGTTTGATTACAATTGAAAAATTGTCCTTTACCAAAGGCAGAAGACTGGCCCGGTCGTAAACTCAGAGCACTACTGGCTTGCTGAACAGACTTCCCAATAGCGGAATGAGAAGCTTGAGATTTGTGAAATCCACCACTCTTACTTCCTGAAAAGCCACCGGTCGTCTTCGGCTTCTTGATCTCGGTACCCGACCTCGACGCAGAAATGACCATTTTGATAGCCAAAGCACGATCCTGATATTCCTTCAACGTAACGCATCTGAAACCCGCCATAGCCTCACGAATCCTGGGCTTCATTCTCAAATCAATGTAACGGATTTTTTCCGCTTCGGTCCTTACTTGCTCACGAACATGATTCAGTTGTTGATTATATGTAACAATGGCCTCGGTGATAGGTACATCTTGAGGTGTTGCCGTAAAGAAATCTGCAATTCTTTTTTCTTTAATAGGCCAAGGACAATACTCTTCCTCTATCGCAGCTTTAAACTCGGCCCAAGTAGCCACACGATCCGTAGGTTTCGCAGCTTCCCACCAATCCGCAGCCTCCTTGTCAAGGAAATACTGTACAATAGGGACCCATCTCTCTTCGGGGCACGCAACGACGTCAAAAATCCTGCCAAACTGGAACAACCATACTTCCCAGCCCAACGTATCATACGCACCAGTAAAACGAGGAGGTTGCATTTTCATCACTCCCTGAAGCCATTTACTCTCATCTGTCGGTTGATCATGATGCCCGGACTTATTCAACTTGACTAATTGTGCTGCTACCTGCTGGAGTATAGCAGCTATGCCGGCATTCACATTAGTGTCAGCCAACGGTTCTTGACTTACAGTAGGATCTGGCTGACCGCTCGGATTCAGAGAAGCGGTGTTCGGCTCCGTATGGGATGCCGAATCAGATGCATCATTAGAATGTGTGCCAGATTCGTTAGTGGTACCACGACCACGGCCTCTGCCGCGTCCACGCCCGCCACGTCCGCCACGGCCTCTCAACATACTGAGATATAGAAGGATTAAAATTATCAGAACAGATCACAATCCAAGGAATTTAAATCTTCTCTACTATGGAAGCGACAAGGCACAAAGAGACTTAAGGAGTCTTACCACCATGGGTCACACGGCTCGACAGTAGCACACGGTGTTGAGCTCGATCAGTTTATTCGACTCTTACGACTTGACAACCCAAATGACCAAAGGCCTAGGTATTCCCGTAACCTAGGCTCCGATACCATAAATGTACCACCCCAATTTCACTTTGGGTTATTACACGCCGCAGGACACACAGAGGTCCCGCCAGGCTGACGACACACAGGATTAAACCACAATCTAATACATAATAACCACAACTCAACAGTCCAACAAAGGATACAAAACACGAGTTAGGCCTCGGCCTCGGCCAAAATAGTATATTTCAAAATCAACCACTGAACGCAAACATTACACGACAAAGTACAACTCAAAACCAACAATAATACAACATATAAAACTGACTCAAACATCACAAATACAACGACTGATATGAGCTCTCTAACATCCAGTGTGCGTGTCAACTCTGTGTGCGCCACATGGGGGATCCTGTCCCTCGAGAATACCTGAAATGTACAAAACATTCCACCCCAACAGTGGGGTTAGCCACAACCGCTAGTGCAAGTACAGTATTACAATTATTTTATCCACAGGCATTTCCAAATCATTTCAAAATCCAAAACAGTTCATTTCGCGATATTCCGGAATATCAATATCGATCATCAGTAAAAACACTCCGACGATCCTCGCGACCCGGTCCGGCCCTCAAGCCACCAAGTCCGTGTGTGCCCCGTCGAGCAATCCCCAGGTGAGGATGTCCACTCAAAGTATCTCTCGTGACCCGGTCTAGCCGCTAAGCCACCAGGTCCCCGTGTGACCCCGTCGAGTCAATCCCCGAGTGAGAGTACCCGAGAATAACATTTCAACTCTCATTATTCACTAAACCATCACAGAAATGCATGCCATAAACTAATGCAATAAAGTACTTACCTGGACTTTCTTACTCTCAAAGGAACAACAACGAACAAGGCTACGGTTCGAAATATCTTCCAAATCCCGCCCCTAACAATCATCGAGGCTCAATCATTTACAATTTTGTTGGATCACACTAAAATCCATCCTAAGTTCTACCCTTAGGACCATTTAATCGAGCACTACAAGGGCATAACGGGTTTTGCTCGATTTACAAAAGAAGATTTGGAATCAATCCACAAAACCTTGAGGAAAACATGAAATCATATTTATGCAACTATTTGCAACTATAATCCATCATGAATTTGGAGTTAAAATGGTTGGAGAAACGAGATCCCCAAAACCCCCAAATTTCCCCAAAGTTAGGGTTCTACGGGAGGATTACCTCAATTCCTTGGTGAAGATGATGTAGGATTGATAGATCTTTACTTGAAGTTGGAAAGATCTGAGTTTCAATAATGAACCGTCGAAATCCTCGCCTACACAGCTCTGGAGATGTCTAGAAACTCGAAGAAGAGGAAAGAAAGTGAAAAAATGACAAGTGTTGACCGCAACACATGTATTTATATAAGTGCGCCCTAGCGCGCACTAACGCTTACCGAATAGCGTGCGCTATCGGCCTCGGTCTACAGCCCAGACCCTTCTGCCCAGCCGAGCTGGTGTGCACCACATCCGACAGCGTGCGCTACTTAATCGAGTTAGTGTGCACTGTACTGCCAAGTTAGCGCGCGCAGCTTCCGCCTTAGCGTGCGCTATCTGGTGTCCAGTCTAAGTCCAGAACCCTCTGCCCTGTTCAGAAACCCTTCTGTCCATCCCGGTAGCGTGCGTTACTATGTTGCCTTAGCGTGCGCTAGCTAAATTTTTAGTCCCAGTCCAGTGCTCTCTGGACTGTCCCATGCTGCCGGTTAGCGTGCGCTATCCTTCCGGCGGTAGCGTGCGCTACCCGCTCTTCTAGCGTGCATTAATAAAATGCATTAGCGTGCGTTAGCTCGATTTTTAGTCCCAGTCCAGTGCTCTCTGGACTGCCCCATGCTGCCGGTTAGCGTGCGCAACTTCATGTAGTAGCGCGCGCTAGCCTACAACTTCCGTTGCGTACGCTACCCATATAAATTAGCATACGCTAATCCTGGGTTGCAGAAACGATACAAGCGGTTCGACACAACGTTAATGAATATTAGCAGGATACTGGTAAAAACATAACATACAGGCTCAATCTCGAATCAAACACACGATACCAATGTTCGAAAAATTACAAACCAAACCACAAAGTTCATGAATTCATAATTATAACCAGTAAAAGGTACGATTATTACACTATACGTATATAGTATTCACGACATAATAGTTCTGGAATGATCCCTTCATTCGTTCTCAGTCGGGATTTACAGTGCGGCCCACTAGATTGGCTAAGTGCCGCACTGATTGGTTCCTCCCAATGCCGGCTGAGACGGACCTACAGAGTCGCTCATCAGGAGCGTTGTCGAATAAATGTGAATTTATTATCTTTCTAATAATATTAGATACTGTATATCTAATTATGATTTATTGGATAAATCAAACAGCGGTCTTATGAATTAAAATTATATTACTGGGTAATTAATTTAATTCATAAATTATATTTCTTAGAAAAATATATTTGTATTTGATATAATTAATTAACTAGTATAAATACATTGGTGATTAAACGGAGTGTATTTAACGGAGTCGTTTGACGAACGTTCGGTACACGAGCCGAGTGACTCAGACCGTTTCTTGGAATTTTCCATCATAGCCCCGGTCATTTCTTGGTGGCTTGACTTTGTTGTCTTGATTGCTACTGAATAATACATGTGTGATCCCACCATGATATTATCTAAATGATAACATGTGATGTGATCACATGATAGATATTATATAGCAAATCATTCACAACAATCATACTTCTCCTTCATACATGGTGAGTTCAGTCGAGATCTAAGAAAGAGGGAAGAAAATTTATTTCTTCAAGTGTTGCCCATTTTGGAAGTGAAAACAAGTAATAAATATTGAGAGAAAAATTCCTATAGTGATTCCTAGCCGTGTTCCTTCAAGAATGAATTACTGTAGATTTTTCCGGGCAACTTCGACGCGTGGTGACATAGAGGCATCATGTTTTCGGTGTTGGAGACGAAGGGATTTCGTGCTCGTTCTCGGGTTCGTGATCAACATCAATTTACGAAGATTATCAAAGGCTTCAAGGGTATGGGACTTTGATCCTTTTATCTTCGTATTTTTATTTTTGTATTTACGTTACTTGATCGATCCTGTTTGGGATTTGTTTTTATTTTTCCGCTGCGTATTTTATTTTGTATCCGGAATCCCAACAGCCTCTACCGGAATAGAGCAAAAAGAATGTTAGTCCTTTCCCAATCCCTTTATATGGATAAGATTTTGAAGCGATTTAGGATGGAAAATTCTAAAAGAGGGTTCCTACTTATGCAACATGGTGCAAAACTTTCCTTAGAGATGTGTCCTCAAAGTGAGGATGACAGAAATGAAATGAGCAAGGTACCCTATGCTTCGGCAGTTGGTAGCCTCATGTATGATATGATTTGCACTAGACCGGACATTACCTATGTTGTGAGCGTAGTAAGTCGGTTTTAGTCAAATCCAGGGCAGGAACATTGGACTACTGTGAAGAACATTCTTAAGTACCTGAAGAGGACTAAAGACTTGGTTCTTACATATGGCGGTGGAGAACCTAGAGTGATGGGTTATACAGACTCAGATTTTTCGGGGGACATGGATGCTCAGATGTCCACATCAGGGTATATCTTTACTCTGAATGGTGGGGCAGTCTTCTGGAGAAGTGCCGAGCAAAGTTCGACTGCAATCTCTACATGTCAAACCGAATATCAGGCAACCACGGAGGCTGTTAAACAAGCTTTTTGGGTTAAGAATTTCACTGAGGAACTTCAAGTGGTTCCTAACGCAAAAAAGCCCGTGATGCTGTTTTGTGACAACGACGGAGCTGTTGCACAGGCTAAGGAGCCTAGGGATCACCACAACACCAAACATATTGCGAGAAAATATCATTTTGTTAGACAAATGGTTCAGGAAGGGAATGTTATACTGCAGAGAGTAGACACGGCAAATAACGTTGTTGATCCGCTTACCAAGTCACTATCTCAGAAGGTCTTAAAGAGACATCTGGAGAGTATGGGTATTAAATACCATAGTTTGTGACATTGAGTGCAAGTAGGAGATTTTTAGGAATATGCCCTCGAATGCCACTCAGAGGATCAGAGAGTGAGAGTATTGTATTGTTATTATGAATATTATATTAAATAAGGCATTTATTATTTCTATATTATTGTATATCACAGGCATTGTGATTTGGTATATAAAATAATATCCCTTACATTTGAGAGCAAACATTCCACTTCTTATGGAGATAAGAAGATAGGCACTCGAAGTGTTTAAGACTCGAGTGCTTAACTGGTTCGCAAGTCGATAAAATTTAACTGGGCAGTATAAGTTTAAACAAGACTTGTACAATATGTAATTTAACATATAGAGTGCATGTATTCACTAAGGGTTAGTGGGAGCACACATTATAGGTATGCTAATAGGATTAGTATACTAGAACACGACTCAATTCGATTCGGTCACATGGATATCACTCAGGGATTGTCAATTACTGAATCAAAAGATTGTGATAGGTATACATGGACCTTTGACTTGAGGTTTCAATAGGAGATGTGCTTGTGACATTAAGTTAGTCATTAGAGTAGTTCGATCCAACCATCGGTTGGTGGGGTCAACCTCGAAATGCAACTTAGTAGGCAAGTAGCAGTCTCTACTGAATACCAAGATAGGATTGTTTCTCCTGTTAGTGAGCAGGTAAATGTCCTATGCGGTTAATGGCAAATGAGATTATAAGTCTTTGGCCAAAGAAGTTAGAGCTAGTTGTATTTCATACATGAGAGCTCGGTAATCTCGATTTGTATTAAAAATTGCATAGAGTCAAGATACAATAGGGTTTGACTTTACCGTGACCCTAATACTTGACTGGGACATATGACTGAAGGGTTTATATGTATACAGTATTCACGACATAATGGTTTTGGAATGATCCGATCATTCTTTCTTAGATGGGTTACGGTACGGAGCACTAGACTGGCTAAGAGTTACCCGTACTCATTGGTTCCTCCCATTGCCGACTAAGACGGACCTATGGAGTTGCGCACAAGCATATTTGATGGATAAAATATGTATTTATTCTATTCATCATGCGGTCTAGTGAATTAAAATTAATTACAGGTGATTAATTTAATTCATATATAATTATTTCTTAGAAAGATATTATTATAATTTTGTATTTGGTAAAATTAATTAATTAGATTAATTAATTAAGTATAAATACATTTGAGATAAAATGAAGTGTACTTTACGGACTAAACACGCGAACGTCCGATACACGGACCGAGTGGCTCGGCTCATTTTCTCACTAACCAAGTGGGTCGCCCCTTCCCTACTTTCCTAGTGGTTTTCTTTTGTCATATGGTGTGTGTGTTGTGTTCGAATTATTTAATGGGTTGAGGACAAATAGATGAGATATTAAAATTTCATTATTTGATCTCACCTTGATTATATAATGTGGAAGACTTTTATATCATTTGATGACTTGAAAAACACACACTAAACTACACACATCAGCCGTGAGCTTCACCAAGGAAGGGACAAAAAATTTATTTTATTTTCTTGTTCACTTAGAGAGAAATAAAAGGAAGAAGAGAAGAGAAGAAAAATACTATATCAATTCTTAGCTGTGTTCTTTGAGAACGAACTCATATATTATTTTTCCGATCAATATCCAAACGTGATAACGTAGAGACACTCGGCATCTTCAGTATTTTGATCATTCATCAAGCTAGAATGAATCGGATTCATGTTCGTGTTGGTGACCGGAAAACGATCAAAGCTTGGCTTCGGAAATTTTTCTTCAACAAGATATTATCAAAGATCTACGAGGGTATGATCTCTTAATTTTATCTTCGTAATTTTATATTCATTTATACGATGCTTGATCGACCTATTTTTGGGGTTTGGTTTTATCCGGTTTGACAGGTTTATTTTCAGATGGGTATCTCGATTTTAATCACTGAATCCCAATGATATCACCCCGTACCCGTTTGAAAAATCTAGGAGATTCGTTCCAATTTTTGCCCAAGAAAGCCTGATAATTAATTTTCCTTGAGAACAAGCAGCACATGAGAATTCATTTGATTGAAAAATATTCTGGTTTTTCAATGAATGCCCATATGAGTTTTCAATAATTCTTCCCCATCATAATTGATCCCGGATGCCCAAACCAGTCATGCCAAATAATTAAATTATTTGTATCAATAAACTTCTGGTTTACAATAGCATTTGCCTCAATTTCCCATATATTTGTATAATATAATCCGGAAGAAAAAGCGGGTAGCTGGTCCTTCACATATTTCTTACCTATGATGCAGTTATATAAAGAAATTCTTTATTTTCTTTAATAATTGTTTCAATATGATATACATTTCTGCGAATATCTTTGAAACTCAATAAGTTCCTTTGTAATTTTGGAGAGAACAATGCATCAGTTATAATAAATTTTGTTCCTCCGGGTAATAATAAATTAGCTCTTTCGGAGCCTTCAATCAAATTAATACTTCCCGAAATAGTGTTAACATTGCCTTCGTACTTGAGTAAAGAAGTAAAATATTTTCCATTTTTAAGGATAGTATGAGTAGTTGCGCTATCAACGAGACAAATATATTCATTCATTTTATGACAACGCGACAATGAGAAACATCAATATCTCTTCAAATAAAAGTACACATAATTAGTAATTTGATGATAATATTAATTAATCTGACAAACTATCTCACACACAATGATTATTATAAATAAAAAGTTTCAACCAACGAGGTATTTATATAAAATTCGTATCATTTCTATTGCCGCTTCCTTTGGGATTTCATAAAAATCGGTCACTTCTAGACCTGTCATGTCAGAGGGGTTTTACTTGGGTCCGTCACTTTAAAAAGCTAAATTTGCTTCGATAGTTTTCTCTTTCTATTTCTTGGATTCTTGATACAGTTTAGCTAAGTGTTTGGGCGTACGACAGGTACGCGACCAATGACCCTCCATACCGCATCTATTGCAAATATTCTCAGTATTCTTTTGTCCTATTTTCTCCACTTTCTCATCACCTTTCTCGACCGCGTCCACGACCACGTCCGCAACCACGTCCACGCCCCAAATTATAAGATTCCGCATTCAGTTCAAGGAAGGGGCTAGATCCAGTTGGGCGAGACTCGTGATTCTTCATCAAAAGCTTATTATTTTGTTCACCAACAAGAAGACATGAAATTAGATCTGGATATTTTGTAAAACCTTTTTCACGGTATTGTTGCTGCAGGAGTACATTTAAGGCATGAAAAGTTGATTAATTTTTTTCTAACATATCCTCGTCAGTAATCTTTTCTCCGCATAATTTTAGTTGAGAATTTATTTTAAAAAGAGCAGAGTTATATTCACTAATGATTTTAAAATCAAGTTTCAAATGCATCCATTCATAGCGGGCTTTTGGAAGAATCGCATTCTTTTGATGATCATATCTGTATCACCCCCAGATCCATCCGAGAATATTACAGCACCGTAGGCCCCAAAACGGAACCCACAAGTCTAAAAAAAACATTTTTACAAACATTTCAAATATGCATAAGCGGCGATGATGGTAATATCTTTTAAATATTCAAAGACTATGAAATCCAGTTATTAATATCGTCATAAAATCTCATTTCAATGTACAAGGCCAAAACGCCAAAACTCAACAGTTTTAAAAATATATGTTAAGCCACCGCTTGCACGTATCGACAAAATAGTTTAGAAAATGATTTTTCAAAATAAACCCAAATTCGCAAAATACCAGCAACCCATTTTCAAACACACTCACAGTGGATATAACAAATATCTAAAAATACTTTTGCAGTGGAAAAATGACAACTAGTCAACTCAATTCATAAACACACGCATAGGTAGTATCCTCTGAGAAGCTCATCTCTTCACGACCGCTACAAGCTCAAACTCCGAGTACCTAAAAATAAAGCCCACGACGGGGTCAGCCATAATACTCAACAATGATAACGATCACATCACATCAATAATTACATACCAATGAAAATGCTAAGTAAGAATATGATCAATGTAATCTTACTGTCATAACCTCACCAATTCGTGATAATCCTCATCAAAGTAATCTTCACCAGATTCCACATCTTGTATTCTAAAAAACACACTAAATCGTACATAAACATTTGTACTATATCCCAGACAATACCCAAGATTCTCAAAACATCATCATAACTCACTGATACGAAATATACCAACATTGACCAATTCGATCCATCGGATAACATCATCAAATATCAACACGATAATCGATTGTCCATCCAAAGACAAGAACCAAGAAGGAAATATAGAACATACCTCAAGATACGCAATTCCACGACGAATCATCTCAGTCAAATCCGAGATCATATCAATACAGCATACGGACGTGGTCCTATAAAAGGCTTACAAATACATACTCACATGACAACATCAATATGCCCACAACAATAACAACAATGTATACTTATGGTAATACAACGATCCAGCACGCACATCATAGATTCCCACGATGATCCTATGAGATCAACATGTGGTGGATAACTAACAATACACATATGCACAACAAAATCACATGGGTAATCCAACGATCCAGCGCACACAGCATAGATTCCCATTATGATCCCGTCGGACCAACAAATTATGGAAGTACCCATCCAACGATCCAAAGACACACACTATAGATTACCATGATGATCCCGTCGGACCATCACATCCTAGACAAAACAATCAAAACACATATGCATGACACATAACAACATAACCGACATGCCTGACAACAACAATACATGAATGTATCGCAACATGATTGACACTAAATGACACAAATGATTATTGTAGTTGCCCTGAGTCCTTCGATAGCAATCTCGATGTCAAAAAACATCACCGACGATTATTCTCAATGTTCTACGATCCAAAATACCACAGACTATAGATAACTCATATCCTTGTCTTTACCAAAATGTATCCTCGATACCCAAGTATACCAATAACAAATGTAAATCATATACATTATGATTAAATTCCCAAAATCAGAAAATAACGTATAATCCCAAATCTCCAGAGTTCACAATTATAGTCATTGCTATACGAATTATAAACGAATGAAACTGAAACCATTCATTAAATATTATAAACTGAGCAAGTAATAACTTGCCTCGATACCGACACGATGATAATGAAGTCGTTACCAAATCCCTTGCCTTCGTCTACAAGCTCTTCGGCCCTAACCAAAGTAATTCACGAACATCCTCAAACTCGACCGCAACAAATTATTCTAATCAACGATCAATCCTCACAATCTATTGTAATAATCGATAAACAACAATTTCGATAACAATCAACAATCGATATAACCAATCAACAAACTCAATGGTTCTAAGATATCTCGATTAAACATTAATCCGAATAACTCAATAATTCAATCACGAATCCATAACCATAATACGGTGCCACAATCCGATATACATATCAACAATCATATGTTCGAACATCTAAATCACACATCACCATCTTCCTCAACAAGTTTAAACCAACACCAAGAATCACAACAACACTTATATATTCGTCATCATACGAAGTAGACAACGACAACAACATCAAGAATCCGAAATGAAGAAAGGGATTACATCAACATACCCCTTCAACACAATCCAAAACCACTACAATCATATCAATACCCATATATATTAATAACAACATCAACATAATTCGGAAATCCATCTTACAAGAACATTTGAACGAATCACCATTCTTACAAGATGAAGAATCTTAACCAACATCTTCAATATCTTGTCACTATTAGGCGTCTTTTTATGCACTTATTCATCATTATTTTATATCCATCTTGAGCCTAAATCAGCATAAATGAGCTTTTAATGCACTATTCTTATATGTTTTGCAGGAAATCGGAGTCTGGAAGCCAAAACGATGAAAAACGGGCGAAAACAGCAGTTTTTGGTCATGAGCCGCGGCACAAACCAAGTGAGCCGCGGCACACGAAGATGGCCTGAAAGTCCCGAGCAAACTGTACTCTGAGCCGCGGTACAACCTACGTGAGCCGCGGCCTAGAAGGAAAATGTCGCGCCCAGGCAATGCGCTGAAGACCGTGAGCCGCGGCACAGATTAAGTGAGCCGCAGCCTACGGGGCGGTTTTGGTTTGTTCTGCGCGGTTTTGGGCCGTTTTGGAGCCTGTTCTTGACCTAATCACACGGACGCGTTTTGGAGGCTGATGACGACTATAAATAAGCATTGAAGGGCTGAAGAAAAGGGAGGATCATCTGGGAGATCGATAGATAGACACTAAAGGAACTGGTGGAAGAAATTTGTGGGCGACGACAAGACCACGGATCCCTACGTTTTTTCTTAATTTTTCCGCATCTTAGTTTCTAGATCTATTCGAGTAGGATTTTGATTGTAGCCGATTATATGACGGTTTGATTTATTTATTATTATTTCAATTCATTCGTTATTCTATTGAATTGGATTCTTCTCATTGTTTTTAATGCTTTTTAATTGTGTGGTCAACACTTAAATTGTTTTAAATGTCTTTATGGATTCGGGAGATGAAATTTAGGCATAGTTCTTGTGAGACGAATCATAATTTTCGTGAGATAGGAATATACTCTTGGGAATTGTGAAGCCTATTTATTGTGGGAATTCTTGAACTGTTTTAACTATTAATTATCTAATTCGAATAGGGATATATCGAGTTAATAATTCGTAGTATTTTCTATCGACCTTGGGAAAGGCTTTAGAATAATTTAGGAATTCCTGGCTTACAATCAATTGAATAAAAGTGAATTGAATTGAATAAATATCATTCCTGATTGTTTGAGGTGAAAATCACAATCCTACGCCCTTATTAGTATTATTTTTATTATTACTACTATCATTTATTTTCTGCAATTAGTTTAGAAATAAATTCCATATAATTGTTCTTCAAATAAAATTGTGAGTTGACTATATTTTGGTACTTAGTGAAATCAGTCCTAGAGGGAACGATACTTTACTTATCACTTTATTACTTGTTGACACCGTGCACTTGCGGCATATTGTGAGGGATTTTCCTTACAACAAGTTTTTGGCGCCGTTGCCGGGGACTGATTTTTCGCTAATATCAATACCAAGTGACTCTAATTTTAATTTGAAGTTTTTTTTAGTTTCTATTTTCTCTTTCTTATTTTTTCATTATGTTTTCCTTTAATTATCGTGACCCTTGACATTTCATAAATTTCGATGTTCTTAATAATTTGCCAAATAGGGTCAGTCAGCCCACTCCCCCAAAACAAAAGACCATGCTTGAACAATGTGTAGACGCTCTCGAAAATCCTGATAGTACCCTTTTTGAGCTAGAATGTGCAAGTCGTGGTCTTGAGATTCACTACGGTTATTTTCCAGCTCATATATTTAGTAGTGAAGTTGAGGGGGAGGTTGAGAAGAACGACATGTTGAGTTTTAGGGTCGATCCCCCAGCACCTGATAATTACATAAAGTGTGATGAGCCTGTAGAAGAAGTTACCATCGATGATGCTTCCAATGTAATTCCATTAAATTGTCATCAAACTTCGACTAATAAGGTGAACACTTATGTGCCTAAAATTTTATTAACGGTGCCACGCATAATTTTTCCTAAATCCATAATGGGAGAGATTGACCCCATTACTCATGATTTTGTTGAGGCTGATTCTTTGAGTTCTAATGAGGTTGTGCATGATAAGTCTTTATTATCTACCCATTCGAACTCTGCTTATTTTTTCATGCCTTATCATTATTATATTCTTCCATTATTTTTTGGTTGTCCGCATAATTCTTCCTACTCATTATTTTTGACAACCGGGCATGAACCAAAGCCTCCCTTATGGAATAAGAGGCTTATAGATTGCAAGAAGGGGGCATTTGGCAATCTCCCTAGAAAGAAGCCACGTTGAATTTTTTTATTTGCCACGTCGTACTCAAGACGTAAAATAGAGCGCTTGATGGGAGGCAACCCATCATTTTTACTTGCTTTCTAGTTAGTTGTTTTTATTTGATTTTTCGTTATTAATTTTTTCCTTTGTTTTGTTATTTCATTTGGATTTGTGTATTCTTGTTGGCCCTGATTTCTCTAATATTTTGTTTTACCCCAATGAGTTATTATTCTTCATATTCTAGTCTTTCTCGACTTAATGTCTTTAGTTATTTTATGACTAGAGACTAAGTTTGGGGGTTCCTGGTGATGTTAGGCATTACTTGAAGTATGGATTGACAGACGATTCCACTCAGACATGTGCTGGCTTTCAAGAAGAGATTTGGAATAAGTTTCACTTTTCCTTATCTCTTTTAATGAGTTTTATTGCTGATGATTTTATGTGTAGTGGAGTAGATTGAAGCATGCGTTATTTTCTTAATTTTTCTTAGTTATAAATTGTGATTTCATCATTGCTTTATTGTCCTCGCATGCTGTTGATGGTTTTTGCTAAAAACGTGAATTCTTCATGAATTTTTCGTGCTTCCATGTGTAAAACTGATGTTATGATACTGATTTCTCTTGGAAGAAACGGTTCACTTTTGGTCGAGTTGTAGTCAGCAAATTCTGTTTCTGTTGAGTGTTCAATTAGGTCCGAAATTTTATCATTTTTGTAGAAATTTTTGCAGATAAGAAAGGAGACATACATGTTTTCAAATCACCATTTATACGTTTGGTTAAACTTTTCGCGTAGCTAGTTGTCCAGTAATATGAGTCTTGTTGGCATTTGGATTGAGTTTAGAGTCGGATAGTTTTTCCCAAGAAAAAGTCGAGATATTATTTGTTCTATGATGGGAAGTCTAGTAACCGGGGATATTCACGTGACCCGTTGTTTACTCTCGCGTAAAACGACAACCCTGAATAGATTAATAACTTAGAAATATCGCATTACCGATGATGGGAAGCCTAGTAACCGGGGGTATTCACGTGACCCGTTGTTTACTCTCGCGTAAAACGGCAACCTTGACATGCGGGAATTGCTATTCGAGTTTTTTTGTAATATCCGCAATTTCGAATTTCGGTAACTTTCTTTTTTTCGGAGGAAGTTCGTTTTGACAACTCTATCATGACCGTTTCGTCATTCCGAGAATGATTAATTCTGCCCTTTTTGTCATCCGAGTTCGTTTCGGTGTCGTTTTGTTGAGTTCCGTGTCCTTAATCGACTTTTTCACGTGGGAGTTCGACTTTGTAAAGTCACCATTAATTCTTGGAAACTCCAAAAATTCTGAATCTTTGCAACATTATATAGAATCAAGTTAGCTTTCCAATGGTTCAAACGGTGAGTCAATCGGAGTCCGCATTTAAGGAGTTATGGTCGAAATAGCGAAGATCGCACGGTGTGCCTTTTTGGTGTTGAAGGGGCTGCACTGTGCCGCGGCACACTCAGCCGTGCCGCGGCACTAAGCTGATTCCTGGGCGTTTTGGTGGCCCTGGCCGCGGCACACTTGTCCTGTGCCGCGGCACACGGGCTTTTTCTGCGTTTTTTTAGCAGATTTGCGAGGAGAAAAACTTCATTTTTTCTCCTCTCTTCTTCCTCCTTCATCTTAGGCGATTGTGGGCGATTCTTGGGCAATTTGAGTGCTCCAAAACTTGTAGAGATCATCTACCTCAAGTCTTGTTGTAGATTTTCGACCTCTACTTGAATCCTTCATCCAAATCAAGGTATATTTCTTGATTATCCTTCAAGTTGACTTTTTGGAGAAATTGTTCTTGATTTCGTTTCTAATCCGATTTTGATACATCGATTGGTGTAGTATGATGTTATTAATCATGTTATATGGGTTTTATATCCATATATCAAGTTTGTTTAACTCGATCGACGATTCGAGTGTTCTTGGGAATTATTGAACATTTAGTGTTCGATTAAATGTCCCAATGAGTTTCCCTTCGATAGTTTGTTGGGATTTCCGTTGTTTTGGCCTTGATTCTCGTCGTAACCATGTGTTATTGTTACTTCCGGAGGTTTATAGGTGTCCGAGGATTCCAATGTTGAATTCCGTTGGGTGGTTGATGATTCGTGTGGTGTTATTCTCGTAATACTCGTGGTGCTATCGCGTTCTTGATATTGTTCGGGGGTTCGGGGCTATTCGACCGCGTCCTATCCGTCGTCTCGTTGCGATTGTGATTTCGAGGCAAGTACCTTGCCCATACTTTTCTTATTTTGTGGATATGATGATCGGTGATCGTATTAGTGTGTTTGTTTGGTTGTTTGAAACAAAGTTTCAAAAGATTTCGGTTTGGCCTCGTTAAAGGCTTTCTTTCAAATGCGTGTGTGTTTTGTGAACGGTGTGTTTTGGGAATTGATTATGATTTGATTATTTTGAACGTTGAAGGATTTGATGATGATACTCCTCTTGTTTAAAGTTATGGAATCGTGTATTCCGTATTTAATCTTGTTATTGTGTTTTGAAGAGTTTGATAATGGTGTCGAGTTAATGGCCATCTCTAGTGAGTATTCTTAATGAACTTACATTCTTAGCATGTTAGTATTGCATGAGTAACGTGTGTGTGTGTATGCTCACTGCGGGTTAGATCCGACGGGGTCTCGGTAGGGCTCCACGAAGCCGTGGAACCGCGAGCTTGCTTTTAACCACCGTGGGTTAGATCCGACGGGGTCTCGGCAGGGATCCACGAAGCTGTGGGTCCACGGTTAATTGTGGTGCATTTTACAAATGTGGTTTGATCATTGGCATTTCCGGAAATGAGTGCTTTTGAGCGGTTTTCATGATTGCATGCATTGACTAAGTGTGTAAGAGGTAAGTTGTTCGTTTGGCCTACTTGGCTAGGATGGCTCTAGAGTATTTTGTTGTTTGTTTTAAATCCTTTATTTGTGGATTTTGATGTTGGGAGACGAACCTTGTGGTCGTTCTTGTGTCTTGTGAGTTGATGAGATTTGGGGCTAAAATCCCAACATTTTTGTAAAAGTCATTTTACGGATTTGGGGCTAAAATCCCAACGGTTTGGTAAAGGTGATTTTACGGAAAGTAAACTTTTGGGGCGGTGACCCCTTTTGTCTTGTGGATTTTGAAAAGTAGGATTTGATAATCCTAAATGGTTTTCTATTAAAACTCTCGATGGCATTCTAAACCGTCTTATAAATTATTTCCATTGGTTTATGGTATTTCGATTTTGAAATGTTTTCTCAAACCCTTGCCTCGAGAAGTACTTTTCGCTTTGTTTGGATCTTTGAGGATTCACAGTTATTGTTATTCGTGGAATGAGAATTGTATGGCTCGTATTTGCACATTGTATTTGCACTAGCAAAACAGTGGAGTATTGCTAACCCCCGAGTATTCGGGGGGTGGATGTCTATTTTTGCATTCAGGTTTTGGAGCATAACACAGGGTCGGCACGAAGGATGATGAAAGATGAACGATACTAATCACACGAGGATCCGTTGATGTCGTATTGGTCTAGTTGTATTTTCTTTTCCGCTGCAGTATCTTTTCCCCGTTGTACGGGAGTTTATTGTACTTTGACCCCTGCGTGGGTATATGTTGTAATTGAGTTGTATATTTTATTGAAAGACCAAATCGGTCTACTGAATCATTTAGCCTTGAAGGCACTGTCGAGATGTTAAATGTTGTTACCAGCCTGGTAGATCTTCGAGGAGAGGGTCTACGGCGTGTAATATCCCTGAGTGGATTGGGGGTGTTACATAAATGGTATCGGAGCTTAGGTTGTGAAAACCTAGGCTGTCGGGTCAGTGGTGTCTATTGAGTTTTGTCTCGTCGGATTTAGTCTGACTGAGTCGTGTCGCGACGCGTCGTTTGAGTTTGTTGGTCGTGATTAGTATCGTGGGGCGATCATCATCTTCGTGCGACCTGTGGAAGTAAGTCTCCCTTCTTTGTGTTGTGCCTCGTGTGACACGAGCTATTTTTATGATTATTTGTTAAGTGATGGAATCCTTATGTGGATTTTGATTTCACGATATGTATTTAATCGAATCTCGTATTTGATTTATACGAGGAGTGTCGTCGCTTGTGATGTTTTTTTTTATTGTTGTTTTTGTCCGTTGCTGATGATTTTCGAATCGATTTGCACGTTTTACAAGTTCTCTTGTGGAAGCTTTGTGCTTATACACGTTCGACTTGTTCACTAGCCATGCGGTAGGGTCTTTAGAGGCCTCGAATGGGGCCAGTGGTTTTGTTCTCAATGTGGTTATTTGACTCTAATATTTTATTCTTATGAGGAGTAGTGTTGGATTGTGCATGTTGAACGTATTTCTTTTATCCGCCGCGTGAGTTCTTTTGTAATGACTTTCGGTATTTTACCGACCGAGTTTTATTTCGATAACCGCTTCCCTTAACCGAGTTTTGGCATTATGGCCTTGATCGCGTTGGCGAAATTCTTTTGACGGTATTTAGTATTTTGTAAATGGCTTTCGTGAGTTTTGAAATATTACCGTCATCACCTTTTTGGCATTTTTGTAAATGGTTTTTAGCACAGGGTTCCGACGCAGACCCACAAGCGCTATGATGTTCCGTGTGATTACTCGAAATTTTTGGGCATTCTAGCCTTTTTGGCATCGTCCTTTTGGCATTGAATTATTTTTGAAAACTTGAGTATCTTAGAAATAAATTTCTAGACGTACTTTCAAAATGAATCATTTTCTCGTGGTACATCCAAGATGCCACAATATGTTTCAAAATTCTTCTACGAGGACCCAAAATGTTTTGAGATATTTTCAATGTTTTATAAACACTTTTACTTAGACCCGAGGGTCGAATATTCTGAAAGCTTTTCACTAAAAGAAAGTGTCCTCATTTTTACCAAATGCGAAATGGTTCTCCAAAGTCTCAATAACAATGTTTCACGTTTGTACTTTTTGAAGGGTGATACTCAAGATCAACCGGTGTTCTTCTAAATTATTTTCAAAATGAGGTTTTCGTTATTTTTAAAAACCTATCCATTCCCGTTTGAGGGCTGGGTATGTATGTATGATGTTCGCGTTGTCATTATGATGTTTACTCTCGAGTATGATCGAATTGGCGGTGTGAGCGTTGAGTCGCTTTCCACACATTTGTTGTGCTAGCCCCCTGTGAGAGGTGGGATGTTGGTGTTGAATGTTGTCGTCTCGTGGTGATTTCTGTGTTGTCGCGCATGTGCGAGCTGTTAGAGCTTGGGTTGGTATGGCCGTGTGCATCGGTGATCGTTCCGTTATGTGTCGGTTGTTTAATGTCTTGTTACCTTGCTCCTGTTTTTGTGAATTTCGTGGATGAGGTCGGGGGTAATACCCGTATTGTTTTTGGCTTCTGTATTTTCTCTCTCTCAATTCTATAGACTCGCTCGTGTTCGTTGATACTTTCTGAACTTGTTCTGTATTCCGGTTTCATCGTTCGAACGAGCTGTGATCTTGTTGTGGGCCGATCTGGTTATCGTTGTGACTTTTTCGAGTTCGGTTCGATTCTTGTGAACCTTGTTCGGAAGTGACATCATTTGGTTCTATTAGTTCTTTTATTCGAAGTGGATCGGATTTGGAACTCCTGTGTTTTCGACTGCCGACTCGCTTATGCTCGTTAACATTTTCTCGAACTTTCCTTGTCCCTTGCTTTTGTTGATCGAACGAGGGTGGTATTGTTCCTAATAACTCGTTTGTCGTTGTAACTTTTCAAATCGCTATTCCCTTTCATGTGGATCTTATGTGAATGCATACGTTGTTGTTTTCACCGGATCATATATTGTCTCGAGTCGAGATGTGAACCTTGGAGTTGTTGTTTGAATTTTATTGTTCTTCGTGATTCGAACATGATTGTTCGCTTTTTGTTGTCTCGACCGTTGTGGTTCGGTCGTTTGTTTGTTCGGTTTTTGTCCTCGTTTCGTGATCGTTGAGCATTCAGGCTCCTTCCTAATTCCCTTAAGTTTGGGAAATTAGTCTCGTTTTCGATCTTCCAACCCTTGGGCAGTGGAATTCCGTATTTGTTCAGCGATTGGCTCGCGTTTTGATTAATGTACCGTTGGGTTGATCAATCATACTGACTTTCGTTCGTTGTGTTTTGTGATTGTCGGATAATTGACTTGGCTATATTATCCGTTTGATGACGCTTGTCATTTGTTGGTTTTATTATATCCCTAACGGCGACGTTGTGTTGGTCGTCGTGGAGCGTGTTTTCACGCCGTATGTCTCTTTGCATTTCTTGCAGCGTTTCGCCGTTGGGCGCGAGTTTTCTATTTTTGTGTATCTCGTCGAGTCTTCCTGGCGGGTATATTGCTCCCCCCTACTTGTTTTAAGTTTCGGGACGAAACTTCTTTTAAGGAGGGTAGAATGTAATATCCGCAATTTCGAATTTCGGTAATTTTCTTTTTTTCGGAGGAAGTTCGTTTTGACAACTCTATCATGACCGTTTTGTCATTCCGAGAATGATTAATTCTGCACTTTTTGTCATCCGAGTTCGTTTCGGTGTTGTTTTGTTGAGTTCCGTGTCCTTAATCGACTTTTTTACGTGGGAGTTCGACTTTGTAAAGTCACCATTAATTCTTGGAAACTCCAAAAATTCTGAATCTTTGCAACATTATAGAGAATCAAGTTAGCTTTCCAATGGTTCAAACGGTGAGTCAATCGGAGTCCGCATTTAAGGAGTTATGGTCGAAATAGTGAAGACTGCACGGTGTGCCTTTTTGGTGTTGAAGGGGGCTGTACCGTGTGCCGCGGCACACTCAGGCTGTGCCGCGGCACTAATCTGATTACTGGGCGTTTTTGGTGGCCCCCGGGCCGCGCACACTTGTCCTGTGCCGCGGCACACAGGCTTTTTCTGCGTTTTTTTAGCAGATTTGCGAGGAGAAAAACTTCATTTTTTCTCCTCTCTTCTTCCTCCTTTATCATAGGCGATTGTGGGCGATTCTTGGGCGATTTGAGTGCTCCAAAACTTGTAGAGATCATCTACCTCAAGTCTTGTTGTAGATTTTCGACCTCTACTTGAATCCTTCATCCAAATCAAGGTATATTTCTTGATTATCCTTCAAGTTGACTTTTTGGAGAAATTGTTCTTGATTTCGTTTCTAATCCGATTTTGATACATCGATTGGTGTAGTATGATGTTATTAATCATGTTCTATGGGTTGTATATCCATATATCAAGTTTGTTTAACTCGATCGACGATTCGAGTGTTCTTGGGAATTATTGAACATTTAGTGTTCGATTAAATGTCCCAATGAGTTTCCCTTCGATAGTTTGTTGGGATTTCCATTGTTTTGGCCTTGATTCTCGTCGTAACCATGTGTTATTGTTACTTCTGGAGGTTTATAGGTGTCCGAGGATTCCGATGTTGAATTCCGTTTGGTGATTGATGATTCGTGTGGTGTTATTCTCGTAATACTCGTGGTGCTATCGCGTTCTTGATATTGTTCGGGGGTTCGGCTATTCGACCGCGTCCTATCCGTCGTCTCGTTGCGATTGTGATTTGAGGCAAGTACCTTGCCCATACTTTTCTTATTTTGTGGATATGATGATCGGTGATCGTATTAGTGTGTTTGTTTGGTTGTTTGAAACGAAGTTTCAAAAGATTTCGGTTTGGCCTCGTTAAAGGCTTTCTTTCAAATGCGTGTGTGTTTTGTGAACGGTGTGTTTTGGGAATTGATTATGATTTGATTATTTTGAACGTTGAAGGATTTGATGATGATACTCCTCTTGTTTAAAGTTATGGAATCGTGTATTCCGTATTTAATCTTGTTATTGTGTTTTGAAGAGTTTGATAATGGTGTCGAGTTAATGGCCATCTCTAGTGAGTATTCTTAATGAACTTACATTCTTAGCATGTTAGTATTGCATGAGTAACGTGTGTGTGTGTATGCTCACCGCGGGTTAGATCCGACGGGGTCTCTGTAGGGCTCCACGAAGCTGTGGAACCGCGAGCTTGCTTTTAACCACTGTGGGTTAGATCCGACGGGGTCTCGGCAGGGATCCACGAAGCTGTGGGCCCGCGGTTAATTGTGGTGCATTTTACAAATGTGGTTTGATCATTGGCATTTCCGGAAATGAGTGCTTTTGAACGGTTTTCATGATTGCATGCATTGACTAAGTGTGTAAGAGGTAAGTTGTTCGTTTGGCCTACTTGGCTAGGATGGCTCTAGAGTATTTTGTTGTTTGTTTTAAATCCTTTATTTGTGGATTTTGATGTTGGGAGACGAACCTTGTGGTCGTTCTTGTGTACTGTGAGTTGATGAGATTTGGGGCTAAAATCCCAACATTTTTGTAAAAGTCATTTTACGGATTTGGGGCTAAAATCCCAACGGTTTGGTAAAGGTGATTTTACGGAAAGTAAACTTTTGGGGCGGTGACCCCTTTTGTCTTGTGGATTTTGAAAAGTAGGATTTGATAATCCTAAATGGTTTTCTATTAAAACTCTCGATGGCATTCTAAACCGTCTTATAAATTATTTCCATTGGTTTATGGTATTTCGATTTTGAAATGTTTTCTCAAACCCTTGCCTCGAGAAGTACTTTTCGCTTTGTTTGGATCTTTGAGGATTCCCAGTTATTGTTATTCGTGGAATGTGAATTGTATGGCTCGTATTTGCACTTTGTATTTGCACTAGCAAAACAAAGGAGTTTGCTAACCCCGAGTATTCGGGGTGGATGTCTATTTTGCATTCGGGTTTTGGAGCATAACACAGGTCGGCACGAAGGATGATGAAAGATGAACGATACTAATCACACGAGGATCCGTTGATGTCGTATTGGTCTAGTTGTATTTTCTTTTCCGCTGCAGTATCTTTTCCCCGTTGTACGGGAGTTTATTGTACTTTGACCCCTGCGTGGGTATATGTTGTAATTGAGTTGTATATTTTATTGAAAGACCAAATCGGTCTACTGAATCATTTAGCCTTGAAGGCACTGTCGAGATGTTAAATGTTGTTACCAGCCTGGTAGATCTTCGAGGAGAGGGTCTACGTCGTGTAATATCCCTGAGTGGATTGGGGGTGTTACATAAATGGTATCGGAGCTTAGGTTGTGAAAACCTAGGTTGTCGGGTCAGTGGTGTCTATTGAGTTTTGTCTCGTCGGATTTAGTCTGACTGAGTCGTGTCGCGACGCATCGTTTGAGTTTGTTGGTCGTGATTAGTATCGTGGGGCGATCATCATCTTCGTGCGACCTGTGGAAGTAAGTCTCCCTTCTTTGTGTTGTGCCTCGTGTGACACGAGCTATTTTTATGATTATTTGTTAAGTGATGGAATCCTTATGTGGATTTTGATTTCACGATATGTATTTAATCGACTCTCGTATTTGATTTATACGAGGAGTGTCGTCGCTTGTGATGTTTTTTTTATTGTTGTTTTTGTCCGTTGCTGATGATTTTCGAATCGATTTGCACGTTTTACAAGTTCTCTTGTGGAAGCTTTGTGCTTATACACGTTCGACTTGTTCACTAGCCAGTGCGGTAGGGTCTTTAGAGGCCTCGAATGGGGCCAGTGGTTTTGTTCTGAATGTGGTTATTTGACTCTAATATTTTATTCTTATGAGGAGTAGTGTTCTTTGGATTGTGCATGTTGAATCGTATTTCTTTTATCCATTGCGTGAGTTCTTTTGTAATGACTTTCGGTATTTTACCGACCGAGTTTTATTTCGATAACCGCTTCCCTTAACCGAGTTTTTGGCATTATGGCCTTGATCGCGTTGGCGAAATTCTTTTGACGGTATTTAGTATTTTGTAAATGGCTTTCGTGAGTTTTTGAAATATTACCGTCATCAGCCTTTTTGGCATTTTTGTAAATGGTTTTTAGCACTGGTTCCGACGCAGGACCCACAGCGCTATGATGTTCCGTGTGATTACCTGAAATTTTTGGGCATTCTAGCCTTTTTGGCATCGTCCTTTTTGGCATTGAATTATTTTCGAAAACTTGAGTATCTTAGAAATAAATTTCTAGACGTACTTTCAAAATGAATCATTTTCTCGTGGTACATCCAAGATGCCACAATATGTTTCAAAATTCTTCTACCGCGAGGACCCAAAATGTTTTGAGATATTTTAAATGTTTTATAAACACTTTTACTTAGACCCGAGGGTCGAATATTCTAAAAGCTTTTCACTAAAAGAAAGTGTCCTCATTTTTACCAAATGTGAAATGGTTCTCCAAAGTCTCAATAACAATGTTTCACGTTTGTACTTTTTGAAGGGTGATACTCAAGATCAACCGGTGTTCTTCTAAATTATTTTCAAAATGAGGTTTTCGTTATTTTTAAAAACCTATCCATTCCCGTTTGAGGGCTGGGTATGTATGTATGATGTTCGCGTTGTCATTATGATGTTTACTCTCGAGTATGATCGAATTGGCGGTGTGAGCGTTGAGTCGCTTTCCACACATTTGTTGTGCTAGCCCCCTGTGAGAGGTGGGATGTTGGTGTTGAATGTTGTCGTCTCGTGGTGATTTCTGTGTTGTTGCGCATGTGCGAGCTGTTAGAGCTTGGGTTGGTATGGCCGTGTGCATCGGTGATCGTTCCGTTATGTGTCGGTTGTTTAATGTCTTGTTACCTTGCTCCTGTTTTTATGAATTTCGTGGATGAGGTCGGGGGTAATACCCGTATTGTTTTTGGCTTCTGTATTTTCTCTCTCTCAATTCTATAGACTCGCTCGTGTTCGTTGATACTTTCTGAACTTGTTCTGTATTCCGGTTTCATCGTTCGAACGAGCTGTGATCTTGTTGTGGGCCGATCTGGTTATCGTTGTGACTTTTTCGAGTTCGGTTCGATTCTTGTGAACCTTGTTCGGAAGTGACATCATTTGGTTCTATTAGTTCTTTTATTCGAAGTGGATCGGATTTGGAACTCCTGTTTTCGACTGGTCGACTCGCTTATGCTCGTTAACATTTTCGAACTTTCCTGTCCCTTGCTTTTGTTGATCGAACGAGGGTGGTATTGTTCCTAATAACTCGCTTGTCGTTGTAACTTTTCAAATCGCTATTCCCTTTCATGTGGATCTTATGTGAATGCATACGTTGTTGTTTTCACCGGATCATATATTGTCTCGAGTCGAGATGTGAACCTTGGAGTTGTTGTTTGAATTTTATTGTTCTTCGTGATTCGAACATGATTGTTCGCTTTTTGTTGTCTCGACCGTTGTGGTTCGGTCGTTTGTTTGTTCGGTTTTTGTCCTCGTTTCGTGATCGTTGAGCATTCGGGCTCCTTCCTAATTCCCTTAAGTTTGGGAAATTAGTCTCGCTTTCGATCTTCCAACCCTTGGGCGGTGGAATTCGTATTTGTTCACGATTGGCTCGCTTTGATTAATGTACCGTTGGGTTGATCAATCATACCGACTTTCGCTCGTTGTGTTTTGTGATTGTCGGATAATTGACTTGGCTATATTATCCGATTGATGACGCTTGTCATTTGTTGGTTTTATTATATCCCTAACGGCGACGTTGTGTTGGTCGTCGTGGAGCGTGTTTTCACGCCGTATGTCTCTTTGCGTTTCTTGCAGCGTTTCGCCGTTGGGCGCGAGTTTTCTATTTTTGTGTATCTCGTCGAGTCTTCCTGGCGGGTATATTGCTCCCCCCTACTTGTTTTAAGTTTCGGGACGAAACTTCTTTTAAGGAGGGTAGAATGTAATATCCGCAATTTCGAATTTCGGTAATTTTCTTTTTTTCGGAGGAAGTTCGTTTTGACAACTCTATCATGACCGTTTCGTCATTCCGAGAATGATTAATTCTGCACTTTTTGTCATCCGAGTTCGTTTCGGTGTTGTTTTGTTGAGTTCCGTGTCCTTAATCGACTTTTTTACGTGGGAGTTCGACTTTGTAAAGTCACCATTAATTCTTGGAAACTCCAAAAATTCTGAATCTTTGCAACATTATAGAGAATCAAGTTAGCTTTCCAATGGTTCAAACGGTGAGTCAATCGGAGTCCGATTTAAGGAGTTATGGTCGAAATAGTGAAGATCGCACGGTGTGCCTTTTTGGTGTTGAAGGGGTCATGCCGTGTGCCGCGGCACACTCAGGCTGTGCCGCGGCACTAAGCTGATTCCTGGGCGTTTTTGGTGGCCCTGGGCCGCGGCACACTTGTCCTGTGCCGCGGCACACAGGCTTTTTCTGCGTTTTTTTAGCAGATTTGCGAGGAGAAAAACTTCATTTTTTCTCCTCTCTTCTTCCTCCTTTATCATAGGCGATTGTGGGCGATTCTTGGGCGATTTGAGTGCTCCAAAACTTGTAGAGATCATCTACCTCAAGTCTTGTTGTAGATTTTCGACCTCTACTTGAATCCTTCATCCAAATCAAGGTATATTTCTTGATTATCCTTCAAGTTGACTTTTTGGAGAAATTGTTCTTGATTTCGTTTCTAATCCGATTTTGATACATCGATTGGTGTAGTATGATGTTATTAATCATGTTCTATGGGTTGTATATCCATATATCAAGTTTGTTTAACTCGATCGACGATTCGAGTGTTCTTGGGAATTATTGAACATTTAGTGTTCGATTAAATGTCCCAATGAGTTTCCCTTCGATAGTTTGTTGGGATTTCCATTGTTTTGGCCTTGATTCGTCGTAACCATGTGTTATTGTTACTCGAGGTTTATAGGTGTCCGAGGATTCCGATGTTGAATTCCGTTTGGTGATTGATGATTCGTGTGGTGTTATTCTCGTAATACTCGTGGTGCTATCACGTTCTTGATATTGTTCGGGGTTCGGGCTATTCGACCGCCCTATCCGTCGTCTCGTTGCGATTGTGATTTCGAGGCAAGTACCTTGCCCATACTTTTCTTATTTTGTGGATATGATGATCGGTGATCGTATTAGTGTGTTTGTTTGGTTGTTTGAAACGAAGTTTCAAAAGATTTCGGTTTGGCCTCGTTAAAGGCTTTCTTTCAAATGCGTGTGTGTTTTGTGAACGGTGTGTTTTGGGAATTGATTATGATTTGATTATTTTGAACGTTGAAGGATTTGATGATGATACTCCTCTTGTTTAAAGTTATGGAATCGTGTATTCCGTATTTAATCTTGTTATTGTGTTTTGAAGAGTTTGATAATGGTGTCGAGTTAATGGCCATCTCTAGTGAGTATTCTTAATGAACTTACATTCTTAGCATGTTAGTATTGCATGAGTAACGTGTGTGTGTGTATGCTCACCGCGGGTTAGATCCGACGGGGTCTCTGTAGGGCTCCACGAAGCTGTGGAACCGCGAGCTTGCTTTTAACCACTGTGGGTTAGATCCGACGGGGTCTCGGCAGGGATCCACGAAGCTGTGGGTCCGCGGTTAATTGTGGTGCATTTTACAAATGTGGTTTGATCATTGGCATTTCCGGAAATGAGTGCTTTTGAACGGTTTTCATGATTGCATGCATTGACTAAGTGTGTAAGAGGTAAGTTGTTCGTTTGGCCTACTTGGCTAGGATGGCTCTAGAGTATTTTGTTGTTTATTTTAAATCCTTTATTTGTGGATTTTGATGTTGGGAGACGAACCTTGTGGTTGTTCTTGTGTACTGTGAGTTGATGAGATTTGGGGCTAAAATCCCAACATTTTTGTAAAAGTCATTTTACGGATTTGGGGCTAAAATCCCAACGGTTTGGTAAAGGTGATTTTACGGAAAGTAAACTTTTGGGGCGGTGACCCCTTTTGTCTTGTGGATTTTGAAAAGTAGGATTTGATAATCCTAAATGGTTTTCTATTAAAACTCTCGATGGCATTCTAAACCGTCTTATAAATTATTTCCATTGGTTTATGGTATTTCGATTTTGAAATGTTTTCTCAAACCCTTGCCTCGAGAAGTACTTTTCGTTTTGTTTGGATCTTTGAGGATTCCTGGTTATTGTTATTCGTGGAATGTGAATTGTATGGCTCGTATTTGCACTTTGTATTTGCACTAGCAAAACAGTGGAGTTTTGCTAACCCCGAGTATTCGGGGGGGTGGATGTCTATTTTTGCATTCAGGTTTTGGAGCATAACACAGGGTCGGCACGAAGGATGATGAAAGATGAACGATACTAATCACACGAGGATCCGTTGATGTCGTATTGGTCTAGTTGTATTTTCTTTTCCGCTACAGTATCTTTTCCCCGTTGTACGGGAGTTTATTGTACTTTGACCCCTGCGTGGGTATATGTTGTAATTGAGTTGTATATTTTATTGAAAGACCAAATCGGTCTACTGAATCATTTAGCCTTGAAGGCATTGTCGAGATGTTAAATGTTGTTACCAGCCTGGTAGATCTTCGAGGAGAGGGACTACGGCGTGTAATATCCCTGAGTGGATTGGGGGTGTTACATTTTTCTCCGCTGTAGAGGGGGACTTAGTAACTAGAAGCATCCATGTGCCCCATGAGTGTCTTTTACGTCAAACGGTTCCCCAAAAACATGAGAATGGAAATCCACCCTAGGATCATCCCGATGAAATATCCCGAGAGCCGAAACCTAGTGGTTAACTCGAATCATATTATTGATCATACATAAGGGAATGCTGTCCTAGGAGTAATTTTGATAATGAAACTCTTGAATTTTGCCACTAGACTGTGGGACTGGGCGAATTGGCTTGTTTAATCTAACCCTTCATATTGACGGTCGGTTAAATTCACGCTTGTTAATCTTTGAGCTTGATTTTCTTCATGAACGATGGATTAGGACTGAAATTAGTTACATAGTGGAATCAGTGTCCTGGATGTGACTCACTATTACGATACTTGTATTATTCTTTTAGATTTTCAGGGTAGTATTGATTAAGTTGAGCACTATGGACTTGCATGATTATTCACGATACATTTTGTTTAAAATTGATTTTTGGTTGAGGACAAGCAAAGGCTCAAGTTTGGGGGTATTTGTTAGGCGTATTTTTATGCACTTATTCATCATTATTTTATATCCATCTTGAGCCTAAATCAGCATAAATGAGCTTTTAATGCACTATTCTTATATGTTTTGCAGGAAATCGGAGTCCGGAAGCCAAAACGATGAAAAACGGGCGAAAACAGCAGTTTTTGGTCATGATCCGCGGCACAAACCAAGTGAGCCGCGACACACAAAGATGGCCTGAAAGTCCCGAGCAAACTGTACTCTGAGCCGCGGCACAGCCTACGTGAGCCGCGGCCCAGAAGGAAAATGTCGCGCCCACGCAATGCGCTGAAGACCGTGAGCCACGGCACAGATTAGGTGAGCCGCGGCCCACGGGGCAGTTTTGGTTTGTTCTGCGCGGTTTTGGGCCGTTTTGGAGCCTGTTCTCGACCTAATCACACGGACGCATTTTGGAGGCTGATGACGACTATAAATAAGCATTGAAGGGCTGAAGAAAAGGGAGGATCATCTGGGAGATCGATAGATAGACACTAAAGGAACTGGTGGAAGAGATTTGTGGGCGACGACAAGACCACGGATCCCTACGGTTTTTCTTAATTTTTCCGCATCTTAGTTTCTAGATCTATTCGAGTAGGATTTTGATTGTAGCTGATTACATGACGGTTTGATTTATTTATTATTATTATTTCAATTCATTCGTTATTCTATTGAATTGGATTCTTCTCATTGTTTTTAATGCTTTTTAATTGTCTGGCCAACAGTTAAATTGTTTTGAATGTCTTTATGGATTCGGGAGATGAAATTTAGGCATAGTTCTTGTGAGACGAATCATAATTTTCGTGAGATAGGAATATACTCTTGGGAATTGTGAAGCCTATTTATTATGGGAATTCTTGAACTGTTTTAGCTATTAATTATCTAATTCGAATAGGGATATATCGAGTTAATAATTCGTAGTATTTTCTATCGACCTTGGGAAAGGCTTTAGAATAATTTAGGAATTCCTGGCTTACAATCAATTGAATAAAAGTGAATTGAATTGAATAAATATCATTCCTAATTGTTTGAGGTGAAAATCATAATCCTACGCCCTTATTAGTATTATTATTATTAGTACTATCATTTATTTTCTGCAATTAGTTTAGAAATAAATTCCGTATAATTGTTCTTCAAATAAAATTGTGAGTTGACTATATTTTGGTACTTAGTGAAATCAGTCCTCGAGGGAACGATACTTTACTTATCACTTTATTACTTGTTGACACCGTGCACTTGCGGCATATTGTGAGGGATTTTCCTTACAACAAGTTAAGGATATTCCACAGGCATTTCCAAATCATTTCAAAATCTAAAACAGTTCAATTCGCGATATTCCGGAATATCAATATCGATCATCAGTAAAAACACTCCGACGATCCTCGCGACCCGGTCCGGCCCTCAAGCCACCAAGTCCGTGTGTGCCTCGTCGAGCAATCCCCAGGTGAGGATGTCCACTCAAAGTATCTCTCGTGACCCGGTCTAGCCGCTAAGCCACCAGGTCCCCGTGTGACCCCGTCGAGTCAATCCCCGAGTGAGAGTACCCGAGAATAACCTTTCAACTCTCATTATTCACTAAACCATCACAAAAATACATGCCATAAACTAATGCAATAAAGTACTTGCCTGGACTTTCTTACTCTCGAAGGAACAACAACGAACAAGGCTACGGTCCGAACTATCTTCCAAATCCCGCCCCTAACAATCATCGAGGCTCAATCATTTACAATTTTTTTGGAAAACACTAAAATCCATCCTTGAGCTTTTCAGGGTAGTATTGATTAAGTTGAGCACTATGGACTTGCATGATTATTCACGATACATTTTGTTTAAAATTGATTTTTGCTTGAGGACAAGCAAAGGCTCAAGTTTGGGGGTATTTGTTAGGCGTATTTTTATGCACTTATTCATCATTATTTTATATCCATCTTGAGCCTAAATCAACATAAATGAGCTTTTAATGCACTATTCTTATATGTTTTGCAAGAAATCGGAGTCCGGAAGCCAAAACGATGAAAAACGGGCGAAAACAGCCGATTTTGGTCATGAGCCGCGGCACAAACCAAGTGAGCCGCGGCACATGAAGATGGCCTGAAATTCCCGAGCAAACTGTACTCTGAGTCGCGGCACAGCCTAAGTGAGCCGCGGCCCAGAAGGAAAATGTCGTGCCCAGGCAATGCGCTGAAGACCGTGAGCCGCGGCACAGATTAAGTGAGCCGTGGCCCACGGGGCAGTTTTGGTTTGTTCTGCGCGTTTATGGGCCGTTTTGGAGCATGTTCTCGACCTAATCACACGGACGCGTTTTGGAGGCTGATGACGACTATAAATAAGCATTGAAGGGCTGAAGAAAAGGGAGGATCATCTGGGAGATCGATAGATAGACACTAAAGGAACTGGTGGAAGAGATTTGTGGGCGACGACAAGACCACGGATCCCTACGTTTTTTCTTAATTTTTCCGCATCTTAATTTCTAGATCTATTCGAGTAGGATTTTGATTGTAGCCGATTACATGACGGTTTGATTTATTTATTATTATTTCAATTCATTCGTTATTCTATTGAATTGGATTCTTCTCATTGTTTTTAATGCTTTTTAATTGTCTGGCCAACAGTTAAATTGTTTTGAATGTCTTTATGGATCCGGGAGATGAAATTTAGGCATAGTTCTTGTGAGACGAATCATAATTTTCGTGAGATAGGAATATACTCTTGGGAATTGTGAAGCCTATTTATTGTGGGAATTCTTGAACTGTTTTAGCTATTAATTATCTAATTCGAATAGGGATATATCGAGCTAATAATTCGTAGTATTTTCTATCGACCTTGGGAATGGATTTAGAATAATTAAGGAATTTCTGGCTTACAATCAATTGAATAAAAGTGAATTGAATTGAATAAATATCATTCCTGATTGTTTGAGGTGAAAATCATAATCCTACGCCCTTATTATTATTATTATTAGTAGTACTATCATTTATTTACTACAATTAGTTTAGAAATAAATTCCATATAATTGTTCTTCAAATAAAATTGTGAGTTGACTATATTTTGGTACTTAGTGAAATCAGTCCTCGAGGGAACGATACTTTACTTATCACTTTATAACTTGTTGACACCTTGCACTTGCGGCATATTGTGAGGGATTTTCCTTACAACAAGTTTTTGGCGCCGTTGCCGGGGACTGATTTTTCGCTAATATCAATACCAAGTGACTCTAATTTTAATTTGAAGTTTTTTTTTAGTTTCTATTTTTTCTTTCTTATTTTTTCATTATGTTTTCCTTTGATTATCGTGACCCTTGGCATTTCATAAATTTCGATGTTCTTAATAATTTGCCAAATAGGGTCGATCTTCCACTCCCCAAAACAAAAGACCATGCTTGAACAATGTGTAGACGCTCTCGAAAATCCTGATAGTACCCTTTTTGAGCTAGAATGTGCAAGTCGTGGTCTTGAGATTAACTACGGTTATTTTCCAGTTCATATATTTAGTAGTGAAGTTGAGGGGGAGGTTGAGAAGAACGACATGTTGAGTTTTAGGGTCGATCCCCCAACACCTGATAATTACATAAAATGTGATGAGCCTGTAGAAGAAGTTACCATCGATGATGCTTCCAAAGTAATTCCATTAAATTGTCATCAAACTTCGACTAATAAGGTGAACACCTATGTGCCTAAAATTTTATTAACGGTGCCACGCATAATTTTTCCTAAATCCATAATGGGAGAGATTGACCCCATTACTCGTGATTTTGTTGAGGCTGATTCTTTGAGTTCTAATGAGGTTGTGCATGATAAGTCTTTATTATCTGCCCATTCGAACCCTGCTTATTTTTTCATGCCTTATCATTATTATATTCTTCCATTATTTTTTGGTTGTCCGCATAATTCTTCCTACTCATTATTTTTGACAACCGGGCATGAACCAAAGCCTCCCTTATGGAATAAGAGGCTTATAGATTGCAAGAAGGGGGCATTTGGCAATCTCCCTAGAAAGAAGCCATGTTGAATTTTTTTTATTTGCCACGTCGTGCTCAAGACGTAAAATAGAGCGCTTGATGGGAGGCAACCCATCATTTTTACTTGCTTTCTAGTTAGTTGTTTTTATTTGATTTTTCATTATTAATTTTTTCCTTTGTTTTGTTATTTTGTTTGGATTTGTGTATTCTTGTTGGCCCTGATTTCTCTAATATTTTGTTTTACCCCAGTGAGTTATTATTCTTCATATTCTAGTCTTTCTCGACTTAATGTATTTAGTTATTTTATGACTAGAGACTAAGTTTGGGGGTTCCTGGTGATGTTAGGCATTACTTGAAGTATGGATTGACAGACGATTCCACTCAGACATGTGCTGGCTTTCAAGAAGAGATTTGGAATAAGTTTCACTTTTCCTTATCTCTTTTAATGAGTTTTATTGCTGATGATTTTATGTGTAGTGGAATAGATTGAAGCATGCATTATTTTCCTATTTTTTTCTTAGTTATAAATTGTGATTTCATCATTGCTTTATTGTCCTCGCATGTTGTTGATGGTTTTTGCTAAAAACGTGAATTCTTCGTGAATTTTTCGTGCTTCCATGTGTAAAACTGATGTTATGATACTGATTTCTCTTGGAAGAAACGGTTGACTTTTGGTGGAGTTGTAGTCAGCAAATTCTGTTTCTGTTGAGTGTTCAATTAGGTCCGAAATTTTATCGTTTTTGTAGAAATTTTAGCAGATAAGAAAGGAGACATATGTGTTTTCAAATCACCGTTTATACGTTTGGTTAAACTTTTCGCGTAGCTAGTCGTCCAGTAATATGAGTCTTGTTGGCATTTGGATTGAGTTTAGAGTCGGATAGTTTTTTCCCAAGAAAAAGTCGAGATATTATTTGTTCTATGATGGGAAGTCAAGTAACCGGGGGTATTCACGTGACCCGTTGTTTACTCTCGCGTAAAACGACAACCCTGAATAGACTAATAACTTAGAAATATCGCATTACCGATGATGGGAAGCCTAGTAACCGGGGGTATTCACGTGACACGTTGTTTACTCTCGCGTAAAACGGCAACCTTGACATGCGGGAATTGCTATTCGAGTTTTTTCTCCGCTGTAGAGGGGGACTTAGTAACTAGAAGCATCCATGTGCCCCATGAGTGTCTTTTACGTCAAACGGTTCCCCAAAAACATGAGAATGGAAATCCACCCTAGGATCATCCCGATGAAATATCCCGAGAGCCGAAACCTAGTGGTTAACTCGAATCATATTATTGATCATACATAAGGGAATGCTGTCCTAGGAGTAATTTTGATAATGAAACTCTTGAATTTTGCCACTAGACTGTGGGACTGGGCGAATTGGCTTGTTTAATCTAACCCTTCATATTGACGGTCGGTTAAATTCACGCTTGTTAATCTTTGAGCTTGATTTTCTTCATGAACGATGGATTAGGACTGAAATTAGTTACATAGTGGAATCAGTGTCCTCGATGTGACTCACTATTACGATACTTGTATTATTCTTTTAGATTTTCAGGGTAGTATTGATTAAGTTGAGCACTATGGACTTGCATGATTATTCACGATACATTTTGTTTAAAATTGATTTTTGCTTGAGGACAAGCAAAGGCTCAAGTTTGGGGGTATTTGTTCGGCGTATTTTTATGCACTTATTCATCATTATTTTATATCCATCTTGAGCCTAAATCAGCATAAATGAGCTTTTAATGCACTATTCTTATATGTTTTGCAGGAAATCGGAGTCCGGAAGCCAAAACGATGAAAAACGGGCGAAAACAGCAGTTTTTGGTCATGAGCCGCGGCACAAACCAAGTGAGCCGCGACACACGAAGATGGCCTGAAAGTCCCGAGCAAACTGTACTCTGAGCCGCGGCACAGCCTACGTGAGCCGCGGCCCAGAAGGAAAATGTCGCGCCCAGGCAATGCGCTGAAGACCGTGAGCCGCGGCACAGATTAGGTGAGCCGCGGCCCACGGGGCAGTTTTGGTTTGTTCTGCGCGGTTTTGGGCCGTTTTGGAGCCTGTTCTCGACCTAATCACACGGACGCGTTTTGGAGGCTGATGACGACTATAAATAAGCATTGAAGGGCTGAAGAAAAGGGAGGATCATCTGGGAGATCGATAGATAGACACTAAAGGAACTGGTGGAAGAGATTTGTGGGCGACGACAAGACCACGGATCCCTACGGTTTTTCTTAATTTTTCCGCATCTTAGTTTCTAGATCTATTCGAGTAGGATTTTGATTGTAGCCGATTACATGACGGTTTGATTTATTTATTATTATTATTTCAATTCATTCGTTATTCTATTGAATTGGATTCTTCTCATTGTTTTTAATGCTTTTTAATTGTCGCCAATGCTAAATTGTTTTGAATGTCTTTATGGATTCGGGAGATGAAATTTAGGCATAGTTCTTGTGAGACGAATCATAATTTTCGTGAGATAGGAATATACTCTTGGGAATTGTGAAGCCTATTTATTATGGGAATTCTTGAACTGTTTTAGCTATTAATTATCTAATTCGAATAGGGATATATCGAGTTAATAATTCGTAGTATTTTCTATCGACCTTGGGAAAGGCTTTAGAATAATTTAGGAATTCCTGGCTTACAATCAATTGAATAAAAGTGAATTGAATTGAATAAATATCATTCCTGATTGTTTGAGGTGAAAATCATAATCCTACGCCCTTATTAATATTATTATTATTAGTACTATCATTTATTTTCTGCAATTAGTTTAGAAATAAATTCCGTATAATTGTTCTTCAAATAAAATTGTGAGTTGACTATATTTTGGTACATAGTGAAATCAGTCCTCGAGGGAACGATACTTTACTTATCACTTTATTACTTGTTGACACCGTGCACTTGCGGCATATTGTGAGGGATTTTCCTTACAACAAGTTAAGGATATTCCACAGATATTTCCAAATCATTTCAAAATCCAAAACAGTTCAATTCACGATATTCCGGAATATCAATATCGATCATCAGTAAAAACACTACGACGATCCTCGCGACCCGTTCTGGCCCTCAAGCCACCAAGTCCGTGTGTGCCTCGTCGAGCAATCCCCAGGTGAGGATGTCCACTCAAAGTATCTCTCGTGACCCGGTCTAGCCGCTAAGCCACCAGGTCCCCGTGTGACCCCGTCGAGTCAATCCCCGAGTGAGAGTACCCGAGAATAACCTTTCAACTCTCATTATTCACTAAACCATCACAGAAATGCATGCCATAAACTAATGCAATAAAGTACTTGCCTGGACTTTCTTACTCTCGAAGGAACAACAACGAACAAGGCTACGGTCCGAACTATCTTCCAAATCCCGCCCCTAACAATCATCGAGGCTCAATCATTTACAATTTTTTTGGAAAACACTAAAATCCATCCTTGAGCTTTTCAGGGTAGTATTGATTAAGTTGAGCACTATGGACTTGCATGATTATTCACGATACATTTTGTTTAAAATTGATTTTTGCTTGAGGACAAGCAAAGGCTCAAGTTTGGGGGTATTTGTTAGGCGTATTTTTATGCACTTATTCATCATTATTTTATATCCATCTTGAGCCTAAATCAACATAAATGAGCTTTTAATGCACTATTCTTATATGTTTTGCAGGAAATCGGAGTCCGGAAGCCAAAACGATGAAAAACGGGCGAAAACAGCCGTTTTTGGTCATGAGCCGCGGCACAAACCAAGTGAGCCGCGGCACATGAAGATGGCCTGAAAGTCCCGAGCAAACTGTACTCTGAGTCGCGGCACAGCCTAAGTGAGCCGCGGCCCAGAAGGAAAATGTCGTGCCCAGGCAATGCGCTGAAGACCGTGAGTCGTGGCACAGATTAAGTGAGCGCGGCCCACGGGGCAGTTTTGGTTTGTTCTGCGCGTTTATGGGCCGTTTTGGAGCATGTTCTCGACCTAATCACACAGACGCGTTTTGGAGGCTGATGACGACTATAAATAAGCATTGAAGGGCTGAAGAAAAGGGAGGATCATCTGGGAGATCGATAGATAGACACTAAAGGAACTGGTGGAAGAGATTTGTGGGCGACGACAAGACCACGGATCCCTACGTTTTTTCTTAATTTTTCCGCATCTTAATTTCTAGATCTATTCGAGTAGGATTTTGATTGTAGCCGATTACATGACGGTTTGATTTATTTATTATTATTTCAATTCATTCGTTATTCTATTGAATTGGATTCTTCTCATTGTTTTTAATGCTTTTTAATTGTCTGGCCAACAGTTAAATTGTTTTGAATGTCTTTATGGATCCGGGAGATGAAATTTAGGCATAGTTCTTGTGAGACGAATCATAATTTTCGTGAGATAGGAATATACTCTTGGGAATTGTGAAGCCTATTTATTGTGGGAATTCTTAAACTGTTTTAGCTATTAATTATCTAATTCGAATAGGGATATATCGAGCTAATAATTCGTAGTATTTTCTATCGACCTTGGGAATGGATTTAGAATAATTTAGGAATTTCTGGCTTACAATCAATTGAATAAAAGTGAATTGAATTGAATAAATATCATTCCTGATTGTTTGAGGTGAAAATCATAATCCTACGCCCTTATTATTATTATTATTAGTAGTAGTACTATCATTTATTTTCTACAATTAGTTTAGAAATAAATTCCATATAATTGTTCTTCAAATAAAATTGTGAGTTGACTATATTTTGGTACTTAGTGAAATCAGTCCTCGAGGGAACGATACTTTACTTATCACTTTATTACTTGTTGACACCTTGCACTTGCGGCATATTGTGAGGGATTTTCCTTACAACAAGTTTTTGGCGCCGTTGCCGGGGACTGATTTTTCGCTAATATCAATACCAAGTGACTCTAATTTTAATTTGAAGTTTTTTTTAGTTTCTATTTTTTCTTTCTTATTTTTTCATTATGTTTTCCTTTGATTATCGTGACCCTTGGCATTTCATAAATTTCGATGTTCTTAATAATTTGCCAAATAGGGTCAGTCAGCCCACTCCCCCAAAACAAAAGACCATGCTTGAACAATGTGTAGACGCTCTCGAAAATCCTGATAGTACCCTTTTTGAGCTAGAATGTGCAAGTCGTGGTCTTGAGATTAACTACGGTTATTTTCCAGTTCATATATTTAGTAGTGAAGTTGAGGGGGAGGTTGAGAAGAACGACATGTTGAGTTTTAGGGTCGATCCCCCAACACCTGATAATTACATAAAATGTGATGAGCCTGTAGAAGAAGTTACCATCGATGATGCTTCCAAAGTAATTCCTTTAAATTGTCATCAAACTTCGACTAATAAGGTGAACACCTATGTGCCTAAAATTTTATTAACGGTGCCACGCATAATTTTTCCTAAATCCATAATGGGAGAGATTGACCCCATTACTCGTGATTTTGTTGAGGCTGATTCTTTGAGTTCTAATGAGGTTGTGCATGATAAGTCTTTATTATCTACCCATTCGAACCCTGCTTATTTTTTCATGCCTTATCATTATTATATTCTTCCATTATTTTTTGGTTGTCCGCATAATTCTTCCTACTCATTATTTTTGACAACCGGGCATGAACCAAAGCCTCCCTTATGGAATAAGAGGCTTATAGATTGCAAGAAGGGGGCATTTGGCAATCTCCCTAGAAAGAAGCCACGTTGAATTTTTTTTATTTGCCACGTCGTGCTCAAGACGTAAAATAGAGCGCTTGATGGGAGGCAACCCATCATTTTTACTTGCTTTCTAGTTAGTTGTTTTTATTTGATTTTTCGTTATTAATTTTTTCCTTTGTTTTGTTATTTTGTTTGGATTTGTGTATTCTTGTTGGCCCTGATTTCTCTAATATTTTGTTTTACCCCCAATGAGTTATTATTCTTCATATTCTAGTCTTTCTCGACTTAATGTATTTAGTTATTTTATGACTAGAGACTAAGTTTGGGGGTTCCTGGTGATGTTAGGCATTACTTGAAGTATGGATTGACAGACGATTCCACTCAGACATGTGCTGGCTTTCAAGAAGAGATTTGGAATAAGTTTCACTTTTCCTTATCTCTTTTAATGAGTTTTATTGCTGATGATTTTATGTGTAGTGGAATAGATTGAAGCATGCATTATTTTCCTATTTTTTTCTTAGTTATAAATTGTGATTTCATCATTGCTTTATTGTCCTCGCATGTTGTTGATGGTTTTTGCTAAAAACGTGAATTCTTCGTGAATTTTTCGTGCTTCCATGTGTAAAACTGATGTTATGATACTGATTTCTCTTGGAAGAAACGGTTGACTTTTGGTGGAGTTGTAGTCAGCAAATTCTGTTTCTGTTGAGTGTTCAATTAGGTCCGAAATTTTATTGTTTTTGTAGAAATTTTAGCAGATAATAAAGGAGACATACGTGTTTTCAAATCACCGTTTATACGTTTGGTTAAACTTTTCGCGTAGCTAGTCGTCCAGTAATATGAGTCTTGTTGGCATTTGGATTGAGTTTAGAGTCGGATAGTTTTTTCCCAAGAAAAAGTCGAGATATTATTTGTTCTATGATGGGAAGTCAAGTAACCGGGGGTATTCACGTGACCCGTTGTTTACTCTCGCGTAAAACGACAACCCTGAATAGACTAATAACTTAGAAATATCGCATTACCGATGATGGGAAGCCTAGTAACCGGGGGTATTCACGTGACACGTTGTTTACTCTCGCGTAAAACGGCAACCTTGACATGCGGGAATTGCTATTCGAGTTTTTTCTCCGCTGTAGAGGGGGACTTAGTAACTAGAAGCATCCATGTGCCCCATGAGTGTCTTTTACGTCAAACGGTTCCCCAAAAACATGAGAATGGAAATCCACCCTAGGATCATCCCGATGAAATATCCCGAGAGCCGAAACCTAGTGGTTAACTCGAATCATATTATTGATCATACATAAGGGAATGCTGTCCTAGGAGTAATTTTGATAATGAAACTCTTGAATTTTGCCACTAGACTGTGGGACTGGGCGAATTGGCTTGTTTAATCTAACCCTTCATATTGACGGTCGGTTAAATTCACGCTTGTTAATCTTTGAGCTTGATTTTCTTCATGAACGATGGATTAGGACTGAAATTAGTTACATAGTGGAATCAGTGTCCTGGATGTGACTCACTATTACGATACTTGTATTATTCTTTTAGATTTTCAGGGTAGTATTGATTAAGTTGAGCACTATGGACTTGCATGATTATTCACGATACATTTTGTTTAAAATTGATTTTTGCTTGAGGACAAGCAAAGGCTCAAGTTTGGGGGTATTTGTTAGGCGTATTTTTATGCACTTATTCATCATTATTTTATATCCATCTTGAGCCTAAATCAGCATAAATGAGCTTTTAATGCACTATTCTTATATGTTTTGCAGGAAATCGGAGTCCGGAAGCCAAAACGATGAAAAACGGGCGAAAAACAAGAAGCTTTTGGTCATGAGCCGCGGCACAAACCAAGTGAGCCGCGACACACGAAGATGGCCTGAAAGTCCCGAGCAAACTGTACTCTGAGCCGCGGCACAGCCTACGTGAGCCGCGGCCCAGAAGGAAAATGTCGCGCCCAGGCAATGCGCTGAAGACCGTGAGCCGCGGCACAGATTAGGTGAGCCGCGGCCCACGGGGCAGTTTTGGTTTGTTCTGCGCGGTTTTGGGCCGTTTTGGAGCCTGTTCTCGACCTAATCACACGGACGCGTTTTGGAGGCTGATGACGACTATAAATAAGCATTGAAGGGCTGAAAAAAAGGGAGGATCATCTGGGAGATCGATAGATAGACACTAAAGGAACTGGTGGAAGAGATTTGTGGGCGACGACAAGACCACGGATCCCTACGGTTTTTCTTAATTTTTCCGCATCTTAGTTTCTAGATCTATTCGAGTAGGATTTTGATTGTAGCTGATTACATGACGGTTTGATTTATTTATTATTATTATTTCAATTCATTCGTTATTCTATTGAATTGGATTCTTCTCATTGTTTTTAATGCTTTTTAATTGTCTGGCCAACAGTTAAATTGTTTTGAATGTCTTTATGGATTCGGGAGATGAAATTTAGGCATAGTTCTTGTGAGACGAATCATAATTTTCGTGAGATAGGAATATACTCTTGGGAATTGTGAAGCCTATTTATTATGGGAATTCTTGAACTGTTTTAGCTATTAATTATCTAATTCGAATAGGGATATATCGAGTTAATAATTCGTAGTATTTTCTATCGACCTTGGGAAAGGCATTAGAATAATTTAGGAATTCCTGGCTTACAATCAATTGAATAAAAGTGAATTGAATTGAATAAATATCATTCCTGATTGTTTGAGGTGAAAATCATAATCCTACGCCCTTATTAGTATTATTATTAGTACTATCATTTATTTTCTGCAATTAGTTTAGAAATAAATTCCGTATAATTGTTCTTCAAATAAAATTGTGAGTTGACTATATTTTGGTACATAGTGAAATCAGTCCTCGAGGGAACGATACTTTACTTATCACTTTATTACTTGTTGACACCGTGCACTTGCGGCATATTGTGAGGGATTTTCCTTACAACAAGTTAAGGATATTCCACAGATATTTCCAAATCATTTCAAAATCCAAAACAGTTCAATTCGCGATATTCCGGAATATCAATATCGATCATCAGTAAAAACACTACGACGATCCTCGCGACCCGTTCCGGCCCTCAAGCCACCAAGTCCGTGTGTGCCTCGTCGAGCAATCCCCAGGTGAGGATGTCCACTCAAAGTATCTCTCGTGACCCGGTCTAGCCGCTAAGCCACCAGGTCCCCGTGTGACCCCGTCGAGTCAATCCCCGAGTGAGAGTACCCGAGAATAACCTTTCAACTCTCATTATTCACTAAACCATCACAGAAATGCATGCCATAAACTAATGCAATAAAGTACTTGCCTGGACTTTCTTACTCTCAAAGGAACAACAACGAACAAGGCTACGGTCCGAACTATCTTCCAAATCTCGCCCCTAACAATCATCGAGGCTCAATCATTTACAATTTTGTTGTAAAACACTAAAATCCATCCTAAGTTCTACCCTTAGGACCATTTAATCGAGCACTACGATGGCATAACGGGTTTTGCTTGATTTACAAAAGAAGATTTGGAATCAATCCACAAAACCTTGAGGAAAACATGAAATCATACTTATGCAACTATTTTCAACTATAATCCATCATGAATTTGGAGTTAAAATGGTTGGAGAAACGAGATCCCCAAAACCCCCAAATTTCCCCAAAGTTAGGGTTCTACGGGAGGATTACCTCAATTCCTTGGTGAAGATGATGTAGGATTGATAGATCTTTACTTGAAGTTGAAAAGATCTGAGTTTCAATCATGAACCGTCGAAATCCTCGCCTACACAGCTCTGGAGATGTCTAGAAACTCGAAGAAGAGGAAAGAAAGTGAAAAAATGACAAGTGTTGACCGCAACACATGTATTTATATAAGTGCGCCCTAGCGCGCACTAACGCTTACCGAATAGCATGCGCTATCAGCCTCGGTCTACAGCCCAGACCCTTCTGCCCAGCCGAGATGGTGTGCACCACATCCGACAGCGTGCGCTACTTAATCGAGTTAGTGTGCACTGTACTGCCAAGTTAGCGCGCGCAGCTTCCGCCTTAGCGTGCGCTATCTGGTGTCCAGTCTAAGTCCAGAACCCTCTGCCCTGTTCAAAAACCCTTCTGTCCATCCTGGTAGCGTGCGTTACTATGTTGCCTTAGCGTGCGCTAGCTAAATTTTTAGTCCCAGTCCAGTGCTCTCTGGACTGTCCCATGCTGCCGGTTAGCGTGCGCTATCCTTCCGGCGGTAGCGTGCGCTACCCGCTCTTCTAGCATGCATTAATAAAATGCATTAGCGTGCGTTAGCTCGATTTTTACTCCCAGTTGTAACACCCCCAATATATTCGGGAATATTACAGCGCCGTAAATCCTTTACGTAAGGATTTACAAGGCTGAAGAATTGAACAAGTATAAAAAGGTACTGACGAATGGAAATAACGGAATTACAGTACATCAGTTCTGACCAAATACAGAAATAGTACAATTGTTCAACAGAACTCAATATTACATCACCAAATTCAAATCATCACAAACGACTTCGTACTCGAGTACTTATTGAAATAACGAATAAACGAAAGATAAATAAACCCGGTCGGGACATCACTCTGCACCCTCGTCGTCATACAGTTCCAGTGGTTGTTTCCCGACTCTCCGGATCCCGAACACAAACAAAATGTTCACCCCCGAAGGGGTTAGCACAACGATGCTAGTACAAGTACCACAACATATTATTCATATCTCACGGTGAATAATAATAACGTAAACGACAAAATACCAACGAGTCTTCTCCTACGAGAAACTCCAACATAACATTCACAACTGATAATCACAACATGATATCAATACATACACATGGTAATTCCATCGATCCAAATGCTCACCGCCTAGAACCCACGATGATCCCGTCGGACCAACCCGTGGTGGAAAAACCCGTCCGATGATCCAGCAAGACGCTAGCATAGATCTCCCGATGATCCCGTCGGACCAACACGAGGTGGACACACAATAACGACATACATGCACGAAAATATGTATAACAACAATATATAAAACAATTAAGGTACTTGCCTCGATTTGAAGACAATAACAATACTTCCACGAAAATGAACACTCGAAGATCGTCCTCCTCAATCAATCACGTAACGAGACCAAACCTTAACAAGAGAAATGATATAGGATTTATCTCACGTCGTATGAATGTTTAACAATTCGATTAACGGTCAAAAGTTCATAAACTGCAATCTGCCCGAATAGCTTAGCGCACGCTAAGTACTCTGTGTAGCGTGCGTTACGTCTGCCCGATAGCGCACGCAAACAACAAAGCCTAGCGCACGCTAACGATGCATGGTCAGATTTCACCGACTACCAATCGACTTGCTCGATGGTCTAGCGTGACGCATGCACCAAACGTAGCGCACGCTAACTCCGCCGATAAGACGTTAAATTGCATAGCATAGCGTGCGCTATCTATGCATGGCGATTCTTTTTGAGCAAGAACTGTTCTTGCCATGATCGAGACAATGAAATCTTGCGTGACAATTCATGTTACTTCCATGAATACCATGTTCATACCCTTATGAATGATTTTACGGATAAAGACAAATTTCTTGATTCAAGGATATGCATACCAATATAAAACCATATTCCATTCCGACTTCAAATCTTCATACGACAATTCGAAAAGCTAAACGGTTGATATCAACACCTTTATATCACCAAGTTATCATATGAAGTTGATAAACGTCCTATATATACTAGATAAATCCTTCCATGATCAAACCTTTAGATTTATCTAACAATAAGGATGTTAACGTCTAGTCCAAGATTACTATGAAATCATCTATTAGATTCGGTTTACCAATGATAGAAGCTTCTCTTCACATATTCGGTGTACTAAGATTCGAATCATGATGATTATAATCGTGGTATTTAAGGCTTATTCATCTCACTATCCCAAACATGATATACTTGGATAATTCATCTATGAAAATCCATATCTTGTTAACATGATCATCCAAATCGTTAGAATCCAACTCTAAGTCTGGAGATAGATTGAACATACCTTAAAATGACGAAAATCAGAACCGTAAGGTAGAATCCCACTCCGGTTGGTTGTATGCCACTCCAAGGTGCTATTCCACTTCCATGAACATTCTCAAGTGATAACCAATGTATAATACCAACAATATGTGTTCTAAGTGTATAGGAGTATTACTACAACTCTCGAACTCTCAAGATTGAGGAATAGACGAAAGAAATGCAAGCCAACGGTTGATGTCCCATTTATAATATTCTGCATTATTGACAAGTTAGCGCACGCTACTAAGCATCTCTTAGCGTGCGCTAATAATGGTTGACTTCAGAATTTGTCCGGGTGCGTCAGCGGGAATCTTATCCGGACCCATGTCCCGGCTGGCGCATGTGTTAGCCGTCCCGCTCAATAATTGAGTCCTTAGCGCACGTTACTCTTACCTGCATAGCGTGCGCTAATAATGCCCCGATAGCGCGCGTTAAGATACATTCTTAGCGTGCGCTATCACAAGGTTGCTTGAGCAATTTTGCATGTTTCTATACTTATGCATAATGACATTAATGCACTAAATATCATACTCCAATAATCAAAATCACCAATCCAAAATAATACATGGTTTGAATACAGATGAAATACACTGTAATAAATCCGGATATTACATACTCTCCTACTAAAAAGGAGTTTCGTCCCGAAACTCAAGACGAAAATAACTCGGGATATCTAGACTTCATATCAGCTTCTGTTTCCCAAGTGGCTTCTTCCATTCCGTGACGTGACCACTGAACTTTGACCAAAACGATTGGCTTGTTCCTCAGTTGCTTAACTCGACTCTCGAGTATCTTGACTGGTCTTTCTTCAAACGTCCCATCCTGCTCGACTTCGATCTCGCCGAAATCAATGATATGACTGGGATCTGGTATATATCTCCATAACTGGGATACGTGGAACACGTTATGAACATGGCACAATGACGGCGGCAATGCTAATCTGTATGCCAACTCCCCAACTCTCTCGAGGATCTCTAATGGTCCGATATATCTCGAACTCAGCTTTCCTTTCCTTCCGAAACGAAAGATTCCCCGGGTAGGAGAAACCTTCAAAAGTACATGGTCTCCAGTATTGAACTCCAATGGGCGACGACGTACGTCCGCATAGGATTTCTGGCGACTCTGGGCGGTCAACAGCCTTTCACGAATTAAGGCTATCTTCTCTCGAGTCTGCTCGATCAACTCTGGTTCTGTTCCGATCAAGTCCGATGAATCGTCCCAGCATAGGGGCGATCTGCATCTCCTTCCGTATAATGCCTCAAACGGTGCCATCTTAATAGAAGCATGCCAACTATTGTTGTAGGTAAATTCAATCAACGGTAGATGAACTTCCCAATCGTTTGACCAATCTAAGGCACATGCCCTTAGCATGTCTTCCACCGTTTGTATAGTTCTCTCGATTGTCCGTCGTCTGCGGTGATAAGTCATCTTGAAGTTCAATTCGGTCCCGAATGCCTTATGAACTGCTTTCCAAAAGTGAGACACAAAACGGCCGTCTCGATCAGAAACAATGGTCTTCGGCGTACCATGCAATCGAACTATCTCCGAAATAAAGACTCGTGCCAACCTCTCTGGTCCCCACGTAACCTTAATGCCTAGAAAATGAGCCGATTTGGTTAAACGATCAACTATCACCCAAATCATGTTCATTCCTGTCCTGGTTTTCGGCATATTAGTGATGAAGTCCATCGATATGTCCTCCCACTTCCATTCAGGAATCGGGAGCGGCTTCAACATTCCAGCAGGCCGTTGATGCTCGATCTTAACCTGCTGACAAGTCAAGCATTTCGAAACATAGTCCGCTACGTCTTTCTTCATGTTGCCCCACGGAAGTTACGCTTCAAGTCCTTATACATTTCTTGGTGCCTGGGTGGATAGAATAGGGCGAACTATGAGCTTCCTTCATAATCGTCTGTTTCAGAACATCAACATCGGGAACGCAGAGTCGGTTCTGAAATCTCAAAACTCCATCGTCATGAATTATGAATCCGGGGGCCTTTCCTTGGATCACTTCATCACGTAACCGAATCATCAGAGGATCATCTGCCTGTTTAGATTTGATTCCTTCGGTTAATGATGAAGTTATCTCCATCACGCACAGTTGTCCTTGGACTCTTTGTAACCACACCTCAATTCCTTCACGAATTATCTCTCGCTGAAGGCTAAGTTGGGAGGTCAGCGTCTCCAGCATCTGAATAGAGACAGGCTTGCGGCTAAGTGCATCGGCCACTACATTTGCTTTGCCTGGATGATATAAAATCTCCAAGTCATAGTCCTTAATCAGTTCCAACCATCTTCTTTGCCGCATGTTCAACTCTTTCTGACTAAATATGTACTTGAGACTCTTATGATCCGTAAAGATCCGGTGAGTCCCGTCTGCATAATGCCTCCAAATCTTCAAGGCAAAACCACCGCCGCTAGCTCCAAATCATGTGTCGGGTAATTCACTTCATAAGGTTTCAGTTGTCGCGACGCATAAGCGATCACCTTATCATTCTGCATCAACACGCACCCAAGTCCTTGGTTCGAAGCATCACTGTAAACTATGAATCCTTCAGTTCCTTGCGGAAGTGATAGAATCGGTGCCGTCGTCAATCTCTTCTTCAATTCATCAAAGCTAATCTGACATAATTCATTCCACTCAAACTTCTGAGTTTTCTGCAAGAGTCGAGTAAGTGGGCGGGAGATTTTAGAAAACCCTTCCACGAATCGACGATAGTATCCAGCAAGTCCTAAGAAGCTTCGGACCTCTTTCACGTTCTTTGGAGGCTTCCAATCCAATATTGCTTCGATCTTCTGAGGATCTACTCGGACTCCTCGAGCTGACACCACATGGCCGAGGAACATTACTTCTTTTAGCCAGAATTCACACTTAGAAAGTTTGGCGTACAATTGTTCGTTTCTCAAAAGTCCCAATACAATCCGCAAATGCTGCGCATGTTCTTCCGGACTCTTAGAATACACCAGAATGTCATCAATAAATACGACCACAAATTTATCCAAAAATTCAATGAACACATGGTTCATCAATTGCATAAATACAGCAGGTGCGTTAGTGAGACCAAACGGCATCACTACAAACTCATAATGCCCGTAGCGAGTTCTGAACGCTGATTTCGGAACATCAGACTCCTTAATCCTCAGCTGATGGTATCCTGATCTCAGATCAATTTTAGAAAATACCGTTGCCCCTTGCAGCTGGTCAAACAAATCATCAATCCGTGGCAACGGATACTTGTTCTTAATCGTCATCTTGTTCAGCTCTCGATAGTCAATACACAGTCGAAGCGATCCATCCTTCTTTCGGACAAAAAGAAGTGGCGCTCTCCAGGGTGAAACGCTTGGCTGAATATAGCCCTTGTCCAGTAACTCCTCCAGCTGCTTCTTCAGTTCGTACATCTCAGTAGGTGCCATACGATACGGCGCCTTGGAAATTGGCGTAGCTCTGGGTTCCAGCTCAATGGTAAATTCCACATCCCTTCGTGGAGGTAGTCCAGGTAACTCGTCAGGAAACACATCTGGAAATTCGTTCACAACAGGAATGGATGAAAGTTCCACAATTTCATCTTCTTTCTTCATTGCGTAACACCAGTACCCGGTACAACCATGTTTCAACAATTTGACAGCTTTCATCGCCTTGATCAATTTCCCTGAGCTTCCCGGTTTCCATCCCTCAAACAGAATCTCGGAACCATCGTCAGCGATCAGCGAGATATTCCTCCTTCGGTAGTTCACAATTGCCCCATATCGATTAAGCCAATCGTCTCCGAGTATCAGGTCGTCTCCTTGCATTTCTATCACGATCAGGTTTGAGAGCCACTCTCTGCCTCCAAATGATACAGGGAAATTTCTAGTTTCTAAATTTCCGACAATCCTCTCTCCACTCGGTAAACCAACAACATAAGGTTCACAAGCATGAAAACCGGAAATATTCAAACGATTTACACAAGACAAAGATATGAAAGAATGTGTAGCTCCTGTATCGAATAAAACGCTAACTGGCTGGGAAAGGATCTGGACAGTACCTGATGCGACAGCAGCATCTTGATCGTCTGTCCTCCTCATCTCGTACAGACGTGGGGGAGCAGATCCGGCACTCGATGTCCCCTTTCGGTCCCATTGTCCTCTGCCTCGCCCGCGGCCAAAATTCTGAGGCATCTGAACACTTTGTTGCGTCTGTGGAATACTGGCCTCCTTCTGGACTGGCTGTGGTGTACGGGCTCTGAAAGACTTTGCAGCCTCTTCACAAAACACCGCCCGATGTCCCTCTCATCCACAATCAAAACAAATCACAGCAGGAAGGGGGCAATTCCGTCGATAGTGCCCCGTCTGGGCGCAGTTAAAGCATTTCCTGGTAACATCAGTAATAGTTGATGTCGCCCCGAAATTCTTTCCGCTCCTAGCTGGGTGCGGAGGTTTCTTGAAAGAATGGAAGGATGTGGGCCTTACGGGCCCCACTGTTCTTGTGCTCTGTAAAAGTACCGGAGACTTTCTGTTTCTTGGATTAGAAAATTTCTCCATGGTGCTTCCTTGATCTCATATGCCAACGCCTTATCCTGGTATTGGCGGAGTGTGGTACATTCGAATCCGGACATGTACCTCTGATCTTGTGGTTTCATTGTGATTTCGTAATGAATCTTCATTTCGCATGCTCGACCGGATGTCGAACAAATGCCATTCTTTGGTTAAACGTCTTGATCGCTGGGATGCGACACATCGGAGGGTGAGTGGAGAAAAACTCCCGAACTTTGGCTTCCCTCACGGGACGAGGGCAATCACGAGCTTCCATCATTAATCTAAACTCGTCCAATCGGCATCATGGTCTCTCGCCGGATGGCTTCCCACCATTCGGACGCTTCCCCTATCAGAAAATATTGAGCGATAGAGGCTCTCCGGTCGTCAGGGCAGTTAATTCCGGCAAAGATTTTCTCCAGCTCCTTTAACCAATGATCCCAGGTGGGAGTCTCAGAAATACCGTCGAATTTGGGTGGTTGCATCTTTGCTACCTCCTGCAGCCACCGGTCACCTCGATTTCCCATATCTGGGATCCCTTGCTGTCTCTCTCCCTGCTGTAGTCCCACCGCCACTTGCATTCGGTCCACGACCTGGGCGAACTGAGTCATCTGGTTCACCACTTGACGAAGGATATCTGGTACAGCAGGATCTGGTTCATTATTAATAGACTGTTGCGGCTCGCCTGAGCTATGACTGGCCTGGTTAGAAGGCGACGCTTCCCTTTCGGCATTTCTCCGTCCGCGTCCACGACCGCGACCACGTCCACGTCCGCCTCTCAACATACTGTAAGCATAAATACTCAATATACAGGAAACAACATCGTTCTAATATTCGAGTATAAAGAGATACAATATGCAAAGAACGAGATAGAGTTTAGGAACTTACAACCACTGTTCGCATGAAGACGTAGGCAGTGCAGTGATGTCATTCACGGCCGGTTATCCCAAAAGACATAAATGACCCCTATTTTAACCCAACGGCCAAGATATCCATAATCTTAGCTCCGATACCATATTATGTAACACCCCCAATATATTCGGTAATATTACAGTGCCGTAAATCATTTACGTAAGGATTTACAAGGCTGAAGAATTGAACAAGTATAAAAAGGTACTGACGAATGGAAATAACGGAATTACAGTACATCAGTTCTGACCAAATACAGAAATAGTACAATTGTTCAACAGAACTCAATATTACATCACCAAATTCAAATCATCACAAACGACTTCGTACTCGAGTACTTATTGAAATAACGAATAAACGAAAGATAAATAAACCCGGTCGGGACATCACTCTGCACCCTCGTCGTCATACAGTTCCAGTGGTTGTTTCCCAGCTCTCCTGGATCCTGAACACAAACAAAATGTTCACCCCCGAAGGGGTTAGCACAACGATGCTAGTACAAGTACCACAACATATTATTCATATCTCACGGTGAATAATAATAACGTAAAAGACAAAATACCAACGAGTCTTCTCCTACGAGAAACTCAAACATAACATTCACAACTGATAATCACAACATGATATCAATACATACACATGGTAATTCCATCGATCCAGCGTTCACTGCCTAGAACCCACGATGATCCCGTCAGACCAACCCGTGGTGGAAAAACCCGTCCGATGATCCAGCGCACGCTAGCATAGATCCCCCGATGATCCCGTCGGACCAACACGAGGTGGACACACAATAACGACATACATGCACGAAAATATGTATAACAACAATATATAAAACAATTAAGGTACTTGCCTCGATTTGAAGACAATAACAATACTTCCACGAAAATGAACACTCGAAGATCGTCCTCCTCAATCAATCACGTAACGAGACCAAACCTTAACAAAAGAAATGATATAGGATTTATCTCACGTCGTATGAATGTTTAACAATTCGATTAACGGTCAAAAGTTCATAAACTGCAATCTGCCCGAATAGCTTAGCGCACGCTAAGTACTCTGTGTAGCGTGCGTTACGTCTGCCCGATAGCGCACGCAAACAACAAAGCCTAGCGCACGCTAACGATGCATGGTCAGTACTTCACTGACCAGTCAACTGACTCGTCTGATGGTCTAGCGTACGTTACGTACCAAACGTAGCGCACGCTAACTACTGCTCGATAGCGCACGTTAAATTGCATAGCATAGCGTGCGCTATCTATGCATGGCAGTTTACTGCTGAACAGTAAACTGTTCTTGCCATGATCGAGACAATGAAATCTTGCGTGATAATTCATGTTACTTCCATGAATACCATGTTCATACCCTTATGAATGATTTTACGGATAAAGACAACTTCAGATTCAAGGATATGCATACCAATATAAAACCATATTCCATTCCGACTTCAAATCTTCATACTACAATTCGAAAAGCTAAACGGTTGATATCAACACCTTTATATCAGTCCAAGTTATCATACTGAAGTTGATAAACGTCCTATATATACTAGATAAATCCTTCCATGATCAAACCTTTAGATTTATCTAACAATAAGGATGTTAACGTCTAGTCCAAGATTACTATGAAATCATCTATTAGATTCGGTTTACCAATGATAGAAGCTTCTCTTCACATATTCAGTGTACTAAGATTCGAATCATGATGATTATAATCAGGGTATTTAAGGCTTATTCATCTCACTATCCAAAACATGATATACTTGGATAATTCATCTATGAAAATCCATATCTTGTTAACATGATCATCCAAATCGTTAGAATCCAACTCTAAGTCTGGAGATAGATTGAACATACCTTAAAATGATGAAAATCACTGAACCGTAAGGTAGAATCCCACTCCGGTTGGTTGTATGCCACTCCAAGGTGCTATTCCACTTCCATGAACATTCTCAAGTGATAACCAATGTATAATACCAACAATATGTGTTCTAAGTGTATAGGAGTATTACTACAACTCTCAGAACTCTCAAGATTGAGGAATAGACGAAAGAAATGCAAGCCAACACGGTTGATGTCCCATTTATAATATTCTGCATTATTGACAAGTTAGCGCACGCTACTAACCATCTCTTAGCGTGCGCTAATAATGGTTGACTTCAGAATTTGTCCGGGTGCGTCAGCGGGAATCTTATCCGGACCCATGTCACATTGGCGCATGTGTTAGCCGTCCCGCTCAATAATTGAGTCCTTAGCGCACGTTACTCTTACCTGCATAGCGTGCGCTAATAATGGCCCGATAGCGCGCGTTAAGATACATTCTTAGCGTGCGCTATCACAAGGTTGCTTGAGCAATTTTGCATGTTTCTATACTTATGCATAATGACATTAATGCACTAAATATCATACTCCAATAATCAAAATCACCAATCCAAAATAATACATGGTTTGAATACAGATGAAATACACTGTAATAAATCCGGATATTACACCAGTCCAGTGCTCTCTGGACTGCCCCATGCTGCCGGTTAGCGTGCGCAACTTCCTGAAGTAGCGCGCGCTAGCCTACAATTTCCGTTGCGTACGCTACCCATATAAATTAGCATATGCTAATCCTGGGTTGCAGAAGCGATACAAGCGGTTCGACACAACGTTAATGAATATTAGCAGGATACTGGTAAAAACACAACATACAGGCTCAATCTCGAATCAAACACACGATACCAATGTTCGAAAAATTACAAACCAAACCACAAAGTTCATGAATTCATAATTATAACGAGTAAAAGGTACGATTATTACACTATACGTATATAATATTCACGACATAATAGTTCTGGAATGATCCCTTCATTCGTTCTCAGTCGGGATTTACAGTGCGGCCCACTAGATTGGCTAAGTGTCGCACTGATTGGTTCCTCCCAATGCCGGCTGAGACGGACCTACAGAGTCGCTCATCAGGAGCGTTGTCGAATAAATGTGAATTTATTATCTTTCTAATAATATTAGATATTGTATATCTAATTATGATATATTGGATAAATCAAACAGCGGTCTTATGAATTAAAATTAAATTACTGGGTAATTAATTTAATTCATAAATTATATTTCTTAGAAAAATATATTTGTATTTGATATAATTAATTAATTAGTATAAATACATTAGTGATTAAACGGAGTGTATTTAACGGAGTCGTTTGACGAACGTCCGGTACACGATCCGAGAGACTCGGCCCGTTTCTTGGAATTTTCCATCATAGCCCCGGTCATTTCTTGGTGGCTTGACTTTGTTGTCTTGATTGCTACTGAATAATACATGTGTGATCCCACCATGATATTATCTAAATGATAACATGTGATGTGATCACATGATAGATATTATATAGCAAATCATTCACAACAATCATACTTCTCCTTCATACATGGTGAGTTCAGTCGAGATCTAAGAGAGAGGGAAGAAACTTTATTTCTTCAAGTGTTGCCCATTTTGGAAGTGAAAACAAGTAATAAATATTGAGAGAAAAATTCCTATAGTGATTCCTAGCCGTGTTCCTTCAATGAATTACTGTAGATTTTTCCGGGCACTTCGACGCGTGGTGACATAGAGGCATCGTGTTTTCGGTGTTGGAGACGAAGGGATTTCGTGCTCGTGCTCGGGTTCGTGATCAACATCAAGTTACGAAGATTATCAAAGGCTTCAAGGGTATGGGACTTTGATCCTTTTATCTTCGTATTTTTATTTTTGTATTTACGTTACTTGATCGATCATGTTTGGGATTTGTTTTTATTTTTCCGCTGTGTATTTTATTTTGTATCCGGAATCCCAACAGCCTCTACCGGAATAGAGCAAAAAGAATGTTAGGTCTTTCCCAATCCCTTTATATGGATAAGATTTTGAAGCGATTTAGGATGGAAAATTCTAAAAGAGGGTTCCTACTTATGCAACATGGTGCAAAACTTTCCTTAGAGATGTGTCCTCAAAGTGAGGAAGACATAAAGGAAATGCGCAAGGTACCCTATGCTTCGGCAGTTGGTAGCCTCATGTATGATATGATTTGCACTAGACCGGACATTACCTATGTTGTGAGCGTAGTAAGTCGGTTTTAGTCAAATCCAGGGCAGGAACATTGGACTACTGTGAAGAACATTCTTAAGTACCTGAAGAGGACTAAAGACTTGGTTCTTACATATGGCGGTGGAGAACCTAGAGTGATGGGTTATACAGACTCAGATTTTTCGGGGGACATGGATGCTCAGATGTCCACATCAGGGTATATCTTTACTCTGAATGGTGGGGCAGTCTTCTGGAGAAGTGCCGAGCAAAGTTCGACTGCAATCTCTACATGTCAAGCCAAATATCAGGCAACCACGGAGGCTGCTAAACAAGCTTTTTGGGTTAAGAACTTCACTGAGGAACTTCAAGTGGTTCCTAACGCAAAAAAGCCCGTGATGCTGTTTTGTGACAACGACGGAGCTGTTGCACAGGCTAAGGAGCCTAGGGATCACCACAACACCAAACATATTGCGAGAAAATATCATTTTGTTAGACAAATGGTTCAGGAAGGGAATGTTATACTGCAGAGAGTAGACACGGCAAATAACGTTGCTGATCCGCTTACCAAGTCACTATCTCAGAAGGTCTTAAAGAGACATCTGGAGAGTATGGGTATTAAATACCATAGTTTGTGACATTGAGTGCAAGTAGGAGATTTTTAGGAATATGCCCTCGAATGCCACTCAGAGGATCAGAGAGTGAGAGTATTGTATTGTTATTATGAATATTATATTAAATAAGGCATTTATTATTTCTATATTATTGTATATCACAGGCATTGTGATTTGGTATATAAAATAATATCCCTTACATTTGAGAGCAAACATTCCACTTCTTATGGAGATAAGGAGATAGGCACTCGAAGTGTTTAAGACTCGAGTGCTTAACTGGTTCGCAAGTCGATAAAATTTAACTGGGCAGTATAAGTTTAGACAAGACTTGTACAATATGTACTTTAACATATATAGTGCATGTATTCACTAAGGGTTAGTGGGAGCACACATTATAGGTATGCTAATGTAACACCCCGAGATATTCGGAATAATTACAGCGCCGTAAACCCTTTAGATAAGGATTTACAAGGCTAAATTTAAAAGAAGTGTAAAAATAATCCAATCGAACAACTGAAGTTCAAATACAGATTTGATTCAACCGATCAAATAAGTTAACTTATACAACCATATCGAAATGACCTTATTAAATACAGACGTACTCGAGTACTAAACGAACCAAGAAGACAATTCATAATAACAATAACATCAACCACATCACTGAGCCATTTCATCGTCCTGTCGGTACTGTGGTTGCCTCCCCGCTCCTCGGCTACCTGAACATCAAAACAATGTCCACCCCCGAAGGGGTTAGCAAAACAATGCTAGTACAAGTATCATCATACAATAAATCATCAATGCATCATGAAACATACAAAACGGACTTCCGCCACCGGAATCCAACGATGCGAATCCTCACGATTCCATCAACACAATACAAGGTAATCCAGCGATCCAGCGCCCTCAGCATAGATCCCCATGATGATCCCGTCGGACCAACGCATGGTGGAAAACCCGTCCAACGATCCAGCGCCCTCAGCATAGATCCCCATGATGATCCCGTCGGACCAACGCATGGTGGACATTCGATCCAGCGCCCTCAGCATAGATCCTCATGATCCCCTCGGATCATTTATACCATAATCAATCAATTATGCATACACATATGCATTTCAATATGTTCATCAATACGAACAAATAACAACGAATATCACGAGAATTTCCAGAAATACATTTCATATTCAACAATATGAACAAAACCACAAGCATGATAAATCGAACTTGACATATGATACTTGCCTCGAAAATGGCAAGGACGAAATACTTCGATGATCTCGACACACTCGAAGGCCGCCTCCTTCGATCAACGTAACAAGCTTGAACCTTAACAAAAGGAACGATATACAAATCATCTCAAGTTGAACGATGGTCTAACAATTCGGTCTACGGCCGAAAAGCTCAAAACAAACAATCTGCCTGGACTGCTTAGCATGCGCTACGTACTCTACGTAGCATGCGCTAAGCCGACCTGTTAGCGTACGCTATCGTGTAAGACTAGCGTGCGCTAGCTACGAACTGACAATTTGAACCGGCTGATACATAACGTACGCTACGTACGTATAGTGCGTTAACTGACCCCCGCTAGCGCACGTTAACTCACATATGTTAGCGTGCGCTAACCTTGCATGGCAGAATACTGCTAACGGAAAAACTGGGTTGAAAGGTGGTAAATTCATGAATTCTATGTTGATACAACAAGTCATCCTCAAGCACGTCATGCTAATAAGTTTTGTGGAAGTTCCATGATCATGAGGTACAAATATACGGATAATCATCTCAACGTCATATCTTATCTTTGATCTTCAAGAATTATACCAAGTTCCGATTATTCCAAGTCCCAAAACATATGATTCCTTACGTAAAACATACGAACTAGGTAATATCTGATTACTGGTCATAAATCGATTTGAAAACGCTTAGGAGTCCGATTTCTAAGATGGTCCAAAGGTTCATACGGTAAATAATGCCGATACGTCAAAAGTATCCTTCTAACAAGCGATGTACGACTAATAACGAGTCTAACTGACTATATGAACATGATCAACATCCTTTAGAACACTATTAGTATTGGTGAAGAATCACCTACCTCAAGGTAGTAAAGAACACGGAGGAAGTTGAAGCAATCCAACACCGAAAGCTTGAACGCCAATCTCCAACGATGTACGATCTTCAATCACGAGCTAGGGTGTTTATATGAAGTGTTTAGGATGAAGGAAGTTATGTTCTAAGTGTAATAATTTGGGTAATGGGAGAAGAGAGAACTGAAATCACGAATAGGATGATGTCCTATTTATAATAAATGGCTATTAGCGCGCGCTAGACCCTGCTCGTAGCGTGCGCTAACGGCTCACTGGACTAAACTGTACTCAGCACTTAGCGTGCGCTACGCATATACCTGTAGCGTGCGCTAAGGCGTTGACTCGGCTTTTCCCGAAAACCGTCCAGGTACATCCCGACACTATCCGACAGGGGTCCCCCGGCCAGCTCTCACCTACCGCACGTCTCAATCAATTTGACCGCGCATAGCGTGCGCTAATGATCCTCAGTAGCGTGCGCTATGAATCCACGTTAGCGCACGCTAAACATAGCCGATAGCGTGCGCTACATGCGCAGATTTACAATCTTTAAATCACAAACACGAAATTAAACGCTCAACAACATCAGATTATGAAATACGGAGAATAGTACTCAGACAAAAGTATAATCATTACGATATCACAAGTTCCAATTACATAACAGAAATCTCGGGTATTACATCCTTCCTCCCTAAAAAGAAGTTTCGTCCCGAAACTTAAGATGAAAACAACTCCGGATATCTAGTCTTCATACTGTCCTCCGTTTCCCAAGTGGCCTCTTCGACTCCATGTCGTGACCATTGTACTTTGACCAAGTGTTTTGGTTTATTCCTCAATTGTTTGATCCGGCTCTCAAGTATCTTGATTGGTCTCTCTTCGAAGGTGCCATCATTAGCTATCTCGATCTCGTCGAAATCAACGACGTGACTGGGGTCTGGTACATACTTCTGCAGTTGAGATACGTGAAACACATTGTGAACGTGACTCAGCGATGGCGGTAAGGCCAGCCTGTATGCTAAATCTCCAACTCTCTCGAGGATCTCGAATGGTCCGATATATCTCGGACTAAGCTTGCCCCTCCTCCCGAAACGGAAAATCCCTCGTGTAGGAGATACCTTCAATAGTACATGGTCCCCAGCGTCGAACTCTAGAGGGCGACGATGTACATCTGCATAAGACTTCTGTCGACTCTTAGCAGTCAACAGTCTTTCTCGAATCAAATCTATCTTCTCTTGAGTCTGAATAATCAATTCCGGTTCCGTCCCGATCAAATCCGAAGAATCATCCCAACACAGGGGCGATCGGCATCTTCTCCCGTACAAAGCTTCAAACGGTTCCATCTTAATTGAAGCATGCCAACTATTATTGTAGGTGAATTCAACTAATGGCAGATGAACTTCCCTATCAGTTGACCAATCCAAAGCACAAGCTCTAAGCATGTCTTCTACAGTTTGAATAGTCCTTTCGGACTGACCGTCCGTTTGGGGATGGTAAGCCGTACTAAAATTGAGCTCAGTTCCCAAAGCCTTATGAACTGCTTTCCAGAAGTGTGACACGAAACGACCATCTCGATCCGAAATAATGGTCTTCGGCGTCCCGTGCAATCTGACTATCTCCGCAATAAATATTCGTGCCAATCTCTCGGGTCCCCATGTATCTTTAATTCCCATGAAATGAGCCGATTTGGTTAGTCGATCAACTACAACCCAAATCATGTTCATTCCCGTTCTAGTCCTCGGCATACTAGTGATGAAATCCATCGAGATATCCTCCCACTTCCACTCAGGGATCGGAAGCGGTTTTAACATCCCGGCAGGTCGTTGATGTTCAATCTTAACCTGCTGGCAAGTCAAACACTTCAAACGTGCCGCTCGTCTTTCTTCATATTCCCCACCGTAAGTTTTGCTTTAAATCTTTATACATCTTACTACTTCCTGGGTGAATAGAATAGGGCGCGCTATGAGCTTCCTTTAAAATTGTCCGTCTCAAATCATCATCCTCTGGAACGCAAAGTCGACTCTGAAATCTCAGAACTCCATCGTCCTGTATCACGAATCCTGGGGCTTTTCCTTTCTTTACTTCGTCACATAATCGAAGGATCAGAGAATCGTTCAATTGTTTAGACTTGATCTCCTCGACTAGTGATGAAGTTAGTTCCATCACATAAAGTTGCCCTTGGATTCCTGGTGCCCATACTTCAATCCCCTCGCGGATCAGTTCTCGTTGAATACTGGTTTGGGACATAAGTGCTTCCAATACTCGAAGAGAAACAGGTTTAGGGCTCAAAGCATCAGCTACTACGTTTGCTTTCCCCGGATGATAGAGAATCTCCAAGTCGTAATCCTTGATCAATTCCAGCCACCTTCTCTGCCTCATGTTTAACTCTTTCTGACTGAAAATGTACTTGAGGCTCTTATGATCTGTAAAGATCTAACAATGAGTGCCGTACAAATAATGTCGCCAAATTTTCAAGGCAAAGACCACAGCTGCTAGCTCCAGATAATGAGTCGGGTAATTAATCTCGTACGGTTTCAATTGCCGAGAAGCATAAGCAATCACTTTATCTTTCTGCATCAACACACAACCCAAACCCTGATTTGAAGCGTCGCTTTATACCATGAATCCATCAGTTCCCTCTGGCAGCGCTAATATAGGTGCTGTCGTCAGTCTCCTCTTAAGTTCGTCAAAACCAGCCTGGCACTTCTCATTCCACGTGAAATTTTGAGTTTTCTGTAACAGCTGAGTGAGCGGACGAGCAATTTTGGAAAATCCTTCTACAAAGCGGCGATAATATCCAGCAAGTCCTAAGAAGCTTCGGACTTCTTTCACGTTTTTAGGGGCTTCCCAATCCAAGATTGCTTCGACTTTCTTCGGGTCCACTTGAACTCCGTCGGCTGATATCACATGCCACTAGTGCATAATTGACCTAATGTAACACCCCAAAAGTGTTACTTAAAAGCCTAAAAGTGTTGCTTTAGGTAATAGGTAGCACTTTTATAAGTGAAACATCTGCCTGTGCTACCTATTCTCTTAAGTAGCACTTTCCAATACTAATGTATCACTTTTTCAAGTGCTACTCAAAATTTCCTAATGTAACACTTTCTTCAAACTAATGTAGCATATTCATAGTGCTACTAATAATTTTTTATGTATCACTTTTTACTCTTTAGTATCATTTTTTACTTCATCTTTTGAACTATAGTAACACTTTATTATATATTATGTATCATTTTACGTCAGCATATGTAACACTCTATTAGATATTGGGTGACACATTTTTTTATTAACCAACTTTATAGTATCATTTCTATACGTGTCTTGTATATTGATAATAACATTAAAACTTACAAAAGCAAGAAAAGAAGGTAAAATAGAATGATATTATTGATATTCAACTGTCATCGTAAAAAATGAGCCACAAAGTAGTATTCATCAATTGAAACACACTATATTGTGTTCAAAACAAAAAAATTAACCAAAAATCCAATCATATAATATATCTCTTCCTAAAACATAATCTCTAAAAGAACATTTATTTGTTTCTTCATCTTCAATTTCAACGTCCTATCCATGCATGTTTCTCGAAACTTCATCGGTCCTTGCTACCATAATACATCATCTTCATCATCCTGCAGTAAGAATAAGGTAAAATAAATAAATAATAAAATAAAAGTAGCTCCAGAGTTCCCATCAGAGTTCCATATTCAAGACCAAAGTTGATCCTTCAATTCAGGCCAACCATGCATATTCAAGACTGTATGAACATAATGAAATGGTAAAACTGAAAGAACTACTGTGAACCACAAAATGCTTTGTATTCATCAATTACGAAAGCAATACTGAGAGTTCATTTGGCTTGAGATAGGATCTCTGTTCAAAATATTGCAGAGCAGTTTGCCTCGCACCACCAATCCCATGGGTTGCGTTTGATATTTTGTATTACACAGCTTTAAGATCGTAAGGAGCAAGAATCATGATAAATGATCAATAAATGGACCATGCATCCTAACAAATCCAATGCAATCGTTCCAATTTTATCGAGTTACAAGGAATCAAATCCTAACATAACTGTAAAGATCACTATGATGAATCCTGGAATACCTAGAAGTTCAACTAAACTGAAATATTCAGCATTCTAAAATAAATAATATATTCCAAATTCTTGAACAAATCCTTTTAATTTCAAACAGTTAGTAATTGGTTGCAAGCGTAATCAACATGATTGTACTTTAAAATTTTACGAACATTCCAAAGATCAAATCCTCTCTCCTAAAACAATTTCATGTCACCATCACCATTATCATTTTCATAAGCAAATACAGTCAATGCCATCGCAAAAAAACGTGAAAATGAAAGCGAGGAACAAACGAAATTCGGCGGGCGAGATATAGAGACAAGAAATTGGTGGCCGTCTAGTTATGAATCTGGTAACCAAGAAAATAAAATCAAGCGAAAAAAACCAAATTCAGAAATTAACGGTGCTCAATTAAATCCTCAAACAGGAAAAAAACCCAAATTCAGGAAATTGAAAAAAAACCTAAACAGGAAAAAATTTCCGCTACCAGAAACATATACCTCAACCAGAAAATTTTCGCCGGAATGACTTACCCGTGCAATGTCTCCTTGAGGCGTGGAATCGGTTCTTGAGTCCTGAAGAAAGCAGAGCACCGTGGAATCTCTCAAATCGTGAACGAGGCTTGAGTCGTGGTTGTGTGCGATAGGCTTATTGTCTCGATGTGCAGTAGAGAGCTGTTGTCACAGTAGGGGTTCCTAAGGCGGGAGGGAATTTTGGGAAGAGTCTGTCAAAAGCTGCGGGAGAAATTTTCAGAGTCTTTTTTTCGTTCAAAATATTTATTAATTATATGAGAATTCATAAATCACCATGTAGCCTTGATAAATCTGCCATCACTTGGCCACATTTTCGATGGCCCTGATCACTTCTTTTTTTTTTAGTGGGACGGCCCTGATCACTTCTTATAATTAAAAAAACATTAAGTGATACCTAAAAGTGTTACTACAAATGCAACCTATTTTAAAGTGTTACTTCAAAGTGTTACTCAATTAAAAAAGTGTTACTTCAAAATGTTACTAATAAAAAAAGTGATACATTAAGTGTTACCTATTGATTAAGTGTTACCAAGGTGTTACTTAAATATTCGATAAACTTGAATTTCGGAAAGTGTTACCATACATATGTTACCTTAGGTCAATTATGCACTAGTGTGCCCAAGGAAGGTTACTTCCTTAAGCCAAAACTCGCATTTTGAAAATTTTGCATACAGCTGTTCCTTCCTCAAGGTGCTTAAAACCACACGCAAATGCTCGGCATGTTCCTCTGCATCCTTCGAATATATCAAGATGTCATCAATGAAGACGACCACAAATTTATCCAAGTATTCCAAGAATACCCGATTCATCAATTGCATGAATACTGCAGGAGCATTGGTAAGTCCAAATGGCATTACTACAAACTCATAATGCCGTCTTAGGGATCTCAGCGATTTGGTATATCCGATTCCTTAATTCTTAACTAGTGGTATCCTGATCGCAAGTCAATCTTCGAGAATACCCTAGCCCCTTGCAGTTGATCAAACAAGTCGTCGATCCGAGGTATAGGATACTTATTCTTGATTGTCATCTTGTTGAGCTCCCTGTAATCAATACACAGTCGGAGGGATCCGTCTTTCTTCCGGACAAAGAGAACGGGCGCTCCCCAAGGAGAAACGCTAGGTTGGATATAACCCTTCTGTAACAATTCCTCCAGTTGCTTCTTGAGTTTATACATCTCGGTTGGCGCCATGCGGTATGGTGCTCTGGAAATAGGAGCTGCTCCAGGCTCTAATTCGATAGTGAATTCCACTCCCCTCTGCGGAGGTAACCCAGGTAGTTCGTCAGGAAATACATATGAGAACTCATTCACAACTGAAATAGACGAGAGCTCTACTCCTTCCTCTTTCCTCATGGCATAGCACCAAAGTCCGTGACATCCCTGCTTCAGTAATTTCACGGCTTTCATTGCTTTGATCAATTTTCCCGAGCTTCCTTGTCTCCATCCTCGGAATAAGTGTTCAGATCCGTCATCAGCAATGATGGAAATGACTCTCTCTCGGTAATTGTAATGACTCCATAACGGTTGAGCCAATCATCTCCGAGAATTAAATCATCACCGTAGATGTCAACTACAATGAGATTCGATGGCCACTCTCTTCCTTCTATAGATACTGGGAAATCCTTAGCTTCTAGTGTTCCCACAATTTTCTCTCCGCTCGGTAACCCCACAACATAAGGTTCACAATTATACAAGCACGAGATTTTCAAACGATTAACACAGTTCAAAGATATAAAAGAATGCGTAGCTCCCGAGTCGAACAAGACACTAACTGGTTGCAAAAGGATCTGAATCGTACCTAATGCAACAACTGTGTTCTGATCATCAGATTTCCTCATTTCTTACAGGCGCGGAGGAACGGACCCAGCACTGGATGCCTCTCTCTTCCCAGCGTTATGCTGCTGAAATCCACTTTGCTGCGTCTGGTTCACACTCGTCTCCTTCGGGACTGGAGCCGGAGTGCGAGTACCAAAAGATCGGGTCGCATTCCCACAAAATGTTGCGCGATGTCCTTCCTGTCCACACTCGAAACAGGTCACAGCAGGCGCGAAACAATCACGTCGAACATGTCCCGCCTTGCCACAATTGTAACACTTCTTTCCTGCGTCTGAAACAGTCGGTGCTGCCCGGAACTTCTTTCCACCTCGAGAAGGATGCGTAGGTCTCCTGGATGAATGAAAAGAGGACTGACCCTTGCGAGGTCCGTTACTCTTATCATCCGTGAAGTTGCCAGACACCTTCTGTTTCTTTGCTTCTGTCACTTTCTCTACTGCTGCCTCCTTCATATCATAGGCCAACGCCTTGTCCTGGTACTGTCGCAAGGTGGTACATTCAAATCCGGACATATACTGCTGAATTTCCGGCTTCATTCGCATGTCAAAATGAAAAATCTTCTCCACCTCGGTCCTGACCAAGTGGCGCACATAAGTCAGCTGGTGATTAAAAGTCTTAATTACGTCCGTCACAGATGCTCCCGAATCTTGTGGTGAGAAAAACTCCCGAATCCGGGCTTCTCCACTAGTAGAAAAAACATCAAAGACTTCGGTACGTCTCACTTCGGTAATGTATATTAGCGAAGTAAAAACAAACAACAACTTCGCTTTTCAATTTAGGGAAGTAAACTACACACATAGACTTCAGTAAATGGTATCAAACAAAAAGGCAGGAGCTAGTTAGAAATTTTAAATTCCAAAGACTTCGCTAATTTTATAATTCTTGAAGTAAAAGTGTGAATTTTTTTGACGCAATTTTTAAATATACTTGAGCTCAATTATTTTCGGACTCCAAAATGTTTCATACTCCAAAAAACCCTCTTTCTTCGCCCGCTCATTTCCAATCTCAACCCTCCTTCTTCGTCCGCTCATTTTCGTACCACGCGATTCTCCAATCTCAACCCTCCGCTCTCGAGCCGGTGCTCAAGCCCTCACCCAAGGCGGCTTCGAGTTACGCACTCCGATTGAGACGGCCACTATCCTGTTGCTAATTGCTATGCATCGCCGTCGGCCTTCCACCGGCTGAAAAACCCTTGCCTTCGTGCTCCCGGTGGTCGAGATTCTCCACCTAGCAGATATGATACCACTCACTCATCGGATTTGAGTGACTTGGGCATGGAGTACTCGATTTGCCCATCGAAAGAGGAGGGGGCATGCTTGGTTGGGTGAGAAAGGGCCGGATGGTATGATTCTTATATTCATCTCTATCCTGAACCATCGGACTCTTGAGTTATGGAATTTATTCCCTTCGATATTATCAAATAAAGACTGACTAGGCGTTTCTTTCATTCTTCAAGTCATGCTCTTATAGAGGTTGAATCAAGGAAATGAAAAATAATGTTATGTAATTAGCGGACATTTTTTTTTTTTTTTTTGCGGTAAAGGTCGGTGGAAGTATCGATGGAAGAAGACAACTCAATGTGGATCCGATTCGATTCGAGCTTGTTTCTTACAATATCTTTGTCTTGTTATTTCATTCTGAATCCATCATATGTGATGTTTTCACACCGACATTTCCCTCGGTTGCATTTTGTGAAATGGTATTCATTGTGAAACATATCAGTGCGAGTTTGAGGAGGCCGCATTTAGTGCTCCATTAAATAAAGTTGTAAGGTGCAAGACCAAATCGGTTGGCATTTGTTGCAAGCTCTCTCGAAAGGTAAGATTTCATATGTAACGGAGCGAGTTTTGCAAGAACTGGGCATGTAGTTTCTTTGTTTCTTATTTTTTTCTCTTTCTTTATATACAGAGGAATCGGTTCTTGAACATATTCATCCCAGTGAGCTCCATGAGAAAATGCAAGATCCATCTTTTCTTGACGAGGCACAACTAATTGATGTTAGAGAACGATGAAGTGTATGTGCATAACTTTTACTCTTTGCTACATTGATGTTACAAAGTAATTTAAAAATAAAGTGAATGTAGTTGGTCAAGAACAATAATTTGGAGACTTTTACCTTTAAACATGCTCATCCACATCCCCTCCCTTGGGTTCCATGCGTGGAGGATAAGTGTTGTGAAGTGAGTGGTATCATATCGCTACCAGTAAAGGGAGACTAAAGTGTTGTATCGATCGTGTGCTCTTTGATAGCACACTACGGAAGTGGACTTTGGGGCTCTTATTAAGTCATCTACGGTGGCCGTGCCAGCATATTCCTCGCTTGAAATTCAAGCAAACCTGAAGGTTAATTGTGATGAAATACTTGTCGGTGGTGGTGTTGCTTTGGTATTCGAACCCCGTGGATGGCCCAACCTTCCATTTGAGCAGGAAATAATGGGACAAAAGTGTTGCATCCGAGTGTTTGTGACACAGCAGCATCTTTGTTCATTGCCTTCGAATATGATTCATATGAGTGGCTTCTTCCGAAGAGGTGTCCAATAAGAAATTGAAGATTGTTTCGAAGAGACATCATCAGATGAGAGAAAGAGCAACAATATTGAGACGCCGCCTCCTCAAATAAAAAGGTCAAGAAGAAGAAAGAAAAAAAAGTTCTGGGTTGGTGCATTTGTGTTCTCGTTGTATCTGCTCTCTGTTTTCTTTTCTTTTCTTGCAGTCCTTTTCTTCCATTGTTCGACCTGCAATTTCAGATGTAAGGCATAATATATAATATTAAAAGTATAAAAAAATCACTTAAGCCAAATAACAACAATCAATACGATGAAACATATTCCAAGCAACAACAAATCCAACAACAAGCCCCAGATTTTTATACATACAACTTAAAACACAAGATATAGATTTCAATCTTACGCAGAGCAGGAGCCATAAAATAATTGTTCGTGTTGCAGTTTACTTCAAGCTCATCCATTGTCACTTTAGCCATAAAATTATTTTATGTTTCTTTCGTAAACGCCCATCCCCTCCCCACTTCCTAATCATTCATTGTGATGGAAGAAGTGATTCAAGTCCATCTCTAATGCCTGTGTCTTCTTTCCTTGTGGCGGTAGTGCGGACTAGTATAAGTAACTTTATTTGATTCTCCGTTATACATTGTCTTGATTGTTTGCCTTTGTAAGTATCTTCCATTTACAAGCTAATATTTCCTATGTCTTGGTTCATCCGGTGCTTTGTTTTTTCATTACCATTTAACAACTTCTTGGTTGGGAATTGTACTTTATTGACTAAGATTGAGAAGATTTATGTAAAGCAGGTGAAACCCCATAATGAGAAAAGTGAATGAAGAAAATGGATTAGGTTAGAAATACATGTTTTCTATTTGGCACCACCTGTTTGGTTAGCATTTGCTTGAGTTATTGTCCATTACGAGCAAAGATTTATTGGGTTTGCATTTTATTCTTAATCGATGATACAAGATCTGAGTCGCGCTTGTTTTTGAATCTTCATATAACTTTGCCTTCATACAATTTTCACCGATTAAGCTTTGTTAGAGATGTGTTTGATCGTATTTAGCTTTTTGTAGTTAACAAATGTACCTTGATGCTTATTTTTTCGGTGTTGCTATTTAGGCCATATTGGAGGTGCTATTTTCCTAATACAGCCATTATATATGTTGTTGATTCAAGTGACACCGATAAATTTGGTGGTTGCCAAAGAAGAATTTCATGCAATATTGGAGGTGCTCTTGCTTTCTTTCGTCTTTATGATTACTTTATTAAAATGATGTTGAATGTTCCGTATGAGATCTGCTTTTATGACGCTGAACATTATGCTGTTGATAGTTTCGATGATATGTCAAGCGAATCAAGCATGTTTTTCCATGTTCTTTTATGCTTAAATAGGAAATAACAAAACTTATTACTAAGCTCAAGTGTGCGTAAAAACACATCATGGCATCACATCATGTGCGGAAAAACACATCATGACATCACATCATGTGCAGGAAAAATACATCATGGCATCACATCATGCAGGAAAAACACATGTGCAGGAAAAACACATCATGTAATTTTAATTCTGTCATCCTTTTATATTATATAATATGTTTTGGTACTGAAAATTTGTGATGTTGATGCATCTTTTATGAACGTACTTAATCTATTTTTTTTTGTTTCAATGTGATTTGCTCAGTATCCTGGTTCAGTCAAAGACCAATACTACACCCAGGAGCAGTATGATGAAGTCAGGAACGAGTGGAGCAAGTTCGTCTACACGTTTTTCGATGGTGCTTAGGCTGGCTTTATTGTCAGGAAGTTCTTTGTCTAGTTTCAAATCAGTACTATATGTGTATGGTCTTGGTTGCAACACTACCGTACTCTGGTGCATATCTGTTGGTATAGTTAGATCGAACATGTCGTTTGATCGGGTAAATATGGTGAATGTTTTGTTAATGTGCGATCCATTAGCTAGACCTATGCATGTGTCTCGTAGACATTGTGGAAGTTTATTTGATGTTGGCATATTATAGTTATGCCCAATGCAAACTTGTGAATCACGTGAATCAATATTTGGCATTTTGTCTGACGATCACCGTTTATATATGAAATTGTGGTTTATTATTATTATCAATGCTTATGATCTTGTGTTATTGAATTGGGATCTTGTGATTTGAGTTTGTTGGATTTTTAATGAGGTTGATTGATGTATTTGAGGTTGTGTTGTTGAGATCTTGTGAATTGAGGTTTTTTATTGGGTGGATCATGTTTTTGTACAACAGGATTCTATATTTACAAATTGAAAAGAAATATGCAATGTGGTTATTTACTTCGGATAAAAAACGAAGTCAGAGATATATAATTAGCGACACAAAATAGAATAAGCGAAGTAAAAAGGAGTGTAATAGGAAATATACACTTCAGCGATTATAAAATAACTGAAGTGGAAGGACCTTTTTTACTTCGCAAACCCCCATATTCGGGTTCTAAAAACCGAGATAGACTTCGGTTATTACGATATTAGACTTCGTCTAATAAGCGAAGTCTAAAGTATACCTTTAACTACACGAACATAGACTTCGGTAATTATAACATTTTTACTTCGGATATTATCCGAAGTCTTTGACGTTTATTCTTATAGTGCTCTAACTGGACGAGGACAATACTGTGCCTCCATCATCAATTTGAATTCCGTCCAGTCAACATTGTGCTCCTCCGGTCGAATGGCCTCCCACCAGTCGAAAGCCTCCCTGGTCAAAAGATACTGGGCGACCGAAACCTTCCTATCGTTGGGACAGTTAATCCCTGCAAAAATCTTCTCTAATTCCTTCAGCCAGTGATCCCAAGAAAGCGTCTCAGCAGAACCGTCAAATTTCGGAGGATGCAATTTGACCACCTCGGTAAGCCATTTATCTCCCCGATTTTCCACGTTATCTTTCTTTGTCCCATCGCCGTCTGCATGCGATCCACAACTTGAGCAAAGCTGGTTTATCTGGGCAACCACTGTGAAGCACTCGGCACGTTAGGATCTGCATTATTATTTGCCGATCCTGTTGTCCCCGGAATGTGAATCCGTTCGACTAGCGGCTATCTCGGGGTAGATACTGACTCTTCTTGCCTCGCATTTCCACGTCGCGTCCACGACCAGCGTCGCGTCACGACCTCCTCTCAACATACTGTAAACATAAATACTCAATATCCAGGACAAACTTTCTCAAAGTACATCCATCAATGTTTACAAGACATGAATTAAATAAAACAGTAGTATTCGAGATTAGGAAACTTACAACCACAGTCCACGCGACGATGCTGGCTCAGCAGTGATGTTACGAATGAGCAATAATCCAATAACGTAAACAGACCCAACTAACCCGACTGCCAAGATATCCATAAATCTTAGCTCCGATACCATATTCTGTAACACCCCGAGATATTCGGAATAATTACAGCGCCGTAAACCCTTTAGATAAGGATTTACAAGGCTAAATTTAAAAGAAGTGTAAAAATAATCCAATCGAACAACTGAAGTTCAAATACAGATTTGATTGAACCGATCAAATAAGTTAACTTATACAACCATATCGAAATGACCTTATTAAATACAGACGTACTCGAGTACTAAACGAACCAAGAAGACAATTCATAATAACAATAACATCAACCACATCACTGAGCCATTTCATCGTCCTGTCGGTACTGTGGTTGCCTCCCCGCTCCTCGGCTACGTGAACATCAAAACAATGTCCACCCCCGAAGGGGTTAGCAAAATAATGCTAGTACAAGTATCATCATACAATAAATCATCAATGCATCATGAAACATACAAAACGGACTTCCGCCACCGGAATCCAACGATGCGAATCCTCACGATTCCATCAACACAATACAAGGTAATCCAGCGATCCAGCGCCCTCAGCATAGATCCCCATGATGATCCCGTCGGACCAACGCATGGTGGAAAACCCGTCCAACGATCCAGCGCCCTCAGCATAGATCCCCATTATGATCCCGTCGGACCAACGCATGGTGGACATTCGATCCAGCGCCCTCAGCATAGATCCTCGTGATCCCCTCGGATCATTTATACCATAATCAATCAATTATGCATACACATATGCATTTCAATATGTTCATCAATACAAACAAATAACAACGAATATCACGAGAATTTCCAGAAATACATTTCATATTCAACAATATGAACAAAACCACAAGCATGATAAATCGAACTCGACATATGATACTTGCCTCGAAAATGGCAAGGACGAAATACTTCGATGATCTCGACACACTCGAAGGCCGCCTCCTTCGATCAACGTAACAAGCTTGAACCTTAACAAAAGGAACGATATACAAATCATCTGAAGTCGAACGATGGTCTAACAATTCGGTCTACGGCCGAAAAGCGCAAAACAAACAATCTGCCTGGACTGCTTAGCGTGGGCTACGTACTCTACGTAGCGTGCGCTAAGCCGACCTGTTAGCGTACGCTATCGTGTAAGACTAGCGTGCGCTAGCTACGAACTGACAATTTGAACCGGCTGATACATAACGTACGCTACGTACGTATAGTGCGTTAACTGACCCCCGCTAGCGCACGTTAACTCACATATGTTAGCGTGCGCTAACCTTGCATGGCAGAATACTGCTAACGGAAAAACTGGGTTGAAAGGTGGTAAATTCATGAATTCTATGTTGATACAACAAGTCATCCTCAAGCACGTCATGCTAATAAGTTTTGTGGAAGTTCCATGATCATGAGGTACAAATATACGGATAATCATCTCAACGTCATATCTTATCTTTGATCTTCAAGAATTATACCAAGTTCCGATTATTCCAAGTCCCAAAACATATGATTCCTTACGTAAAACATACGAACTAGGTAATATCCGATTACTGGTCATAAATCGATTTGAAAACGCTTAGGAGTCCGATTTCTAAGATGGTCCAAAGGTTCATACGGTAAATAATGCCGATACGTCAAAAGTATCCTTCTAACAAGCGATGTACGACTAATAACGAGTCTAACTGACTATATGAACATGATCAACATCCTTTAGAACACTATTAGTATTGGTGAAGAATCACCTACCTCAAGGTAGTAAAGAACACGGAGGAAGTTGAAGCAATCCAACACCGAAAGCTTGAACGCCAATCTCCAACGATGTACGATCTTCAATCACGAGCTAGGGTGTTGATATGAAGTGTTTAGGGTGAAGGAAGTTATGTTCTAAGTGTAAGAATTCGGTTAATGGGAGAAGAGAGAACTGAAATCACGAATAGGATGCTGTCCTATTTATAATAAATGGCTATTAGCGCGCGCTAGACCCTGCTCGTAGCGTGCGCTAACGGCTCACTGGACTAAACTGTACTCAGCACTTAGCGTGCGCTACACATATACCTGTAGCGTGCGCTAAGGCGTTGACTCAGCTTTTCCCGAAAACCATCCAGGTACTTCCCGACACTATCCGACAGGGGTCCCCCGGCCAGCTCTCACCTACCGCACGTCTCAATCAATTTGACCGCGCATAGCGTGCGCTAATGATCCTCAGTAGCGTGCGCTATGAATCCACGTTAGCGCACGCAAAACATAGCCGATAGCGTGCGCTACATGCGCAGATTTACAATCTTTAAATCACAAACACGAAATTAAACGCTCGACAACATCGGATTATGAAATACGGAGAATAGTACTCAGACAAAAGTACAATCATTACGATATCACAAGTTCCAATTACATAACAGAAATCTCGGGTATTACAGCTAATAGGATTAGTATACTAGAACACGACTCAATTCGATTCGGTCACATGGATATCACTCAGGGATTGTCAATGACTGAATCAAAAGATTGTGATAGGTATACGTGGACCTTTGACTTGAGGTTTCAATAGGAGATGTGCTTGTGACATTAAGTTAGTCATTAGAGTAGTTCGATCCAACCATTGGTTGGTGGGGTCAACCTCGAAATGCAACTTAGTAGGCAAGTAGCAGTCTCTACTGAATACCAAGATAGGATTCTTTCTCGTGTTAGTGAGCAGGTAAATGTCCTTTGCGGTTAATGGCAAATGAGATTATAAGTCTTTGGCCAAAGAAGTTAGAGCTAGTTGTATTTCATACATGAGAGCTCGGTAATCTCGATTTGTATTAAAAATTGCATAGAGTCAAGATACAATAGGGTTTGACTTTACCGTGACCCTAATACTTGACTGGGACATATGACTGAAGGGTTTATATGTATACAGTATTCACGACATAATGGTTTTGGAATGATCCGATCATTCGTTCTTAGATGGGTTATGGTACGGAGCACTAGACTGGCTAAGAGTTACCTGTACTCCTTGGTTCCTCCCATTACCGACTAAGACGGACCTATGGAGTTGCGCACAAGCATATTTGATGGATAAAATATGTATTTATTCTCTTCATTAATATTGGATATTGGATATCCCATTTAATTTATTTGATAAATCATGCGGTCTAGTGAATTAAAATTAATTACAGGTGATTAATTTAATTCACATATAATTATTTCTTAGAAAGATATTATTATAATTTTGTATTTGGTAAAATTAATTAATTAGATTAATTAATTAAGTATAAATACATTTGAGATAAAATGAAGTGTACTTTACGGACTAAACACGCGAACATCCGATACACGGACTGAGTGGCTCGGCTCATTTTCTCACCAACCAAGTGGGCCGCCTCTTCCCCACTTTCCTAGTGGTTTTCTTTTGTCATATGGTGTGTGTGTTGTGTTCGAATTATTTAATGGGTTGAGGACAAATAGATGAGATATTAAAATCTCATTATTTGATCTCACCTTGATTATATAATGTGGAAGACTTTTATATCATTTGATGACTTGAAAAACACACACTAAACTACACACATCAGCCGTGAGCTTCACCAAGGAAGGGAGAAAAAATTTATTTTATTTTCTTGTTCACTTAGAGAGAAATAAAAGGAAGAAGAGAAGAGAAGAAAAATACTATATCAATTCTTAGCTGTGTTCTTTGAGAACGAACTCATATATTATTTTTCCGATCAATATCCAAACGTGATAATGTAGAGACACTCGGCATCTTCAGTGTTTTGATCATTCATCAAGCTAGAACGAATCGGATTCATGTTCGTGTTGGTGACCGGAAAACGATCAAAGCTTGGCTTCGGGAATTTTTCTTCAACAAGATATTATCAAAGATCTACGAGGGTATGATCTCTTAATTTTATCTTCGTAATTTTATATTCATTTATACGATGCTTGATCGACCTATTTTTGGGGTTTGGTTTTATCCGGTTTGACAGGTTTATTTTCCGATGGGTATCTCGATTTTAATCACCGAATCCCAATGATATCACCCCGTACCCGTTTGAAAAATCTAGGAGATTCGTTCCAATTTTTGCCCAAGAAAGCCTGATAATTAATTTTCCTTGAGAACAAGCAGCACATGAGAATTCATTTGATTGAAAAATATTCTGGTTTTTCAATGAATGCCCATATGAGTTTTCAATAATTCTTCCCCATCATAATTGATCCCGGATGCCCAAACCAGTCATGCCAAATAATTAAATTATTTGTATCAGTAAACTTCTGGTTTACAATAGCATTTGCCTCAATTTCCCATATATTTGTATAATATAATCCGGAAGAAAAAGCGGGTAGCTGGTCCTTCACATATTTCTTACCTGTGATGCAGTTATATAAAGAAATTCTTTATTTTCTTTAATAATTGTTTCAATATGATATACATTTCTGCGAATATCTTTGAAACTCAATAAGTTCCTTTGTAATTTTGGAGAGAACAATGCATCAGTTATAATAAATTTTGTTCCTCCAGGTAATAATAAATTAGCTCTTTCGGAGCCTTCAATCAAATTAATACTTCCCGAAATAGTGTTAACATTGCCTTCGTACTTGAGTAAAGAAGTAAAATATTTTCCATTTTTAAGGATAGTATGAGTAGTTGCGCTATCAACGAGACAAATATATTCATTCATTTTATGACAACGCGACAATGAGAAACATCAATATCTCTTCAAATAAAAGTACACATAATTAGTAATTTGATGATAATATTAATTAATCTGACAAACTATCTCACACACAATGATTATTATAAATAAAAAGTTTCAACCAACGAGGTATTTATATAAAATTCGTATCATTTCTATTGCCGCTTCCTTTGGGATTTCATAAAAATCCGTCACTTCTAGATCTGTCATGTCAGAGGGGTTTTACTTGGGTCCGTCACTTTAAAAAGCTAAATTTGCTTCGATAGTTTTCTCTTTCTATTTCTGGGATTGTTGATACAGTTTAGCTAAGTGTTTGGGCGTACGACAGGTACGCGACCAATGACCCTCCATACCGCATCTATAGCAAATATTCTCAGTATTCTTTTGTCCTATTTTCTCCACTTTCTCATCACCTTTCTCGACCGCGTCCACGACCACGTCCGCAACCACGTCCACGCCCCAAATTATAAGATGCCGCATTCAGTTCAGGGAAGGGGCTAGATCCAGTTGGGCGAGACTCGTGATTCTTCATCAAAAGCTTATTATTTTGTTCACCAAGAAGAAGACATGAAATTAGATCTGGATATTTTTTAAAACCTTTTTCACGGTATTGTTGCTGCAGGAGTACATTTAAGGCATGAAAAGTTGATTAAATTTTTTCTAACATATCCTCGTCAGTAATCTTTTCTCCGCATAATTTTAGTTGAGAATTTATTTTAAAAAGAGCAGAGTTATATTCACTAATGATTTTAAAATCAAGTTTCAAATGCATCCATTCATAGCGGGCTTTTGGAAGAATCGCATTCTTTTGATGATCATATCTGTATCACCCCCAGATCCATCCGGGAATATTACAGCACCGTAGGCCCCAAAACGGAACCCACAAGTCTAAAAAACATTTTTACAAACATTTCAAATACGCCTAAGCGGCGATGATGGTAATATCTTTTAAATATTCAAAGACTATGAAATCCAGTTATTAATATCGTCATAAAATCTCATTTCAATGTACAAGGCCAAAACTCCCAAACTCAACAGTTTTAAAAATATATGTTAAGCCACCGCTTGCACGTATCGACAAAATAGTTTAGAAAATGATTTTTCAATATAAACCCAAATTCGCAAAATACCAGCAACCCATTTTCAAACACACTCACAGTGGATATAACAAATATCTAAAAATACTTTTGCAGTGGAAAAATGACAACTAGTCAACTCAATTCATAAACACACGCATAGCTAGTATCCTCTGAGAAGCTCATCTCTTCACGACCGCTACAAGCTCAAACTCCGAGTACCTAAAAATAAAGCCCACGACGGGGTCAGCCATAATACTCAACAATGATAACGATCACATCACATCAATAATTACATACCAATGAAAATGCTACGTAAGAATATGATCAATGTAATCTTACCGTCATAACCTCACCAATTCGTGATAATCCTCATCAAAGTAATCTTCACTAGATTCCACATCTTGTATTCTAAAAAACACACTGAATCGTACATAAACATTTGTACTATATCCCAGACAATACCCAAGATTCTCAAAACATCATCATAACTCACTGATACGAAATATACCAACATTGACCAATTCGATCCATCGGATAACATCATCAAATATCAACACGATAATCGATTGTCCATCCAAAGACAAGAACCAAGAAGGAAATATAGAACATACCTCAAGATACGCAATTCCACAACGAATCATCTCAGTCAAATCCGAGATCATATCAATACAGCATACGGACGTGGTCCTATAAAAGGCTTACAAATACATACTCACATGACAACATCAATATGCCCACAACAATAACAACAATGTATACTTATGGTAATACAACGATCCAGCACGCACATCATAGATTCCCACGATGATCCTATTAGATCAACATGTGGTGGATAACTAACAATACACATATGCACAACAAAATCACATGGGTAATCCAACGATCCAGCGCACACAGCATAGATTCCCATTATGATCCCGTCGGACCAACAAATGATGGAAGTACCCATCCAACGATCCAGCGCACACAGCTATAGATTACCATGATGATCCCGTCGGACCATCACATCCTAGACAAAACAATCAAAACACATATGCATGACACATAACAACATAACCGACATGCCTGACAACAACAATACATGAATGTATCGCAACATGATTGACACTAAATGACACAAATGATTATTGTAGTTGCCCTGAGTCCTTCGATAGCAATCTCGATGTCAAAAAACATCACCGACGATTATTCTCAATGTTCTACGATCCAAAATACCACGGACTATAGATAACTCATATCCTTGTCTTTACCAAAATGTATCCTCGATACCCAAGTATACCAATAACAAATGTAAATCATATACATTATGATTAAATTCCCAAAATCAGAAAATAACGTATAATCCCAAATCTCCAGAGTTCACAATTATAGTCATTGCTATACGAATTATAAACGAATGAAACTGAAACCATTCATTAAATATTATAAACTGAGCAAGTAATAACTTGCCTCGATACCGACACGATGATAATGAAGCCATTACCAAATCCCTTGCCTTCGTATACAAGCTCTTCGGCCCTAACCAAAGTAATTCACGAACATCCTCAAACTCGACCGCAACATATTATTCTAATCAACGATCAATCCTCACAATCTATTGTAATAATCGATAAACAACAATTTTGATAACAATCAACAATCGATATAACCAATCAACAAACTCAATGGTTCCAAGATATCTCGATTAAACATTAATCCGAATAACTCAATAATTCAATCACGAATCCATAACCATAATACGGTTCCACAATCCGATATACATATCAACAATTAATCCAATATGTTCGAACATCTAAATCATCACATCACCATCATCGTCAACAAGTTTAAACCAACACCAAGAATCACAACAACACTTATATATTCGTCATCATACGAAGTAGACAACGACAACAACATCAAGAATCCGAAATGAAGAAAGGGATTACATCAACATACCCCTTCAACACAATCCAAAACCACTACAATCATATCAATACCCATATATATATATATATATATATATATTAATAACAACATCAACATAATTCGGAAATCCATCTTACAAGCACATTTGAACGAATCACCATTCTTACAAGATGAAGAATCTTAACCAACATCTTCAATATCTTGTCACTATTAGGCGTATTTTATGCACTTATTCATCATTATTTTATATCCATCTTGAGCCTAAATCAGCATAAATGAGCTTTTAATGCACTATTCGTATATGTTTTGCAGGAAATCGGAGTCTGGAAGCCAAAACGATGAAAAACGGGCGAAAACAGCAGTTTTTGGTCATGAGCCGCGGCACAAACCAAGTGAGCCGCGGCACACGAAGATGGCCTGAAAGTCCCGAGCAAACTGTACTCTGAGCCGCGGTACAGCCTACGTGAGCCGCGGCCTAGAAGGAAAATGTCGTGCCCAGGCAATGCGCTGAAGACCGTGAGCCACGGAACAGATTAAGTGAGCCCCAGCCTACGGGGCGGTTTTGGTTTGTTCTGCGCGGTTTTGGGCCGATTTGGAGCCTGTTCTTGACCTAATCACACGGACGCGTTTTGGAGGCTGATGACGACTATAAATAAGCATTGAAGGGCTGAAGAAAAGGGAGGATCATCTGGGAGATCGATAGATAGACACTAAAGGAACTGGTGGAAGATATTTGTGGGCGACGACAAGACCACGGATCCCTACGGTTTTTCTTAATTTTTCCGCGTCTTAGTTTCTAGATCTATTCGAGTAGGATTTTGATTGTAGCCGATTATATCACGGTTTGATTTATTTATTATTATTTCAATTCATTCGTTATTCTATTGAATTGGATTCTTCTCATTGTTTTTAATACTTTTTAATTGTGTGGCCAACAGTTAAATTGTTTTGAATGTCTTTATGGATTCGGGAGATGAAATTTAGGCATAGTTCTTGTGAGACGAATCATAATTTTCGTGAGATAGGAATATACTCTTGGGAATTGTGAAGCCTATTTATTGTGGGAATTCTTGAACTGTTTTAGCTATTAATTATCTAATTCGAATAGGGATATATAGAGTTAATAATTCGTAGTATTTTCTATCGACCTTGGGAAAGGCTTTAGACTAATTTAGGAATTCCTGACTTACATCAATTGAATAAAAGTGAATTGAATTGAATAAATATCATTCCTAATTGTTTGAGGCGAAAGTCATAATCCTACGCCCTTATTAGTATTATTATTATTAGTACTATCATTTATTTTCTGCAATTAGTTTAGAAATAAATTCCATATAATTGTTCTTCAAATAAAATTGTGAGTTGACTATATTTTGGTACTTAGTGAAATCAGTCCTCGAGGGAACGATACTTTACTTATCACTTTATTACTTGTTGACACCGTGCACTTGCGGCATATTGTGAGGGATTTTCCTTACAACAAGTTTTTGGCGCCGTTCTTGTGTTGATTTTTCGCTAATATCAATACCAAGTGACTCTAATTTTAATTTGAAGTTTTTTTTAGTTTCTATTTTTTCTTTCTTATTTTTTCATTATGTTTTCCTTTGATTATCGTGACCCTTGGCATTTCATAAATTTCGATGTTCTTAATAATTTGCCAAATAGGGTCAGTCAGCCCACTCCCCCAAAACAAAAGACCATGCTTGAACAATGTGTAGACGCTCTCGAAAATCCTCATAGTACCCTTTTTGAGCTAGAATGTGCAAGTCGTGGTCTTGAGATTCACTACGGTTATTTTCCAGCTCATATATTTAGTAGTGAAGTTGAGGGGGAGGTTGAGAAGAACGACATGTTGAGTTTTAGGGTCGATCCCCCAGCACCTGATAATTAAATAAAGTGTGATGAGCCTGTAGAAGAAGTTACCATCGATGATGCTTCCAAAGTAATTCCATTACATTGTCATCAAACTTCGACTAATAAGGTGAACACTTATGTGCCTAAAATTTTATTACACTACCAAAAATAACACTTTAGCCGACGACTCGCCGGAGAACGGCCGACGGCCGGCGGAAGTCGTCGGCTAAAGTCAGCAAGTTTAGCCGACGACTAACTTGTTGTCGGCTAAACTACTTTAGCCGACGACTTTACTATTGGTCGTCGGCTAAAGTACGGTTAGTCGTCGGCTAAAGTTTTCTAGTTTAGCCGACGACATGTATACTTTAGCCGACGATATGCCATCGGCTAAAGCACAGTTTAGCCGACGGCTAGTATACTTTAGCCCGACAAAGATGTCGGCTAAAGTATTTCATGTTTTTTTGTGCAAAATATATCACCATCTAACACTTGAAGAGACCATTTACAACACATTCGGAAATTACATAACAAGAAAACGAAGAACAGTAATTTTCTCTGGTTTGATCATTCAAGAAATCATATTGAAGGTATGTACTTTATTGAATTTTAATATCAGTTATAATTATATTACGCATATAATATATCTATTTGGATGATTATGAAAATGTTTTAGAATTATTAGTTCGTTTTCTCGAATATTTCTTGGTGTATGTGTGTGTATGTATATATATATATATATGGATTTGACATCTTGAATTCGAGCTATATATATGATGATTTTAGTCATAATTTTTGTATGTTCTTGATAAATACGATGTATAATATTGTTGTTATTTTTGTTATAGGATGGATAAAAGTTGGATTGGTCTGCAAAAATGGGATCCAAGGGTCATAGATGGAATGCGAGGGTTTATTCGATTTGTGAAGGAACATGATAGTGATAGTATGATTCATTACTGTCCTTGCAATAAATGTAAATGCTGCAGCGATATGTACCGTTTTACACATGATGTCGTATGGGAGCACTTAAAAAAAATGGATTTTGGGATAAATATACATGTTGGATTTACCACGGTGAAAGATCGAATTCAATTATTCCCCATGATCACGGACAGTACAGTGGTAGCACATCCAATGACCCCACAAGACGGTTGATTGACGACGTGTTTGGTTATTACGACAGGGACGTATCGGCTGAAGGTCAAGAATACCATATAGCTGATCAAGCAGTCATCCGAACGCCTACATTGATACCCGTTAACACAATCTCTCTTGATAGATACAACAAGCTAATCCAGCTCCAACAGACTTTTCTTTATCCTGGGTGTCACATGACGATTCTTGATAGTGTCATAGAGACTATGAGAGTGAAGGTGGAGAACAAAACCTCGATTAAAGCTGTGGATGATTATTTGGAACTTACAGGGAAAATGCTCCCAGAAGGTCATCATCTTCCTAGTAATCACAGTAAAATGAGACGTATCCTAAAAGGTCTTGGGCTATCGTACATCAAGATCCACGTATGCATATATGATTGTGCTTTATTTTGGGGAAAGCCTAATGAAGATCTAAATAGATGTCCGGTATGTGACACAGAGAGGTATAAGTTCACTCCTTCTGGTAAAGAGAAAGCTATGAAGGTTCTTTGGTATTTCCCTCTGAAGGATAGATTGGAGAGGCTTTTCATGTCTCCTCACACAGCCAAGGCGATGAGATGGCACGCTGAGCCTCGGGTGACTGACGAGGATATTATGATACACCCTTCTGATGGAGAGGCTTGGAAGCATATAGATAGGAGTTTCAGATTTGCATCAGATGTCCGAAATGTAAGACTCGGACTTGCATCTGATGGATTCAACCCTTTTGGCAACATGAGCCTTTCGTATAGTATATGGCCGGTGGTAATGGTTCCTTACAACCTTCCTCCATGGATGTGCATGAAGAAGGAGTATAATATGTTGACTCTCTTAGTACCTGGCCCCGGGTATCCAGGAAAGTGTATTGATGTTTACTTGAGACCTTTGATAGAGGAGCTGAAGTTGTTGTGGGAGCAAGGTCATCCGACGTACGACAGTTACTCACATGAGATGTTCTACTTACGTGCTATGTGTACCGGTACCATCAGTGATTTTCCTGCGTACGAGATGCTGTCCGGTTCTGTTATTAGTGGATATAGAGGATGTCCAGTGTGCTTGAATGCTGATTGCGCAAGGTATCATTGTCGGAAGGTTATCAGAATGCGTCACCGTATATGGCTTGAGAGGACGCATGTCTGGCGCACAGATTCTGCAGCATTTGATGGGACTGAAGAGGTTGGTGATCCACCACGGGAGTGGACTGGTGAGGAAATTTTGGCCGTGCTGAATGAGTATGATTTTGGGCAGTTGAGCAACCATCCTGATATAGTAGCGGCAACTCCTGAAAGACCTGACAGGTATAAGTATTGGTCCCACAAAAGTATTTTCTGGGATCTACCTTACTGGAGTAAGTTGTCGATTAGGAACTACCTAGATGTGATGCACATAGAAAAAATTGTTTGTGAAAGTGTTGTCGGTACAGTGTTATGTTGGGAAGGGAAAACTAAAGACGGCCGTAAGGCACGCTTTTGTTTAAAAGAAATGAACATTAGAAAACATTTGTGGTTGAATGAAGGGAAGGTGAAACACAAAATGCCGAAAAGTGCTTACACCGTCACCCCGAGCAAAAGGCCGAGATTTTTCGTGGATGAAGGTCGCAAGGTATCCACAGGATATCTTTGGAAATATAGGAGGTGTGTTAACTTCAAGGAGAACAAGTTAAGCTGGATCAAGAGCCATGATTGTCATATCCTCTTACAACGTTTGTTTCTGTGTTTATTCGACCATACTTGTCCAAACAGTGGTCGAGCCTTGTGTATCGTTATCCGTGTTCTTTCAAAAGTTATGCACTAGGAAGTAAGGAAGTCGGATCTCGGCTCATGCAAAAGGAGATCATTTATATCTTATGCAAATTTGAGAGGATCTTCCCACCGAATTTTTTTGATCTCATGCCTCACCTCATGATCCATCTTCCTCGCCAACTTTTACTAACAGGCCCGGTCCACTACACGTGGATGTTTCCAATAGAAAGGCAACTTGGTGAGTACAAGGACTCTGTGACTAATAAGTCTGCACTGAAGGATGTATCGCGAAGCATATCTTGCATGGGAGTGTGTAACATATACCAAGTTCTATTTAGGCGCGGTGGATCCCACACCCGAGCCTATGTCAATAATTCCGGTAATTTAATCTCTCCATCATCACCAGCGAAGTTGAAGTTCAAGGAAGATTACCTGACAGTCATTTACAACCTTACGAGCTACGAATTGCACATTGGTGGATATTACTTAACTATCCAGAAGTTCAATATTGGAAAGACATTCACCTTTCATGTGATGCTGCGAATGGAGACATTAGATTCCACAATGAAACATTTGCTGATTATTTCGGACAATGGGTAAGTGTTTAATTACTGTTTACTTATTTTGCTTACATAATTTACTTAATCACGACATTCACCTTAATTAATATCCAGATGACGCACATACAAAGTGATGGCCACCCGATGTGGTCACGTGAGTTGATGCTTCTTTCGATGAAGCCTGTTACATCTAGAGTTTATTCAATAGCGAAGGTAAATGGTGTGACATTTGTATGTATCGACAGAGATCAAAGACGGAGGTGTCAAAATTCTGGGGTTATGATTGACGGTGGATATTGCGGTGTTCTTCTCGAAGTAGTGGAACTAATTTATGGAGAAGGCTTGACAGTTTACTCGTTCAAGTGTAGGTGGTTTGATACAAATCCTCAAATCGAAAGGGAGGATAATTATGGACTATTATCTGTTGATAGTTCTACAAGTTGGTATGAAAGTGATCCTTTTGTTTTTGCAACATCTGCTAAACCAGTTTACTACCTCGATGACTTGGTAAAAAAAGGAGCATGGAAGATCGTAAATCATGTGGCTACGAGAAATATATATAGTGCGGCTACACTTGGACAAGCAGTCGATAAGGATTACAACGAGGCATATCAAGAGCCAGATACAACTAATATTCCACGATCCTCCACAATACTACTGAATAATGTTGTAGAAGGTCGAGTTGTTCGGCTACATGGCGAAGAACGTGGGTTCATAGATGTAGGTACAAATGAATTACGTGCAGACTCTGATGAAGATGATGAGGACGAGTTCATACATATGCTGCCAGTTATGAACTCCGACACAGAGACAGATTCAAGTGGTGATTCTGACTACGAACCTTAGAAGGACATATCATATTATTTGTAAAAGTTCATTAAATATTGATTGTTGTTTGCCGCTCAAACGAATCAAAAGTGATATTATTACTGATTTTTTTTATTTTTTTTATATATAATTATTTATAATAAAACAAGTATAAACATATAAACTATTAATATTATATAAAAAACAAATATAAATATATATAAAATATAATTATATAAAAACTATATAAATTAATATACAGATATATATATAATGATGTTATATATATATATATTTATTTATAATTAAATTCAAATTTATATATATAAAATTTAATTTATAAATACATAAATACTTTAGCCGACAATTGTCATTACTAAAGTATATAAATAATATAAAATTTAGTTTAAATTCCAATATAGTTTATATAATTTATTTTAATTATATAAATTTCAAATAATATATATAAATATATATAATATAATTTAATTATATAAAAATGATAAATTGGGCTTTAAAGTGTAGATATTTTTAATTTTTAATATATATATTTATAGTTAAATATATATATATATATATAATTTAATTATATAAAAATGATAAAGTGAGCTTTAGCCGACGACAGTAATCGGCTAAAGTTGAGATATTTTTAATTTTTATTATATATATATATATTTATAGTTAAATATATATATATATATATATATATATAATTTAATTATATAAAAAATAATAAATTGGGCTTTAAAGTGTAGATATTTTTAATTTTTAATATATATATTTATAGTTAAATATAATATATAAAAATGGTAAAGTGAGCTTTAGCTAAATGACAGTAAATCGGCTAAAGTTGAGATATTTTTAATTTTTATTATATATATATATTTATATTTATATATATATATATATATAAAATTTAATTATATAAATCTTTAGCCGACGACAGCCGTCGGCTAAAGTTGAGATATTTTTAATTTTTATTATATATATATATATTTATAGTTATATATATATAAATATATATATATATATATATATAATTTAATTATATAAAAAAATGATAAATTGGGCTTTAAAGTGTAGATATTTTTAATTTTTAATATATATTTATAGTTAAATATATATATATATATATATATATAATTTAAATATATAAAAAATGATAAATTGGGCTTTAGCCGACGACAGCTGTCGGCTAAAGTATATACATATAATTTTTTTTTGGATCTATTTTAGCCGACGGCTGTTGTCGGCTAAAGTGACACGGCCCGTGTCAATTGACACGGCCCGTGTCCTAGTGGTCTATATTTCCAAAAATATTCTGGACATGCAACCCGTTCGAGCCGTTCGACACGGCCCGTGTCATGGTGGTTCGTTTTTTATTTTAGCCGACTGTTACCGTCGGCTAAAGCAAACAAGTTTAGCCGACGACATCCACTGTCGTCGGCCAAAATACCACGATACATAAAAAAAAAACGTAACAGGCATTCCTTTCCCCTTCGTCTTTTTTCTTTTCCCTTTTCCTCAGCCTGGAACCGTTTTCCCTTCGTCTTTTTCGCCTTCATCCCGTCGTCCCGTCGTCCCGCCGCTCCGACATCCGCTCCGCTCCGCTCCGCCGCTCCGACATCCGCTCCCGTCGTCCCCGTCGTCCCCGTCGTCCCCGTCGTCCCGTCGTCCCGTCGTCCCGCCGCGGGAACCCTCGTAATTTTCGCGGAGCGCTACTGGGGTTCTGATTTCCAGTGCCATCTGCCGTAGGCGTCAAGCGGAAGAAGAAATTGTTTCAAGATTCCCCCAGGAGCTACAATACTACCAAAATCCTTGCACTCAGGTAATGAGCTGTTGCAATTTTTGTTAGATTCAGAATTTTTGAATGCTTATAAATGCAAACAAGATGATGATCTTTTGAATTGCTGTTCTCGTTGTTCTCTGTCAGCAAGTTTGATGTTTGAGTTTTAGGAGGTTCTATACTTTGATGCGTATGCAAGGTCTCCGAATGAACAGAAATATCAAAATTAGGGAACGGGTGTGTGGTAAAACCAGAAGCATGTACCTGGATAATTGAACGGTGTAATTTACAACTACATTTTGGGTGTTAAAATTTTTTTGTGGCAAGTTAAATGTGAACCTTCATACTTGGGGATGAAGTTAATGTTATGCGATATGTATCCCCAATTTTTGAATATATTCAAATTCTTAGCGTCTTGATATTTAACATTATTTTTTTCATCAAATGCTTGCAATTTGCAACTGCAGCACTGCTAGTTCCAAATGATTTCAGCTAAAAAGTTCAAGGTTTTGATTGATTGGCAAAGAGTGAAAGTAAAATTAACCACCACAAAAAAACTATATCCACATCTTGTAAACATAGTGAGTATCTCGCTTTACATAACACTGCCTTCCTTCACCTTGCTGCAATCGGATGAAATTGGGATCGAGAAGTTTAACATGTGATTGAATTTGTACAGGTTAAATGGACAAAATTAAGAGACTAGCATGTGGTAAGAAAAATTCGAAGACTCCGGAGTCGGGGGATAGTTCCGCAGCTTCCAATCGTGCTGATCCTGTCGGTAAATATTTGGATGAAAGTAACAGTCGAATATGTGGGCTAATAGAGAATAGTAGACTGAAGTTTAAGGATGGGAACTTGTATCCGACGGATGACGCACATACTATTGCGAGGCGCTTATCGTATCAGACTCCGACATCGCAGACGACTCCCACTACTATCGAGACGACCCAGCCTCGTATGCCTCCTATACACCGCATTCCCTCTCCTCCTACTACATCTGGGAGCGGCCGATCTACACCGAGCACGTCATCTGAGGTGCCTTTCGGTCCTCCGTCGACTCTATTTATGCCCTCTATGGTACCGTCGATTCCAGGGGTCGATGAGAAAGGAGTCCGCCGGCCATATAGCTTGGTTAACCCGACGGAGGCGTATGTGTTCCAGGCGTGGCCTGAGAAAATGATTTGGCGAACATGTTGGATATCTAAGACGAAGTTGTACGCGTCGCTTGCGGAGCTTGATAATGAGTGGGGTCGTACCGAAGACGAACCGAAAAAGAAGAAGAAGACTCGTGGCCCATCGAAGGGTCTAGCACTTGATGCATATGTTTCAAAAAATGGCCGTCACAAGATAGCAGTAGATGAAAAGTATCGACGACCCATTTTGGCTTCGGATGCTTGTACGGCATATTGCCGTAATGTTGGGTTTGTCATACGCGATAGAATTCCGGTACTGTGGGTTGAGTGGAAGGATGTGCCACAAAGTGTGAAGGATGCATTGAACAATGCTATGTCGGTAAGTTTTTCTCAATTCCGAAAGCTACTTTGTGTATTTAAATTCGAAAAAAATTTAGTAATATATATTATATGCTAATTGTAGGTTTGGTTTGAGATTCCTTCTTTCCTACTACATACTTGGTGTGATGAGGTGCAAACAACCAAGTAAGTAATTTTCACAATACGTAGTTGAGTAATTACTCGAGTAATTTTTGCATCATTTTAGTTATTGTTAAAAATACTTGATTTGGAGACACCTCAGTATTTCTGAAGTCTAATTTGGTGGTAGTTACACAAGGAATGATCTAATTCGTTTTTACTTGCATCATAAACATGCTAATATGTTGACCCATTTTTATTGAGTTTGTTCCTTCAACCTTTTTGACTTGCTTTTAATGGTGAAGTTCATTATTTTGAGAGTATTCACTATGATTGGTAGGTTTTACTACAAACTGGATAAGCCTGGTAGAATACTGCTTTGGTCACAATTATGGGTTCTGTTATGTTTATTTATTATTTTTCAGAACAAATTTCAATTGTTTCTTGCATCCAATTGAACCCTGTATTCCATCAAACAGAAAAACCCAAGTACTTCATGTAGTTTATTTTTATTTTTCCAAACTGAAAATAATGCGACTATCTACTCTTTGTCTTTGTTTTTCCTGTCATGATTCTTGGGGATAAACATTGTCGATGTCTGTTTGTCTATATTACCAAGAGTGGTGATCTGGTGCATGAGACACTCTTTTTTCAGTTACAAGATGTCGCATGAAATTCTTTGACAATGTTTGATTATTATTTATAAATATTTGTTATAGGTACAAATCTTGGAAAAATGAGCTACACATGTTTTGGTCAGCTTGGGGTAATTCCCGTGAGGCTACTCCAGAGGAGTTCAAGTATCGGGAGTACGAGTGGAGATGGCTATGCGCACATTTTAGCGACCCGGACTATATTGTATGTAATCGAGCTCTAAATATTTTCGTAATGCTATTGTTGTTTAAAGATATGTAACATATATGTAACTTACTTGTGGTAGTTTTTCGCCTTGTTAAATGAAAATTACATGTTTTTATGTGTAGGCGAGCAGTTCAACCAACACTGTTAACCGTAAGGGTTTGACGGAGCACCACAGTTTAGGTTCGCGGTCGTTAGCGAGAGTTTCGCACGAGGCCACTTCTGATGAAAATGTGGCGAATGCCTTTGTCTACGTGACTCAGAAGGCATATCCTAACTATCCGGATAGACTTGTAAGTTGTAAATATATCCTAACCATTTTAATACTGCTATCAGTCTTTACCTCTGAACTTTATTAATATTCGGTTACTTTTTTTGTTCCCACTTAATTAGGAGAGAGTGACTGAGGAGTCTGAGAGGATGTTGATAGAGATGGCGAGGGAGGAGCATCCGGATTTGGACGAGACTGGTCTCGAGTTAGCACGCCGAGAGATCGATCAGGCCGATCCCTACATTAGGGCAAGGGTGTGGGCTACCATTTACCCTCCTAAAGGGAGTCATCACCGGACGCCGATGATGGGAGCTGAAGGCACCGGATTATTGAAGAATACTACAGGGTTTCAGCGCAATCAAAGGGGCGACACTCAAAAGGCCTATTTAGAGGAGCAATTTAGGATCGAGAGGGAGCTCCGAGCTGAGGAGCAAAGAAAGTCTCAAGACCAGTTCCAGAAATTCCAAGAGGAACAAAGGAAGGTTCAACAAGAGATGTTAGCTCAGCAGCAGGCCATGATGCAGTATATGATGTCATTGAGTCAGACCGTGTGTCAATCGGGAATTTCGGTACCACCACCACCTCAATTCTTCAATTCACAAACACCCCCCTCTTCTTCACAGCCTCGGGACGACGACATGCAAGACGGTAGTAATCCTTCTTCTATCTTTAAGAATTTGACGGATCTTTGAGGATTTTAGTTGTCATTGTAGTAGTTATTTTGCTAAATGTTTTTTGTTTAGACTCGTGTTCGTTAATGTTGCTGTTTATTTATTTTGTTGATGTTGCTACATGTTTGTTGATATGGTTTGTATTTAAATTATGCTTTTCGTAATTGATTTATGTTGATTGTGATGTATGGTGGTGTATTGTACATTTGGACAATTTTGAACAGGTTATCTGAACAGGTTTGGTGATTTTGAAATCTGAATTTTTTTTTTCACTGGACTTTAGCCGACGGCATTTACACAGACCGTCGGCTAAAGTATTTAATTAAAAAAATAAAATAAAACTTTAGCCGACGACTACGTAAACTAAAATATCGAGTTTTAGCCGACGGCAACGTTGCCGTCGGCTAAAGTGTATAGGTTTTAGCCGACGACAGCACTTACCGTCGTCTAAAACTCGACATTTTAGCCGACGCCTATGTATCCGTCGGCTAAAACGGGTAGTATTTTAGCCGACGCTTACACGGTCGTCGGCTAAAGTTCGATTTTAGCCGACGACCTTCCCTATTAGCCGTCGGATAAACTTTAGCCGACCGACCTCGGCCGACCGACTTTTAGCATACAGCTGACCCCTTTAGCCGACGACTTTATACTTTAGCCGACGACTTTTTGCTGTCGGCTAAAGTATAAACATTGGTAGTGTTAACGGTGCCACGCATAATTTTTTCTAAATCCATAATGGGAGAGATTGACCCCATTACTCGTGATTTTGTTGAGGCTGATTCTTTGAGTTCTAATGAGGTTGTGCATGATAAGTCTTTATTATCTACCCATTCGAACTCTGCTTATTTTTTCATGCCTTATAATTATTATATTCTTCCATTATTTTTTGGTTGTCCGCATAATTCTTCCTACTCATTATTTTTGACAACCGGGCATGAACCAAAGCCTCCCTTATGGAATAAGAGGCTTATAGATTGCAAGAAGGGGGCATTTGGCAATCTCCCTAGAAAGAAGCCACGTTGAATTTTTTTATTTGCCACGTCGTGCTCAAGACGTAAAATAGAGCGCTTGATGGGAGGCAACCCATCATTTTTACTTGCTTTCTAGTTAGTTGTTTTTATTTGATTTTTCGTTATTAATTTTTTCCTTTGTTTTGTTATTTCGTTTGGATTTGTGTATTCTTGTTGGCCCTGATTTCTCTAATATTTTGTTTTACCCCAATGAGTTATTATTCTTCATATTCTAGTCTTTCTCGACTTAATGTCTTTAGTTATTTTATGACTAGAGACTAAGTTTGGGGGTTCCTGGTGATGTTAGGCATTACTTGAAGTATGGATTGACAGACGATTCCACTCAGACATGTGCTGGCTTTCAAGAAGAGATTTGGAATAAGTTTCACTTTTCCTTATCTCTTTTAATGAGTTTTATTGCTGATGATTTTATGTGTAGTGGAATAGATTGAAGCCTGCGTTATTTTCTTAATTTTTCTTAGTTATAAATTGTGATTTCATCATTTCTTTATTGTCCTCGCATGCTGTTGATGGTTTTTGCTAAAAACGTGAATTCTTCGTGAATTTTTCATGCTTCCATGTGTAAAACTGATGTTATGATACTGATTTCTCTTGGAAGAAACAGTTGACTTTTGGTCGAGTTGTAGTCAGCAAATTCTGTTTCTGTTGAGTGTTCAATTAGGTCCGAAATTTTATCGTTTTTGTAGAAATTTTAGCAGACAAGAAAGGAGACATACATGTTTTCAAATCACCATTTATACGTTTGGTTAAACTTTTCGCGTAGCTAGTCGTCCAGTAATATGAGTCTTGTTGGCATTTGGATTGAGTTTAGAGTCAGATAGTTTTTTCCCAAGAAAAAGTCGAGATATTATTTGTTCTATGATGGGAAGTCTAGTAGCCGGGGATATTCACGTGACCCGTTGTTTACTCTCGCGTAAAACGACAACCCTGAATAGACTAATAACTTAGAAATATCGCATTACCGATGATGGGAAGCCTAGTAACCGAGGGTATTCACGTGACCCGTTGTTTACTCTCGCGTAAAACGGCAACCTTGACATGCGGCAATTGCTATTCGAGTTTTTTCTCCGCTGTAGAGGGGGACTTAGTAACTAGAAGCATCCATGTGCCCCATGAGTGTCTTTTACGTCAAACGGTTCCCCAAAAACATGAGAATGGAAATCCACCCTAGGATCATCCCGATGAAATATCCCGAGAGCCGAAACCTAGTGGTTAACTCGAATCATATTATTGATCATACATAAGGGAATGTTTGTCTAGGAGTAATTTTGATAATGAAACTCTTGAATTTTGCCACTAGACTGTGGGACTGGGCGAATTGGCTTGTTTAATCTAACCCTTCATATTGACGGTCGGTTAAATTCACGCTTGTTAATCTTTGAGCTGGATTTTCTTCATGAACGATGGATTAGGACTGAAATTAGTTACATAGTGGAATCAGTGTCCTGGATGTGACTCACTATTACGATACTTGTACTATTCTTTGAGATTTTCAGGGTAGTATTGATTAAGTTAAGCACTATGGACTTACATGATTATTCACGATACATTTTGTTTAAAATTGATTTTTGCTTGAGGACAAGCAAAGGCTCAAGTTTGGGGGTATTTGTTAGGCGTATTTTTATGCACTTATTCATCATTATTTTATATCCATCTTGAGCCTAAATCAACATAAATGAGCTTTTAATGCACTATTCTTATATGTTTTGCAGGAAATCGGAGTCCGGAAGCCAAAACGATGAAAAACGGGCGAAAACAGCAGTTTTTGGTCATGAGCCGCGGCACAAACCAAGTGAGCCGCGGCACACGAAGATGGCCTGAAAGTCCCGAGCAAACTGTACTCTGAGCCGCGGCACAGCCTACGTGAGCCGCGGCCCAGAAGGAAAATGTCGTGCCCAGGCAATGCGCTGAAGACCGTGAGCCGCGGCACAGATTAAGTGAGTCGCGGCCCACGGGGCAGTTTTGGTTTGTTCTGCGCGGTTTTGGGCCGTTTTGGAGCCTGTTCTCGACCTAATCACACGGACGCGTTTTGGTGGCTGATGACGACTATAAATAAGCATTGAAGGACTGAAGAAAAGGGAGGATCATCTGGGAGATCGATAGATAGACACTAAAGGAACTGGTGGAAGAGATTTGTGGGCGACGACAAGACCACGGATCCCTACGTTTTTTCTTAATTTTTCCGCATCTTAGTTTCTAGATCTATTCGAGTAGGATTTTGATTGTAGCCGATTACATGACGGTTTGATTTATTTATTATTATTTCAATTCATTCGTTATTCTATTGAATTGGATTCTTCTCATTGTTTTTAATGCTTTTTAATTGTCTGGCCAACAGTTAAATTGTTTTGAATGTCTTTATGGATTCGGGAGATGAAATTTAGGCATAGTTCTTGTGAGACGAATCATAATTTTCGTGAGATAGGAATATACTCTTGGGAATTGTGAAGCCTATTTATTGTGGGAATTCTTGAACTGTTTTAGCTATTAATTATCTAATTCGAATAGGGATATATCGAGTTAATAATTCGTAGTATTTTCTATCGACCTTGGGAAAGGCTTTAGAATAATTTAGGAATTCCTGGCTTACAATCAATTGAATAAAAGTGAATTGAATTGAATAAATATCATTCCTGATTGTTTGAGGTGAAAATCATAATCCTACGCCCTTATTATTATTATTATTATTATTATTAGTACTATCATTTATTTTCTACAATTAGTTTAGAAATAAATTCCATATAATTGTTCTTCAAATAAAATTGTGAGTTGACTATATTTTGGTACTTAGTGAAATCAGTCCTCGAGGGAACGATACTTTACTTATCACTTTATTACTTGTTGACACCGTGCACTTGCGGCATATTGTGAGAGATTTTCCTTACAACAAGTTTTTGGCGCCGTTGCCGGGGACTGATTTTTCGCTAATATCAATACCAAGTGACTCTAATTTTAATTTGAAGTTTTTTTTAGTTTCTATTTTTTCTTTCTTATTTTTTCATTATGTTTTCCTTTGATTATCGTGACCCTTGGCATTTCATAAATTTCGATGTTCTTAATAATTTGCCAAATAGGGTCAGTCAGCCCACTCCCCCAAAACAAAAGACCATGCTTGAACAATGTGTAGACGCTCTCGAAAATCCTGATAGTACCCTTTTTGAGCTAGAATGTGCAAGTCGTGGTCTTGAGATTCACTACGGTTATTTTCCAGCTCATATATTTAGTAGTGAAGTTGAGGGGGAGGTTGAGAAGAACGACATGTTGAGTTTTAGGGTCGATCCCCCAGCACCTCATAATTACATAAAGTGTGATGAGCCTGTAGAAGAAGTTACCATCGATGATGCTTCCAAAGTAACTCCATTAAGTTGTCATCAAACTTCGACTAATAAGGTGAACACTTATGTGCCTAAAATTTTATTAACGGTGCCACGCATAATTTTTCCTAAATCCATAATGGGAGAGATTGACCCCATTACTCGTGATTTTGTTGAGGCTGATTCTTTGAGTTCTAATGAGGTTGTGCATGATAAGTCTTTATTATCTACCCATTCGAACTCTGCTTATTTTTTCATGCCTTATAATTATTATATTCTTCCATTATTTTTTGGTTGTCCGCATAATTCTTCCTACTCATTATTTTTGACAACCGGGCATGAACCAAAGCCTCCCTTATGGAATAAGAGGCTTATAGATTGCAAGAAGGGGGCATTTGGCAATCTCCCTAGAAAGAAGCCACGTTGAATTTTTTTTATTTGCCACGTCGTGCTCAAGACGTAAAATAGAGCGCTTGATGGGAGGCAGCCCATCATTTTTACTTGCTTTCTAGTTAGTTGTTTTTATTTGATTTTTCGTTATTAATTTTTTCCTTTGTTTTGTTATTTCGTTTGGATTTGTGTATTCTTGTTGGCCCTGATTTCTCTAATATTTTGTTTTACCCCAATGAGTTATTATTCTTCATATTCTAGTCTTTCTCGACTTACTGTCTTTAGTTATTTTATGACTAGAGACTAAGTTTGGGGGTTCCTGGTGATGTTAGGCATTACTTGAAGTATGGATTGACAGACGATTCCACTCAGACATGTGCTGGCTTTCAAGAAGAGATTTGGAATAAGTTTCACTTTTCCTTATCTCTTTTAATGAGTTTTATTGCTGATGATTTTATGTGTAGTGGAATAGATTGAAGCATGCGTTATTTTCTTAATTTCTCTTAGTTATAAATTGTGATTTCATCATTGCTTTATTGTCCTCGCATGCTGTTGATGGTTTTTGCTAAAAACGTGAATTCTTCGTGAATTTTTCGTGCTTCCATGTGTAAAACTGATGTTATGATACTGATTTCTCTTGGAAGAAACGGTTGACTTTTGGTCGAGTTGTAGTCAGCAAATTCTGTTTCTATTGAGTGTTCAATTAGGTCCGAAATTTTATCGTTTTTGTAGAAATTTTAGCAGATAAGAAAGGAGACATACGTGTTTTTAAATCACCGTTTATACGTTTGGTTAAACTTTTCGCGTAGCTAGTCGTCCAGTAATATGAGTCTTGTTGGCATTTGGATTGAGTTTAGAGTCGGATAGTTTTTTCCCAAGAAAAAGTCGAGATATTATTTGTTCTATGATGGGAAGTCTAGTAACCCTTCATATTGACGGTCGGTTAAATTCACGCTTTTTAATCTTTGAGCTTGATTTTCTTCATGAACGATGGATTAGGACTGAAATTAGTTACATAGTGGAATCAGTGTCCTGGATGTGACTCACTATTACGATACTTGTACTATTCTTTGAGATTTTCAAGGTAGTATTGATTAAGTTGAGCACTATGGACTTGCATGATTATTCACGATACATTTTGTTTAAAATTGATTTTTGCTTGAGGACAAGCAAAGGCTCAAGTTTGGGGGTATTTGTTAGGCGTATTTTTATGCACTTATTCATCATTATTTTATATCCATCTTGAGCCTAAATCAGCATAAATGAGCTTTTAATGCACTATTCTTATATGTTTTGCAGGAAATCGGGGTCCGGAAGCCAAAACAATGAAAAAGGGGCGAAAACAGCAGTTTTTGGTCATGAGCCGCGGCACAAACCAAGTGAGCCGCGACACACGAAGATGGCCTGAAAGTCCCGAGCAAACTGTACTCTGAGCCGCGGCACAGCCTACGTGAGCCGCGGCCCAGAAGGAAAATGTCGCGCCCAGGCAATGCGCTGAAGACCGTGAGCCGCGGCACAGATTAAGTGAGCCGCGGCCCAGGCGATTTGGTTTGTTACGCGGTTTTGGGCGTTTTGGAGCCTGTTCTCGACCTAATCACACGGACGCGTTTTGGAGGCGATGACGACTATAAATAAGCATTGAAGGGCTGAAGAAAGGGAGGATCATCAGGAGATCGATAGATAGACACTAAAGGCTGGTGGAAGAGATTTGTGGCGACGACAAGACCACGGATCCCTACGGTTTTTCTTAATTTTTCCGCATCTTAGTTTCTAGATCTATTCGAGTAGGATTTTGATTGTAGCTGATTACATGACGGTTTGATTTATTTATTATTATTATTTCAATTCATTCGTTATTCTATTGAATTGGATTCTTCTCATTGTTTTTAATGCTTTTTAATTGTCTGGCCAACAGTTAAATTGTTTTGAATGTCTTTATGGATTCGGGAGATGAAATTTAGGCATAGTTCTTGTGAGACGAATCATAATTTTCGTGAGATAGGAATATACTCTTGGGAATTGTGAAGCCTATTTATTGTGGGAATTCTTGAACTGTTTTAGCTATTAATTATCTAATTCGAATAGGGATATATCGAGTTAATAATTCGTAGTATTTTCTATCGACCTTGGGAAAGGCTTTAGAATAATTTAGGAATTCCTGGCTTACAATCAATTGAATAAAAGTGAATTGAATTGAATAAATATCATTCCTGATTGTTTGAGGTGAAAATCATAATCCTACGCCCTTATTAGTATTATTATTATTATTATTAGTACTATCATTTATTTTATGCAATTAGTTTAGAAATAAATTCCGTATAATTATTCTTCAAATAAAATTGTGAGTTGACTATATTTTGGTACTTAGTGAAATCAGTCCTCGAGGGAACGATACTTTACTTATCACTTTATTACTTGTTGACACCGTGCACTTGCGGCATATTGTGACGGATTTTCCTTACAACAAGTTAAGGAAAATCCCTCACAATATGCCGCAAGTGCACGGTGTCAACAAGTAATAAAGTGATAAGTAAAGTATCGTTCCCTCGAGGACTGATTTCACTAAGTACCAAAATATAGTCAACTCACAATTTTATTTGAAGAACAATTATACGGAATTTATACCTAAACTAATTGCAGAAAATAAATAATAGTACTAATAATAATAATAATACTAATAAGCGCGTAGGATTATGATTTTCACCTCAAACAATCAGGAATGATATTTATTCAATTCAATTCACTTTTATTCAATTGATTGTAAGCCAGGAATTCCTAAATTATTCTAAAGCCTTTCCCAAGGTCGATCGAAAATACTACGAATTATTAACTCGATATATCCCTATTCGAATTAGATAATTAATAGCTAAAACAGTTCAAGAATTCCCACAATAAATAGGCTTCACAATTCCCATGAGTATATTCCTATCTCACGAAAATTATGATTCGTCTCACAAGAACTATGCCTAAATTTCATCTCCCGAATCTATAAAGACATTCAAAACAATTTAACTGTTGGCCAGACAATTAAAAAGCATTAAGAACAATGAGAAGAATCCAATTCAATAGAATAACGAATGAATTGAAATAATAATAAATAAATCAAACCGTCATGTAATCGGATATAATCAAAATCCTACTCAAATAGATCTAGAAACTAAGATGCAGAAAAATTAAGAAAAACCGTAGGGATCCATGGTCTTGTCGTCGCCCACAAATGTCTTCCACCAGTTCCTTTAGAGGTTATCTATCGATCTCCCAGATGATCCCCCCTTTTCTTCAGCCCTTCAATACTTATTTATAGTCGTCATCAGCCTCCAAAACGCGTCCGTGTGATTAGGTCGAGAACAGGCTCCAAAACGGCCCAAAACCGTGCAGAACAAACCAAAACCGCCCCGTGGGGCGCGGCTCACTTAATTTGTGCCGCGGCTCACGGTCTTCAGCGCATTGCCTGGGCGCGACATTTTCCTTCTGGGCCGCGGCTCACGTAGGCTGTGCCGCGGCTCAGAGTACAGTTTGCTCGGGACGTTCAGGCCATCTCTGTGTGTCGGGGCTCACTTGGTTTGTGCCGCGGCTCATGACCAAAAACTGCTGTTTTCGCCCGTTTTTCATCGTTTTGGCTTCCGGACTCCAATTTCCTGCAAAACATATAAGAATAGTGCATTAAAAGTTCATTTATGCTGATTTAGGCTCAAGATGGATATAAAATAATGATGAATAAGTGCATAAAAATACGCCTAACAGTCACAATTCCATTTAATCACGTATAACATCATCATACATAATAGGATAAACCAACATGCTTCCTAACATGTAAACATCCTTCTAAAATGAACTACTATCGAATGGATACGAATATTACCTTGTATTGACGAACTATGGTGAAGAACAATCGAACTCCCTCCAAGAATTATTAACAACTTTAAGAACAAAGCTCTAATCCATGCTCTCAAGCTTAATGTTGTTAAAGGTGATCATCTCTACAAACACTCAAGTGTTTGGAACCTCAAAACCTCGCCCAAGAACTCTCTCTATAGGATGAAGGGAAGAAATGGCTGAAATGAGTAATAATACCCAACTGCACATATTTATACCGTGCGTTACCTGCAGTAGCATGCGCTAACTGACTTTGATAGCATGCGCTATCATGGTCCAGAGGCTACTGCCTTATTTCGCACAATGGTTTACGTACGCAAAACCCATACCGTAGGGTACGTAATATCGATGTTGACTTGCTACAGTAATATACTCATTAGCGTGCGCAATTCTCTAATAGTAGCATGCGCTAATCCCCGTTGACTTGATAATCTGCACCTACTCCGAAGATGCCTGGGTCCACATGCCGAAAGCAAACGACAAAGTCGGGATTCCCTTTGACTGATCTGGTATTAGTGTGCCTTAAGCCCCATGCTTAGCGTGCGCTAATCCTCCATAGCAAACATCTGTTGACCATATCGGGACATGCATCGAAAGTAGTCGGGTCCACACGTAGATTTCCTCTGGCCTGTCTTGCACTAGCATGCGTTAACCTTATGCATTAGCGTGCAGTAAATGCCGATGACTCAGGTTGGGACCTACCTGTCAGTCACTCCAATATGATCTTATGTACGTTAACGGTTCTTCTTAGCATATGTAAACTCTGCACATTAGCATGCGCTAAGTCCTCATACTAGCGTACGTTAATTAGGCTATACTTAGCCAATTCCAATTGTTCCTGCCCATCATCTCGACACACTAGATACGTATACATGACATACTGAATACATATCTTCATTCCAATAATATTCTCATACGGTACACAATATCCTTAAATACAATTTTCGACCAACTACGACAATTATACCAATACAAGTGTCTTAGTCTTTCAATTATTTTATCCATACTGTACAGATTCCGCACTGTACAATATAACTCGGATAAAATAACATTAAACAACCATAGTAGAAATTCAGGATATTACAATATCTATCTTTCAAATTCTTCCCAAGTTCAAGTGGAGCTTTCACTGTTAGATATTCAGTTTTAAGACCTTTGTGAAGGTGGCGGCGAAGAAAAATCATTACCTTTGCGCGGTTTGATTCAGATTCCAATTGTTCCTGTCCGTCGTCTCGACATACTGGATACATATACATGACATACTGTATTTTCATTCTAATAATATTCTCATATAATACACAATATCCTCAAATGGAATTGTCGACCAACTACGACAATTATACTAATACAAATGTCTTAGTCGTTCAGTTATTTTAACCATACTATACAAATTCCGCACTGTATAATATAACTCGGATAAAATAACATTAAACAACCATAGTAGAAATTCAGGATATTACAATATCTATCTTTAAAATTCTTCCCAAGTTCAAGTGGATCTTTCACTGTAAGATATTCAGTTTTAAGACCTTTGTGGAGGTGGCGACGAAGAAAAATCATTGCCTTTGCGCGGTTTGATTCAGATTCTTTATTTTTCTCTTTGATTGTGTCTCCAAGACCTTGTGCGGCTAAATGAATTTCGATATCCAATATCCATGACAAATAGTTCTTTCCAGTAATATCAAGAGATTCGAATTCAAGTTCAGGATATTAAATTCTACCCCACTTAAAATAAGTTTCATCCTCGAAACTTGCAATCCGGTCACAATGAAAAGTCCAACCATAATATCCAAAATCATCACGAAACTGATCAATCATCATCATTAACGAATAACCAAAACAGTATACTTACAAATGTGTGAAGTCGATGATCCCCTGAGATACTAGCAAATGACCCCACTTCAAAGCCTCAATACGCTTACAGTCACAATTTCACAAATTTCAAAAAAATACATCGTTATAACTCGATTATGTAATAATCCATCAATGTCAAAGCCTGTCTACCTGATCGCACAATCAAGTCCCAATCCTCATAAAAGCCAATAATACACGATACATCTGTGAAACAACTGCCCAAAACAATGGCAACAAATCCCGAAACATCGACACAAAGTCCGAACGCTCATATGATCAATAATAATATTCAACCAATAAATTAACCGAGAATATCATCGACATGATAAACTCCAATACGACCAATCAAAGGTCAAAACACAACCGAGAATATCATCAATATGATAAACTTCAATACTACCAATGAAGGATCAACAATAACCGAGAATACCCTCACATGGTAAGCTCCAACACAGAACCACATGGACAGATATACGAAATAATAAAATTCTAAAAACGTTACACAAATCACATACAGTGGATATCAAAGAAACACGCCCAACTGTTGAACATACCCCTCGGCGTATGAACAACCAGTCGCAAATCGACGAACCTAACCAATCATACATGGAGTAGGAACGACTAATCAATATGGCTCATAAGTCAAAAATCACTATAGCAAAATCACGCTACTACCACACCAATAGAGCCACATAATACATATGTCCCGGTTTCCCAAAACCCAAAGTTCCAAAATCATATTCTGTACTGAATCTAGAACACGCGACATATTTCTCTTATCTGATCAACCAACCGGTCATCCCTGGATAACCAAACTACCATACTGAAGATCTAATCTCCTTTCATCGTACCATTGATGTGTTATCCAACTCTTGAGCCTTACTCAGAACTTCACCATGATATGCATTATGCACTAAATTTGTACATATACAAATCACATTTTCAAAACGGCTTTGAAATCATATAATCTTGTCAATAAAACCAATTTTCGAAAGTTCTTTCGAGAATTTCAAAACTTAAAACATATATATTTGCAAGACCACAAAAAATCAATTTTCGAAAAGTTAAACTGGCTCGCTTATGTCAAGTACTCGATAACAATTCTTTTTGAATACACACGATTAAATAAAATGAAATTATGCAAATTATTGACCACATCCATATTCCTGTATACCAATTCGGCTCGTCACCAATTCTACTGACATTTAGTCGGAAAATCACACGATAGAATCCAAAATCATATTGTATAGACTTTGTTAAAATCATCTTTTCCACATGTGACTCGAAACATCGAACATTATTCCATTCTGCAACACTTCAATTATGCCATGATGAAACATGTTTTTAAAGACAACAATACTGCCTCTCAAAATAAATTTAAGAAAATACATTTTCATGACAGCGAGCAAAATAGTTTATTCAAAATATATCATGTTGAAAATTATCATTTTCAAATGTTCAAAATCAATTTCATATATCTCAAAATAAACTAGCATGACTACATGTTCCACTCAACAATCCACAACATTTCTCCCAAATGTACGACTCCATTTTCCAAGTTTAATCGACATATTGATTTTCCATAATCATAGCTTCTCAAGATCATCGGTTTTGTCCCAACTGTTATATTCTGCTACCTTATACATTAACACATAATATCTTCTGGATCTCAAAGCATATCAACTTTATAACTGAGAATAACCTCAATGCAATTCAAAAATCTAAATACTTACAGATCGTGAAGCCAACGATTCCCCGTGATACTGGCACATGTCTCAACTCTAGAAAACACTCGATATAGATATTTTCAAAACATACATTTTTCAAAATCATTTCAACTCGAGAACACAACACATATCTTTCTAAAGAAACACGTTAATACCATTTGGATGAGTTTAGAACAATCACAGTACCAAACCGGTAAACCACATAACACACAAGCCCGAGTGAACAATAAAAACCCAGGGCTCTAATACTTGCCAACTGACAACTCAAATTACGGGACAAAAACACGACTCGTCTCAACCCGATAGCCTAGGTTTCCACAACCTAAGCTCTGATACCATATTCTGTAAGACCCCCAGAGCCATCCGGGAATATTACAGCGTCGTGGGCCCCGAAACAGAACCCACAATGCTAAAAGACATTTTTACAAATATTTCAAATACGCCTAAGCGGCGATGACGGTAATATATTTAAAATATTCAAAGACTCTATGAAATCCATTTATTAATACCATCGCCAAAATGCCAAAACTCAACAGTTTCAAAAATATACGTTAAGCCACCGCTTGCACGTATCGACAAAAAAGTTTACAAAATGATTTTCCAAAACAAACCGAAATTTTCAAATTACAAGCAACCCATTTTCAAACACACACGCAGCGGATATAACAAATAACTAAAAATACTTTTGCAGCGGAAAAATGACAACTAGTCAAAGTACTAAATTCATAAAAACATGCATAGCCAGTATCCTCCGGGAAGCTCATCTCTTCACGACCGCTACAAGCTCAAAATCAGAGTACCTAAAAATAAAGCCCACGACGGGGTCAGCCATAATACTTAGCAATGATAACGATCACATCACATCAATAATTACATAGCAATGAAAATGCTAAGTGTTGGCCACTAAGTATACAGGATACAACTTGGAAAGTGTTTTAAACAACAAGCTGTACGGTTTTTAAATCTGAGTGCGTAGTGGAAGTCGTGTCAAAGTAAGTTGCTGTAAATACAGCAACTAGATATGAAGTGTATACTTAAAGATAATCACAAATATTAAGACAGTAAATGCATAAGGTAATTGACACGGTAATTAAAGTGGTTCGAGGTAAACCCCTCTACGTCCACTGGTCCTCCACACAGGAGTGAAAATTTTTATTATAAATACTACGTACACAACTATGTATTTATAATCAAACCTAATCAATATATCATTCACACAGATTGATATAATGATCTTAGCCTTCAACCGTTCACACAGATTGGTTTGAGCTTTCACTTGACTGGCTTCTTCACACACAGTTCCACAGGTCCGTCACACACAGTTCGGGAAGAGCAAGGTTTCTCAGTCCACACAGGGCTGATGGGTTTGTTTAAGGGTTAGAACAATATTTGAACAACAGCTTTGACTTTCTGAGCTTTTAGCTGATGATGTGTTGTTCTTAGTTTTGAGCACTGTATATCTCTTCTTTCAGAATAGCAGAATGCCTTGGGAGATATGTTTGCTCAGATGTATATGATGATAACTTTGTTGTTTCAAGCGTATAACAGTTATTCGTTCTTTCGTGTTCGTTCGTATCCAGATCTTCAAAGGCTGGGGATATATATAGCTTTCTGAAATATATCCGTTGATATAAATCCGTTGAGCAAGATTCTGTTCCAACGGGATGATGTGCTTGAAAAACACGATCCGGATTTTGTGCTAGTTTGAAGATCTCTGACGACTTGATATTTAAATACTTTATACTTTAGTATTTAAATATATCTTCTCAAACGGGACTTTGACTTAGCGAATAACAAAGATTCCTTCTTGTCCTGTTTGGATGCTGTATGGAATGATAGTTGTATTGTCGATTCGAGACAGCTTCCATACTTAGTCTTTATAAGACTCCTTTGCTGTATGATTGATTCTGTATGCTGGGGCTATGAGAAGTCTTCGATACAGGTTGATATCTTTGATCAGATTTTCAATACAGCTTGCTGTATGCTGGATTGGCATATTGTCATAACATTCTGTCATGATGTTTTCGATACAGGGATTGTTTGTCCTGACAATCTCGATACATGGATTGTTATCCCAACAATTTCCCCCATTTTGATAATTTGCCAAGTCCTTCCAAGTCTTCCTTTTAAAACCTTATGATGTTATCCAAACATCCTTGATGATGCCAAAACTTTGACACTTAGCATCTTGAAGAAGAGCAGACTTCTTGGTCTTCTGTTCGAATGTTCTGGCCTTCAGCATTTAGCCTAATACTAAGAACTGCTCACAGGCAAGTTCAGCTTTTATCAAAACAGTGATACATGATTAAACTTATGATTGGCGCGCAGGCACAATCTTACATTGTTTTCTAGATACAACTTAAACTATGAACTATTCGCAGACAAGTTCTTATAGCTTATGTATTAAGATAAGTTTCATATTTGAATACAACAAGGATAAATTTAAGTGTTTGTAAACATAAAATAACACAGTAGATTACGAGTTGTAATCTTTCAAGACAGGCAAATATTTTATTGATATAGAAACATAGAGTACAAAATTTTGTTGTTCTGAAAAATAAGATTACAAAAATAATACAAGGAAATTTAACTCCTGTAGTCTGAGTGCCTACATGGCCTTTTAGGGTCATTCTTGGTACCCTTCCACTAGTTTTGATGTGCGTCCCTGTCTCGATTCAGATATAAGGCTCGACCTTCATATGATTTATCGAAGACTAGGATCCAAACTTCTGTATGGGTAACCAAGTCACCATTTCTATTCCTTGACTTCATCTACTGCTGTAGCGGGAGTGTTCCTTCTTCCAGCCTTTTCTTGAACTCCTCTACGGCTTCCTTTACCGTCCTGCATCTGTTGAATAATGAAGATTCCCTGTTAAGAACAACAAAGTGTCTTATCAGTTTATTTCTCCTCCAGTTCTTAATCTCTTCAGCAATAGGCTATCGTTCAGCCGGGAGGTTCATAGCTTGTGGCTTTCAGACTAGGCTCTTCTAAGGATACTTAGGATCCTGGAATTCTAGTCGATCTCCCTGTATCCTAACATTTGGAGATGTGATACGGGTTATATTAGCAGTGATGGAGTCTTCAAAAGGAGCTAACATTTCTTTCTCTTGCTCCAACCTCGTTCTCCTAGCAGCTTCCCTCGCTTATTCCCCCTTTTTGGCGTCATCAAGGTAAGACACCTTCTCATCAAGGCGTTCCAGAATTTGCAAAGCAGCATCTTGTTTCGTCTCAATATTAGACATTTTCTCAACAAGGGAGGAGAGCACCTGCGACATATCTTGAATTTTCTTGTCGTGGGCTCGAAGTTGTGAACCGGATTCGATCAGAGCAGATGCTGTCTTGGCCTCATACACGCGTAGCTTTGATTCCTCTTCTCTCAGGATCTGCTACTTTTTTTCTTCCAATTGGCTCAGTGCCTGCTTGAAGACGTGTGGCAAGACAGTGAAAGCTTCTACCACTCAGGAGACTTCGTGCTTCAGTCATGTCATCTCTTCAACGACAGATGTGTGTAGCCAATCAAGAGCTTTTTCCACAGAATACAGGGCATTGATGGCATCCTGGATTAAAACAGTTTGGAGGCCAAGAGCATGTAATTGCTCTTTCCTTGTGGAAGTCCTAGGAGAGTTTGGCTGGGCAAAATCCTCGACTCCGTTTAACCTTCGCAAATTCACATTGGGACGTAAATTGAGTTGGACATCCTCAGGTATTATACCGTCGTCGGATTCCAAGGCGGTTGAGGGTGTGGGAGTATCAGATTCGGGCTCGGCAACAGGGGGTGCTGCATCCTCCTGTGCTGAAGTGGGTTATGAAGACATGGATACAGGAGGGACTGATTCCTCCTGCTGTCTCTCAGCTTCCACCTGCTCCGGCAGAGGGACTGATTCCTCGTGCGGGATGGTGCTGGATTCTTCTTCTGCTTGGGTGGCGACAGGATCGGGTGCCTATTGTGAAATAGATTGTTCCTCCGTGACATGAGGGGCTGATTTCTCGTTGTCGGGAACAGTGTCTTGTTGATGGGGAGGTGATTGATGTTGACTGGAAGTTCCTACACCCATCTGAAATTCAGACTCCTCGCGACTCTTTCTTAGACAATCCTGAAGGGCATCATCATCATCGTCTGAGTCGGGATCTGATTTTGGACTTTCGGGAGATTCCACAGACTTAGCTTTTCTTTTCTTTCGTGCTTCGGCCTTTTCAAACAGATGGCTCTCAATAAGCTCTTTAACACGTAGGTTGTCCCATTGGATCAGGACAGCAACATCTTGAGCATCTATCACTTCCAAAACAAATCTTTCTTCGTTGCTCCATTCGCTCCAGTTGTACAGGGTTTTGTATGGAGCAAGTCTATAACTCTTCCATTGGACAAACCATTCGTAAGCCTGTTCGATTTGCACAGAAAGTAGGGTTTTAGAAATAATTGAGTCCGGGGAGGGGCTGCGTACAGCGCCTGGGTTCGCTGTAGGCATGGGTTCCTCTACAGGTGTGGAATCCTGTATCGGAGAGGGATTCCTTACAGGGGTTGGTACCCTGATGGGAGATGGATCCTAAACGGGTGTGGGATTCCATATAGGAGAAGTAGCTATTAGCTCCAAAGTGGTAGCCGACTCGCCAGAGTCTTGTATGTTGGCAGATGTCTGAGCATCCGTCATAGCCGCCAAAGGCTCGGGATCTACTGTATCAACAGTAGCAGGCATCTCTTCCAGAGGGGTTGGGCCCTAGAGGAGTTGTTCAGTGGGTTGAACCATGGGAGAAGCATCCTTGGAGGATTCTGTAACCTCAACTTTGGAAAGGCTCCTTAGCTTCTTTTTCGGCTTCTCAACAGAAACTGGAGTTTTTCTGTGAGATCTTCTTCTCTTCCTTGAAGATTCTTCGCCATAGGACTTCGAAGATACGTCCCTTGGGTCGGCAGAAAGCGGCAATTTGCGGACGTAGGGCCTGTTTGCAATGAGGGGTCCTTTCCTGAAGACGGTGGGTCTGATGCTTCCCATATAAATGCGAGAAGTGATCTTCTTAGGTTTATCGTCTTGCGGGACACCGCATTTCGTTAAGATGTAGTTCAACAGCAAATCAAAGGATTTCTTCTTTGAAGCAGGCTTAGAAACTTCTTCCTGCAATCGTTTGAGGATGATTTGACACCAGTTGACCTTCTCACAGGTCATAATTGCAACCATCATCCTAAACCTAAGATTGATGCACATCTTGAACTCACCTGTTCTGTTATCAATAATACGACAACAGAAATCATGTAAATAGACAAAAGGTAAACAAAAGTTTTTCTTATGGCAAGAGGTGTGAACCAGTTCAACCGAGGCTGAACCGGTGAACAGGCCATAGTAAGCGGTTAACAGTTCCTGGGACCCAAAGGTCTCAAGATCTTCCATTGACAGGCCATCAACAGGAAGCCGGTAGATGTTTTGGAGAAGCTCTTGGTCAACGCAGATCTCGACTCCGCAAACGACGGCTGTGATGTCAGCGACATGTCCTTCCTGGGCCTGTGAAAGGAAACGAACGGCGGCATTGAGGTAGAACTCCTGAACCAGATGAACATCAAATCGTTCAGCAGAGTGTCTGCCAAGGCGATAGAGGCCTTGTTGACGAATCCTAGTGATGACGTACTCCATCGATTCGATGTCATCCACTTCGGCATGAACACATTCAAGCAAGACAGATCTAGAAAAGATCCGTCCATTGATGATGTTGGATGTTTTCTTGAGAGAGATGGAAGAGGTTTGAGAAGATGCCATTGTTGATTCTCGAAGAAAAGTTAAAAAGGTTTCAAGCAAAAATGCAGTAAAAACAGAAAACTTGTAGGCTGTATGCTCAAGAACTCTTACAATATGCAGAAAGCGTAAAGAGTCTCAAATGGCATTTACATTCCTTTTATAGTCGGCGGCGAAGAAGGGTTTTCAGAGACTGAATGGTCAGATTTAAGGGATGGGAACCGTTTGTTTAAAATGAACGATCACTATGGACTGAGTGTAACCGGTACAACTTATCCATCTAATTTAAAATAGGAGCGGGTCCCACTTCTGACTTTTCAAAATACCTTTATTGCCTGAAACGGCGGTGTACAATTAAAAAAAAATTGAAACATTCCAGATGTCGTGTAAAGCATTTAATGCAAACGACCTGTAATAATAACATGGCATGTGGACATAAAATATTTTAAAATAAATAACATGATAATTGATTTCCCATAGTATGTGATGTATCCACGAAAATACAGCGTTCTCCCTTAAAAGGTACATACGGGTTTCAATTCGATACAGCAGCTTTCGGATTAATGCTGTATTCTTGGGTCGTACTGTATTCCCCCTTAATTATTGCACACATCAACTGTAGGATAATTCATATCGCTTGGTTCCTACAGTGTTGTTCTGATAGACTGAGTGTACAGATAACTAACGTTGGATACTGTATTCTTGGGTCTTATAGCATTCCCCCTCAATTTACTGAGTAAAAGCATTAAAAACTTACAGGGAGTCAGGCTGTAGCAATCCCAATTCATGTCGAAGCATGCGGAATCTTGCTGTGTCGAGAGGCTTGGTGAAGATGTCGGCTAATTGGATATCTGTATGAACTTTTTCCAGCCGAACATCCTTGTTCTCAACATGATTCCTAATGAAGTGATGCTGTAACACCCCCAAATCCCATTAGGTTATTACAGTGTTGTGGACCCCACACCCGGAGATCCACCAGGCGAAACATGACTAAAATACATTAAATTAACCAACAAGGGAGATCACAGTCCCTACCATGATATCCGACACAATATTCCAATAAGGAATTTTAACGACAACGATGGGCCTACATGGCCAAAAATAAAAATACAACAACATCCACGAGCATCTGCTCTGGTAATACATAATGACAATGACTGACAAACTGGAGAACACTCCAACTGACTGACAAACATAAACAACTCGGACTAGTATCGCTCGAATGCCTCGTCGCCATCATCATGCCCCTGTGTCTCAACTCTCTCCTCGCAAGCACCTAAAACATGAAAACATGTTCCGCCCCCATGGGGTCAGTCATCCAGATAATGAACATCAAATACATGTAACATGATATGCATCCAAAGGCAGAATGAAACGGTACAATGATAATAATAATACGATATGCTCACAACCCAAGGTAAGAACCGAGCATTCGTGAAATACTATACCCACGGCATACTATTAATACCTGTTCGATAGGTTAGAACATAAGTGCCCCACAGCGAATCATAATCACAGAGTACCACAATGAATTACACGACATGAACCAAACCAGAACTGAATTAAATATGAATCACAATGAATTACATGAAGATGAACCAAACCAGAACTGAATTAAATATGAATCACGATGCCCGAAGGCTCCAATGAAATTATCAAGACATCATAAAGACCTGAAAGTCGCTCAGCCTAAGTTGTCAATCAACATAAACACTGAAACCGGAATAGCCCGAAGCTGTAGTTAATGAGTGCTAATAAGATCATAACCACGACCGTGACCTACTGAGCTGTAGGTGTCGGGAAGCCAACCGCGAAGGTTCAAGCCCCAAGCTTACCCATAATAAGATCATAAACACGATCGTGACCTACTGAGATGTAGGTGTTGGGAAGCCAACCGTGAAGGTTCAAGCCCCAAGCTTACCCATGATAAGATCATAAACACGATCGTGACCTACTGAGCTGTAGGTGTTGGGAAGCCAACCGCGAAGGTTCAAGCCCCAAGCTTACCCATAATAAGATCATAAACACGACCGTGACCTACTGAGCTGTAGGTGTTGGGAAGCCAACTGTGAAGGTTCAAGCCCCAAGCTTACCCATAATAAGATCATAAACACGACCGTGACCTACTGAGCTGTAGGTGTTGGGAAGCCAACCGCGAAGGTTCAAGCCCCAAGCTTACCCATAATAAGCACTAGCCGAGACTAGCCTCCAAAATATAATTAATCACAAACGGCAACGATCCGAAGATTACCGAATTCACTAGAATGATAGTGTGCTGCCTTGAGTCGGCCAACACGATAATGATGACTCGCGGATGGGCACCGTCCTCGGCGGTCCCAATTCAATACCTTGATTACCTTAGAATGGTCAATCGATAACAACGACACAACGGATAACTATCCTCGACAGCCCCAATTCAATACCTCGATTGCCTTAGAATGGCCAACCGATAATAATGATGCAACGGATGATTCAATACCTAGATTGCCTTAAAACGGCCAATCGATAACAATGATACAACGAATGATTGAGCACCTCGATTGCCTTAGAACGGACAATCGATAACAATGATACAATGAGTAATTGAGCACCTCGATTGCCTTAGAACGGCTAATCGATGACAATGATACAATCCATGATTGAACTCCTCGATTGCCTTAGAACGGCCAATTGATAACAAAATTACAATGAATGCCTTGGCACCTTTAATCGGCTACCGACGATGAAGATGAGAACGAATACGACAATGCCTTCAATCGGACAATACAACATGAATGACAAGACGCCAACATTAATAACAATGATTACAACAACGTCTTAGATCGACATCAATATTAACAACAACAACCGATACATCGATACCGCGAACCGGTGATCGATAATAACATTAACAACGAATATCTCAATGCCTTACCGGCCATTAATGAATGATAATAAATATTTGGCATAATTGACGAAGAGTATCGTATCGAACGATCCCCTAATATCAATGAACTTATGAAGAGACTAAGTCTCAGAATGATACAACACATTCAAACACATATATGATAACATTAATCTCATTGACTAGTACAAGTATAAAACTTGCCTCAACCGAAGGCGATGAAATCCTTCCACGAACAACGAACGGCGTCCTCCGATAAACACAAGTACTCGAACAACCTTGAATGAAATACAATTCATTCAATAACATAATATCAATCGAAATCAACATAACGACCGAAAGAAACTCTTTGAGACATTTAATCGAACACTAAATGTTCAAAGTTCCTCAAGAACCTAAGAATCATCAATCGGGTTGAACGAATCGAAAATATGGATATAAAATCCATAGAACACGATTAATAATGTTCACTAGCATCAATTGATTCATCAAAATCAGACTAGAATCGAAATCAAGAACAAATTCCCCAAAAAGTCAACTTGGAGGAAAGTCAAGAAATATACCTTGATTCGACGAAGAACACGGATTGGATGATGATATAATCGACAAGAATCCTCAAAAACGCTTAGAAATCGAGTGGAATCGACCAAAAACTCCACTTGCCAAATTTCCCCATCGCCAGCCGCACCCGGGTGAAGAAATGTGATAAAAATGCAGTCTGGCCGGTCACGGCCTATATATGGCTGACAGGGTTACGGCCGTAACCGGCAGGGCCTTACGGCCGTAACCGGCATTCGTCAAAATACGCCCAGTGCCTGCCGATCGCTTACAAACATAACCAACAGGGCCATACGGCCGTAACTCGGCACTTACGGCCCGTGCCGTAGTCCTTACTAGTAACCAACATTCGTCCGAACACCACGGCACTGTCACGATCAGAATCGACCCTTACGGCCGTAACCGGCATTCGTCCGAACACTGCCGAGCACGTACGGCTGTAACCGACACCTTATGGCTGTAACTCGGCCAGGCCCTGCTCCAAGAAGTGCGGCCGTGACTCGGCCGTGGCCACTCCGACGGCCCGGACGACGCCAAAACCCGAACTTGAATATGAATCGAAGATACGGTTACGAAGTACTTGCAAAGACAAATCCAAACGCTAAGAGAACACACGATTCCGACCACCCGAAGGCTCGAAATTCAACAATGGAAAGTAATTACCCCAAACTTTGGGAAATTACGAAAATGGCCCAAAACGTCCGAAATACACGATACACGATCGAAACACCAATCCAAAGATCGCAACATGAATAATAACATTAAATGAACTTACGAGAAACTCAAAACAACAGTTTCAGATGCGATTCGCAAGAATCGAACTCAAGTGCGGAAAAGCCATTTAAGAACACGGAACTCAACAAAACGATACCGAAACGAACTCGTATGACAAAAAGTGCATAATTAAATATTCTCGTAATGACGAAACGGTCACAACGGAGTCGCTAAGATGGACTTCCCCCAAAAAAGAAGATTACCGAAAAATCGAAACTGCGGATATTACATACTACCCCCCCTTAAAAGAAGTTTTGTCCCGAAACTTAAAACAAGTAGGGAGAAGCAATATCCCTCCAGGAAAAATCAACGAGATACACACGAACAAGAATGATCACAATGAATGATAATGAATCGAAATCCAACAAGGATCAAGATTGACTCACCGGGGTGAAATGAGTGATAGCTCAAATGAAATGATTGGAACCATTGTTCCCCGTGAAATTAGTTTGATAATTATAAGTCTCAACGTGATTGATATATGATGAATGAATTATATGAATGAATGAACGACAATGAAATGAATGATTATCCTATTACCGAGCAAGAATTAACTTGCTCAAAATCGGAGATGAATGTCCTTACCTCGGGCTCTCGAAGCCGGATAGGACCCCTTGAATGAAGCACGAGATGGAGTAACAAAGTCCCTCGAGGCCCTTGAGATCTCTCGAGATCTACCGGCACTAGAACTCCTGCAGTATTTCTGAAGGTGTCCATGTCTCCCACACAGGAAACAAATAACAGCCTGCATCGAGCACCGGGTACTGCGATGTCCTATTACATCACAGTTAAAGCAAACAACGGTCGAACTTATTGCCTTAGAAGAGGATGCTCCCTCCACACGAAGACGACTAGAAAATGACCTCTTGGACGTCGGAGCCTGATGTCCCTCTAAACGAGCCGGCATTCTAGTCCTCTCACTCGAAGAAACTGAAGGATGCTTCTGAGTAAGCTCCTTGATCAAAAGCTCTGCTCCAAGAGCCTTCCCGATGAACTCACTAAGTGAATTACAATTGTGATTAAACAACTGCATCCTCAACTGCGGATTTAGCCTCTTGCTAAAATATTTGATCTTATCCGCCTTAGTACGGATAACTGACGAAGCAAACTGAAGTAGTCCCTGAAACTTCTCAGCAATGACAATAACACCCTCGTCCTCGACGGATTCGGGGTTCAAAACCTCTGACAACTTAGCTTCACGAAGTGGAGCCGGATAATACTTCTCTAACATGAGAGTCTTGAACTCACTCCAACCACAACCGCGATCGGCGGGTTTCATAGAAAGCCACCACGAATAAGCACCCTTACTCAAGTAATAATCCGCTACTGCCACTTTACTCACTTCCGGACACTAAACCATGTCGAAGAGTTTATAAAAATGCTCAAGCCAATGAACAATAACAGCTGGTTCCGACGAACCCTCAAAAGTAGGCGGCCTCTGACGAGAGATATCGCTAACAATCTGATTCACTCCTCCAGTCTATCCATGAAACGGCACCTGGAATCCCTGTTGCGGTGGGCCACGAACCATCGAGGTCTGCATGGTCTCCATCATCCGCGTCATCTGAGTCATATGGGCCATCATGCCCTGCATGCATATGAATGGGTCCACCCGATCACCTTCCGATTGAGCTGCTTCTCGGGTACGACTCCCTGATAGTGAATGATTATCTGATAGTGAATGAGTAGCATAGCTAACTGATGAACACATGTTATCTCTCGCATTCGCGCGGGCATTCACATGAGATACCGGGTTTCAGCCCGCACCGCGGCCTCTTCCCCTGCGTCCTATGACAGCTCTATCCATACTGAAGCAGGAAAGCCACATGATAATTATAGATCCCGCATGAATATCGCATTATGATCACGTGACGGAATGAAAACAATGAGCATACACGCTATAACACAATGAATGCATTATAATGCAATAAAATGATCGTCGACATAACGCCGGAATATGATATGATCGCATGAAAGATCAAGTGAGGTAACATGATTATCTGATGAAATTCCTGAAATGATTACCTTGAACAAGTTAACAAGGTTGAAAATTCGATCCACAAGATCAACAACTGAATCGTGAGATGGACTGGATGATTAATGAATTAATTGAACAATGAGATTGACTAAGTGATTAATGAATTAACTGAGCGATGAGATTGACTGAGTGATGAATGAATTAACAGAATAATGAGATTGACTGAGTGATGCATGAATTAACTGAACAATGAGATTGATTAAGTGATGAATGAATTAACCGAACAATGAGATTAACTGAGTGATGAATGAATTAAAATGATCGACAAGATCAAAATGATGATTGAGGATTATTAACTGATGAATGAGTTGATCCTTAACGCTTACACAAGTCACACGTGCTACAAAACAATTAGTCATGAATCAATCATAACACTAATATCACATATAGGTTTCAACAAAGCATGTATAATTAATGACATAATGAATGTATGAACATAAAAAGAATCGAGTCCTTACACAGGTCATACGAAGCTTCGAGGTCTCACGATACAAGTCTTCACTGACGACGACTCGATGAATGAATGACTCGTGCAGTCGTACTAATATTACGACTCACAAAACCCGACTGACTAGATTGTCATAACCTCACAGTCCCACTACTACCCCGTCGGTAGAGCCACATAACTCACATATCAGGGTATCTCACAACCCAATGCTCTGATACCATCTTCTGTAACACCCCCAAATCCCATTGGGTTATAACAGTGTCGTGGACCCCACACCCGGAGATCCACCAGGCGAAACATGACTAAAATACATTAAATTAACCAACAAGGGAGATCACTGTCCCTACCATGATATCCGACACAATATTCCGATAATGAATTTCAACGAAAACGATGGGCCTACATGGCCAAAAATAAAAATACAACAACATCCACGAGCATCTGCTTGGGTAATACATAATGACAATGACTGCCAAACTGGAGAACACTCCAACTGACTGACAAACATGAACAACTCGGACTAGTATTGCTCGAATGCCTCATCGCCATCATCATGCCCCTGTGTCTCAACTCTCTCCTCGCAAGCACCTAAAACATGAAAACATGTTCCACCCCCATGGAGTCAGTCATCCAGATAATGAACATCAAATACATGTATAACATGATATGCATCCAAAGGCAGAATGAAACGGTACAATGATAATAATAATATGATATGCTCACAACCCAAGGTAAGAACTGAGCATTCGTGAAATACTATGCCCACGGCATACTATTAATACATGTTCGACAGGTTAGAACATAAGTGCCCCACGGCGAATCATAATCACAGAGTACCACAATGAATTACACGACATGAACCAAACCAGAACTGAATTAAATATAAATCACAATGAATTACATGAAGATGAACCAAACCAGAACTGAATTAAATATGAATCACAATGCCCGAAGGCTCCAATGAAATTATCAAGACATCATAAAGACCTAAAAGTCACTCAGCCGAAGCTGTCAATCAACATAAACACTAAAACCGGAACAGCCCGAAGCTGTAGTTAATGAGGGCTAATAAGATCATAACCACGACCGTGACCTACTGAGCTGTAGGTGTCGGGAAGCCAACCGCGAAGGTTTAAGCCCCAAGCTTACCCATAATAAGATCATAAACACGACCGTATTCTACTGAGCTGTAGGTGTTGGGAAGCCAACCGCGAAGGTTCAAGCCCCAAGCTTACCCATAATAAGATCATAAACACGACCGTGACCTACTGAGCTGTAGGTGTTGGGAAGCCAACCGTGAAGGTTCAAGCCCCAAGCTTACCCATAATAAGATCATAAACACGACCGTGACCTACTGAGCTGTAGGTGTTGGGAAGCCAACCACGAAGGTTCAAGCCCCAAGCTTACCCATAATAAGATCATAAACACGACCGTGACCTACTGAGCTGTAGGTGTTGGGAAGCCAACCGCGAAGGTTCAAGCCCAAAGCTTACCCATAATTAGCACTAGCTGAGACTAGCCTCCAAAATATAATTAATCACAAATGGCAACGATCCGAAGATTACCGAATTCACGAGAATGATAGTGTGCTGCTTGAGTCGGCCAACACGATAATGATGACTCACGGATGGTCACCGTCCTCGGCGGTCCCAATTTAGTACCTCGATTACCTTAGAATGGTCAATCGATAACAACGACACAACGGATGGGAACTATCCTCGACAGCCCCAATTCAATACCTCGATTGCCTTAGAATGGCCAACCGATAATAATGATGCAGCGGATGATTCAAAACCTCGATTGCCTTAAAACGGCCAATCGATAACAATGATACAACGAATGATTGAACACCTCGATTGCCTTAGAACGGACAATAGATAACAATGATAGAATGAGTAATTGAGCACCTCGATTGCCTTAGAACGTCTAGTCGATGACAATGATACAATGCATGATTGAACTCCTCGATTGCCGTAGAACGGCCAATCGATAACAATGATACAATAAATGATTGAACTCCTCGATTGCCTTAGAATGGCCAATCGATAACAATGATACAATGAATGACTGAGCACCTCGATTGCCTTAGAAAGGCTAATCGATGACAATGATACAATGAATGATTGAACTCCTCGATTGCCTTAGAACGGCCAATCGATAACATTGATACAATGAATTCCTCGGCACCTTTAATCGGCTACCGATGATGAAGATGAGAACGAATACGAAAATGCCGTCAATCGGCCAATACAACATGAATGACAGGACGCCAACATTAATAACAATGATTACAACAACGTCTTAGATCGACATCAATATTAACAACAACAACCGATACATCAATACCGCGAACCAGTGATCGATAATAACATTAACAACGAATATCTCATTGCCAGACCGGCCATTAATGAATGATAATAAATATTTGGCATAATTTCCGAAGAGTATCGTATCGAACGATACCCTAATATCAATGAACTTATGAAGAGACTAAGTCTCGGAATTATACAACACATTCATACACATATATGATAACATTAATCTCATTGACTAGTACAAGTATAAAACTTACCTCAACCGAAGGCGATGAAATCCTTCCACGAACAACGAACGACGTCCTTCGATAAACACAAGTACTCGAACAACTTTGAATGAAATACAATTCATTCAATAACACAATATCAATCGAAATCAACATAATGACCGAAAGAAACTCTTTGAGACATTTAATCGAACACTAAATGTTCAAAGTTCCTCAAGAACCTAAGAATCATCAATCAGGTTGAACGAATCGAAAATATGGATATAAAATCCATAGAACATGATTAATAATGTTCACTAGCATCAACCGATTCATCAAAATCGGACTAGAATCGAAATCAAGAACAAATTCCCCAAAAAGTCAACTTGGAGGAAAGTCAAGAAATATACCTTGATTCGACGAAGAACACGGATAGGATGATGATATAATCGAAAAGAATCCTAAAAAATGCTTAGAAATCAAGTGGAATCGACCAAAAACTCCACTTGCCGATTTTTGCCGTCGCCAGCCGCACCTAGGTGAAGAAATGTGATAAAAATGAAGTCTGGCCGGTCACGGCCTATATATGGCCGACAGGGTTACGGCCGTAACCGGCAGGGCCTTACGGCCGTAAATGACATTCGTTAAAATCCTCCCAGCGCCTGCCGATCGCTTACGGTCGTAACCGACAGGGCTTTACGGCCGTAACTCGGCACTTACGGCTGTACCCGCCAGGTCCTTACGGCCGAATCGCATTCGTCGAACACATTGCACGGCACTGTGCGGCCGTGGCCCCGGCCCTTACGGCTGTAACCGGCATTCGTCCGAATACTTCCGAGCACGTACGGCCGTAACCGGCACCTTACGGCCGTAACTCGGCCAGGCCAGGCCCTGCTCCAAAAAGTGCGGCCGTGACTCGGCCGTGGCCACTCGGACGGCCCGGACGACACCGAAACCCGAACCTGAATATGAAACGAAGATACGGTTACGAAGTACTCGCAAAGACGAATCCAAGCGCTAAGAGAACACACGATTCCGACCACCCAAAGGCTCGAAATTCGACAACGGAAAGTAATTACCCCAAACTTTGGGAAATTACGAAAATGGCCCAAAATGTCCGAAATACACGATACACGATTGAAACACCAATCCAAAGCTCGCAACATGAATAATAACATTAAATGAACTTACGATAAACTCGAAACAACAGTTTCATACGAGATTCGCAAGAATCGAACTCAAGTGCGGAAAAGCCGTTTAAGAACACGGAACTCAACAAAACGATACCGAAACGAACTCGGATGATAAAAAGTGTAGAATTAAATATTCTCAGAATGATGAAACGGTCATAACGGAGTCACTAAGATGGACTTCCTCCAAAAAAAAAATTACCGAAAAATCGAAACTGCGGATATTACAGATGCTTCATGTGAATATGTTTGGTACGAGAGTGCAATACAGGGTTGTGAGTGATAGCAATTGCACTCATGCTATCACACATAATCGGCATCTCTTTGGCTTCAATTCCATAGTCTGACAGCTGTTGTTGCATCCAAAGGATTTGCATACAGCAACTACCAGCAGCATAGTATTCTGATTCAGGTGTTGAAAGCGAGTTTGCCAATTGTTTCTTGCTAAACCAAGACACAAGTCTAGGTCCAAGAAAGTGACAAGTTCCACTTATACTACCTCCGAGATCCGAGTCGCTGTATCCAACTAAATCGAATCCGCCTTCTTTAGGATACCATAGTCCTACATCGACTGTTCCTTTGACGTATTTCAGGATTCGTTTAGCTGTTGTGAAGTGTGATTTTTAGGTGATACTTGATATCGCGCACACACTCCCACAGCAAACTAGATATCGGGCCTGCTAGCCGTTAAGTACAGGAGTGAGCCAATAAGCTTCCTGTAGAGTGATTGATCAACCAGCTTTCCAGCTTCATCAGTACTAATTTGCACGGAAGTGCTCATGGGGGTTGACGATGATTTGGAAGTATTCATTCCAAATTTGTTGAGAAGCTCCTTGCTGTATTTTTCTTGGTTGATGAAAATCCCTGTAGGTAACTGCTTTACCTGCAAACCTAGGAAATAACTAAGTTCTCCCATCATACTCATTTCAAATTTACTTTGCATGAGATGAGAGAACCTTTGACATAAAACAAGGTTAGTTGAACCAAATATTATATCATCTACATAGATTTGAACCATTAGGAGGTCATCACCTTCCTGTATTTTGAACAAGGTCTTGTCCACAACACCTTTCTCGAATCCATTATCGGTTAGATACTGGGACAAAGTCTCATACCATGCTCTAGGGGCTTGCTTAAGTCCATACAGTGCTTTCCTTAGCCTGTATACTAGGTCTTCACCTTCTGGATTGATAAACCCTGGTGGATGTTCAACATATACTTCTTCAGCGAGGTCTCCATTTAAGAATGCAATTTTGACGTCCATCTGGTATACAATGAAGCTCTTATGGGTGGCAAAGGCTAAAACTATCCTAATGGCTTCTAGTCTGGCTACGGGGGCAAATGTCTCATTGTAGTCTATGCCTTCTTCCTGTCTCTAGCCTTGGGCGACTAGTCTGGATTTATTCCTGATAATGAGTCCATTTCTATCCTTCTTGTTTCTAAATACCAATTTGGTTCCAATTACTGATTGATGCGTAGGTCTGGGTACAAGATACCATACGTTGTTTCTTTCGAAAGCGTTAATGTCTTCTTCCATAGATGTAATCTAATGAGAATTGTTGAGAGCTTCTTAAGGTATAAGCAGGTTCGGATTGGGCTAAGAATACAGCAATAGTGCACATATTGAGTCTTCTAAGCTCGGATTGAGATTTCCATTCAGGAAATGGTGATATCTCAGTATCGGGTTCTTCTTGCGCACATAATACATTTCCTTGTGTACTCTGTATTCTCCTACGGGTAGAAACACCAGCATCAATGTTTCCAATGATCAGCTCTTGCGGGTGATCTCTCAACCATCTTATGTCGGGTTCTAATTTGGGGTCCCGTACTGTATCTTGAGTTGTTATAGTTTCGGCTTCAGATTGAATAGCATCGGCTTCATCTACGTCAGTTCTTACAGCTGCGGGGTTGATTTCTAGGTCAACGACAGGTTCGAGAGTAGTTGGTGGATCTATGATGGAAAGTTGTTGGATGTTCTGAGAAAGGTCTTTTACTCCTGTAGGATCATGGTGAGGTTCATCGAACACTACATGAACTGATTCCTCAATTGTTAGCTTCCTTTTATTGAAGATCCTGTAAGCTTTGCTAACAGAGGAATATCCTACAAATATCCCTTCATCCGATTTCTCATCGAAAGTTCTAAGCTGATCCTTACCGTTTTTCAAAACATAACATATGCATCCAAATATGTGAAAGTACGAAACTAATGGAGTTTCGTTGTTCCATACCTCATATGCTGTTTTGTTGTGATGCTTGTTGACGATACAGCGGTTTTGTGTGTAGCACACTGTATTGGTGGCTTCGCCCCAGAAATGCTGTGGCAACTTGCTTGCGGCAATAATTGTCTTTGTTGCTTCCTTCAGCGTCCTTTTCTTTCGCTCGACAACACAATTTTTGAGGTGCACGGGCAGCTGAGTATTCGTGCTATATCCATTTTCTGAAAAGTATTGCTCTATAAAGTGGTTAGTGAATTCTGTACCTCTGTCGGAACGAATGGACACGATACTCGACCCTTTTTCATTTTGAAGCTTTCTCAGGTGCTCGGGCAGCTTTGTTGTTGTTTCCTTCTTCTTGCTTAGGAAAATTGTCCAAGCATACCTAGAATAATCATCAACAATAACGAGACAGTATTTCTTACCTCCCAAACTTACCGGGTCTACAGGACCATAGAGATCCATATGTAGCATTTCCAACACTCTGTGGGTTGAAAGGTAGGATTTGCTTTTCAGGGTGGTCTTGATTTGCTTGCCTTTTTGACAGGGTCCACAAACGCTGTCTTTCTGGAATGAAACATTTGGCAATCCTCTAACCATTCCCTATCTGGATAGTTTGTTGATAGTTTTGAAGTTGATGTGTAACATCCTTTTGTGCCATAGCCAGCTTAGATCTGCAGTGCCTTTGGCAACAAAATAAGGAATTGTGGAGCTCGTAGGCATCCAGTTAGCAATATACATATTACCTGATCTGCTTCCTGTGAGCACAACTTCTTTAGTTAGGATGTTCTTAACTCTACAGTGATCTATATAGAATTTCACCGAGAACTGTTTGTCACAAAACTGGCTAATACTAAGTAGATTGTAATGTAAGCCTTCAACATAAGCTACATCGGTGACTTTGAATTTTCCGACAAGTAGGGTTCCCTTCCCTCTTGTTCTTCCTTTAGATTTATCACCGAAGTGCACTTTTAGACCGCGACCTTCTACGAAATCTGATAACTAGCTTTTATCTCATGTTATGTGGTGGGAAAATCCGCTGTCGGAGTACCAGATGTCCTTCTCCAGAATGTCCTGTAGCAAACAAATTAGGTAGATTTAGGTCCCCTTTGATTGTTGGGTCCATGGATGTTAGTGCCTTTAGGTACCCAGATTTTTCTAACAGCAATAGGTTTACTGTAGGATGGTTTAGGTCCGTAATTGCGATTTCTACGTGGGGCATATACGTAGTTGCTATAACCGTGATAATTATTATGCATGTAAAATTCAGGGTTATTATTAGTCCAGTACGAATGCCGTCTTGGATGTGGAGCCATTTTCTTCGGCCTAACAGCTTGCCTTCTAGGTCTCCAGTTAGATTCCCAACGCTGTTGTTGATACTGTGTGGAAACATGCTGTCGAGAGAAATGACGAGGCTCATGTATCCAATATCTAGGCGTGCTGTGTGGGCCTTTGGTATTTGGATCTGATCTTCCTTCGAGCAGTGTTGGCCGCCGATATGCTCGGGAGCATCTTTGTTGGATACGCCTTACAGGTCTGAATGGTTGGTGATTCCGCTGTCTGGAATATGACTGTGGTGGCGGAATAGCAGCTTTTGCTGTTCGTGGTGCAACGGGTTCCTTCACATGACTCAGAGCTTCTTCCGATACAGGAATGGGTTCCACACCCCTGACGAACACAATACTAGTTTTCCCTTTATTTGTAAATGAGTTGTATCCTAAGCCACTTTTATGATGAGCATGTTGCCTAGTTCTTAGAATTTCTTCCATTCTTTTGGATGATTTCTCGAAAGATTTCAGAATGGTCTCAAGTTCTCCTTCTCGTTTTTCGAGAGTTATTACTTTGGCTTGAAGCAAAACAAAATCATTTGTATTGCTTTCACCTTGAGATTTAGTCTCACTTAGTTCATGAGCAAGTTGATGATTGCTCTCCATGAGTTTTTCATACTCGACTTTGCTGTTTTCACAATCAATAGACATATTTTCGTAATTTACTTTCAGCAAGTCGTTTTCTTCTTTCACCTCTAAGTTAGAAAGTTGGAGCTGTATGTTTTCATTTTTCAATGTCTCATGAGCCATTTGAATGGTCTTAAACTCATTCATCATGTTTGCAAAAGTATGAGATGCATTGGAGGGAATAGCTGAGGTTGAGCTTACCTCATCATCGCTATCTTCATCTTCTGGAATGTTCTTGGCCATAAAGCACATATAGGCTTTATCTTCGAAATCATCATCAGATGAATCACTGTCAGTAACTACCTGAAGACATTCTTCGGATTTTGATGGAGCGGGGGCGGTTTCTGATTCACTAATCAGGGCCTTGATCTTGTTTTTCCAAGCACGTCTTCTTTCATCCTTTTCTTGTTGCTCGGCTTCCGGCAACCTTTGAACTTTGGGATGAGGATATTTATTTACAGAATATCCAGGTTTCCTGCAATTATAACACAAGTTAACATCACCATAGGAAGTTTCAGTACTTACCTTGTGTACAGGATTGGGCCTGTATGGAGTCTTTCCCGATTGCTTGATGAACTTCTTGAACTTATGCATGAGGAGCGCCATTTTGTCTTGCGACAGGATATCGTCGTCGCTGTCAGCATTTTTATGAATGGGCTTTGATGAGATCGGCATGCTCTGTCTTCGGTTGGATACAGCGGCTAAGGTTGTAGTCCTAGCGGGAGATTCTTCAGGGTTCTCTCTCCTGTCTATATCGTACTCAAATGCTTTAAGGTCAGAAAAGAGATCAAAAGTAGATATTTCACTATGATTGCACGAGACACGCATAGCTGTGGTCTTAATGTCCCATCGGGCAGGGAGTGATCTGAAAATTTTTAGGTTTTTCTCCCTTTGAATATAAATTTTACCTAATGCTTCAAGTTCACCAACAATGCCAGTAAATCTGAGGTCATGTTCCTCAAGTGTTTCAGTTGGTTTCATTTCAAATGATTCGAATTGCTGAGTTAATTTTGAAATCTTGTTTTCTTTAGAGAGCTCAGTTCCCTCACAAATTAACTTGAGTTTATCCCAAATATCCTTGGCTGATTTACAGCTTTTTACCTTAGAGAATGTGCCTTTGTCAAGAGTGAAAAATAGCGCATTCTTCACAACATTGTCGAGGTTGGCGCGCTTTCTTTCGTTAGAAGTCCATTGTTCGCGCTATTTCTCGAGCATCTCTGCATGCGCTTGGCCTTCAATCCTTGGGGCCAGATTTACCTTCATGATCTTTATGGGGCCATTCTGTATGACAAAAATCATCTCTTCGTGCATTGCTGCAAGTTGAGCCTCCATTCTAATTCTCCAATCATCAAATTCGTTAATAGAAAACATAGGAACTTTATTGATCAATGATGAATCCATATGAAAGTATAGGGAAGAAAAAGACTGTTCTATAAAAATAAGTGATTTAAGGATCTGATTCAATCAAAAATACGACTGATTCTTTTTAGAATCAACCTCTCCGATACCACTTGTTGGCCACTAAGTATACAGGATACAGCATGGAAAGTGTTTTAAACAAGTTGTACGGTTTTCAAATCTGAGTGCGTAGCGGAAGTCTTGTCAAAGTAAGTTGCTGTAAATACAGCAACTAGATATGAAGTGTATACTTAAAGATAATCACAAATATTAAGGCAGTAAATACAGAAGGTAATTGACACGGTAATTAAAGTGGTTCGAGGTAAACCCCTCTACATCCACTGGTCCTCTACACAGGAGTGAAAATGTTTATTATAAATACTACGTACACAACTATGTATTTATATTCAAACCTAATCAATATAACGTTCACACAGATTGATATAATGATCTTAGCCTTCAACCGTTCACACAGATTGGTTTGGGCTTTCACTTGACTGGCTTCTTCACACACAGTTCCGAAGCTTCGTCTTTTCAATGCAGGTCCGTCACAAACAGTTCGGGAAGAGCAAGGTTTCTCAGTCCACACAAAGCTGATGGGTTTGTTCAAGGGTTAGAACAATATTTGAACAACAGCTTTGACTTTCTGAGCTTTTAGCTGATGATGTGTTGGTCTCAGTTTTGAGCACTGTATATCTCTTCTTTCAGAATAGCAGAATGCCTTGGGAGATATGTTTGCTCAGATGTATATGATGATAACTTCGTTGTTTCAAGCGTATAACAGTTATTCATTCTTTTGTGTTCGTTCGTATCCAGATATTCAAAGGTTAGGGATATATATATATATATATAGCTTTCTAAAGTATATCCGTTGATATAAATCCGTTGAGCAAGATTCCATTCCAACGGGATGATGTGTTTGAAACACACGATCCGAATTTTGCGCTAGTTTGAAGATCTCTGACGACTTGATATTTAAATACATTATCCGTTAGTATTTAAATATATCTTCCCAAACGGGACTTTGACTTAGTGAATAACAAAGATTCCTTCTTGTCCTGTTTGGATGCTATATGGAATGATAGCTGTATTGTCGATTCGAGACAGCTTCCATACTTAGTCTTTATAAGACTCCTTTGCTGTATGATTGATTCTGTATGCTGGGGCTACGAGAAGTCTTCGATACAGGTTGATATCTTTTATCAGCTTTTCGATACAGCTTGCTGTATGCTGGAATGGCATATTCTCAAAACATTCTGTCATGATCTTTTCGATACATGGATTGTTTGTCCTGACAATCTCGATACAGGGATTGTTATCCCAACAATAAGTAAGAATACGACCAATGTAATCTTACCGTCATAACCTCACCAATTCGCGACAATCCTCATCAAAGTAATCCTCACCATATTCCACATCTCGTATTCTCAAAACACACTGAATCGTACACAAACATTTGTATAGTATCCCATACAATACCCAAGATTCTCAAAACATCATCATAACTCACTGATACGAAATATTTGTTGGAAATAAAACGTAGTGGAAGCGAAGTTTGGGAAAGTTGATAATAGCATTTTACGCATCCACGAGCTTAAGATCTATTTAGGCATGCTAATTAATTAATTACTAAGACTAATAAGCAATTTAAATATTATTTATTATTTATTAAATAAATATGTTGGTTATTAAAATATCCTAATCTAGATCTAAAAGATCATAGGATATTACCTTTGAAGTGAATTGGTTGCTTTCGTCTTGATCACCTTGTATTTCTACCTTTAGACCTTCTAGAGTATGATCCGCCTTAACCCAGACATTGTTTGGGCAACGAGCTACCGGATCTTGCTTGGACACAATATGGATCGGCCGAAATTCCCTTTGTATGTGGTCCCTGAATTTTTCTTTGCTTTCTAGTATTTTATGAACACTCTTAGCAAATTAATGTGTTATCTAAATTGTAGAATCAAAGACACAAGTCTAGATCTACAATTAAACACAAGAGGAAAAATTTGATCTCACAACCTTGCAAAAGGAGTACAAAATCGCCCCCCCTATTGTCCTATTTATAGGCTCTTGGACTACTACTAGGGATCTTAAGGAGGATTATGGAAGGACTCCCAATAGATTTCATCTTACCATATTAGGACTCTTCCTAATATAATGAATCTATTAATCAACTTAGTCGACTAAAAAGTTGATATTGCACTTCCTACCAAAATCCCAAATTATGAAATTGGGCTCCTTATTAAATATATTAGTTCCCTTGTTTAAGATATTGAATGTCTATTAATTAATTATAAGCTACTGACAGCTTTAATTAATTAATATCTTATCTAAGAGTAGTACCACTCGAACCTTATTATTATATCGGAATTAAATCCACCTGCAGGGTTTAATATAATAATCATTATCGAGCTCCTCAAGGAGGCATCATCAACCCGCACGAGTCGGGACATGATTTCTAGTAATAACAATTACTGTAGTATAAATAATATTATTGCCCAAGATACGAGGCTTATTGAGTCGATCATTTTGACTCTAACCCATGGTAAATCAAAGCAATAAGTATTATAAATACACAACTAAATATTATATATTTAGAATTAAGAAATAATAATTATCCGAGATTTACGCTTTTCTTACAGTCAGTACAGAAGACGCTATCTCACCTCGATCCAGTTCAACGTATGCAAATACGCTAATGTATGCTAATAGTCAAAACCAACTAATCTCAAGCATACACTACAACCTTTTATATAATTTGTCTAATAATTATATAGGTTGTTGTTGGGAAAACACTGTTGTTTTGATAATAGCCAAACAGCAAACAGCATACAACAAATAGTCAAAAGCCAAACATACAGCAAGTAGCAGTCCCAAAGACAATCATCCAGCAAGGTGTCAAGTGCCTCAATCATACAGCACAAGCATAAAGTGCCATCATACAGCTAGAAGCTCATAAGTCGGTATGATACCAAGTATGGAAGCTGTCTTGAAACATTCATACAGCATCTTTCCATACAGCAGCCCTAAGATAGCTGTTAGGCGTATTTTTATGCGCTTGTTTATCATTATTTTATATCCATCTTGAGCCTAAATCTGCATAAATGAGCTTTTAATGCACTATTCTTATATGTTTTACAGGAAATTGGAGTCCGGAAGCTCGAGCAGCGAAAAGCGCGCAGCGGTTTTGGCACAGGGCCGCGGCACAAGGGAAGCGGGCCGCGGCACACGCAGGTGACCAGCAAGCGCCGAAACCACTATACCGTGAGCCGCGGCACAGCTTAAGTGAGCCGCGGCCCAGGAGGAAAATATGCGCCCAGGCATCCGGCGCTGAGCAGTAGGGGCCGCAGCACAGATTAAGTGAGCCGCGGCCCACAGGGCGGTTTTGGCTGAGCCTTCCGCGTTTCTTCGCCGTTTTGGAGCCTATTCTCGACCTAATCACACATACGCATTTTGAAGGCTCATAAAAGTTATAAATAAGGATGGAAGGGCTGAAAACAAAGGGGGGATTAACTCGGAGATCCAAAGGAAGGGCATCGATAGATAGAGAGAAGAACACGAGGAGGAGATTTGTGGGCGACGACAAGACCACGGATCCCTACGGTTTTTCTTAAGTTTTTCCACATCTTAGTTTCTAGATCTATTCGAGTAGGGTTGTGATTGTAGCCGATTACATGACGGTCTGATTTATTTATTATTATTTCAATTCATTCGTTATTCATATTGAGTTGGATTTTTCTCACTATTCTTAATGCTTTTTAATTGTCTGGCCAACAGTTGAATTGTTTTGAATGTCTTTATGGATTCGGGAGATGAAATTTAGGCATAGTTCTTGTGAGAATAATCATGATTGTCGTGAGATAGGGATATACTCATGGGAATTGTGAAGCCTATTTGTGGGAATTCTTGAACTGTTTTAGCTATTAATTATCTAATTCGAATAGGGATATATCGAGTTAATAATTCGTAGTATTTTCTATCGACCATGGGAAAGGCTTTAGAATAATTTAGGAATTCCTGGCTTACAATCAATTGAATAAAAGTGAATTGAATTGAATAAATATCATTCCTGATTGTTTGAGGTGAAAATCATAATCCTACGCCCTTATTATTATTATTATTATTATTATTATTATTATTAATTTCTATTTATTTTTCTGCAATTAGTTTAGATATAAATTCCATATAATTGTTCTTCAAATAAAATTGTGAGTTGACTATATTTTGGTACTTAGTGAAATCAGTCCTCGAGGGAATGATATCTTACTTATCACTTTATTACTTGTTGACACCGTGCACTTGCGGCATAGTGTGAGGGATTTCCTCACAACAAGTTTTTGGCGAATACCCCCAAACTTGAGCCTTTGCTTGTCCTCAAGCAAAAATTAATTTTCAAATAAAAAGTATCGTGAATACTCATGCAAGTCCATAGTGCTCAACTTAATCAATACTACCCTGAAAGTCTCAAAGAATAATACGAGTGTCGTAATAGTGAGTCACATCCACGGACATTGATTCCACAAAGTAACTCATTTCAGTCCTAATCAATCGTTCATGAAGAAGATCAAGCTCAAAGATTAACAAGCGTGAATTTAATCGACCGCCAATATGAAGGGTTAAATTAAACAAGCCAACTCGCCCAGTCCCATAATCTAGTGGCAAAAATTTAAGAGTTTCATTGTCAAAATTAATCCTCGGATAGTATTCCCGTATGTATGATCAATAATATAGATTCGAGTTAACCACTAGGTTCGGATCTCGGGATGTTTCATCAGGATAATCCTAGGGTGGATTTCCATTCTCATATATTGGGGAACCGTTTGACGTAAAAGACACTCATGGGGCACATGGATGCTTCTAGTTACTAAGTCCCCCTCTACAGCGGAGAAAAAACTCGAATAGCAATTTCTCGCATGTCCGATTCAAGGTCGCTGTTTTACGTGAGAGTAAACAACGGGTCACGCGAATACCCCCGGTTACTAGGCTCCCCATCATCGGCAGATGCGAAATTTCTAAACAATTAGTCTATTCAGGGTTGTCGTTTTACGCGAGAGTAAACAACGGGTCACGTGAATACCCCCGGTTACTGGACTTCCCATCATAGAACAAACAATATCTCGACTGTTACTTGGGAAAAACTATCCGATTCTAAACTCAATTTAAGTGCCCACAAGACTTATGTTACTGGACGACTAGCTATGCAAAAGTTTAACCAAACGTACAAATGGTGATTTGAAAACACGTATGTCTCCTTTCTTATCTGCTAAGATTTCTACAAAAACGAAAAAATTTCGGACCTAAATGAATACTCAACGGAAACAGAAATCGCTGACTGCAACTCGACCACAAGTCAACCATTTCTTCCAAGAGACATCAGTATCGTAACATCAGTTTTACACACGGAAGCACGAAAAATTCACGAAAAAATCACGTTTTTAACCATCGACACCACACAAGAAAAATAAATCAATGATAAAATCGCAATTTATAACCAAGAAAAATTAAGAAATTAATGCATGCTTCAATCTATTCCACTACACATAATATCATCAACAATAAAACTCATGTGAAAATAAAAGAGATAAGGAAAAGTGAAACTTATTCCAAATGTCTTCTTGTGAGCCAGCACATGTCCGAGTGGAATCATCTGCCAATCCATACTTCAAATAATGCTCAACATCACGAGGGACTCCCAAACTTAGTCTCTAGTCATGAAATAATAATAGACATTAAATCAAGAAAGACTAGAATATGAAGAATAATAACTCATTGGGGTTATAAAGAAATATTAGAGAAATAAGGGCCAACAAGAATACACGAATCCAAACGAAATAACAAAACAAAGAAAAAAAATATTAACTAAATATCAAATAAAAACAACTAATTAGAAAGCAAGTAAAAATGATTGGTTGCCTCCCATCAAGCACTCTATTTTATGTCTTGAGCACGACGTGGCAAAAAAGAATTTAACGTGGCTTCTTTCTAGGGAGATTGCCAAATGCCCCCTTCTTGCAATCTATAAGCCTCTTATTCCACAAGGGAGACTTTGGTTCATGCCCGGTTGCCAAAAATAATGAGTAAGAATAATTATGCGGGCAACCAAAAAATGATGGAAGGATATAATAATGATAAGGCATGAAGAAATAAGCAGAGTTCGAATGGGTAAATAATAATGACTTATCATGCACAACCTCATTAGAACTCAAAGAATCAGCCTCAACAAAATCACAAGTAATGGGGTCAATCTCTCCCATTATGGATTTAGGAAAAATTATGCGTGGCACCGTTAATAAAATTTTTGGCACAAAAGTGTTCACCTTATGAGTCGAAGTTTGATGACAATTTAATGAAATTTCTTTGGAAACATCATCAATGATAACTTCTTCTACAAGCTCATCACATTTTATGTAATTATTAGGTGCTGGGGGATCGACCCTAAAACTCGGCATGTCTTTTTTCTCAACCTCCCCCTCAACTTCACTACTAAATATATGGACTGGAAAATAACCATAGTGAATCTCAAGACCACGACTCGCACATTTTCGCTCAAGAGGGGTACTATCAGGATTTTTGAGAGTATCTACATATTGTTCAAGCATGGTCTTTTGTTTTGGGGGAGGGGGCTGACTGGCCCTACTAGGCAAATTATTAAGATCTCCGAAATTTATGAAATGCCAAGGGTCACAATAATTAAAGGAAAACATAATGAAGAAATGAAAATATAGAGAATAAAAAAGAAAAACTTCAAATTAAAATTAGAGTCGCTTGGTATTGATATTAGCGAAAAATCAATCCCCGGCAAAGGCGCCAAAAACTTGTTGTGAGGAAATCCCTCACACTATGCCGTAAGTGCACGGTGTCAACAAGTAATAAAGTGATAAGTAAGATATCGTTCCCTCGAGGACTGATTTCACTAAGTACCAAAATATAGTCAACTCACAATTTTATTTGAAGAACAATTATATGGAATTTATATCTAAACTAATTGTAGAAAAATAAATAGAAATTAATAATAATAATAATAATAATAATAATAAGGGCGTAGGATTATGATTTTCACCTCAAACAACCAGGAATGATATTTATTCAATTCAATTCACTTTTATTCAATTGATTGTAAGCCAGGAATTCCTAAATTATTCTAAAGCCTTTCCCATGGTCGATAGAAAATACTACGAATTATTAACTCGATATATCCCTATTCGAATTAGATAATTAATAGCTAAAACAGTTCAAGAATTCCCACAAATAGGCTTCACAATTCCCATGAGTATATCCCTATATCACGACAATCATGATTATTCTCACAAGAACTATGCCTAAATTTCATCTCCCGAATCCATAAAGACATTCAAAACAATTCAACTGTTGGCCAGACAATTAAAAAGCATTAAGAACAGTGAGAAAAATCCAACTCAATGTGAATAACGAATGAATTGAAATAATAATAAATAAATCAGACCGTCATGTAATCGGCTACAATCACAACCCTACTCGAATAGATCTAGAAACTAAGATGAGGAAAAACTTAAGAAAAACCGTAGGGATCCGTGGTCTTGTCGTCGCCCACAAATCTCCTCCTTGTGTTCTTCTCTCTATCTATCGATGCCCTTCCTTTGGATCTCCGAGTTAATCCCCCCTTTGTTTTCAGCCCTTCCATCCTTATTTATAACTTTTACCAGCCTTCAAAATGCGTCTGTGTGATTAGGTCGAGAACAGGCTCCAAAACGGCGAAGAAACGCGGAAGGCTCAGCCAAAACCGCCCAGTGGGCCGCGGCTCACTTAATCTGTGCCGCGGCCCTACCGCCGCCGGATGCACAGGCGCATATTTTCCTCCCGGGCCGCGGCTCACTTAAGCCGTGTCGCGGCTCACGGTACAGTGGGTTCGGCGCTTGCTGGTCACTGCGTGTGCCGCGGCCCGCTTCCCTTGTGCCGCGCCCTGTGCCAAAACCGCTGCTACCGCGCTTTTCGTCGTTCGAGCTTCCGGACTCCAATTTCCTGCAAAACATATAAGAATAGTGCATTAAAAGCTCATTTATGCAGATTTAGGCTCAAGATGGATATAAAATAATGATAAATAAGCGCATAAAAATACGCCTAACAGTAGCCTACAGTATGGAACCTACAGCTACAGCAGCATAAACGCAACATATTGGAAACAACTTACAGGCTGTAAGTATTGAGATCTTCAATACTTATCCAAACAGGACTGAAGACCGTTGGAACGAAATCTACTTTATTCGCTAAAGTCAAGTCCCGTTTGAAAAGAAGTATTTAATTACTAAAAGGATAAAGTATTTAAGTACTAAGCCGACTGAGATCTTTAGACAAGGAGCAAAATCTGGATCTTGTTCTATACAAGGCAATCATTCTGTTGAAACGGATCTATTCTCAACGGATCTATTCCCAATGGATCTATTACAAAGGCTATATATACCCCGAAGTTTGAAGACCAGTCTCTCGAAAATACACGAACATATACAAATATTCGAGATCTGAGAACTGAAAAAAAAAATGAGATATACTAAGATACAATCGTGAACATCTCAAGAACAGAATATCAAGAGCAATCATATTTCTTCAAGCATACTGCCAATCCTAAGAGAAGAAATATACAAGTGCTCAACCTTGAACAAACACATCATCAACTCAAAACTCAAGAAAGTCAAGTTGTTGTTCAACCCTTTTTCTTACATTTGAAAAAATCTATCAGCCCTGTGTGGATTGGAGAAAGCCTTGCCTTTCCTGAATTGTGTGTGATGGATCTGCATTGTAGATGAAGATTTGGAACTGTGTGTGAAGAAGCAAGTCAAGAAGTTAGCTTTGACCAATCTGTGTGAACGGTTGAAAGCGATGGTCTTTGTATCAATCTGTGTGAACGATACAAGGATATGTTTGATTATAGACACGTAGCTGTGTACATAGTGTTTATAATAAATGTTTTACTCCTGTGTGGAGGACCAGTGGACGTAGAGGGATTTACCTCGAACCACTTTAAATACTGTGTTATTTACCTTCTGCCGTTACTGTTTTCATAAACAGTTATTTATATAAGTATACACTGCAAAATCCTGTACGCACCAAGCAAACAGGAGATAAAACCTAGTTGTTGTATTTATATCAACTTATTGTTTGAAGACTTCTGCTACGCACTCCTAACTTGAAAATCGTACAGCTTGTCGCTTAAACTCGTTCCAAGCTGTATTTTGTATACTTATTGGAAAACAAGTGGTATCAGAGCGGTTGATTCTAAAAAGAATCAGCCGTATTTTTAACCGAATCAGATCCTTAAATCACTTATTTCTGAAAACTAATTTATCTTTCCTATTTCCTCACATATGGATACCTCATTAATAAACAAAGTACCTATGGTTCCTATTAACGAGTTTGATGACTGGAGAAACAGGATGAAGAACAAATTCAAGGCCTTCATTGGAGAATCAAAAGCTTCACCCACATCAACAAAGACTGAGTGCCTTCAGGTGGTCACTGACAGTGACTCATCTGATGATGAGATAGAAGATAGAGGCTACATGTGCTCTATGGCCAAAGTTAACGAGGAAAATGAAGACGGTGATGATGATGAGGTAAGCTTTACCTCAACTATTCCTGTAAATACATCTCATACCTTTGAAAATATGTTGAATGAATTTAATAACATTCAAAATACCCATGAGACATTGAAAAGAGAAAACATACAGCTTGAAATTTCTAACTTAGAGCTGAAGGAAGAAAACGACTTGTTGAAGGATAATTACAAAAATATGTCTGTCGACTGCGAAAACAACAAAGTCAATTTATAAAAACTCATGGAGAGCAATCATCAACTTGCTCACGATCTAAATGAGACTAAGTATCATCTCGAAAGCAAGACAAATGATTTGGCCCTACTCGAAGCCAAAGCAAAATCTCTCGAGAAACATGAAGGAGAATTAGAGACAATCTTGAATTCTTTCGAGAAATCCTCTAATAGAATGGAAGAGATCCTAAGCACTGGGCAACATTCTCATGATAAACGTGGCTTAGGGTACAACTCATTTTCTAACAAAGGAAAATCTAGTACGATATTCGTCAGGAGTGAGGAACCCATTCCTGTACCAGAAGAAATCCCGAATGCTGCGAGTACACCTGTTGCACCACGAACAGCAAAGGCTGCCATTCCGCCACCACAGTCATATTCCAGACAGTGGAATCCTCAGACATTTAGACCTGTAATGCATAACCAACAGCAGCATGCTCCCAGATCATATCAACAGCGCCAACAGCCGTTCAGAAAGAAGGTTGTATCCAGATATCAAAGGCCCGTATAGCAATAATTCCAACAATACAGCATGTCTAGATATTGGATACAGGAGCCCCATTATCCATCGAGAAAACAGGTCATAGCGCAGTATCAACAACAGCTTTGGGAATCCAACTGGAGACCTAGGAGGCAAGCTGTAATATATATGAAAATGACTCCACCTCCTAGACGACAATCGTACTGGAATAATAACTATAACTCTTGATTTTACATGCATAATACCCATGATTACTGCAGCTACGTGCTTTCCCCACGTAGACATCGCAAAAACGGACCAAAAGTAACCTACAACAAACCAATTGCTGTCCGGCAAGTTTGGGTACCGAAAGGCACTATCACACCAGGACCCAAATTTACTTGATTTCTATGCTTAGACAATAATTGGGAATGCTACAGCTAGACTCCCTGTAGGTTTTTATGCTTTTATTCATTAATATAAGGGGAACGCTGTAAGACCCAAGAATACAGTATCCACCATTAATTAACTGTACACTCAGAATAGTCAGACAGCACTATAGGACAGAGAAGGCATGAAACCTTCCTACAGCTGACGTGTGCATTAATTAAGGGGGAATACAGTATGACCCATGAATATAGTATTAATCCAAGCATTAATGTAAGTATTAAATCCTATATGTACCTTTTAAGGGAGAACGCTGTATTATTCGCGGATACAGTACTTACACTACAGGACATCAATTATACTTGATAGTTTTATTATATTGTGTATTGCAAACAATTTTAAGTCCACATTCCCTGTTTTAATATTCAAACATTTTTATTATTTAAAAGCTTTGCACGACATCTGGACTTCACTATCTCAAACGACGCGAATTTAAACTCAATTCAATTTTTGCAATCAAACAAGTTTAAGTATCAAGCTATAAGAACTTATCTGCGAATAGTTCATAGGTTCAGTTGTACTCAACTAGATCACACTGTACGATTGTGACTGCGCGCCAATCATAAGTTTAAGTTGTAATACACTTCCCTGTTAGATGTTATTATTTTAGAACTTGCCTGCGAGCAGTTCACTTTTTTTTTAGACTAAATGCTGAAGACCAGATCAAGAAGTCTGCCTCTCTAAATCAAGATATTATCAAAAAGGGGGAAATTGTTTTAGCATAAAGAGGTTTTGGCATCATGAATAAAGAGGTCTTGACATTATCAAAACTGGGAAAATTGTTGGGATAAACAAATCTTGTACCTTGTTTTGATAATTGCCAACATACAGCAAGACTTCGTATAAGTCATCATACAGCAAGTAGGTGTCCCGAAGATGATCGTACAGTTGGAAAAAACTTCCTGTATCTTGCGTTGCCAAACATACAGCAAGATGAAAAATGCTGAACATACAACAAAAGGATAATTGAACATTCGACAGAAGACTAAGAAGAAAGCCTCTCTAATCAAAGATATTTAAGAGGTTTTGGCATCAAGGATTTGTCATCATCAGGATTTGGCATTATCAAAATGGGGGAAATTGTTGGAAAAAACACTGTTGTTTTGATAATTGCGAAACAACAAACAGCATACAGCCAATAGTCAAAAGCCAAACATACAGCAAGTAGCTATCCCGAAGACAATCATACAGCAAGATGTCAAGTGCCTCAATCATATAGCAAAGGCATAAAGTGCCATCATACAGCTAGAAGCTCTTAAGTCGGTATGATACCAAATATGGAAGTTGTCCTGAAACATTCATACATTATCTTTCCATGCAGCAGCCCTAAGATAGCCTACAATATGGAACCTACAGCTACAGCAGCATAAATGCAACATATTGGAAACACCATATAGGCTGTAAATATTGAGATCTTCAATACTTATCCAAACAGGACTGAAGACCGTTGGAACGGAATCTACTTTATTCGCTAAAGTCAGGTCCCATTTGAAAAGAAGTATTGAACTACTGAAAGAATAAAGTATTTAAATACTAACTCGACAGAGATCTTCAGACAAAGATCAAAATCCGGATCTTGTTCTATACAAGTCAATCATCCCGTTGGAACAGATCTATTCTCAACATATCTATTCCTAACGGATCTATTCCAAAGGAAATATATACCCCGAAGTTTGAAGATCAGTCTATCGAAAATACATGAACATATACAAATATTCAAGATCTGAGAACTGGAAAAAAAACTGAGATATACTAAGATACAATCGTGAACATCTCAAGAACAGTATATCAAGAGCAATCATAGTTCTTCAAGCATACTGCCAATCCTAAGAGAAGAAATATACAAGTGCTCAACCTTGAACAAACACATCATCAGCTCAAAACTCAAGAAAGTCGAGCTGTTGTTCAACCCTTGTTCTTACATTTGAAGAAATCTATCAGCCCTGTGTGGACTGAAGAAAGCCTTGCCTTTCCTGAACTGTGTGAGATGGATCTACATTGTAGACAAAGCTTTGGAACTGTGTGTGAAGAAGCAAGTCAAGAAGTTAGCTTTGACCAATATGTGTGAACGGCAGAAAGCGACGATCTTTGTATCAATCTATGTGGACGATACAAGCATTGGTTTGATTATAGACGCGTAGTTGTGTACGTAGTGTTTATAATAAACGTTTTACTCCTATTTAGAGGACCAGTAGACGTAGAGGGGTTTACCTCGAACCACTTTCAATACTGTGTTATTTACCTTCTGTCGTTACTGTTTTCATAAACTGTGATTTATATAAGTATACACTGAAAAACCATGTACGCACCAAGCAAACGGGAGATAAAACCTAGTTGCTGTATTTACATCAACTTACTGTTTCAAGACTTCCGCTACGCACTCCTAACTTGAAAATCGTACAACTTGTCACTTAAACTCTTTCCAAGCTGTATTCTGTATACTTATTGGCCAACAGTTGTGAACTATTATATTATTTTATAAGGTACCGATTAATGTGATCTTCCGTGTGACACCAACACACCACATTATCTACAATATAAAATAATTAGACATTTCATTTGCATAACCATAACGTGAATAAATATCCAAAAAATGTGATTAAATGTAATTAATATTCTCATAGGTAGTTTCAGGGAAATAAGGTAATACAAGCATAAAGTATGCTTTGCACTATACAACCCTAACAATCTCCCATTTATACTCAAAGCATGCTTTTAAGTATACTACTCTATTACATAGTCTCTCATTTCTCCCACTTATACTCAAAGTAATGCTACCATACACCGTAATCCCATTCCTTCCACATGCCTTTCAAAAACTTTTGAGGGTAGGCCTTTCGTGAAAGGGTCAGCAAGATTATTTTCCGATGCAACCCTGACTACAACTACGTCTCCATCCTTTACGAAGTGTCGTATGATGTGGTACTTTCGGTTGATATGTTTACTTTCCTTATGGGCTCGTGGTTCCCTCGAATTTGCGACTGCACTAGTATTATCACAACAAAGTGTAATACCCTTTGGCAAATTAGGAATCAGATCTAAGTCCTGCAGGAAGTACTTGAGCCACACCGCCTCCTTGGCTGCCTCAAAGGCTGCCACGTACTCGGCTTCATGGTAGAGTCCGAGATGTATTTCTGCTTCAACACTCCTCCAACTAATGGCTCCACCTCCCAGGCTAAACACATAACTCGAAGTAGACTTGGACTTTTCTTTGTCCGATGAAAAATCTGAGTCAGTGTAACCCACCGGACATAGGTCGTCTGATTGATATACAAGAATGTACTCCTTAGTCCTTCTCAGGTACTTGAGTAAATGCTTGACAGCAATCCAGTGTCCTGGTCTTGGGTTTGACTGATATCTAGCATCCATGCCTACGGCATGACAGATATGTGGTCTAGTGCAAAATATAGCATACATGAGGCTTCCCACAGTTGATGCATAAGGGACCATCTTCATGTCATCTATCTCCTTTTGTGTCTTGGGACACATATCCTTATATAGTTGAATTCCATGTCTGTAAGGGAGAAAACCTTTCTTGGAATTCTCCATGCTAAACCGCTTTAGCACTGTATCGATGTAGGATGCCTGGGATAAGCACAACATCCTTTTCTTCCGATCACGAAACATCCTGATTCCAAGGATGTGTCCTGCTTCTCCCAGATCCTTCATATCGAACTGCTCAGATAGACATACCCATACGTCTGACAATTCCTACACGTTGTTTCCAATCAGAAGGATATCGTCTACATACAGTACAAGAAACACCAACACATTTCCATCGTATTTCTTATACACACAACTCTCACTCGGACATTGGACGAATCCAAATGACTAGATAACCTCGTCAAAATGAGTGTTCCAAGATCTAGATGCTTGCTAAAGTCCATAAATGGATCTCTTAAGCTTGCACACCAAGTGCTCTTCTCATTCAGCAATGAATCCCTCTGGTTGGCGCATATAGATTTCCTTGTCCAGACTCCCATTCAAGAATGCAGTCTTGACATCCATTTGCTAAATCTCCAGATCCAAATGCGTAGCTATAGCTACAAGAATCCGGATTGACTTAAGCATGGCTACCGGCGAAAAGGTTTCATCATAATCGATACCCTCTTTCTGAGTGTAACCTTCCACAACAAGCCTCGCTTTGAAGGTTTCAACATTCCCGTCACCTCCTTTCTTTCGCTTATAGAACCATTTACTGTAACACCCTCGATATATTCAGGAATATTACAGCGTCGTAAATCCTATACATAAGAATTTACAAGGCTGAAGAAATGAATAGACAATAACAGATACCAATATATGGAAGTAATTGAAATAAAATACAACAGTTCTGGCCAATACTGAAAATACAAACGTCCAAATGAAGAATATTAATACATAACTAAATCCAACATCACAAACGACGATGTACTCGAGTACTTATTAAAACAACACACCAACAGACAATTAAACCCAGCCAAAACATCACTCTACACCCTCGTCGTCATGCATCTCCAGTGGTTGTTTTCCTGCTCTCCTGGATCCTGAACATAAACAAATGTTCACCCCCGAAGGGGTTAGCACAACGATGCTAGTACAAGTACCACAACATATTATTCAACGATTCATGAAGGACAATACTAACATAAATGATAAAATACTAACGAGTATCTTCCTACGAAAAATTCATAAATATCATACACAAATGATAATCACAACATGATATCACAACATACACATGGTAATTCCAATGATCCAGCGTTCACTGTCTAGATCCCATGATAACCCTATCAGACCAACCCGTGGTGGGAAAACCTGTCCGATGATACAGCGCACGCTAGCATAGATCCCCCGATGATCCCGTCGGACCAATACGAGGTGGACATAAAACAATGACATATATGCACGACAATATGTATAACATCAATACGTAAAACAATTAAAGTACTTGCCTCGAATTGATGACAAGAAATAATACTCCGATAGGTAACAATACACTCGAAGGTCACCCCCTCGATCTATCACATTGTAAAGCTCGAACCTTAAATAGAAGAAATAACATAGAGTTTATCTCACATCGAGTAAATAACGTATGAACATCTAACATCCTAAGTTACGACCGAAAGTTCAACAAAACGTAACTTATCTGATCTGCATAATGTACGTTACATACCAACCATAGTGTACGTTAAGTATGCTCGTTAGCGTACGTAAGCTACAAATCCTGGCGTACGTTAATCATGCATTAGACAGTACCTCTCTGATCAGATGACTGACTCGTCTGATGATATAATGTACGTTACGTACCCAACATAGCATACGTACGTAAGCTACAGAGCCTAGTGCATGCTAAACATGCATCTGACAGTATCCTCCCTGATCAAACGACAGACTCATCGTACGAAATTCTCAGTGTTTAACGTACGTTATCTTCATACATGTTACACTCATGCAAACTTGAATGATCTAATGATGTTCAATGTCTTCCAGCTTCAAGGATAAGCATATCATCACGATGTCATACTCTAATCTTTATTACTAATTCTCTTACGTAGTTCGGGTAATCTACGGTTCGTACACTAGTTATCAATATCATCAATATATTCCAACTTCATCATGAAGATTAATTTACCAATACAACTTCAATCCTATGTTGATCCTTCATCTAATTCCATTTAGCAAAAAGTGATACCAATACCTCATCTACGATCATTATGGCAACACCATTTTAATACGGATTATCAATCTCAGAACACTACTCTTATCATTTGACGTAACAAGATTTCAACTATGGTGTTCTCAACAATGATAACTTCATAATCATCCCAACTTCTAAACATGATGTTTGGTTGAAGTAAGTCATCTATGGAACTTAATATCCTTGGTAGAATGATCATAACATCCTTAAGAACACGAATCCAAGGTTGGAGATAGCATAACATACCTTAAGATGAAGAAAATTTTGAGACAATAGGTAGAATCCAACTCCGGTTGCTTGTGTGCCAATCCAAGATGTTTCTCCACTTCAATGATCAAGCATAAGTGATATTCGATCTCCAATGATCAAGTATAGGTGGTCTATGGGTGTTTATGTAGAAGGGGAGGCTCTCTGGACTTCAAAGAAGTGAAGTACAAGTGAAGAAAATGTAGAGAAATGAAATGGGGTGCTGTCCCATTTATAATGTTTACCGACTTTACGTACATTAGCCTTCACGCATAACGTACATAACCCTTTTAGCGTAAGCTACCTGTTCTTCTTAGCGTACGCTATCGTCCAATGATAGATTACTGTCTCGATCTGTACTCGCTTAAATACGCTACACCATCAAGTTACGTACGTAAGCAACACCCATTAGTGTATGCTAGTTACATACCTTAGCATACGTTAACCCCCGTTGACCCCAAAACTGTCCAGGTTCATCCGTAGAATCTTATCCGGACCCATCGACCAGCTGGCACATGTGCTAGCTGCCTTGCTCCATTATTGGCTGCCTTACGTACGCTACGCTTCATTCGTAACGTACGCTAACCTTGAAAAATAATGTATGTTATGCTTTCCTCTTAGCGTACCTTACCACGTACTTGCATGTGAAAATTTACATGTTGATATTATCATGCACATGGATATGAATATGAGAAAAGTCATACTTCAATTATTGATATCATACATTCGAATAATACAGGGTTCAATACAGATGAAATAGTCAACAATTAATCCGGATATTACATACTCTCCTTCTAAAAAGGAGTTTCGTCCCAAAATTCAAGACGAAATAAATGTGGGTATCTGGATTTCATGCTATCCTCCGTCTCCCAAGTGGCTTCTTCCACTCCGTGGTGTGACCACTGAACCTTAACCAAAGTGATCGGTTTATTTATCAATTCCTTAACTCGACTTTCGAGTATCTTGATCGGTCTCTCTTTAAATGTACCGTCCTTAGTGACTTCGATCTCGCCGAAATCAATGACATGACTGGGATCTGGTATATACTTCCGTAACTGGGATACGTGGAACACGTTATGAACATGGCTCAGCGATGGCGGTAATGCCAACCTGTATACCAACTCTCCAACTCTCTCAAGAATCTCGAACGGTCCGATATATACTTCCCTCTCGTGTCTGTACGATCAACTCTGGTTCTGTCCCGATCAAGTCTGACGAATCATCCCAACATAGGGGTGATCTGCACCTCCTCCCGTATAATGCCTCAACGGTGCCATCTTGATGGAAGCATGCCAACTATTGTTGTAGGTGAATTCAATCAACGGTAGATGAACTTCCCAATCAGTCGACCAATCTAAGGCACAAGCCCTCAGCATGTCTTCCACTGTTTGAATAGTCCTCTCAGACTATCCGTCTGTCTGTGGATGATAAGCTGTGCTGAAGTTCAATTCGGTTCCCAAGTCCTTATGAACTGCTTTCCAAAAATGAGACACAAAGCGATCGTCTTGGTCCGAAATAATGGTTTTCGGCGTACCATGCAACCGGACTATCTCTGCAATTAATACTCGTGCCAACTTCTCTGGTCCCTAAGTGTCCTTTATGCCCAGAAAATGAGCCGATTTGGTTAGACGGTCAACTATAACCCAAATCATGTTCATTCCTGTTCTGGACCTCGGCATATTAGTGATAAAGTCTATCGATATGTCCCCCCACTTCCATTCAGGAACCGAGAGTGGCTTCAGCATTCTGGTAGGTCGTTGATGCTCGATCTTAACCTGCTGACAAATCAAACATTTCGAGAGATAATCCACTACATCTTTCTTTATGTTTCCCCACCAAAAATTCTGCTTCAGATCCTTATACATCTTACTGGTGCCCAGATGGATGGAATAAGGCGTACTGTGAGCTTCCTTCAGAATTGTCTGCTTCAAAACATCGACACCGGGAACACAAAGTCGGCTCTGGAATCTCAAAACTCCATCATCATGAATTACAAATCCTGGGGCTTTTCCTTTGATTACTTCATCGCGTAACCGAATCATCAGAGGATCATCTAATTGCTTAGATTTGATTTCTTCGGTTAATGATGAAGTTAATTCCATCACACACAGTTGTCCTTGGACTCTTTGCAACCATATTTTAATTCCTTCACGAATAAATTCCCGTTGAATGCTTGTCTGGGAGGTGAGAGTCTCCAGCATTCTAATAGAAACAGGCTTTCAGCTAAGTGCATCGGCCACCACATTTGCTTTACCTGGATGATAAAGAATTTCCAAGTCATAGTCCTTAATCAATTCCAGCCATCTCCTCTGCCGCATGTTCAAACTCTTTCTGTCTGAAGATATATTTGAGACTCTTATGATCCGTGAAGATCTGATAGTGAGTCCCGTACAAATAATGTCTCCAAATTTTCAAGGCGAAGACCATAGCTGCCAGCTCCAAATCGTGCGTTGGATAATTTACTTCATAGGGCTTCAACTGTCGTGATGCGTAGGCGATCACCTTCTCATTCTGCATCAGTACACACCCGAGACCCTGGTTTGATGCGTCACTGTAAACTATGAATCCTCCAATTCCCTGTGGGAGTGCTAAAATCAGTGCCGGCGTCAATCTCTTCTTCAATTCATCAAAGCTAGTCTAGCACATCTCGTTCCACTCAAACTTTTGGGTTTTCTGTAGTAATCGAGTAAGTGGGCAGGTAATTTTGGAAAACCCTTCCACGAACCGACGATAATACCCAGCAAGTCCTAAGAAACTCCTGACTTCCTTCACGTTCTTAGGAGACTTCCAATCCATAACTGCTTCGATTTTCTGGGGATCTACTCGGACTCCTTCTGCTGATACCACGTGACCGAGGAACATTACTTCCTTTAGCCATAATTCACACTTAGAAACTTTAGCATACAATTGTTCGCTTCTCAAGAGGTCCAAAATGATCCGTAAGTGTTGTGCATGCTCTTCCGGGATCTTAGAATAAACCAGAATGTCATCAATAAACACAACCACAAACTTGTTCAAATGCTCTATGAACACTCGATTCATCAATTGCATAAACACGGCAGGTGCATTAGTGAGACCAAACGGCATCACTACAAAATCATAATGTCTGTAACGAGTTCTAAATGCTGACTTTGGGACATCAGATTCCCTAATCCTCAATTGATGATATCCCGATCTCAGATCGATCTTAGAAAATACTGTTGCTCCTTGCAACTGGTCAGACAAATCATCAATCCATGGTAACGGATACTTTTTCTTGATCGTCATCTTGTTTAGTTCTCGATAGTCAATACACAATCGAAGCGATCCATCCTTCTTTCAGACAAAAAGAACTGGTGCACCCCATGGTGAAACACTTGGCTGAATATAGCCTTTGTCCAGTAACTCTTCCAGTTGCTTCTTTAATTCATACATCTCAGTAGGTGCCATACGATACGGCGCCTTAGAAATTAGTGTAGCTCCTAGTTCCAGCTCGATGGTGAATTCTACATCTCTTCGTGGAGGTAGTCCAGGCAATTCGTCAGGAAACACATCTGGAAATTCGTTCACAACAGGAATGGATGAAAGTTCTACTTTTCCGTCCTTCTTATTCATTGCGTAACACCAGTATCCAGTACAGCCCTATTTTAGCAGTTTGACAGCTTTCATTGCTTTGATCATCTTTCCCGAGCTTCCTGGTCTCCATCCCTCGAACAATATTTTGGAACCATCATCAACTATTATCGAGATATTCCTCTTCTGATAGTTTACAATAGCTCCATATCTATTAAGCCAATCCTCTCCGAGAATCAGGTCGTCTCCTTGCATTTTTATCACGATCATATTTGAGGGCCAATCCCTACCTCCAATTGATATGGGAAAATCTCTAGTTTCTAAGTTTCCCACAATTATTTCTCCACTCGGTAAGCCCACAACATAAGGTTCACAATTATGAAAACTAGAAATGTTTAAACGATTTACACAAGACAAAGATATAAAAGAATGTGTAGTCCCTGTATCGAATAAAACGCTAGCTGGTTGTGAAAGGATCTGAACTGTACCTGATGCGACAGCAGCATTCTGATCGTCTGTCCTCCTCATTTCATATAGGTGTGGAGGAACGTATCTGGCACTCGATGTCCCCTTTCGGTCAAACTGCCCTCTGCCTCGTCCTCGACCGAAATTCTGGGGCAGCTGAACACTTCGCTACGTCTGTTGAGTACTCGCCTCTTTCTGAGCTGGCTGCGATGAACGAGCTCTAAAATATTTTGCAACCTCTTCACAGAACACCGCATGATGTCCCTCTAGACCACAATCAAAACAAGTCACGGCATGAAGGGGCAATTTTGTCGATAGTGTCCCATCTGACTACAGTTAAAGCACTTCCTTGTCACATCCGTCGTGGTTGATACTGCTCCGAAGTTCTTTCTGCTCTTGGATGGGTGCGGAGGTTTTTTGAATGAATGAAATAATGATTGGGCCTTGCGGGGCCCACTTCTCTTGTGCTCTGTGAAACTACAAGAGACTTTCTGCTTCGTGGATTCTACAAACTTTTCCATCGCTGCTTCTTTGATTTCATACGACAACGCTTTATCCTGATATTAACGGAGAGTGGTACATTCGAAACCAGACATGTACCCCTGAATCTCTGGTTTCATTCTCATATCAAAATGGATCATCATTTCCGCATTTGTTCTGACCAGATGTCAACAAACGCCAGCTGCTGGTTAAACATCTTAATCGCCTAAGATACTGGCACATCCGAAGGCTGCGCGGAGAAAAACTCCCAAACTTTGGATTCCCTCACTGGACGAGGGCAGTACTGAGCTTCCATCATCAATTTAAATTCTCCCCAGTCGGCATCATGATCTATAGGCCGGATGGCTTCCCACCACTCGGATGCTTCCCCTGTCAGAAAGTATTGGGCTATGGGAACACTCCGGTCGTCTGGGCAGTTAATCCCTGCAAACACTTTCTCCGGCTCTCTAATCCAATGATCCCACGTCGGCGTCTCCGAGAAACCATCAAACTTTGGTGGATGTATTTTCGCCACCTCCTGGAGCCATCGGTCTCCTCGATTTCCCAAGTCTGGGATGCCTTGCTATCTCTCTCCATGTTGCAATCCGACTGCCACCTGCATCCGGTCCACAACCTGAGCAAACTGAGTCATCTGGTTGACCACTTGACGAAGGATTTCAGGAACAGCAGGTTCTGGTTCATTGTTAATATATTCTTGTGGCTCGTCTGAGCTGTGGCTGGCCGGATTAGAAGGCGAAGCTTCTCTTTCGGCATTCCTTCGTCCGCGTCCGGGACCGCGACCACATCTACGTCCTCCTTTCAACATACTGTAAGCATAAATACTCAATATACAGGAAACAATATCGTTCTAATGTTCAAGTATAAAGAGGTATAACATGTAAAGGACGAGATAGAGTTCAGAGACTTACAACCACCGCTCGCACGAAGACGTAGGCAGTACAGTGATGTTATTCACGGCCGGTTACCTCAAAAGACATATACGATTTTCTATAACACCCCTATTTTAATCCCAACGTCCAAGATATCCATAATCTTACCTCCGATACCATATTCTGTAACACCCCTGATATATTCAGAAATATTACAGCGCCGTAAATCCTTTACATAAGAATTTACAAGGCTGAAGAAATGAACAGACAATAACAGATACCAATATATGGAAGTAACTGAAATAAAATACAACAGTTCTGGGCCAATACTGAAAATACAAACGTCCAAATGAAGAATATTAATACATAACCAAATCCAACATCACAAACGACGACGTACTCAAGTACTTATTAAAACAACCCAACAACAGACAATTAAACCCGGCCAGAACATCACTCTGCACCCTCGTCGTCATGCAGCTCCAGTGGTTCTTTTCCTGCTCTCCTGGATCCTGAACATAAAAAAATGTTCACCCCCAAAGGGGTTAGCATAACGATGCTAATACAAGTACCATAACATATTATTCAACGATTCACAAAGGACAATACTAGCATAAATGACAAAATACTAACGAGTCTCTTCCTACGAGAAACTCATAAATATCATACACAAATGATAATCACAACATGACATCACAACATACACATGGTAATTCCTATGATCCAGCGTTCACAGCCTAGATCCCAAGATGACCCCATCAGACCAACCCAAGGTGGAAAAACCTATCCGATGATCCAGCGCACGCTAGCATAGATCCCCCGGTGATCCCGTCGGACCAACACGAGGTGGATATACAACAATGACATATATGCACGACAATATGTATAACATCAATACGTAAAACAATTAAAGTACTTGCCTCGAATTGATGAAAAGAAATAATACTCCGACAGGTATCAACAAAACGTAACCTGTCTGATCTGTATAACATACATTACGTACCAACCATAGCGTACGCTAAGTATGCTCATTAGCATACGTAAGCTACGTATCTTAGCATACGCTAATCATGCATTAGACAGTACCTCTCTGATCAGACGACTGACTCGTCTGATGATATAATGTACGTTACGCACCCAACGTAGCGTACGTTAATTATGCCCGTTAGCGTACGTAAGATACAGAGCCTAGCGCATGCTAAACATGCATCTGACAGTATCCTCCCTAATCAGACGACTGACTCGTCGTACGAAATTCTCAGTGTTTAACGTACGTTATCTTCATACATGTTACACTCATGCAAACTTGAATTATCTAATGTTGTTCAATGTCTTCCAACTTCACGGATAAGCATATCGTCATGATGTCATACTCCAATCTTTATTACTAATTCTCTTACATAGTTCGGGTAATCTACGGTTGATACACTAGTTATCAATATCATCAATATATTCCAACTTCATCATGAAGATTAATTTACCAATACAACTTCAATCCTCTGGTGATCCTTCATCTAATTCCGTTTAGCAAAAAGTGATACCAATACCTAATCTACGATCATTATGGCAACACCATTTTAATACGGATTATCAATCTCAGAACACTACTCTTATCATTTGACGTAACAAGATTCCAACTATGATGTTCTCAACAATGATAACTTAAGCATAATCTGTAATATCCGGGGATAATTTTTTTTTTTTTTTTTTTTTTTTTTTTTTCGTGTTACTGTTGAGTTGTACGTATTCATTTGGAATTGTACAAGTGTTGTTGTTTTGGACTGATACAATGTATATTGTATTGGAATATTTCGGGATCGAAATATTATACTTGTCGTCGGGTTGGTTTCGTCGTTTGAATGTTGGTTGGAGAGTTTGGATTTTTTGGCTAAGTTCATAGCCTTAGCGTACGCTACGGGTGTAGTGTTACGTACGCTAACGTGTTGCCATTACGTACGTTATGCCTGTAAGGTTACGTACGTAAGGCTTGGTAGGTGGCAGGAACCTTCCTCGTAGTCGCTTTCGGTGGGTCGAGCATCTTCCGATCGGATCTCACTATTGCGATCAGCGGACCCTTACGTACGTTAAGAGGTGATCTCTACGTACGTAATATAGGACCTGTTAACGTACGTAATAAGTCCTTATTTACGTACGTTAAGGCCTTCGTATTTTAGTCCAGTTAGTCCTGGATTTTTCATTACGTACGTTAATGTCTTAGTATAGCGTACGTAATGCCTCTTACGTACGTTAACCATAAGTGTATAACGTACGTAACGAATTGGTCAGTCTATTTATCTTGGTTTCGTCTTTCATTTCCTCACAAACCAAAACACATTTCCTCTCCCTAGAATCGTCCATTTAGACTTGTTATTGATGTTTAGCCTCTTCCAACTCGATCTCGATCATCCTAGCTTGGATTGAAGCTTGGAGTTGGAAGCTTGTTGGTGCTCCTTTGGTGTTTGGAGGCTTCTTCTTGTTCTTCTTTGGTAAGTTCCCTCAATCTCTTGTTCTTCAAGTGATTTTCATGTTTTTGTCGTTGTTTTCTTCGGGTATTGTTTTATTAATGGAGTATATCATGATTCTTCATAGTTTGGATGAACTTTGGATGAAGAACATGTTGGTATAGCTTGAGTATGATTATGCTCTTGATGTTTTAGATTGTTGGGAGGTTTTTAATCATGTCTAGGAAGGATTATGTTAAGATTGTTATATGATTAACATAAGTCTTGAGATGATTATTGTTGTTGGTGGTGTTCTTGAAAGATTTTAACCATTTTAGTAAGGATTCATGATGATTTAGGAGATGATTATCATAATTCGGAAATGGTTGAGTGAATCTTGTTGTTTAATCCGAATTCATGATGTATTGATGAAGGATTTTTGTTTCAAACATCATGGTTATTTGAGTGGATGATGTTCTTGGGGTGATAATGATAATATTGATAATATTATCATTGTAGGAGGATCAATTTGATGATATTGGTGATATTATCACTTTGAGATGTTTGTTTCGATGATTGTTCTTAAATGAATCTTGTTGAATGGATTTCACAAGTGTTAAGAACGTGATGATCATGTTAATTGATCATCGAGGTGTTGGAGGATGTTAGAATTCATAGTTTAGAACTATGATATTCGTTCGTGTGGTGTGATCGATTCGTGTTTGAATCGGGCTTTGTCCTTGTCGTTGTTTTCTATTGATTTTGTGTTTTTGAATGAATCGTTTTCATTCAAGGTTGTTCGAGTGTTTGTCACCGTCGGAGGCGCCGTTCGTGCGTTTCGTGCCGGGCGTTGATCGTGGAAGGACTTTCTCGCCTTCGGTTTGAGGCAAGTTTTATACTTGTCTTGGTCAATGAGATTAAGGTTATCATATATGTGCATGAATGTGTTGTATCATTTCGAGACTTAGTCTCTTCGTGATTTATTGGTATTTGGGGATTGTTTGATACAATACCCTTCGGCGATTATGCCAGTTGTGATTGTTATTCGTTAACAGCCGGTTTAAGGCATTGAGATTCTTGTTGTCGATAGCCGGTTCGCGGTATCGATGTATCGATTATTATTGTTGACGTTAATGTCGTTCTGAGGCATCGTTGAATTGATATTATCGAATTGGAACTATTACTATGATGCTGCATTGGCCGATTGAAGGCGTTTGATATATTTGTTTATCATATCTGTTTCGGTGGTCGGTTTAAGACGCCGGGATATCTATTCTACCGTATCATTGGTTATCGATTGACCGTTCTAAGGTAATCGATGTATTTAATTGGGATTATCAAAGATAATTCCCATCCGTTGTGTCATCGTTATCGATTAACCGTTCTAAGGTAATCGATGTATTTAATTGGGATTATCAAAGATAATTCCCATCCGTTGTATCTTTGGTTATCGATTAACCGTCCTAAGGTAATCGATGTATTTAATTGGGATTATCAAAGATAATTCCCATCCGTTGTGTCATCGTTATCGATTAACCGTTCTAAGGTAATCGATGTATTTAATTGGGATTATCAAAGATAATTCCCATCCGTTGTGTCATCGTTATCGATTGACCGTTCTAAGGTAATCGATGTATTGAATTGGGACTATCAAGGATAGTTTCCATCCGTTGAGTTGTTGTGATCGATTGGCCATTCCAAGGCAGTCGAGGCATTTGAATTGGGACCGCCATGGACGGAGCCCATCCGAGAGTTATTGTTGTCGTATTGGCCGACTCAAGGCAGCACGCTATTATCCTTGTGAATTTGGTAATCTTGGGATTGTTACTGTTGTGATTAATTATGTTTTGGAGACTAGTCTCGGCTAGTGCTCGATGGGTAAGCTTGGGGCTTGAACCTTCGCGGTTGGTTTCCCAACACCTACAGTTCAGTAGGTCACAGTCACTGGGTGACCTCATTGTGATACGGCTTCGTGCCGTGGCTTCGACCCTCATTGTGATACGGCTTCGTGCCGTGGCTTCGGCCCTCATTGTGATACGGCTTCGTGCCGTGGCTTCGGCCCTCATTGTGATACGGCTTCGTGCCGTGGCTTCGGCCCTCATTGTGATACGGCTTCGTGCCGTGGCTTCGGCCCTCATTGTGATACGGCTTCGTGCCGTGGCTTCGGCCCTCATTAATACAGCTTCGGGCTGTTTTGGCTTCGGGCCATTGTGGTGATTGACAGCTTCGGCTGAATGACATTCAGGGTATTATGATGATAAACAGCTTCGGGCTGTTCGGCTGTTAAGGCCATTGTGATGTATCGGTATTCCTGTCGGAGCCTTCGGGCATTGTGATTCGTATCTATTTCAGTGTTTGGCTTGGACTACCTTCGGGTGATGTATTGTTGCGTTCTGTATTGACGATTCGCCGTTGGGCACATATGTTCTAACCTATTGAGCAGGTATTGATCGGATGCCATGGGCATAATATTCCACGAATGCTCGATTCTTACTTTGGTTTGTGAGCATCTCGTACTTCCATTGTTGTACTGTTTATTCTGCCTTTGGATGCATATCATGTTGTGCATGTACTTGATATTCATTATACTGGATGGCTGACCCCGTGAAGGAACATGTTTTCATGTTTTAGGTACTTGCGAGGAGAGAGTTGAGACACAGGGGCATGACGATGGCGACGAGGCATTCGAGCGATACTAGTCCGAGATATTTTGGTGTTCATGTTGGTCAGACAGTTGGAGTACTCCCATTTTTGTTCAGTCGTTGTCATTTTGTATTATCCGAGCAAGGCTCGTGTATGTTGTTGTATTTTATTTTGGCCATGTAGGCCCATCCTTGTCGTTGAAATTCCATATCGGAATAGTATGTCGGACGTCATAGTAAGGGTCTGTGATTTCCTATTTTGGACAGGTTGTTGTATTTAGTCGTGTTCGCCTGGTGGATCACCTGGTGAGGGGTCCACGGCACTGTAATAACCCAATGGGATTTGGGGGTGTTACATAATCATCCCAACTTCTAAACATGATGTTTGGTTGAAGTAAGTCATCTATGGAACTTAATATCCTTGGTAGCATGATCATAACATCCTTAAGAACACGAATCCAAGGTTAGAGATAGCATAACATACCTTAATATGAAGAAAATGTTGAGACAATAGGTAGAATTCGACTCCTGTCGCTTGTGTGTCAATCCAAGATGTTTCTCCACTTCAATGATCAAGCATAAGTGATATTCGATCTCCAATGATCAAGTATAGGTGGTCTATGGGTGTTTATGTAGAAGGAGAGGCTCTCTGGACTTCAAAGAAGTGAAGGACAAGTGAAGAAAACGTAGATAAATGAAATGGGGTGCTGTCCCATTTATAATGTTTACCGACTTTACATACATTAGCCTTCACGCATAACGTACGTAACCCTTTTAGCGTACGCTACCTGTTCTTCTTAGCATACACTATCATCCAATGATAGCTTAATGACTCGATCTGTACTCACTTACGTATGCTACACCATCAAGTTACGTACGTAAGCAACACCCATTAGCGTACGCTAGTTACATACCTTAGCGTACGTTAACACCCATTGACCCCAAAACTGTCCAGGTTCATCCGCGGAATCTTATCCGGACCCATCGACCAGCTGGCGCATGTGCTAGATGCCTTGCTCCATTATTGGCTGCCTTATGTACGCTACACTTCATTCGTAGCATATGCTAACCTTGGAAAATAACGTACGTTATGTTTTCCTCTTAGCGTATGTTATCACGTACTTGTATGTAAAAATTTACATGTTGATATTATCATGCATATGGATACGAATACGAGAAAGGTCATACTTCGATTATTGATATCATAAATTCGAATAATATAGGGTTCAATACAGATGAAATACTCTACAATTAATCCAGATATTACATTTACTCCCAGTGGCTTGTACACCATCAGGTAGCTATACTAGCTCCCACACTTGATTGGAATCCATAGATCCGATTTCTGATTCCATTGCTACTTGCCAAGAGTCAGCATCTTTATCTTGGATTGCCTCCTTATAGGTCCAGGGATCTGATTCATCTTCGCCTGGGATTGAGTCTGAAGACTTTCCCACTCCTATGAATCGTTCCGGCTGATGAACAACCCTCCCACTACAACGAGGCAAATCCTAAGTTGGTGTAAAAGTCTCAAATTCGATACGTGGTGCAGTGTTAGTTGGCGCTTGTACGATTGGTATAGACGGAGTCTCACCGCTCAGCTCTTCCTGAATTATCTCGCTCATGGGCTTGTGACTAATCATATAATCCTCTTCCAGGAATCGAGCATTGGTTCTAACAATGACCTTCTGATCATGGGGACTATAGAACAAGCCACCCTTCGTTCCCTTATGATATCCTACAAACACTCGTACTTTTGTACGAGATGCCAACTTGTCAGCTTCCTTATTCATCACAGTGCTGGAGTACCCGAAATCCGAACATGTCCTAGACTGGGCTTTCACCCACTCCACAGTTCTGTAGGTGTTTTTGGAACTAATTTTGAAGGCACCAGGTTTAAAATATATGCCGCTGTTTCTAAGGCATATCCCAAAACGAATTAGGTAAATCCGAATAACTCATCATTGACCTAACTATTTCTAAAAGAGTTCTATTCCTTCTTTTATCCATACCATTTTGTTGTGGAGTTCCCGGCGCGGTGAGGTGGGACGAAATCCCCTCATTCGCCAAGAAATCCTAAAACTCTCCACTAAGGTATTCGCCACCACGATCAGATCGTAGTGACTTGATACTCTTCCCATGATGCTTCTCCGTTTCATCCTTGAAGTCTCTGAACTTGTCAAAGGCTTCAGACTTACGTCGCATCAAATAGACGTATCCATATCTCGAATATCATCTATAAACGTGATGAAGTATTCGAAACCACCCCTAACCTGGATATTCATTAAACTACATACATCCGTATGAACCAATTCTAACACATTCTGAGCGGTTTCCCTTAGTTTTTTAAACCCTTTTGGTCATCTTACCTTCCAGACAGGATTCACAAATTGGAAATGACTCAACTTGGAGATCATCCAATGGGCCATCATCTACCAATATTTCAATCCTCCCAAGGTTTACATGCCCTAACCGTAAATGCCACAAATATGTTTGGTTTATACTTGAAGGTTCTTTTCTCTTTTTAGGTTTAGACAAAGAGTTAATTGATTTATGCATAGGAGTTTGTGCAGTATTAACGACATATAGTCCATCATTAAAAATACCTTTGCAAATATATTCACCGTTTCTTTTCCTAATAATGGCATCATCATCAAAAGAAACTGAATAACCATCGCATTTTAATTTCGAAACCGAAATTAAATTCATTCTAAAATCCGGTACTAATAATACATTATTGAGGACTAATAATTTATCATTAATCTTCAACTGCACGACTCCCACTGCAAAAGTCATAAGCCTGGAATAATCGCCCAAGTTGATGGTAATATCGCCCGCACTAAGCTGCTTGGTTACCTGAAAACCATGCGAGTCAAAGCAAAAATGATCAGTGGAACCTGAATCAACTATCCACGAAGTGGAAGAACAAGCTGCTAAACATGTTTTGACTACTAGTGCGCGAGACATACCTTTCATAAGAGCAGGGCAGTCCGCTTTAAAATGTCATTTCTGACAGCACTTGTAGCACTTTCCCTTTGGCTTTTTGTTTGCTTCGGGGTGAGGACCTTTTCTTTTCACCTTGAGGGTTGCCACTTGCTTCTGGCCAACCTGCTTTTTCTTCTTTCCCCATTTGGGTTTGGAAGAAGTAGCACCGGTTGCCGCAAGAACCTGATAATAACCTTGTTTGAAGAGACCTTCAGCAGATGGAAGCTCTGTCAGAAGTACCGCCAAAATATATGTCATACGGTTCATATTGTAGTTAAGGCGGAACTGCTCAAAGATTCTTGGTAAGCTGCCCAATATAATATCGACCTGCGACTCCGCATCGATAGTAACCCCCAGTATGCTCAGTTCGTTCAAATGAGACATCATTTCCAGAACATAATCCCTTACTGGGGTCCCTTCAGACATTTAGGTTGTCATCAACACCCTCATTGCATTTTGTCTAGCCGCCTGGTTCTGATGACCAAACATCTCGGTGAGATTTTTCATCATTTCCGCGGCTGAGCCCATCGTCTGATGCTGATGCTGCAATACATTTGTTAGTGAAGCCAAAATGTAACAGCGAGCCATCTCATCAGACTTCTTCCATTTTCGGAATTCATCCAACTCTACAGGAGTGGCATCCGGTTCTGGATCCAGAGGGCTCTCCTCAGTTAAGGTAGATTTATGCCCCTCAGCAGTCAGGACAATGTCAAGATTTCTTTTCCAATCAGCGAAGTTAGTGCCATCAAGTTTGTTTTCTTTGAGAATAACAGCTAGTGGATTGAAAGACATCTGAGATAAAAATTAAAAACATCCATCACATAATGCATAGCAAAATATATCGAAATACCTCAAAACACAATATATATGCTAGCAACCAATACCTCGAAAAATCCATATGCAAGCCACGATCGTGTGGACATTTACACACATTTTTCAAGTAGAGTTTTACGCCTTTAATTTTACTATCTAGTCAACTTACGTTATGAAAAGTAAAATTAATCGTTGGTTCCTCTTGGCCATGTATTAATTAATATAGATTCCGATGGGGAGCTTATTAATTAATATACCTAAGTGTATACCATAATTTAACATCCTTAAAATATTATCTTTTTAATAACAGTCTTATATATGGAGAGGTCCTATCGTAAAAAAATAATATTTACCTTATGTTATTATTTTGAAATTTAAAACTAGTGAACCTATAATTAGCACATCCGATATGGAGGAAAACCCTAATGTCAACGCGCATGCTAATTACTTCACAATTTAAATTAATTATGGAGGCCAATTTGATTTTATTTTAAAAAATGAATCAATATAATCACTTAGTTATTTTAGCCTTAAAGGTTTTAAATTTCTCGTCCTAACATGCAGAAACCATATCATGCATACATTCATACATGTCATACATCAAAAAAATAAAAACCAAAAATAAAGCATGGATAATAATTAAATTATCCAATTATCATGGTCTTCTTCCTTGAGTTGAATCCGAGAAAATCTTCGACTCGATCTCTCCCACTGAATCAAGCATCTCGTCGCTCCTCCCCGGCCGGGCCGTGGATTTCCAAAATTAAAATTTCACTTTTATGCAAAATTAGTTACATAAAAAAAATTAATTTTAAATCCCGACTCTCCAGCGGACGCAACGAACGGCGGCGAAATGGACCGGACCAAAAACTGGACGACCCGACCCGAACCAGCAAACCGGCCCGGACCAGGCTGCCTATGGCTCCTGGCATCATGCTCGGCGCTACTCGGCAGTGTAGTGTCTTGCTTTCGGCGCCGCCATTTCTAAGCGGCCGCCCAACAATCCCGATCCTTACGCTATGTTTCTTCGTGATCCCGTCTTTTCCGAATTCGATTACAATTTTATACAAAATAAACTACATCAAAATTACAGCAAGATTACACGAAAAGTAAAACACCTAGAACTACCCGCGGATTTTCACATGGGAAAAACCATTACATGCCTCAAAACCGGGCCAAACCAACAATTGCATAAAAATAAATAAATAAATAAACCATTCACATAACCATGATAATTGGATCATATCACCTGCAAGAACACATCTAGCAAATAATTCCAACATCAAATTATATGAATATTTAAATTGCTATCAATTAATCACCAAAATTAATTAGAATAGCAAAAAGCCTAAAAATACGGCTTCGATACCAATTGTTGGAAATAAAATGCAGCGGAAGCGAGGTTTGGGAAATTTGATAATAGCATTTTACGCATCCACGAGCTTAAGATCTATTTAGGCATGCTAATTAATTAATTACTAAGACTAATAAGCAATTTAAATATTATTTATTATTTATTAAATAAATATGTTGGTTATTAAAATATCCTAATCTAGATCTAAAAGATCATAGGATATTACCTTTGAAGCGAATTGGTTGCTTTCGTCTTGATCACCTTGTATTTCTACCTTTAGACCTTCTAGAGTATGATCCGCCTTAACCCGGACATTGTTTGGGCAACGAGCTACCGGATCTTGCTTGGACACAATATGGATCGGCCGAAATTCCCTGTGTATATGGTCACTCAATTTTTCTTTGCTTTCTAGTATTTTTTATGAACACGCTTAGCAAATTAATATGTTATCTAAATTGTAGAATCAAAGACACAAGTCTAGATCTACAATTAAACACAAGAGGAAAAATTTGATCTCACAACCTTGCAAAAAGAGTACAAAATTGCCCCCCTATTGTCCTATTTATAGGCTCTTGGACTACTACTAGGGATCTTAAGGAGGATTGTGGAAGGACTCTCAATAGATTTCATCTTGCCATATTAGCACTCTTCCTAATATAATGAATCTATTAATATCAACTTAGTCCACTAAAAAGTTGATATTGCACTTCCTACCAAAATCCCAAATTATGAAATTGGGCTCCTTATTAAATATATTATTTCCTGTATTTAAGATATCGAATGTCCATTAATTAATTATAAGCTACTGACAGCTTTAATTAATTAATATCTTATCCAAGAGTAGTACCACTCGAACCTTATTATTATATCAGAATTAAATCCACCTGCAGGGTTTAATATAATAATCATTATCGAGCTCCTCAAGGTGACATCATCAACCCGCACGAGTCGGGACATGATTTATAGTAATAATGATAACTGTCGTATAAATAATATTATTGCCCAAGACACGAGGCTTATTGAGTCGATCATTTTGACTCTCACCCATGGTAAATCAAAGTAATAAGTATTATAAATACATAATTAAATATTATATACTTAGAATTAAGAAATGATAATTATCCGAGATTTACGCTCTTCTTACAGTCAGTACAGAAGACACTATCTCACCTCGATCCAGTTCAAAGTATGCAAATACGCTAATGTATGCTAATAGTCAAGACCAACTAATCTCAAACATACACTACAACCTTTTATATAATTTGTCTAATAATTATATAGGTTGTGAAATATTATATTATATTATAAGGTACCGATTAATGTGATCTTCCGTGTGACACCAACACACCACATTATCTACAATGTAAAATAATTAGACATTTCATTTGCATAACCATAACGTGAATAAATATGCAAAACATGTGATTAAATGTAATTAATATTCTCATAGGTAGTTTCGGGAAAATAAGGTAATACAAGCATAAAGTATGCTTTGCAGTATACAACCCTAACAATATACCAACACTGACCAATTCGATCCATTGGATAATATCATCAAATATCAACACGATAATCGAGTCCATCCAAAGATAAGAACCAAGAAGGAAATACAAAATATACCTCAAGATACGCAATGCCACGACGAATCATATCAGTCTAATCTGAGATCAGATCAATACAATATATGGACATGGTCCTACAAAAGATTTACAAATGCATACTCACATGACAACATCAATATGCCCACAACAATAACAACAACGTATACTTATCGTAATCCAACGATCCAGCGCGCACAACATAGATTCCCACGATGATCCTATTAGATCAACACATGGTGGATAACCAACAATATACATATGCACAACAAAATCACATGGGTAATCCAACGATCCAGCGCACACAGCATAGATTCCTATGATGATCCCGTCGGACCAATACATGGTGGAAGTACTCATCTAACGATCTAGCGCACACAGCTATAGATTCCCATGATGATTTCGTCGGACCAACACATGGTGGACAAAACAATCACAACACATAACAACATAACCGACATGCCTGACAACAATAATACATGAATGTATCACAACATGATTGACACTAAATGATGCAAATTATTAGAGTAGTTTCCCCGAGTCCTTCGATAGCAATCTTGATGTCAAAAAGCATCACCGACGATTATTCTCAATGTTCGACGATCCAAAATACCACGGACTATAGATAACTCATATCCTCGTCTTTACCAAAATGTATCCTTGATATCCAAGTATACCAATAACAAATGTAAATCATATACATTATGATTAAATTCCCAAAATCAGAAAATAACGTACAATCCCAAATATCCAGAGTTCACAATTATATTCATTGCTATACAAATTATAAATAAATGAAACTGAAACCATTCATTAAGTATTATAAATTGAGCAAGTAATAACTTGCCTCGATACCGATACGATGATAATAAAGCCATTACCAATTCCCTTGCCTTCGTCTACAAGCTCATCGGCCCTGATCAAAGTAATTCGCGAACATCCTCAAACTCGACCGCAACATATTATTCTAATTAACGATCAATCCTCACAACCTATTGTAATAATTGATAAACAACAAGTTCGATAACAGTCAACAATCGATATAACCAATCAATAAACTAAATGGTTCCACAATATCCGATTAAACACTAATTCGAATAACTCAATAATTCAATCACGAATCCATAACCATAATACGATTCCACAAACCGGTAAACATATCAACAATTAATCCAATACATTCGAACATCTAAATCATCACATCACCATCTTCCTCAACAAGCTTCAAGCAACACCAACAATCACAACAACACTTACATATTTGTCATCATACGAAGTAGACAACGACAACAACATCAAGAATCCGAAATGAAGAAAGGGATTACATCAACATACCCCTTCAACACAATCCAAAACCACTACAATCATATCAATACCCATATACCAATAACAACATCAACATAATTCGGAAATCCATCTTACAAGCACGTTTGAACGAATCACCATTCTTACAACATGAAGAATCTTAACTAACATCTTCAATCTCTTATCACAATTCCATTTAATCACGTATAACATCATCATACATACTAGGATAAACCAACATGCTTCCTAACATGTAAACATCCATCTAAAACGAACTACTATTAAATGGATACAAATATTACCTTGTATTGACGAACTATGGTGAAGAACAATCGAACTTCCTCCAAGAATCATTAACAACTTTAAGAACAAAGCTCTAATCCATGTTCTTAAGCTTAATGTTGTTAAATGTGATCATCTCTATAAACACTCAAGTGTTTGGAACCTCAAAACCTCACCAAGGACTCTCTCTATCGGATGAAGGGAAGAAATGGCCGAAATGAGTTATAATACCCAACTGCACATATTTATACTGCACATTACTAGCATGCGCTACTCTCATTAAATAGCGTGTGTTACCTGTTGGGATTCGGTGCCTAAAACGGAGGCCCAGCGAAAACGGTAAATGAAAATTAATTCGATCTGAATCCCTACGAGGATCGATCGAGCTACGTATATATGAATATATAAACGAAAACACAAGAGATGTAAGAACTCACCCTTGTAGTCCGTTGATTAAATGGACTCCTTCTCTTGAGATATTCCCTAAGTTTTAGTTGAATTCTCTACGATCCAATATACTCCAAGTTCTTGGATGATCCAACGCCGAAAGGACTGCGTCTCTACTTGCCACGCGCCGGAGCAACGACTGGAACGACTAAACCTCGTTATCCTCTAAGGATACGGCTAGAACAAGGTTATAAAAGCTATGCAACTCAAGATTACAACATTATAAGTGTTTAATCTAAAATCTCTCTATCTCACAAGTATTTTCTCCAAGAAAAAAAACTTAGGAAGAGAAGTGAAGATGGTGATGAATATGGTGAAGCCTTGGAAAAACTTTTCCTCTCTCCTCTTCTCTTGCCAAAAACGTGAGATGAAGTTAATAGCCAAGGAGATATGGTCTTCACACATATATTCTCATCATATCATACCAAATCACCTCCCATTTGACAAAATCACCAAAGTGATATATTGTCCCCTTGAATTGTCACAAAGCTAATACCCCACCAAGTGAAGACCAAGACAATGGAGGGAGTAGGTGACTTGGGGCGGCCATCTAGAAGGAGCTGGATAAGTTCGGCCCATTTCGGACTCCCGAGAGTCCAACAGATAAACTCCGATTTCGTTCCGATGTATTTATATCGATTAATTAATCCAATTAATTAATCATATCAAATACATAATAACATAATTAATTTCTCCAAGAAATAATTATATTCATGAATTAAATTAATCACCTAGCGATATATTTAATTCATTAGGCCATAAATCGATTTAGACATCCAATATCCCAATTTAGATATCCAATATCTAATATTCGTAATGAGATGATATGCTTGATTAATTCTGTCGTCAATCCTATTGCGCGACTCGGTAGGTCCGTCTCAGTCAACAATGGGAGGAACCAAAGAGTTGTAGCACCACCTAGCCAGCCTGGCGGCCTACACTGTACCCCAACTGAGAATGAATGATGCGATCATTCAAGAACCATTCTGTCGTGAATACCAGTAAATGTATAAACCCTTCTTTCAAATGTCCCGATCAAGTTATAGGGTCAGAGTCAGTCAAACCCTATCTGTACTTGACGTTATGCATGCGTTAATGCAAATCGCGATCATCGAGCTCTCGTGTATCCAATACAACTAGCTCCAATGCTTTGGCCAAAGACTTATGATCTCATCTGCCAATAACTGCATAGGACATATAACCCGCTCACTAACCAGAGAAAGAATTCTATCTTGGTATTCGGTAGGACCTGCTACTTGCCCGTCAAGATGCACATCGAGGTTGACCCCCGCATTCCGGTTTACAGGGTCGAACTACTCTAATGAATATCTTGACGTCACAAGCACATCCCTACTAAATCCTCAAGTCGAAGGTTCACGAATACCTATCACAACCTTTCGATTCCATCATTGACTGTCCCAGAGTGAAATCCGTGTGACGAATCGAGGGTGAGTCGGTTCGAGTATACTAATCCAATTAGTATACCTATAACGTGTGCTCCCACTAACCATTAGTGTTCAACAGGCACTCTCCATGTCAAAGAACACGTCATACAAGTCTTCACATAAACTTAACGCCCAGTCAAGTTTCATCGACTTGCGAATGTTTAAGTATTTGAGCTATAAACCTTTCCAGTGCCGGCCCCTTTATCAAATAAGGAGTGGAATGTTTTGCTCCCAAATACACGGAGTAGTTTCTATATGTAAATTTACGAGTTAGGAATGCCAATAACTACCAGTAAATAAAGAAACATCTATTGCCTTATATTAATGATATACATAATAACAAGTACAATGCCCTCACTCAACATCCTTTGGGTGGCATTCGAGGTTATACTCCTAACAATCTCCCACTTGCACTCAATGCCACACACTATGGTATCTAATACCCTTGTTCTCCAGATGACGCTCTAAGCTAATTTGAGAAAGTGGCTTGGTCAGTGGATCAGCGACGTAGTCGGCTGACTCTACTCTATGTAGCACACTGTATCTATTTGCGAACAAATTCTCTTACTAGATGATACTCTCTCTCAATATGTTTTGTATTATTATGAAATCTCGGCTCCCAGGCCTGTGCTACCGCTCTATTGTTATCATATAATAATGAGAACGGGCGGCGTAGCACATGGTGTCACGTGAAGTTTACCCAGTAACTTCTAAATGCAAAAACCCTTCCTTAGAAGCCTCCGAGGCTGCTTCATACTCAGCCTGACTGGTGGAATCAGTAGTCGCGCTATGCTTGACACTATGCCAAGAACTGCTCCTCCATTAAGAGTAAAATTTAGCCAGAAATAGATATTGAGTCTTCTTTCTGTCCTTGGAAGTCTAAATCAATGAAGCCCATCACATTTAGTTCTTCATCTCCATATTAAAGAACCAGATCTCTAGTCCTTCCAAAGTACTTGAGAATTTTCTTTACTGCGGTCCAATGTTCCCCACCTGGGTTTGCCTGAAACCTACTTACTATGCTTCCAGCATGTGTAATGTCAGGTCTTGTACATAACAAAGCATACATAAGGCTACCCACGGCCGAAGCATATGGTATATTACTCATTTTCTTTCGTTATTCCTCACCCAAAGGACACATCTTCGAGGAGAGTTTTATTCCGTGTCACATCGGTAGGAACCCTCTTTTAGAGTAATCCATCTTAAATCGCTTTAAGATTTTATCTATATATAGGACTTGGGAAAAACTTATCATTCTCTTTGATATATCCCAGTAGAGTCGAATCACAAGAATATAGGTTTCTTCTCCCAAGTCTTTCATTGGAGAAATTACTCGAAAGCCAAGATTTCATAGAACTGAGCATTCCCACATCATTTCCTATCAGTAGAATGTCATCTACATATAGTACTAAGAATGTGATCTTGCTCCCACTAACCCTCTTGTATACACAAGGTTCCTCTTCATTTTACACGAAGTCAAACTCTTTGACTGTCTCGTCAAAATGAAGGTTCGAACTATATGAAGACTGCTACAGTTCATTTCATGGAGTCTACATCCACCATTGCTAGGTCATTAGTCGCGGGTCGGTCTCTTGTTTATCACCTGGAACCTCATGGAAACCCAGTTCCTCCAAGTGCATAAAACTATACCTCTCAGGTAATTGAGACACCCTACCAGATCTACGAGGTGGTTGTACTTGTGTTACAGAAGGTTTGGTTCCAATTTCTTGCACATGTGTCTCCTGAGGAGTTTCATTGTATTCTTTCAAAGAAATAATTCTACCTGCTCCGCCTTCCTGAATGAAGTCATCTTCCAGGAAGTGTGCATGCAAAGCATCAACGATCTTTCGATCTTTGGGCATGTAGAATAGATAACCCATCGCCTCATATGGGAATCCAATGAAATGTCTCCTCACGAACCTCGCTTCCATTTTGTCCACCTCAGTCTTCTTGACATAGGCTGGACATCCCCAAATCCTAATGTGATTAAGACTTGGTTTCCTGACCTCCCACATCTCATGTGGAGTTTTAGGAACGGATTTGGAAGGACATATGTTCAAGATATATGCAGGAATCAGGAGTTTATACCCCACAGGTAAATCGGTAAGTCAGTATAGCCCAGCATGGAATGGACCATATCCAACAAGGTATGGTTCCTTCTTTCTGACATACCATTTAACTGAGGAGTGCCTGGAGGTGTAAGTTGTGATACTATTCCATGTTCCTTAAGGAACTCGTCAAACTCCATACTCATATACTCGCCACCTCGGTCCAACCGAAGTGCTTTGATATGATTTCCAGTTTGTTTCTCGACTAGGGCCTTAAATTCCTGGAATTTTCAAAGGCCTCGGATTTATGTTTCATTAAGTATACATAACCATACCTAGTATGATCATTTGTAAACGTAATGAAATTCTGATATCCAGCACGTGTTGCTTCCAAAGCACCACATACATCGGTATGGATTAATCCAAGTGTATCAGCGGCTCTTTCAAATGTCCCTGTGAAGGGAGACTTAGTCATTTTGCCTTTAAGACAAGATTCACAAGTAGGAAAGGGATCTGATCCCAATGGACCCATAAGTCCATCTTTTTCCATTTTGTAAACCTTGGTCTGACCAACATGACCAAGTCTAAGATGCCATTTCGAAACTTGATTTGGTTTCATCCCTACCATGCTTCCTAGTCATAGTATTCACAACGACTTTGTTACTGAGGTTTAGATGATACAGTCTATTTAACAATGTAGCAGTGCCCACTAGTTTATTTCTGAAATAAATTTTGCACGAACCATCACCAATGAAAAATGAAAAGCCTTTTGGTCCATGATCGGAATGGATACAATATTTTTATGCCCCTTGGGCAAAACAAGTACATCTTCTAAAGTCAAAACAAAGCCGGATTCTAAACCCAAAAGAAGTGATCCTATATCGGTTGCCTCGACATTATGCCCGCTTCTGAATGTGATCATAACTTCTCCAGCTCCAAGCTTCCTACTTTGTTCCAGAGCCTGATTCACGGTACAAAGAACTAGCACCAGAATCCAGTATCCAGGAAGTAGAAAATATAGTAGCAGAACAATTTGTTTCCAAAACTAAAAGTTCTGTACCTGAAGCGCCATGAAGAATCGGACAGTATCTTGCCCAGTGGCCGAGCTCACTGCACTTGAGACAAGCATCCTTCTTCTTGCTCTTCGGAACCATCGAGGCCTTGCCCTTATCCTTAAGGTCCTCGACTTGTGGTCCCGTCCGCTTCTTGGTCTTTTTCTTCTTGTTCTTAGACCTCCGAGATCCAGAAGAAATCACAAGGGCAGACTCTTTCATCCGCGGAGTCTTCATCTGAGACTGAGCGGTCACTAGTTTGTTCATTATCCCAGCTAAGTTACATGCAATCTGTAACATCCCCAAAACCATATGGGAATATTACACGCCGTAGACCCTTTCCACAAGGATCTACCAGGCTAAACATCCATAAACAACCAAATGCTTGCCCGACCAGGGTCAAACAATTAAATGATACAGACTGATATGGTCACTTACACGTGAATACACAGACCGATGAGGTCACACAACCCAATCGATAAAACTGACTTAAATAACATTACCCACACAGGGGTCGAAATACAATACAGCGGAAGACTGAAATCAACTCTGACAACACAACAAAAATCAAAATAACTCTCGACTCATGATTAGTATCGCAGCTCGTCATCCTCTTGTGCCAATCCTGTGACTGCTCCCCTGAATCTGCATGTACCTGGACGCAAAACAGACATCCACCCCCCGATTACTCGGGGGTTAGTAAAACTCCACTGTTTTACTAGTGCAAGTATCAAATCATACGAAATGTAGCAAGCAATTAATAATCGTGATCAAATATAATAATCAAGTATCAAATATTCCAGGGAAGTTTTCACAAGGGAAGATAAGCTATGAAGCATTCGAAAATAAGATTATCATCTCGGGAATTTTTAGAATTTCAAAACCTTAAGACCTCAAGTCCTGATTCACAAAACCTTTCGAAAAACTTAAGGGCCTTAACCCAAAACTTGTTTCATAATACAACAGTTTACAATACCGGAAACATTTCCATAAATCTCGTGGGGCTCGGCCCAACATTCTTTCTTAAAACTTTTCCTTTAAAAACTTTGATTTGAAAAGTATCATGCTCATGACACCGTGATCCACTGTCACATGTCTCCGTAGGTTCAACAACCCGCACGGACTACATCACACACAATTAAACAAACATAATCAATTCCGACACCGTGATCCACTGTCACGTGTCTCCGTAGGTTCAACAACCCACACGGACTATTAACCAAACATAACCAATTCCAACACCGTGATCCACTGTCACGTGTCTCCGTAGGCATAACAACCCGCACGGACTATATCAATCACAACAATCACATACACAGTCCTGACACCGTAGTCCACTGCCACGTGTCACCGTAAGCCCCGTCGAGCTCACCCGGTTGGACGCACTGTGTCCGAAACTCATGGTCCACTGCCATGCGTTATCGTAGGCCTCGTCAGACCAGCACGATTGGACCTCAGTACCTCACTAAGTTCTGATCCCGTAGTCCACTGCCACGAATCCTCTTAGGTCCCGTCGAACCAACACGAGTGAACTTAGCGGTCACACACATATTCACATTCACATTACATACAACAATGAGCACAATTAATCAATCACCTTGATCACCACAAAATCGTACATTGCACGCACATAACACAACCTCGACACTCGCAACAACTATCATCAATCAACGACATTTAACCAACATAACATACATTCGGTACACAATACATTGCACAACCATCCCATATGTACGACGCATTCCTGCACAAATGGCACAACGCCTAACACGAATACTGATATAACACTATTATCACAAAGCCTTCAAATTACAGAAAACACAACCAACTCAAACGGAACATATTTACGAAGGCAAGCAAAGTCATCATACATCTCATACGTAATTACTAGTCGCAAGATACAAGTCGTATAGTAGGATACTTGCCTTAATAACCGCTACCAAACAATCCGAAGAACACGGTTCGACCAGGAAGCTCGGACCCCGAAGAAGACAGCGAACGGAAGGGTTCCGACTCGAGTTCTTCACAAGAATTCGACCCTAACAACATATAATCAATAAATCATCGATCATACGAGGAAGAATAATCGTAGAACGCCCGAAAACCCCTCTATGACATTTTATCGGACACCTTTAAGGTGTCGATCAAGAACTCGACCAAAACAACGAATCGATACGATCCAACCATGGAATAACAAGGTAAATGATATAATACATCTAAATAATCATCAATCCATCATAATCCTAAGTTAAATCGGATTAAACGGATGAAAACAACCAAAACACCAAAATTCCCCAAAACTAGATTTCTAGGAAATCTGACCTGATTCGGTAGATCGGAGGATGTTATAGGATGGAGGATTGATGATCTGAAACTCAAAACTTCATGGATTAATTGTATAACAACATCCTTCCATGATTCCAACACCTACAGCCGCGGAAGAGAAGGAAAACCAAGAGAAATGGCTGAAGAAAACGCCGAGGCCTTAAATAGCCGATTGCATTTGGGTTACGTCGTAATCGCCATGGCTTACGTACGTAACCGGCCATGGCCGAACTCACTGCCTGGAAAATGCCGGAACGTTACGTACGTTACCGGCCAGGGCCTTACGTACGTAACCGGCCTTACATACGTAACTGCCGATCACTACCGCACGTTACTCGGCCAGGGCTGGCCTGGCCCGAGCATGCCCGGCCATCACTCGGCTGGGACCAACTCCGACGGCCCGAACGACCCTGAAACCCAAACCTGAGTACGAATCGAAGATACGGTTACGAAGTACTCGCAAAGACGAATCCGAGCACTAATAGAACACACGATTCCGACCACCCGAAGGCTCGAAATTCGACAACGGAAAGTAATTACCCCAAACTTTGGGAAATTACGAAAATGGCCCAAAACGCCCGAAAATCAGGATACGTGATCGAAACACCAAGCCAAATCTCGTAACATGAATAATAACATTAAATGAACTTATGAGAAAGTCGAAACAACAGTTTCGGACGAGATTCGCAAGAATCGAACTCAAGTGCGGAAAAACCGCTAAAAAGCACGGAACTCAACAAAACGACACCGAAACGAGCTCGGATGACAAAAAGTGCAGAATTAATCATTCTCGAAATGACGAAACGGTCATGAGAGAGTCGTCAAAACGGATTTCTCCGAAAAAAAGAAATTACCGGAAATCGAAATTACGGGTATTACATTCTACCCTCCTTAAAAGAAGTTTCGTCCCGAAACTTAAAACAAGTAGGGAGAGGAAATATACCACCAGGAATATTTCAATGAGATGCACAAGAATGCGTAACTAATGCCCAACGGTGAAACGTTACAAACAACGCAACGGAATATACGGCGTGAAAACACGTTCCACGACGACCAACATGACGCCACCGGTAGAGGCATAATAAAATCAACAAGTGACAAGTGTCATCAAACAGATAATACAATCGAGTCGATTATCTGAACAATCACAAAACACAACGAATAAAAATCAATACGATTGACCAACCCAACGGTTCATCAATCAAAACGTGAGCCAAACGCTGAACAAATACGGATTCCACCGCCCAAGGGTTAGAAGATAGAAAACGAGACTAATTTCCCGAACTTAAGGAAGTTAGGAAGGAGTCTGAATGCTCAACAATCACGAAACGAGATCAACAAAAACCGAACAATCAACGATCGAACCACAACGGTCGAGACAACAAAAATCGAACGATCATGTTCGAATCACGAAGAACAATAAAATTCAAACAACAACTTCACGTCTCGGCTCGAGACAATATATGATCCGGTGAAAACAACAAGATGTGATTCACATAAGATCCACAGGAAAGGGAATAGCAATTCAAAAGTCACAACGACAAACGAGTAATTTCAAAACACCACACTCGTTCGATCAATAAAAGAAAGGGATAGGGAAAGCTCAGAAAATGTTAACGAACATAAACGAGTCGACAGAGTCGAAAATATAGAAGTTCCAAATCCGATCCACTTCGAATAAGAGAACTAGTAAAACCGGATGATGTCACTTCCGAACAAGGTTCACAAGAATCGAACCGGACTCGGAAATGTCATAGCGATAACCAGATCGACCCAAAACAAGATCACAGCTCGTTCGAACGACGAAACCGAAATACAGAACAAGTCCAGAAAGTATCAACAAACACGAGCGAGTCGATAGACCTGAGAAAGAGGAAATACAAAAGTCAAAACGATACGGGCATTACATTCGACCTCTTATAAAAGAAATGTCATTCCCGCAACTCACAACAACTGGAGTAAGGTGACAACACAAAAAGCAAACGACAGAAACATCTCCCATGGGTCTCTCAGAGTCGATCCGCATATCTGTACTGAAGTTTGCGCCCCGAAAGACTCGGATCCCAACTCGCAAAACTGGATCCTGTGACGAGGGTACGTGCATGCCCCCAGCACACCACAGTTGAAACACCTCGGCTCGGCATACTGAAAATACAACTGCTAGGTACAATGGAATATAACGTCGCAAAACAACAAACCGGAGATGCCAACTTGGCACAACAAAGAATCATAACATATATCATATACAACGATTACCATCGTAAAGTAATACACACACAAACACTACAACAACGACGGTATCGTTCGGCGACCTCAACGGCCCGAATGATAACCAGCACATAATTACAAACATTATGAAACAATCACACATGTACACAAACGTACAAACCCAAGCTTCAACATCTCACGCTCGTGCGACAACACGCAAATCGCCACGAGGCGATAAACAGTAAACACCAGTTCACGCCTCTCACAGAGGGCTAGTACAATAATTGCGTGGCAACGCCTCGACGTTCATGCCACCAATTCGACCATACTCGGGAGCAACATCATAACGATAACGCGAACATCATATATACATACCCAGCCCTCAAACGGGAATGGATAGGTTTTAAAAACGAAAACCTCCTTTTGAAAATAATTTTGGAAACACCGATTGATCTTGAGTATCACCCTTCAAAAAAAAGTACAATCGTGAAACATCGTTATCGAGACTTTGGAAAACTATTTCGCATTCGATAAAAATGAGGACACTTTCTTTTCGTGAAAACTTTCGGAAATATTCGACCCTCGGGTCTAAGTAAAAGTGTTTCTAAAACATTGGAAATATCTCAAAACATTTTGGTCCTCGAGGTAGAAGCATTTTGAAACATATTGTGGCACCTTGGATGTACCACGAAAAAATAATTCATTTTAAACGTACGTCTCGAAATTTATTTCTAGGATACTCAAGGTTTTCAAAGATAATTCAATGGGCTAGAATGCCTAAAAATCTCAGGTAATTACACAGAACATTATAGCGCTGTGGGTCCCGCGCCGGAACCCACCAGGATAAAAACCATTTACAAAAATGCCAAAAAGGGCCGATGACGGTAATATTTCAAAAACTCACAAAAGCCATTAACAAAATACTAAATACCGTCATAAGAATTTCGCCAAAATGATCAAGGCCATAACGCCAAAAACTCGGTTAAGGGAATCGATTTTCAAAATAAAACTCAGTCGGTAAAATACCGAAAGCCATTACAAAATAACCCACGCAGTGGATAAAAAAAAATGCAGTCCAACATGCACAATCCAATTGAATACGTCTCACAGCATCTAGTTTAAACATATAACAAAACCATTCCTCGGAGTTTCTCGCGAACTCAATCGTCGATACCTTATTCGAAACCCAACAAGGTTCTCAATTTTCACACCATACCACCCCTCACAGTGGTTCAAAGGTAAAACAACAATAGGCCCAGTTTTATACATATACTATATGTCACACGTATTAAATACAACTATATTCACAACACCGTGCAAATAAAATTATGCACCGCAATTAACTCATTTAGATTCAATCATGATACACAGGTACTTCGCATAAAAGAGGAGACTTACGTCCACAGGCCGCACGGAGATGACGGTCGCCCACGATACTAATCTCATCCGACAACATATCTGACACGCTGTGACTACGCACAACTCAACTTGTCACCTGACGACTCGAATGACAAGACAACACATTACTCGACAAACCACGACTCGACTCAACCCGACAGCCTAGGTTTCCGCAACCTAAGCTCCGATACCATAATTGTAACATCCCCAAAACCATATGGGAATATTACACGCCGTAGACCCTTTCCACAAGGATCTACCAGGCTAAACATCCATAAACAACCAAATGCTTGCCCGACCAAGGTCAAACAATTAAATGATACAGACCGATATGGTCACTTACACGTGAATACACAGACCGATGAGGTCACACAACCCAATCGATAAAACTGACTTAAATAACATTACCCACACAGGGGTCGAAATACAATACAGCGGAAGACTGAAATCAACTCTGACAACACAACAAAAATCAAAATAACTCTCGACTCATGATTAGTATCTCATCTCGTCATCCTCTTGTGCCAATCCTGTGACTGCTCCCCTGAATCTGCATGTACCTGGACGCAAAACAGACATCCACCCCCCGATTACTCGGGGGTTAGTAAAACTCCACTGTTTTACTAGTGCAAGTATCAAATCATACGAAATGTAGCAAGCAATTAATAATCGTGATCAAATATAATAATCAAGTATCAAATATTCCCGGGAGGTTTTCACAAGGGAAGATAAGCTATGAAGCATTCGAAAATAAGATTATCATCTCGGGAATTTTTAGAATTTCAAAACCTTAAGACCTCAAGTCCTGATTCACAAAACCTTTCGAAAAACTTAAGGGCCTTAACCCAAAACTTGTTTCATAATACAAAAGTTTACAATACCGGAAACATTTCCATAAATCTCGTGGGGCTCGGCCCAACATTCTTTCTTAAAACTTTTCCTTTAAAAACTTTGATTTGAAAAGTATCATGCTCATGACACCGTGATCCACTGTCACGTGTCTCCGTAGGTTCAACAACCCGCACGGACTACATCACACACAATTAAACAAACATAATCAATTCCGACACCGTGATCCACTGTCACGTGTCTCCGTAGGTTCAACAACCCACACGGACTATTAACCAAACATATCCAATTCCGACACCGTGATCCACTGTCACGTGTCTCCGTAGGCATAACAACCCGCACGGACTATATCAATCACAACAATCACACACACAGTCCTGACACCGTAGTCCACTGCCACGTGTCACCGTAAGCCCCATCGAGCTCACCCGGTTGGACGCACTGTGTCCGAAACTTATGGTCCACTGCCATGCGTTATCGTAGGCCTCGTCTGGACCAAAGACGATTGGACCTCAGTACCTCACTAAGTTCTGATCCCGTAGTCCACTGCCACGAGTCCTCGTAGGTCCCGTCGAACCAACACGAGTGAACTTAGCGGTCACACACATATTCACATTCACATTACATACAACAATGAGCACAATTAATCAATCACCTTGATCACCACAAAATCGTACATTGCACGCACATAACACAACCTCGACACTCGCAACAACTATCATCAATCAACGACATTTAACCAACATAACATACATTCGGTACACAATACATTGCACAACCATCCCATATGTACGTCGCATTCCTGCACAAATGGCACAACGCCTAACACGTATACTGATATAACACTATTATCACAAAGCCTTCAAATTGCGGAAAACACAACCAACTCAAACGGAACATATTTACGAAGGCAAGCAAAGTCATCATACATCTCATACGTAATTACTAGTCGCAAGATACAAGTCGTATAGTAAGATACTTGCCTTAATAACCGCTACCAAACGCTCTGAAGAACACGGTTCGACCAGGAAGCTCGGACCCCGAAGAAGACAACGAACGGAAGGGTTCCGACTCGAGTTCTTCACAAGAATTCGACCCTAACAACATAAAATCAATAAATCATCGATCATACGAGGAAGAATAATCGTTGAACGCCCGAAAACCCCTCTATGACATTTTATCGGACACCTTTAAGGTGTCGATCAAGAACTCGACCAAAACAACGAATCGATACGATCCAACCATGGAATAACAAGGTAAATGATATAATACATCTAAATAATCATCAATCCATCATAATCCTAAGTTAAATCGGATTAAACGGATGAAAACAACCAAAACACCAAAATTCCCCAAAACTAGATTTCTAGGAAATCGGCTGGTCAGTAGATCGGAGGATGTTATAGGATGGAGGTTTGATGATGAAACTCAAAACTTCATGGATTAATTGTATAACAACATCCTTCCATGATTCCAACACCTCTGACCGCGGAAGAAGGAAAACCAAGAGAAATGGTCAAGAAAAGCGGCGCGGGCCTTAAATAGGCATTGCCGGCCGGGTTACGTGCGTAATCGCCATGGCGAACTCCATTGCACGGAAAATGCGGGCGTTACGTGCGTTACCGGCCAGTGCCTTACGTCGTAAGCGGCCTTACGTGCGTATCGCCGATCACTACCGCCGCGTTACTCGGCGGTGGCTCGGCGAGCATGCCGACCATGACTCGGTCGGGACCAACTCCGACGGCCCGACGACCCGAAACCCGAACGAGTACGAATCGAAGATACGGTTCTGAAGTACTCGCAAAGACGAATCCGAGCACTAAGAGAACACACGATTCCGACCACCCGAAGGCTCGAAATTCGACAACGGAAAGTAATTACCCCAAACTTTGGGAAATTACGAAAATGGCCCAAAACGCCCGAAAATCACGATACGTGATCGAAACACCAAGCCAAATCTCGCAACATGAATAATAACATTAAATGAACTTACGAGAAAGTCGAAACAACAGTTTCGGACGAGATTCGCAAGAATCGAACTCAAGTGCGGAAAAACCGCTAAAAAGCACGGAACTCAACAAAACGACACCGAAACGAGCTCGGATGACAAAAAGTGCAGAATTAATCATTCTCGAAATGACGAAACGGTCAGGAGAGAGTCGTCAAAACGGACTTTCGCCAAAAAAAAGAAATTACCGGAAATCGAAATTACAGGTATTACACAATCTCATTGCAATTGAAATTCATAACAAACTGTGAGAAGGAATCAGGGAGAGACTCTAGGATAAGGTCGGTTTGAAGAGAAGTATCCATCTTAAAATCAAGAGCCTTCAATCTCTCAATCATGGATATCATTTTGAGGATGTGGTCCCCAACCTTCTCATCTTCCTTCATCCTTGCACCAAACAGTTGCTTGGATATCTCATATCTAGCAGTTCGACTGTGCTCACCATAAAAGTGAGATAGAATCTGCCTAGCAGAAGTCATTTTCTCATGAGCTCTCTGAAGCTCATTAGACATAGAAGCCATCATGTAAGCACAGACTTTTACGTCATCCTTAACCCACTTTTCGTGGTTTTCAATCTCTTCCTGATTGGCTCTTGTCCGCACCGGAGGCGCCGGAATATCCGTCTCCAAGACGTATCCTAGTGCCTCTGTACTGAGGACTATCATCAGATTGCGGAGCCAATCCAGAAAGTTAGGTCCGTTCAAGGTGTTGTTTTCGAGTAAAATTGCTAGTGGATTCATTGTCATATTGAGAGTTATGTCTACATTAAGTACGACAGATTAATTAGTGACTCGTTCAATTATGATTTGAGTATAGAATTAAGGTCTTTTCTATTCTTGTTACCTAGCTCCCACTATTTTTATCGGAATAACACACTCCCATGTGAAATCCGGAAGTATCATCTACTTCATAGTGGTGATCGAGTTCTTTATAAATCTTAATAGAAGGCAACCGATCAGGTTTGTAGTCTATTAATTTTTATAAAGTGGTGTCCAACACCAACCCATCTAATGGATGATTCGATCTTCTTTTTTCCCTTGTTCACTCCCCTCAACCTATACGGTTTCTATGGTTCGTGAACAAGTTTAGTTTATACCATAGACGCAAATCAGTTTCACAATTGAATCTTATCCGGCAACCTATCAGGTTTCTAAGGATAAAATTTGCTCCAACCGAAGGCATCCAATGCGCTCCCGGTAATTTATCCGTCCTCCCCGAACGACTACCCCGATAACTCGGAAGCATAGCACATCCGGTTTGGATTTTAATTTCCCGAAAGCTCGATAGAGGGAAGGAAAACCTTGAAACCTTATAAACTTAATAATTTGTCGTGGGAGAATTTTCGCGATTAATGTTACACTTTGCACATTAATTCATTTTAAGCGCATTTGTGGCATTCATACAATATGAAACAACCATTCACAACCTAGTTGCTACCAACTGTGGTTCATGGACCGTTCCTAGAAAACAAAAACTCCGTAATCTAGTTACAAGTCTTCGTCTTGAATCTTCGTCTTCTCGAAATGGATCTTCCTCCGGTCTTCGTCATGACATATAAATTTTACATTGAAAATTGCATCCTAGATACAAATATTTCTAGTAAAATAAATAGGCTCAAAATGGCCTTTACAACCCAATCGAATAAAAACCGAATGATTCAAAAAACTAAGTCCACGAACCACATCCCGATTCAAAAGCATTCATCCAATAAATACTATATAAATGGAAAGAATATAGATATATTGATCCAATCAACAATACGAACCGATCCAACCGATTCATCCAAAATGAATTAATCCAATTAATTCAAACAACCGTCAATTTTAACTTGTTCCGGACGAGAAAATATTTCATTAAATTAATTCTCCTAAGAATAAAATTACCATAATTAAATCTTAGTCAAATTAAATCAATTTAATTTGTGGAAAATTAATTATCGAACGAAATATAAAAAACGGAGTCGAAAAACACGGCCGGAGCACTGCCCAGCAGGCTGCCGAGCAGGGCCGGCAGGGACCGAGACCATTTCCAGGCAGCGGCCGGCAGGCTGCCGAGCATGCCCGGCACAGGCTGCCGAGCGTGGCCGATCACAGGTCCAGATCGCGATCTGCTGCCTCGGACCGCGAGGCAGCGCCCGGCAAGCCCTAGGTTGCCAGGTCCGATTACGTTTTCGGCTCGTTTTTCGCCCCGATTCCAAAAATAAAAATTTTCTAATCTTTATATTACACTTTAAATCAGTTTTTCAAAAGAAAAATAGATTTACATTGTAACATAAAATCATGAAAAAATAATTTTTTTGGATGAACAATAGAAAATCAACGATTAATATGATTATGATTCCAAATCATATACCATCTAATCAAGCATTCCAAATGCCAATATCGTATATATGATCGCAAGACCTACGCTCCGATACCACTTTTGGGATTCGGTGCCTAAAACGGAGGCCCAGCGGAAGCGGTAAAACGAAAATTAATTCAATCTGAATCCCTACAAGGATCGATCGAGCTACGTATATATGAATATATAAACGAAAACACAAGAGATGTAAGAACTCACCCTTGTAGTCCGTTGATTAAATGGATTCCTTCTCTTGAGCTATTCCCCAAGCTTTAGTTGAATTCTCTATGATTCAATATACTCCAAGTTCTTGGATGATCCAACGCCGAAAGGACCGCGTCTCTGTAACACCCCTGATATATTTAGGAATATTACAGCGCCGTAAATCCTTTACATTAGGATTTACAAGGTTAAAGAGTTGAAAAGGCATTAACAGGTACCAACGAATGAAAATAACGAAATTAAGATACAACAGTTCTGACCAAATACTGAAAATACAAATGTTCAACAGAAATTATTAATACATCACCAAATTCAAATTCATCAAAAGCAACTACGTACTCGAGTACTTATTGAAATAACTAATAAACAACAGTTAAGTAAACCCGGCCAGAACATCACTCTGCACCCCCGTCGTCATGCAGCTCCAGTGGTTGTTTCCCCTCTCTCCTGGATCCTGAACATAAACAAAATGTTCACCCCCGAAGGGGTTAGCACAACGATGCTAGTACAAGTACCACAACGTATTATTCAACATCTCACGCACAATAATAATACGTAATTGACAAAAATACCAACGAGTCTTCTCCTACGAGAAACTCAATAAGAAACATACACAACTGATAATCACAACATGATATCATAACATACACATGGTAATTACGACGATCCAGCGTTCACTGCCTAGAACCCACGATGATCCCACCAGACCAACCCGTGGTGGAAAAACCCGTCCGATGATCCAGCGCACGCTAGCATAGATCCCTCGATGACCCCGTCGGACCAACACGAGGTGGACATACAATAATGACATACATGCACGACAATATGTATAACAACAATACATAAAACAAATAAGGTACTTGCCTCGATTCGAAGACAAGAACAAAACTTCCACGAAAACGAAACACTCGAAGGTCGCCCCTTCAATCAATCACGTTGCTAAGCTCGAACCTTAACAAAATAAGTAATATAGATTTCATTTACAGTCGTACGAACATCTAACAATCCAAATCACTGTCGGAAGTTCATAAAATGTAACCTAATCAGTCGAGTCAAAAGTCACCTCGCTGATCAGCCGAGTCAAAAGTCAACATCGCTGATCAGCCGAGTCAGAAGTCAACCTCACTGATCAGCCGAGTCAGAAGTCAACCTCGCTGATCAGACGAGTCTATTTTATTTGTCCCGTCGAGACGATCGTTTTAAAAAAAATTCATCCGAATCCGAGTTCGTATGAAGAAGTTATGACCGTTCGAAGGACAATTAAATAGACGGATCATATTGTGCCACGTGTCAACACCCGATTGGACCAAAAATTCAACCCCGCTGATCAGCCGAGTCAGAATTCAACCTCGCTGATCAGCCGAGTCAGAAGTCAACCTCGCTGATCAGCCGAGTCAGAAGTCAACCTCGCCGATCAGCCTACTTGACTCGCCTAGTTGATGACAGTAGGGTACTCGGTAGAAAACTGAACATACGAAATTCTCAGGTGAAGTTGGGTGATCCAAGATTGATGTGTTAGATTCCAATACCATCATTATATCCAGAAAACATCTAACAAATCCAACTTATATGGAAGGATATAACCTCTGATGATTTATTCATAAGTATAAACATCCCAATTTCTAAAACATGATGATGCTTGGATGATTTTATCAGTGGAACTCAATATCTTGACAAAGATACTTCTATCATATCCTTGATAACACGAATCCAAGTAGGAATTAGTATTAACATACCTTAAGATGAAGAAAACACCGAGACAATAAGTAGAATCCAACTCCGGTTGCTTGCTTGCCAGATCAAGATGTTCTCCACTTCAATGATCAATCACCAGTGACACCCAATCTTCAAAGATCACAAAAGGGGTGGTCTAAATGTGTTTAAGAGGTAGGGAAAACCCTCTGGACTTTCAGGGAACTAAGAACAGGTGAAGGAAGATGAAAACCAAATGAAATGAGGTGTTGTCCTTTATAAAATGATTCTGGACCCCTGTGCTCAATAATTTCCTACGCTAGATTCCAAAGCTGTGCAGGCTTAATAATTAAAAACTGTCCAGGATTATGTGCTGGCCTCCACCCAACTCCATAATTGATTACTTCACTTATAATATGCAGCCATACTCAATAATTTGTATTATTGAGTATTTGTATGAGACAAGTAATATGCTGCCATACTCATGCACGAAAATACAAATACGGTAAATACCATATTCCACTTATTGATATCACAATTTCAACTAATACAGGGTTCAAATACAGGTGAAATACTCGGTAATTAATCCGGATATTACATACTCTCCTACTAAAAAGGAGTTTCGTCCCGAAACTCAAGACGAAAATAATCCTGGATATATGGACTTCATACTTTCTTCTGTTTCCCAAGTGGATTTTTCCACTCCGTGGTGCGACCACTGAACCTTGACCAATGCGATCGGTTTGTTTCTCAACTGTTTAACTCGACTCTCGAGTATCCTGATCGGTTTCTCTTTAAACGTGCCATCTTGAGCGACTTCGATCTCGCTGAAATCAATGACATGACTAGGATCTGGTATATACTTCCGTAATTGGGATACGTGGAACACGTTATGAACATGGCTCAATGACGGCGGTAATGCCAATCTGTATGCCAACTCTCCAACTCTCTCAAGGATTTCGAACGGTCCGATATATCTCGGACTCAGTTTTCCCCTTCTTCCAAAATGGAAAATTCCCCGAGTAGGAGAAACCTTTAAAAGTACGTGGTCTCGATCGAACCCCAAAGCGGCAGCGTATATCTGCGTAAGATTTACGGCGACTGCAGGCGGTTATGACCTTTCACGAATCAAGGCTATCTTCTCTCGAGTCTGTACGATCAACTCTGGTTCTGTCCCGATTAAGTCTGATGAATCGTCCCAACACAGGGGCGATCTACATCTCCTCCCGTATAATGCCTCAAACGGTTCCATCTTAATGGAAGCATGCCAACTATTGTTTTAGGTAAATTCAATCAACGGTAGATGAATTTCCCAATCGTTTGACCAATCTAAGGCACAGGCCCTTAGCATGTCTTCCACCGTTTGAATGGTCCTCTCGGATTGTCCGTCAGTCTGCGGGTGATAAGTCAGATGAAGTTCAATTCTGTCCCCAAGGCCTTATGAACTGCTTTCCAAAAATGAGACACAAAACGGCCGTCTCGATCAGAAACAATGGTCTTCGGCATTCCATGCAATCGAACTATCTCCGAAATAAATACTCGTGCCAACCTCTCTGGTCCCCACGTGTCCTTAATGCTTAGAAAATGAGCTGATTTGGTTAAACGATCAACTATCACCCAAATCATGTTCATTCCTGTCTTGGTTCTCGGCATACTAGTGATAAAGTCCATCGATATGTCCTCCCACTTCCATTCAGGAATCGGGAGTGGTTTCAACATTCCGGCAGGTCGTTGATGCTCGATCTTAACCTGCTGACAAGTCAAGCATTTCGAAACGTAGTCTGCTACATATTTCTTCATGTTGCCCCACCAGAAATTCTGCTTCAAGTCCTTATACATCTTACTGGTGCCCGGGTGGATAGAATAGGGCGAACTGTGAGCTTCCTTCAGAATCGTCTGTTTCAGAACATCGACATCGGGAACGAAGAGTCGATTCTGAAATCTCAAAACTCCATCATCATGAATTACAAATCCGGGGGCTTTCCCCTTGATAACTTCATCACGTAACCGAATCATCAGAGGATCATCTGCCTGTCTAGATTTGATTTCTTCAGTTAATGATGAAGTTATTTCCATTATGCACAGTTGTCCTTGGACTCTTTGTAACCATACTTCAATTCCTTCTCGAATAATCTCTCGTTGAATGCTAAGTTGGGAGGTCAGAGTCTCCAGCATCTGAATAGAAATAGGCTTGCGGCTGAGTGCGTCGGCCACTACATTCGCTTTGCCTGGATGATACAAAATCTCCAAGTCGTAGTCCTTAATCGGCTCTAACCATCTCCTTTGCCGCATGTTCAACTCTTTCTGACTGAAGATGTATTTGAGACTCTTGTGATCCGTAAAGATCTGACAGTGAGTCCCATACAGATAATGCCTCCAGATCTTCAAAGCAAAAACTACTGCCGCTAGCTCCAAATCATGTGTTGGGTAATTCACTTCATAAGGTTTCAGCTGTCGCGACGCATAAGTGATCACCTTGTCATTCTGCATTAATACGCATCCGAGTCCTTGGTTCGAAGCATCAATGTAAACTATAAATCCTCCTGTTCCCTGTGGAAGTGATAGAATCGGTGCCATCGTCAATCTCTTCTTCAATTCATCAAAGCTAACCTGACACAACTCATTCCACTCAAACTTTTGAGTTTTCTGCAGGAGTCGAGTAAGTGGGCGGGAAATTTTGGAAAACCCTTCCACGAACCGACGATAATACCCAGCAAGTCCTAAGAAACTTCGGACTTCTTTCACGTTCTTAGGAGGCTTTCAGTCCAAAACCGCTTCAATCTTCTGAGGATCTACTCGGACTCCTTTATCTGATACCACATGACCGAGGAACATTACTTCCTTTAGCCAGAATTCACACTTAGAGAGTTTGGCGTACAGTTGCTCGCTTCTTAAAAGTTCTAATACAATCCGCAAATGTTGTGCATGCTCTTCCAGGTTTTTAGAATACACTAGAATGTCATCAATGAAAACGACCACAAATTTATCCAAATATTCGATGAACACTCGGTTCATCAACTGCATGAATACAGCAGGTGCATTAGTGAGACCAAACGGCATCACTACAAACTCATAGTGTCCGTAGCGAGTTCTGAACGCTGATTTCGGAACATCTGATTCTTTAATCCTTAGCTGATGATATCCTGATCTCAGATCAATTTTAGAGAATACTGTTGCTCCTTGCAACTGGTCAAATAAATCATCAATTCGTGGCAACGGATATTTTTTCTTAATCGTTATCTTGTTCAGCTCTCGATAGTCGATACACAGTCGAAGTGATCCATCCTTCTTTCAGACAAAAAGAATCGGCGCTCCCCAGGGCGAAACGCTTGGCTGAATATAGCCTTTGTCCAGTAACTCCTCCAGTTGCTTTTACAGTTCATACATCTCAGTAGGTGCCATACAATACGGCGCCTTAGAAATTGGTGTAGCTCCGGGTTCCAGTTCAATGGTAAATTCTACATCCCTTCGTGGAGGTAGTCCAGGTAACTCGTCAGGAAATATATCTGGAAATTCGTTCACAACAGGAATGGATGAAAGTTCCACAATTTCGTCTTCTTTCTTCATTGCATAACACCAGTATCCGGTACAGCCCTGTTTCAACAATTTGACAGCTTTCATCGCTTTGATCAACTTTCCTGAGCTTCTCGGTTTCCATCCCGCAAACAGTATTTCGGAACCATCGTCAGCGATCAGCGAGATATTCCTCCTTCGGTAGTTTACAATAGCTCCATATCGATTAAGCCAATCGTCTCCGAGTATCAGATCGTCCCCTTGCATTTCTATTACAATCAGATTTGAGATCCACTCTATGCCTCCAAATGATACAGGGAAATCTCTAGTTTCTAAGTTTCCAAAAATCCTCTCTCAACTCGGTAAACCAACAACATAAGGTTCACAATTATGAAAACCAGAAACATTCAAACGATTTACACAAGACAAGGATATAAAAGAATGCGTAGCTCCTGTATCGAATAAAACGCTAACTGGCTAGGAAAGGATCTGGACAGTACCTGATGCAACAGCAGCATCCTGATCGTCTGTTCTCCTCATCTCGTACAGACGTGGGGGAACAGATCCGGCACTCCATGTACCCTTTCCATCCCACTGTCCTCTACCTTGCCCGCGGCCAAAATTCTAAGGCATCTGAACACTTTGTTGCGTTTGTTGGATACTGGCTTCCTTCTGGACTGGCTGTGGTGTACGGGCTCTAAAAGACTTTGCAGCCTCTTCACAGAACACCGCACGATGTCCCTCTCGACCACAATCAAAACAAGTCATGACAGGTAGGGGGCAATTCCGTCGATAGTGTCCCGTCTGGGCGCAGTTAAAGCATTTCCTGGTAACATCAGTCATAGTTGATGTTGCTCCGAAGTTCTTTCCACTCCTAACTGGGTGCGGAGGTTTCTTGAAAGAATGAAAAGATGACTGGGCCTTGCGGGTCCCACTGTTCTTGTGCTCTGTAAAAGTACCAGAGACTTTCTGCTTCTTGGATTCCGTAAATTTCTCCATAGCTGCTTCCTTGATCTCATACGCCAATGCCTTATCCTGGTATTGACGGAGTGTGGTACATTCAAAACCGGACATGTACCTCTGGATTTCTAGTTTCATCCTCATATCAAAATGAATCATCATTTCTGCATATGTTCTGACAAGATGTCGAACAAATGCTAGCTGCTGGTTAAACATCTTAATTGCCTGAGATACTGGCACATCTGAAGGCTGAGCGGAGATAAACTCCCGAACCTTAGCTTCCCTCACAGGACGAGGGCAGTACTGAGCTTCCATCATCAATTTAAACTCTATACAATCAGCATCATGGTCTATAGGCCGGATAGCTTCCCACCATTCGGACGCTTCCCCTATCAGAAAGTATTGAGCGATAGAGGCTCTCCGGTCATCTGGGCAGTTAATTCCAGCAAAGATTTTCTCCAGTTCCTTCAACCAATGGTCCCAGGTGGGAGTCTCAGAAATACCGTCGAATTTGGGTGGTTGCATCTTCGCCACCTCTTGCAGCCACCGGTCACCTCGATTTTCCATATCTGGGATCCCTTGTTGTCTATCTCCCTGCTGTAATCCTACCGCCACCTGCATTCGATCCACGACCTGAGCGAACTGAGTCATCTGGTTCACCACCTGATGAAGAATCTCTCGTACAGCAGGTTCCCGTTCGTTATTGATGGATCGTTGCGGCTCGCTTGAGCTATGACTGGCCTGATTAGAAGGTGACGCCTTCCTTTCACCATTTCGTCTGCGTCCACGACCGCGACCACGTCCACGTCCGCCTCTCAACATACTGTAAGCATAATTACTCAATATACAGGAAACAATATCATTCAAATGCTCAAGTATAAGGAAATGTAACATGCAACGGACGAGATAGAGTTTAGGAACTTACAACCACCGCCCGCACGACGACGTAGGCAGTACAGTGATGTTATTCGCGGCCGGTTACCTCAACAGACATAAACGACCCCTATTTTAACCCAACGGCCAAGATATCCATAATCTTAGCTCCGATACCATATTCTGTAACACCCCTGATATATTCAGGAATATTACAGCGCCGTAAATCCTTTACATCAAGATTTACAAGGCTAAAGAGTTGAAAAGGCATTAACAGGTACCAACGAATGAAAATAACGAAATTAAGATACAACAGTTCTGACCAAATACTGAAAATATAAATGTTCAACAGAAATTATTAATACATCACCAAATTCAAATTCATCAAAAGCGACTACGTACACGAGTACTTATTGAAATAACTAACAAACAACAGACAAGTAAACCCGGCCAGAACATCACTCTGCACCCCCATCGTCATGCAGCTCCAGTGGTTGTTTCCCCGCTCTCCTGGATCCTGAACATAAACAAAATGTTCACCCACAAAGGGGTTAGCACAACGATGCTAGTACAGGTACCACAACGTATTATTCAACATCTCACGCACAATAATAATACGTAATTGACAAAAATACCAACGAGTCTTCTCCTACGAGAAACTCAATAAGTAACATACACAACTGATAATCACAACATGATATCATAACATACACATGGTAATTCCGATGATCCAGCGTTCACTGCCTAGAACCCACGATGATCCCGTCAGACCAACCCGTGGTGGAAAAACCCGTCCGATGATCCATCACACGCTAGCATAGATCCCCCGATGGTCCCGTCGGACCAACACTAGGTGGACATACAATAACGACATACATGCACGACAATATGTATAACAACAATACATAAAGCAAATAAGGTACTTGCCTCGATTCGAATACAAGAACAAAACTTCCATGAAAACGAAACACTCGAAGGTCGCCCCTTCAATGAATCACGTTGCTAAGCTCGAACCTTAACAAAATAAGTAATATAGATTTCATTTACAGTCGTACGAACATCTAACAATCCAAATCACGGTCGGAAGTTCATAAAATGTAACCTAATCAGTCAAGTCAAAAGTCACCTCGCTGATCAGCCGAGTCAAAAGTCAACATCGCTGATCAGCCGAGTCAGAAGTCAACATCTCTGATCATCCGAGTCAGAAGTCAACCTCACTGATCAGCCGAGTCTATTTTATTCGTCCCGTCGAGATGATCGTTTTAAAAAAAAATCATCCGAATCCGAGTTCGTATGAAGAAGTTATGACCGTTCGAAGGACAATTAAATAGACGGATCATATTGTGCCACGTGTCAACACCCGATTGGACCGGAAATTCAACCTCGCTGATCAGCCGAGTCATAAGTCAACCTCGCTGATCAGCCGAGTCAGAAGTCAACCTCGCTGATCAGCCGAGTCAGAAGTCAACCTCGCCGATCAGCCTACTTGACTCGCCTAGTTGATGACAGTAGGGTACTGGGTAGAAAACTGAACATACGAAATTCTCAGGTGAAGTTGGGTGATCCAAGATTGATGTGTTAGATTCCAATATCATCATTATATCCAGAAAACATCTAACAAATCCAACTTATATGGAAGGATATAACCTCTGATGATTTATTCATAAGTATAAACATCCCAATTTCTAAAACATGATGATGCTTGGATGATTTTATCAGTGGAACTCAATATCTTGACAGCATACTTCTATCATATCCTTGATAACACGAATCCAAGTAGGTATTAGTATTAACATACCTTAAGATGAAGAAAACACCGAGACAATAAGTAGAATCCAACTCCGGTTGCTTGCTTGCCAGATCAAGATGTTCTCCACTTCAATGATCAATCACCAGTGACACCCAATCTTCAAAGATCACAAAAGGGGTGGTCTAAATGTGTTTAAGAGGTAGGGAAAACCCTCTGGACTTTCAGGGAACTAAGAACAGGTGAAGGAAGATGAAAACCAAATGAAATGAGGTGCTGTCCTTTATAAAATGTTTATGGACCCCTGTGCTTAATAATTTCCTACGCTAGATTCCAAAGCTGTCCAGGCTTAATAATTAAAAACTGTCCAGGACTATGTGCTGGCCTCCACCCAACTCCATAATTGATTACTTCACTTATAATATGCAGCCATACTCAATAATTTGTATTATTGAGTATTTGTATGAGACAAGTAATATGCTGCCATACTCATGCATGAAAATACAAATACGGTAAATACCATATTCCACTTATTGATATCACAATTTCAACTAATACAGGGTTCAAATACAGGTGAAATACACGGTAATTAATCCGGATATTACAGTCTCTACTTGCCACGCGCCGGAGCAACGACCGGTACGACTAAACCTCGTTATCCTCCAAGGATACGGATAGAACAAGGTTATAGAAGCTATGCAACTCAAGATTACAACACTCTAAGTGTTTAATCTAAAATCTCTCTATCTCACAATTATTTTCTCTAAGAAAAAAACTTAGAAAGAGAAGTGAAGATGATGATGAATATGGTGAAGCCTTGGAAAAACTTTTCCTCTCTCCTCTTCTCTTGCCAAAAACGTGAGATGAAGTTAATAGCCAAGGAGATATGGTCTTCACACATATATTCTCCTCATATCATACCAAATCACCTCCCATTTGACAAAATCACCAAAGTGATATATTGTCCCCTTGAATTGTCACAAAGCTAGTACCCCACCAAGTGAAGACCAAGACAATGGAGGGAGTAGGTGACTTGGGGCGGCCATCTGGAAGGAGCTAGATAAGTTCGGTCCATTTCGGACTCCCGAGAGTCCAAACAGATAAACTCCGATTCCATTCCGTATATTTATATCGATTAATTAATCTAATTAATTAATCATATCAAATACATAATAACATAATTAATTTCTCCAAGAAATAATTATATTCATGAATTAAATTAATCACCCAGTGATATATTTAATTCATTAGGCCGTAAATCAATTTATCTAATAAATCGATTTAGACATCCAATGTCCCAATTTAGATATCCAATATCTAATATTCGTAATGAGATGATAAGCTTGATTAATTCCGTCGTCAATCCTATTGTGCGACTCGGTAGGTCCGTCTCAGTCAGCAATGGGAGGAACCAAAGAGTAGTAGCACCACCTAGCCAGCCTGGCAGCCTACACTGTACCCCAACTAAGAACGAATGATAGGATCATTCAAGAACCATTCTGTCGTGAATACCAGTAAACGTATAAACCCTTCTTTCAAATGTCCCGATCAAGTTATAGGGTCACGGTCAGTCAAACCCTATCTGTACTTGACGCTATACATGCGTTAATGCAAATCGAGATCATCGAGCTCTCGTGTATCCAATACAACTAGCTCCAATGCTTTGGCCGAAGACTTATGATATCATCTTCCAATAACCGCATAGGACATAACGGGAGAAAGAATTCTATCTTGGTATTCAGTAGGACCTGCTACTTGCCTGTCAAGATGCACGTCGAGGTTGACCCCCGCCTTCCGGTTTACAGGGTCGAACTACTCTAATGAAAATCTTGACGTCACAAGCACATCCCTACTAAATCCTCAAGTCGAAGGTTCACAAATACCTATCACAACCTTTAGATTCCGCCATTGACTGTCCCGGAGTGAAATCCGTGCGACGAATCGATGGTGAGTCGGTTCGAGTATACTAACCCAATTAGTATACCTATAACGTGTGCTCCCACTAACTATTAGTGTTCGACAAGCACTCTCCATATCAAAGAACACGTCATACAAGTCTTCACATAAACTTAACGCCCAGTCAAGTTTCATCGACTTGCGAACGTTTAAGTATTTGAGCTATAAACCTTTCCAGTGCCGGCCCCTTTATCAAATAAGGAGTGGAATGTTTTGCTCTCAAATACACGGACTAGTTTCTATATGTATATTTACGAGTTAGGAATGCCAGTAACTACCAGTAAATAAAGAAACATCCATTGCCTTATATTAATGATATATATAATAACAAGTACAATGCCCCCACTCAACATCCTCTGAGTAGCATTCGAGGGCATACTCCTAACATTACCTGCCATAGCTCTCACTTTGATAGCGTGCGCTATAATGGTCCAGAGGCTACTGTCTTACTTCGCACAATGGTTTACGTACGCAAAACACATGCCGTAGGATACGTAATATTGACGTTGACTTGCTACAGTAATATACTCATTAGCGTGCGCAATTCTCCACAATAGCGTGCGCTAATCCCCGTTAACTCGATAATCTGCACCTACACCAAAGATGCCTGGGTCCACACGCCGAAAGCAAATGACAAAGCCGGGATTCCCTTTGACTGATCTGGTATTAGCATGCATTAAGCCCTATGCTTAGCGTGCGCTAATCCTCCATAGCAAACATCCATTGACCTTATCGGGACATGCACCGAATGTGGCCGGGTCCACACATAGATTCCCTTTGGCCTGTCTGGCACTAGCGAGCGTTAACCTTATGCATTAGCATGTGCTAAATTCGGATGACTCAGATTGAGACCTACCTGTCGGCCACAACCTGATCTTGTCCATATGATCTTACGTACGTCAATGGTTATTCTAGGCGTACGTAAGCTCTGCACTTTAACGTGCGCTAAGTCCTCATACTAGCGTACGTTAATCAGGCTATACTTAGCCAATTCCAATTGTTCCTGCTCGTCGTCTCGACATACTAGATACGTATACATGACATACTGAATACATATATTCATTCCAATAATATTCTCATACGATACACAATATCCTCAAATGAAATTGTCGACCAACTACGACAATTATACTAATAGAAGTCTTAGTGCTTCAATTATTTTATCCATACTGTACAACTTCCGTACTCTACAATATCACTCGGATAAAATAACATTAAGCAACCATAGTATAAATTCAGGATATTACATTCTACCCTACTTAAAATAAGTTTCATCCTTGAAACTTGCAATTCGGTCACAATCGAAACTCCAACCACAATATCCAGAATCATCATGAAACCGATCAATCATCATCATTAACGGATAACCAAAACAGTATACTAACAAATGCGTGAATTCGATGATATCCTGCGATACTAGCAAATGACCCCACTTCAAAGCCTAAATATGATTATAATCACAATTTCGCAAATTTCAACAAACTACAACGTCAAAACACAACCGAGAATATCATCAACATGATAAACTCCAATACTACCAACGAAGGATCAACAATAACCGAGAATGCCCTCACATGATAAGCTCCAACGCGATCAACACAGAACCACATGGACAGATATACGAAAGAATAAAATTCTAAAAACATTACACAACTCATATATAGTGGATCTCAAAGAAACACGCCCAACTGTTGAACATACCACTCGGCGTATGAACAACCAGTCACAAACTGACGAACATACCCAATCATACATGGAGTATAACAACTAATCAATATGGCTCATAAGTCAAAAATCACTATAGCAAAATCACGCTACTACCACACCAATAGAGCCTTATAGCACATATTCCCCGGTTTCCCAAAATCCAAAGTTCCAAAATCATATTCTGTACTGAATCTACAACACACGACAAACTTCTCTTATTTGATCAACCAACCGATCATCCCTGGATAACCAAACTACCATACTGAAGATCGAATCTCCTTTCGTCGTACCATTGATATGTGTTATCCAACTCCTGAGCCTTACTTAGAACTTCACCATGATATGCATTATGCACTAAATTTGTACGTATACCAATCACATTTTCAAAACGGCTTTGAAATCATATAATCTTGTCAATAAAACCAAATTTCGAAAGTTCTTTCATGAATTTCAAAACTCAAAACATATATATTCGCAAGACTACAAAAAATCAATTTCCGAAAAGTTAAACCGGCTCGCTTACATCAAGTACTCGATGACAATTCTTTTCGAATACAAACGATTAAATAAAATGAAATTATGCAAATGATTTGTATTATCCGCACTTTCTATTTTTAGTAATTTCTATTTTTAGTGTATTTTTATTTCGAACGACTCGCTTGTTATTGTTTTGGAATTTTGAGACTATTTTGTTCGGTATCCATGACCATCCGGACGAGTTTCGGAGCTGTTTTTACGAGATTTTGATTATTGTGTAACTTTTCTACGTTTAGACTCGATTTTCGTAAATCTCACCCTAAACCGACATTTCATTTTGTCGGTAAGTTCCTTCAATATTTCTAGAGTTGTTACAATTTTTGGAGATTGTTAGTTGGCCTCGAGTTGTGATTCTCGAGAGTTTGGGCTATTTTGTAATATATTATATTTTTGGGTATCACCTTTAAGAATTGTTTTCTGTTCCGTTGGTTGGTGGGACTCGTACATTCGGATTGGGAGATTGTGCTTGCATGTTGTTGTTTTCTTGTCATGTCTCGTTATTCACTGGTATCTGTCAAGTTTCATGCCTTTCGAGTCGAGTACGGTCTGGCCGAGTTTCCTAACTGTACTCTGTACAGGAACAGTTAGCGCACGCTAACATCTTATCCGTAGTACGCGCTATGAGGGTATATCTAGCGCATGCTAGACTTATTTTATTATGTATGCTAATGCATCTGGGCAGAGTACTCTGGAACTGGACAGAAGGTTCAGTATCCGTGAATTGAACTAGGTAGCGTACGCTAACTAGCTGTTAATGCTGATTGCTAACCTTAGCGCACGCTAACGGGAGGACAGAAGTCTCTGACTGCATTCTGCACCCCGATAGCGTACGCTAAACTTTGTGTGTAGCGTGCGCTAAGTCTGTTTAATATATATATGACCTGAGCAGTTTAACTTCATCATTTTTCATCCTTACTTCTTCTCTCCGGCTTTGGGCGATTATAAACAAGGGTTGGAGTCGATTTCGGCCAAATATTTATCATCCACTAACATCTTTTTGTTTCTTGTGCGAATTCATCAACTTCTTAACGTCTTCCACCGCCCGAATCAAGGTAAGGATCCCTAGAACCCTTGTTTTGAGATTTTGGGGAAATTTTGGGGATTTCTTGTGATTTCACCCTTTTAATCCGATTCATCATAAATTGTTGCTTGATTTCAGTTGTATTCTTGTAAGCCTTTCTTTTCCTTGAGGTTTGGCGGAATAAACACCAATATTTCCATTATTTATCAAGTATATTCAATGATACCTTCGTAGTGACCGATGAATTGTCCCAATGGGTAGAATTAGGATGAATCCTTGCATTTCCACAACGTTGTGGTTAATTGTATATCGTTAACGTGATAGGAACATCATTGTGAAGATTATTCGGATGGAACCTTTTCCTTTCACCGTTTCTTTCACGTCGTGAGATTCAAGGCAAGTACTTACTTTACATAGTATTATATAGAATTTAAATTCGACATTGATGAAAAGTTGTGATAAATGTATGTTGATGTGTTCTTCCATCTGGGGACGGTCCGACGGGATCTCTGGGGGTCGATACTAATGGGTACGACCGTGGAAGTTGTTTCCCACCTGGGGACGGTCCGACGGGGCCTCTGGGGGTCGATACTAAGGGGTACGGCCACAGGTTACCAAGTATGGAATTGTATTGGAGTAATGTGATGTTATGATTGCTTCGATGGACATGTTTTGATGAAAATGTGATATTCCGGAATATTGTCTTTCTGGTAATTTCAAATGTATTTTTCATGTTGGATTGTACTCATATGTAATGTTATGTAAATCTGTACTTGCACTAGTTATTCGAATGTTAACCACTTAAATGGGGAAAATGCGTATTATGCATTTCAGGTACCGGGCGAGCTGAGGAGCCAGCACGGGACATGCATGTAAAAGATGGCTCAGTATGATGATGAGGCTTGAGTCGGTGTCATATCTTTTATTATATTATTCTGTTATCGTTAAATGATGTCGTTGAAGTCCCCTGCGTGGGCATTGATTACTTTTCGCTCTTTGTTTTGCTAGTATTGAACTAAAATATTTTGGCCAAGGCCAAGGCCCTACTTATTATGATAAATGTGTTTTGTGGGATTCTTTTGAGTATTTGGTGTCTTGTGTTAGCCTGGTAGACCTTTCGAAGGGTCTACGGCATGTAGCGTCCCTTATGGGATTTGGCGTGTTACATGTATGGTATCAGAGCCTTAGGTTATGAATGCCTAGGCTGTTGGTTAATTTTGGGTCTGTCTGTCATGTCGTTAGAGTCAGTCGTTGAGCCTAATATCATCGTGCTACCATCTCTTCATGCGACCCGTGGCTGTAAGTCTCCTCGAACTCTTATGTTTCTGTAATTCATTTTCCCTTGTATGGATTGGAATTGTGAGTTGTGGTACCAACTTTATGAACTGTGAATTTTTCTAATATTGTTCTTTTCAATTCTTTTCTTCAGTATGTTGAGAGGTCGCGGTAGACCAGCTAAGGGCGCAGCCGAGGCCATGGTCGTGGTGCTATTAGTGAGGAAGTTCCGCTTTCTCAGTCCTCTGCAGATTCGGCATCTCATTCAGTGCCAAATACTCTACCCTTGAGTACTGACGGGCAGCAGACTTTGTCAGTCAGTCAGGATCAGCCGTCGGCTACTAATGCCGACTTTGGAGCTACCACTGTACTTCAGTAGTTGGTAGCTTAGCTCTCTCAGATATCTCAGGATGGACGTCAGAATCCGCCCCCGAGTCCAGAATATGAAGCTAGTAAATGGCTTCAGAAAGTAGCCAAGATGTACCCCCTCGCTTCACTGGTTCTACTGACTCCTAGGTTGGGAGAATTGGCTTTTTTAGATGAGTAGGACGTTCGATGTTGTGGCTTGTCCTGACGACAGGATAGTACTTATTGCTCAGTGCCTCCTGGATAAGGAAGCTGCGGAGTGGTGGGAAGTTGTGATGCCCAGGGACCATTTAGCTACCTGAGGGGAGTTTAAGACCACTATGGAAGCGGAGTAGTGACCACCTCCGGTTCGAGAGCGTAGGATCGTGGAGTTCTTTACTGCTACGCCTCAATATGTACCGATCTCTTAGGCCATCATCACTTATAACCAGCAGTTGGGATATGTTAAAGAGCAAGTGAGGACAGAGGCTGATAAGATTTGCTACTTTAATATGTGAAGTAGCCGAGACCATGGTCGTGGTGCTATTAGTGAGGAAGTTCCGATTTCTCAGTCCTCTGCAGATTCGGCATCTCATTCAGTGCCAAATACTCTACCCTTGAGTACTGACGGGCAGCAGACTTTGTTAGTCAGTCAGGATTAGCCGTCGGGTACTAATGCCGACTTTGGAGCTACCACTGTACTTCAGTAGTTGGTAGCTTAGCTCTCTCAGATATCTCAGGATGGACATCAGAATCCGCCCCCGAGTCCAGAATATGAAGCTAGTAAATGGCTTCAGAAAGTAGCCAAGATGTACCCCCTCGCTTAGCTGGTTCTACTGACTCCTAGGTTGGGAGAATGGCTTTTTTAGATGAGTAGGACGTTCGATGCTGTGGCTTGTCCTGACGACAGGATAGTACTTATTGCTCAGTGCCTCCTGGATAAGGAAGCTGCGGAGTGGTGGGAAGTTGTGATGCCCAGGGACCATTTAGCTACCTGAGGGGAGTTTAAGACCACTATGGAAGCGGAGTAGTGACCACCTCCGGTTCGAGAGCGTAGGATCGTGGAGTTCTTTACTGCTACGCCTCAAGATGTACCGATCTCTTAGGCCATCATCACTTATAACCAGCAGTTGGGATATGTGAAAGAGCAAGTGAGGACCGAGGCTGATAAGATTCGCTACTTTAATATGAGCATGAAGCCACATATCAGACAAAGCATGGCACCGCTCATGTGTGCTACCCTGAAAGAGTACCAGGATCGCGCTCTAGCGATTGAGATGGCAGTATCGGAGTCAGAGTTGGGTTCTGAGGCAATGAAACAGAAGGCTTCTGGTAGTTTCTCAGCCGGTAAGGGTGGTCGGTTTTTGGGGTCTCAGTCTGCTCCTGTATCTGGGAAGAAGCTGTTTCAGCAAGCTGGAGGATCTCAGAGTAACCGTTCAATCCAGTCTCCTATACCAGGCGATAGAGTTTGCTTCAATTGTAGTCATAGTGAGCATTTGGCAAAGAATTGTCCGTATCCTCCAGTTACATGTTTCTCATGCGGACAGAGTGGTCATCGTGCGACTCACTACGAGGCAGGCGCCAGGTCAGTCAGGGCTCCTATGGTAACTACAGCAACGGGGGAACCTAGTGTCGGCCAAAGGGCACCGGTATCACAGAGTCCTCAGGGTACGGGTCGTGGTAGAGGTCGGGGTCAGCCGGACCGCTGAGATGCATCTAGTTCGGGCTTAGTCCACCCTTGTTTGTATCAGATGAGACACATGGAGGAGACAGAAGCTCCGGTGGCATTAGGTACCCTCAGATCCTTTTTTATCCAGTTTCGGTGCTTTTTGATTCGGGTGCTACTCACTCTTTAAAATCTCGACAGTTTCAAAAATATACGTTAAGCCACCGCTTGCATGTATCGACAAAATAGTTTAGAAAATGATTTTCCAAAATAAACCCAAATTCGCAAAATACTAGCAACCCATTTTCAAACACACTCGCGGTGGATATAACAAATAACTAAAAATACTTTTGCATTGGAAAAATGACAACTAGTCAAAGTACTCAATTCATAAACACACGCATAGCCAGTATCCTCAGGGAAGCTTATCTCTTCACGACCGCTAAAAGCTCAAACTCCGAGTACCTAAAAATAAAGCCCACGATGGGGTCAGCCATAATACTCAACAATGATAACGATCACATCACATCAATAATTACATACCAATGAAAATGCTAAGTATGAATACGACCAATATAATCTTACCGTTATAACCTCACCAATTCGCGATAATCCTCATCAAAGTAATCCTCACCATATTCCACATCTCGTATTCTCAAACACACACTGAATTATACACAAACATTTGTACTGTATCCCAGACAATACCCAAGATTCTCAAAACATCATCATAACTTGTTTGGTATATTTTGAGTAATATTTTTATTAGCATTTTATGTATATAATTGTGTGTTTTATGTGATAATTTATCATTTTTACCATATATTTCTATTATTTCATTTTGTTAGAATTTTCTATAATTTTGTTTCATTTTTGGATAATTAATTAGAATTAAATTATATCTGCAGGTTAACCAACTGGTACAAGACAGTTCAATGGGTTCAAGGACGATATTTTTTCAAAATTCAAATATAGTCACCACTGATCTCATCTTATTCGTCTCGTCGAGATGATCATTTTAAAAAAAACATCTGAATCCGAGTTCGTATGAAGAAGTTATGACCATTCGAAGGACAATTAAATAGACGGACCATATTGCGCCACGTGTCAACACCCGATTGGACCAGAAATTCAACTCTCTGCTGACATCATCCATGACATTAGCATCTCATTGGCAGTCGTGAATGATTGAATAGTGGGATTTAAAAATTTTAAAATTATTATTTTATTAATTTTGAAGTATTATAAATAGGGAAGGAAGGTGTAGAGTGTGTTGGGAGGATAAAAAATAGGGAGATGTTATTGTAAGAGAGAGAAATAAAAATATTGTGTAATAAAATTATATTTGAGTAATAATATTATAAAATATTTATTTATTTGTGTTGTTATTATGAGTGAGTAATTTTCTATTATTGGGGTTATGATGAAACCATGTCTATATTATTATTAATATTTATATAATAATTCCAACTAATTGTTTTTAACGCTTATGATTTTCGCTTCAATAGGGGAATATTATTTCATCAATTATATCACGTATTTTTTATAGTTATAAATTCCTCATTGCTTTGTGATTATTGATTGTTGGGATAAAACAATCCTGCATCGAAGTTTTGATATAGTGCCAACATACAGCAAGCAGCTGTCCCGAAGACAATAGAAATTGTTGGGATAAAACAATCATGTATCGAAGTTTTGATAAAGTGCCAACATACAGCAAGTCTTCTCGAAGTTCCATCATACACCAAGAAGCTCATCAGTCGGTATGATACCAAGTATGGAAGCTGTCCTGAAATATTCATACAACACCTTCCCATACAGGTGCACTAAGAGAACCTATAGCTGCAGCATCATGTTGGATACAGCAAGCAAGCTGTAAATGTTGTGTCCTTCAACACTTATCCAAATAGGACTGAAGACCGTTGAACGGAATCTACTTTATGCGCAAAAGTCAAACTACTCATTGAAAAAAAGTATTTAAATACTGGCTGGATAAAGTATTTAAATACTAGCCGACACAGATCTTAAATCAAGGAGAAAAAACCGGATCGTGTTTTATTCAAAACAATCAACACATTGAAACCGACTATTGGCTCAACGGATCTATTCAGAGGCTATATATACCCCAGAGTTTGAAGATCAGTTCATCCAAGATATACAAGCTTACAAGCAATACGCGAACGATCTATCGACTGAATATTCAATATCATCAGATCAAGCTTAAAAGAGCAAAGTATATTTCTTTAAGTATCATTCATATATGAAAAGGAGAAATATACTCAGTCAATCAAGAACAGCCATCATCAGCTCAAGATCTTCATAGTCAAGTTGTTGTTCTTACCTGGTTACTTTACCTTTTACCTTTGAATAAAAACCTAGTTCTGTGAGAACTAAAGAAGTTATTTCGACCTGTGTGGAATGAATAAGACGAAGCTTTGGAACTGTGTGTGAAGAAGCAAGTCAAGAGTTAGCTTTGATCAATCTGTGTGAACGGTTGAAAGCGACGGTCTTTGTATCAATCTGTGTGAACGATACAAGGATAGGTTTGATTATAGACACGTAGTTATGTACACAGTGTTTATAATAAATATTTTCACTCCTGTGTGGAGGACCAGTAGACATAGAGGGGTTTGCCTCGAACCACTTTAAATAGCATGTTATTTACCTTCTGCACATCATGTTTTCATAACTGTGATTATTTTACAAGTATACACTGCATACCCTGTACGCACCAAGCAAACAGGAGAAAACCTAGTTGCTGTATTTACAGCAACTTACTGTTTCAAGACTTCCATTACGCACTCTATTTGAAAATCATACAGCTTGTTGCTTAAACACTTTCCAAGCTGTATTCTATATACTTAGTGGCTAACAAGTGGTATCGGAGCGGTTGATTCTAAAAAGAATCAGTCGTATTTTTAACCGAATCAGATCTTTGTTTTTGAAAACATCTTTATCTTTCCAAATCTTAGACATGGATACCTCACTGATTAACAAGGTACCAATGTTTTCTATTAAGGAGTTTGATGACTGGAGAATCAGGATGGATGCTCATCTTGCTGCCATGCATGAAGAGATGCTTTATGTCATCCAAAAAGGCCCCATAAAAATCATGAAGGTGAATACGGCCGCAAGAATTGAAGGCCAAGCTCATGCCGAGATGCTCGAGAAAGAGTGCGAATAATGGACCACAGATGATAGATAACGCGCCAACCTCGACAATGTTGCTAAGAACGCCTTATTTGTCACTCTTGACAAAGGCACGTTTTCGAAGGTAAAGAGCTGTAAGACAGCCAAAGAAATATGGGAAAAACTCAAGATGATTTGCGAGGGTACTGAGCTCTCAAAAGAAAACAAAATTTCAAAACTAACTCAGCAATTTGCAAGGGTACTGAGCTCTCAAAAGAAAACAAAATTTCAAAACTAACTCAGCAATTCGAATCTTTTAAAATGAATCCAAATGAAACTCTTGAGGAACTTGACCTCAGATTCACTGGCATTGTCGGTGAACTTGAAGCGTTGGGCAAATTTATACCCAAAAGGAGATGAAAAATTTTCAGATCTCTCCCTGCCCGATGGGACATTAAGCCAACAGCTATGCGTGTGTCATGTAATCTTAATGACATATCTACTTTTGACCTCTTTTCTGACCTCAAGGCATTTGAGTATGATATTGACAGGAGAGAGAAAGCTGAAGAATCGCCTGCGAGGACTACAGCTCTAGTCGCTGTATCCAACAGAAGGCATAGCATGCCCAGCATATCAAAGCCTGCCCATAAGACTGCTGATAGTGACGACGATATCCTATCACAAGACGAAATGGCGCTCCTTATAAATTCAAGAGATTTATCAAGCAGTCTGGAAAGACTCCATACAGGCCCAAGCTTGTTCACAAGGTAAGTGCCGAATCTTCATATGGTGATGCTAACCTATGTTGTAATTGCAGGAAACCAGGACATTATGCAAATAAATGTCCTCATCCTAAAGTTCAAAGGTTGCCGGAAGCCGAGCAACAGGACAAAGATGAAAGAAGACGTGCTTGGAAAAATAAGATCATGGCCCTGATTGGGGAATCATAAGCCTCCCCCGCCCCAACAAAGTCCGAAGAATATCTACAGGCAGTCACTGACAGTGACTCGTCAGATGATGAATTCGAAGATAAAGCATATATGTGCTTTATGGCCAAAGACATACCGGAAGATAGCGATGATGAGGTAAGCTCAACCACAATTACTCCTTCAAATGCATCTCATACCTTTGAAAACATGACGAATGAATTAAAAAATTCAAAAGACCCATGAGACATTGAAAAATGAAAACATACGGCTCCAAATTTCTAACCTAGAGCTGAGGGAAGAAAATGACTTGCTGAAAGTAAATTACAAAAATATGTATGTTGATTGTGAAAACAGCAAATTCGATCACGAAAAACTCATGGAGAGCAATCATCAACTTGCTCACGAACTAATGAGTCTAAGTCTCACAGTGAAAGCAAGACAAATTATTTTGTTCTGCTCCAATACAAAATAAAAAATCTCAAAAAACGAGAAGGATAACTTGATACCATCTTGCAAACTTTTGAGAAATCATCTAAAAGGATGGAAGAAATTCTAAGCACCAGGCAACATGCTCATGATGAACATGGCCTAGGATACAGCTCATGTTCCAATAAAGGGAAAACTAGTAGTGTGTTCGTCATGGGTGTGGAAACCATTCCTGTATCGGAAGAAATCCCGAGTCTTGTGAAGGCACCTGTAGCACCGCGAACAGCAAAGGCTGCCATTCCTCCACCACAGTTCTAGGTAGCGAAATCCTCAGCCATTCAAACCTGTAAGGCGTAACCAACAGCATGCTCCCTGAGCATATGAAAAGCGCCAGCAGCCGTTCAGAAAGAAGGTTGTACCCAAATATCAAAGGCCCGCACAACAGTACTTCCAACAGTACAGTGTGCCTAGATATTGGATACAGGAGCCTCGTTATCCATCGCGAAAGCAGGTCGCCGCACAGTATCAGCAACAACTTTGGGAATCCAACTGGATACCCAGAAGACAAGCTGTAAGGCCGGAGAAAATGGCTCCACCTCCAAGACGCCATTCGTACTGGATTAATAATAATAACCCTGAATTTTTCATGCATAACAATTATCATGGTTATAGCGACTACGTACCTGCCACAGGTAGATACCGCAAGAATATACCTAAAGTACCCTACAGTAAACCCATTGCTGTCAGAAAAATATGGGTACCTAAAGGCACTAACCCCCATGGACCCAACATTCAAAGGGGACCTAAATATACTTAATTCCTTTGTCTACAGGACATCTTAGAAAAGGACATCTGGTACTTCGACAGTGGATGCTCTCAGCACATGACAGGAGACAAAAGCAAGCTGTCAGATTTCGTATAAGGTCGCGGTACAAAAGTGCGCTTTGGTGATAAATCAAAAGAAAGAACAAGAGGGAAGGGAACCCTGCTTGTGGGAAAATTCAAAGTCACCGATGTAGCTTATGTTGAAGGCTTACAGTACAATCTACTTAGTATTAGCCAGTTCTGTGACAAACAGTTCTTGGTGAAATTCTATATAGATCACTGTAGAGTCAAGAACATCCTAACCAAAGAAGTTGTGCTCACAGGAAGCAGATCAGGTAATATGTATATTGCTGACTGGATGCCTACGGGCTCCATAATTCCTTGTTTTGTTGCCAAATGCACTGCATATCTAAGCTGGTTATGGCACAAGAGGATGTTTCATGTCAATTTTAAGACGATCAACAAGCTTGCTAGATAAAAAATGGTCAGAGGTTTTGCCCAATGTGTCATTCCAAAAAGACAACGTCTCTGGACCCTGTCAGAAAGGCAAGCAAATCAAGACCACCCTGAAGAGCAAATCCTACCTTTCCACTCACAGAGTTTTGGAAATGCTACACGTGGATCTCTACGGTCCTATAGACACAGTAAGTTTGGGAGGTAACAAATACTGTCACGTTATTGTTGATGATTATTCCAGGTATGCATGGACAATCTTTCTAAGCAAGAAGAAGGAAACAGCATCAAAGCTGCCCGAGCACCTGAAAAAGCTTCAAAATGAGAAAGGGTTGAGTATCATGTCCATTCGTTCCGACAGAGGTACTGAATTTACTAACCGCTTTATAGAGCAATACTGTTCGGAAAATGGAATACAGCATGAATACTCAGCTACCCGCACACCTCAACAAAACAGCGTTGCCGAGCGAAAGAACAGGACGCTCAAGGAAGCAACAAGGACCATGATTGCCGCAAGCAAGTTGCCACAACGTTCTTGGGGTGAAGCCACCAATACAGCGTGCTATACACAAAACCATTGTATTATCAACAAACACCACAACAAAATAGCATATGAGGTATGGAACAACAAAACTCCATTAGTTTCGCACTTTCACATATTTGGTTGCTGGTGTTATGTTTTGAACAATGGGAAGGATCAACTTAGAACCTTCGATGAGAAGTCGGATGAAGGGATATTTGTTGGATATTTCTCTGTCAGCAAAGCTTACAGGATCTTTAATAAACAGAAGCTGACAATTGAGGAATCCGTTCATGTAGTGTTCGACGAACCTCACCATGATCCTACAGGAGTAGAATATATCACTCAGAATATCCAACAACTCACCATTGATAACCCTACAACTCTTATAGAGCCTGTCGTTGACTTAGAAATTAACCCCGCAGTTGTAAGAATTGAAGTAGATGAAGCTGATGCTGTACAAGCTGAAGCTGAAACTACAGCAACTCAAGATATAGTATGGGACGCCGAATTAGAACCCAACAGAAGATGGTTGAGAGATCACCCACAGGAGTTGATCATAGGAAATTTTGATGCTGGTGTATCTACCCATAGGAGAATACAGAGTACACAAGGAAATGTACTATGTGTGCAAGAAGAACCCGAGTCTGAGATATCTCCATTCCCTGTCTGGAAGTCTCTAGCTGAACTTAGAAGACTTAATATGTGCACTATCGCTGTATTCTTAGCTCAATCAGAACCTGTTTCCACCAAAGAAGCTCTAGATAATTCTCACTGGATTACATCTATGGAAGAAGAGATTAATGGTTTCGAAAGAAATAATGTGTGGTATCTAGTACCCAGACCAACACATCAAGCTGTAATTGGAACAAAATGGGTATTTAGAAACAAGAAGGATGGAAATGGTCTTACTATCAGAAACAAATCTCGTCTAGTCGCACAAGGCTACAGACAGGAAAAAGGCATAGACTATGATGAAACTTTTGCCTTTATTGCCAGACTAGAAGCCATTAGGATATTTCTAGCCTTTGCCGCAAATAAGAGCTTTATTGTATATCAAATGGACATCAATAGTGCATTCCTGAATGGAGACCTTGCCAAAGAAGTCTATGTTAAACAACCACCAGGGTTTGTCAACACAGAAGGCGGAGACCTTGTATACCGGCTACGGAAAGCATTGTATGGACTTAAGCAAGCACCTAGAGTGTGGTATGAGACCCTGTCCCTGTACCTAACCAATAATGGATTCGAGAAAGGTGCTGTGGACAAGACCTTATTTAAAATACAGGAAGGTGATGACCTCCTGATGGTTCAGATATATGTCGATGATATTATATTTGGTTCACTAACCTCGCTTTATGTCTAAGGTTCTCTCATCTCATGCAAAGTAAATTTGAAATGAGTATGATGGGAGAACTTAGTTATTTCCTAGGATTTCAGGTAAAGCAGTTGCCTACAGGAATCTTCATCAACCAGGAAAAGTATAGCAAGGAGCTTCTCAACAAATGGGATGAATAACTCCAAATCTTCATCAACCCCTATTAGCACTTCCATGCAAATTAGTACTGACGAAGCTGGAAAGCCGGTTGATCAATCACTCTACAGGAAGCTTATTGGCTCACTCCTGTACCTAACAGCTAGCAGGCCCGATATCCAGTTTGCAGTAGGAGTGTGTGCTCAATATCAAGTAGCACCTAAAGAATCACACTTCACAACAGCCAAACGAATCCTGAAGTACGTCAAAGGAACAGTCGATGTAGGACGGTGGTATCCTAAAGAAGGCGGATTCGATTTAATTGGCTACAGCGACTCGGATCTCGAAGGCTGTAAGCTAGATAGGAAGAGTACAAGCGGTACTAGTCACTTTCTTGGACCTAGACTCGTATCTTGGTTCATTAAGTAGCAATTGGCAAACTTGCTTTCCACAGCTGAATCGGAATACTATGATGCTGGTAGTTGTTGTATGCAGATCCTTTGGATGCAACAACAGCTGTCAGATTATGGAATTGAAGCCAAGGAAACACCGATCATGTGCGATAACACGAGTGCAATTGCAATAACGCACAATCCTGTATTGCACTCGCGCACTAAGCACATCCATATGAAGCATCACTTCATTAAGAATCATGTTGAGAACAAGGATGTTCGGCTGGAGACAGTTCATACACATATCCAGTTAGCCGACATCTTTACCAAGCCTCTCAGCACAGCAAGATTCTGTATGCTTCGACAAGAATTGGGAATGCTACAGCCCAGCTCCCTATAAGTTTTTAATGCTTTTTCTCAACAATTGAGGGGGAATGTTGTAAGACCCAAGAATACAGTATCCACCGTTAATTATCTGTACACTCAGACAATCTGACAGCACTGTAGGAACAAAGAGACATGAATTACCCTACAACTGACGTGTGCAATAATTAAGGGGGAATACAGTATGACTCATGAATACGATATTAATCTAAAAATTGCTGTAAGAATTGAATCCCGTATGTACCTTTTAAGGGGGAACGCTGTATTTTCGCGGATGCAAATTCAATTCATATTATACTTGATAGTCTATTCATTTTAAAACAGCTTTGAGTCCACGTGCCCTGTTTTAAATCAAACGTCTTTTCCAGTAAATGCTTTGCATGACATCTGGACAATTGTATCTCAAACGCCGTGATTTTTCAAATTATTTTATAATTTCACACCGCCGTTTCGGGCAATAAGGGAAGTCGAAACATCAGATGTGGGACTAGCTATTATTTCAAAATTGGATGGATAAAGATGTACCCGTTACACTCCATCCATCCTGTTCCTTTATTTAAAACGATGGTTCCCATCCCTTAAATCCGACCGTTCACTGTCTGGAAACCCTAAATCTTCTCACCGCCCACTATAAAAGGAATGTACTTGCCCCCATTGACTCTTTACGCTTTCTACAAATTGAACGAGTCTTTGAGCAAACAGCCTACATTTCTCACTACAATTTCACTGCGATTTTCTTTGAATCTCACTTACTTTTCTTCAAGAAACTACTATGGCATCACCATAGACTTCCTCTCCATATCTCAAAAAGACCGCCATCATTATTGATGGATGGATCTTAGCCAGATCTGTGGTTGTTGAACGTGTTCACGCTGAAGGAGACGACGTGGAATCCATGGAGATGGTCGTTTTAAGGATTCGTCAACAAGGCCTCTATCGCCTTGGAAGCCACACTACTGAGCGCTACGATGCGCAAATGATTGAGGATTTTACCTCAACACCTCTGTCCGTTTCTTCTCTCTTGCATAGGGAGGAAACGTATCTGACATTTCTACCACCGTCCGTGGAGTGGAGATCCGTGTTGACCAAGACTTGCCGCAGAATTTATACAGGCTCCCCGCTGATGGCCTGTCCATAGAGGAACTTGAGACCTTTGGGTCCCAAGAAATCCTCAAAAAATACTATGGATTATTCACTGGTTCAGCATCGGATGAGAATGTCCATGCTTCATGCCACAAGAAATATTTTTGCCTTCCATTTGTTTACTTACACGGTTTCTGTTGTCGTGTGATTGAAAACAAAACAAGTGCTTTCGATATGTGCACCAATCTGAGATTCCGAATGATGGTCGCCATCATGTCCTGCGAGAAGGTCAACTGGTGCAATATTGTTCTGAAAAGGTTGCAGGAAGAAGTCTATAAACCTGCATCTCAGAAGAAGTCCTTTGGTCTGATTCTTAATAATATTCTGTCAAGTGCGGTGTTCCGCAAGCAAAGGAAGCAAAGAAAATAAATTCACAAAAATATATTGGAGGAACCAGGCCCTCCGTCTTCAACAAAGCACATCTGATTGCGACAAGGCCTTTTGCCCGCACTCTGCCCTTTTTTGCTGATCCAAGGGACGTAACCTCAAAGTCCGGAAGCGAGGAGCCCTCGAGGAAAAGAAATAGATCTCACAGCAAGTCTCCCTTTGCTGGTGAGAATCCGAAAAGGAAGCTACAAAGGCTTTCCAAAATTAAGGCGAAGGCGCAACCCACTGTATCGACACCCCAGGGCACAACCCCTGCGGAATAAATAACTACTACTGTCCAGACAGTAGATCCCTAACCATTGGCGGCGGCGACGGATCCACAATTACTTGCTAACTTGAAAGACTCTGGCGAGTCGGCTACCCATTCGGAGCCAATAGCCACATCTCCTGCATGGGAACCCACACTCGTAAGGGATCCATCTCCCCTCAGGGTACCAACCCCTGTATGGGATCCCTCTCCGATACAGGCTCCCACAAATGTACCGGAACCCTTGCCTACAGTGGACCCATGCACTGTACGCAGCCCCTCTCCCGATTCTATAATCCAGAATACTCTATTATCAGTGCAAATTGAACAGGCCTACGACCGCTTCGTTCAATGGAAATCGTACAGGGTAGCTCCATACGAAACTTTGTACAATTGGAGCGAATGGAGAGAGGAAGAAAAGTTTGTTCTGGAGGTAACAGATTCTCCTATTGAAGTCCTAATCCAATGGGATAATGTCTTCTGCAAAGAGCTTATTTTGAGTCATCTCATGGACAAAGCTGATGCTCGAAAGAAAGGAAAATATGTGTCCGATGAAACTGTTCCCATTAGTCCCAAATCAGACCACGACTTATATAACGACGACGACGACACCTTTCAGGCTGGCCTGAGGATGAGCCGTGAGAAAGCAACGGAACAGGAATACTCCAGAATGCATCATCAACAGGGTGAAGGGACCTCGAGCCAACAGTCTCCTCCCCAACAGCAAGGAACTGTTCAAGATAGCAAGGAATCAGTCCCTTCTGTCACAGATGAACCAATAGTTTCACTACAGGCATCTGAGCCTGTCGCCGCCCAAACCGACGACCAAGCCCGCGCCATCCCGCACGAGGAATAAGTCCCTCTGCAGGAGCAGGCGGAAGCTGAGAGACAACAGGAGGATTCAGTCCCTCCTGTACCCATGTCTACATAAACCATTTCAGAACAGGAGGAATCAGTCCCCCCTGTCGCCGAGGCCGATCAACCTGCTGCAACAGCTCCAGATGCCCCCGCATCTCCATATGTGGTATCCGACGATGGTTTCTTACCTGAGGATGAACCATAATGGCCACGCTCTCATGTGGTCGTCAGACAGCTTAATGGAGCTGAAGATTTTGCCAAGCCCGACTCTCCCAGAACCGTAGAAAGGACAAAGCAACTGCATGCTCTTAGCCGTCAAACAGTTTTCCTGCAGGATGCTGTGAATGCCCTGCACATTGTTGAGAAAGAAATTAACTGGTTGCACGAGACAGCTATCGACGAAATGACAGGTGTCAAGTGTGACGTATCCAAAGTGGAAGAAGCCTTCCGCATCTTGCCCACCGTCTTGAAGCAAGCTCTCTATCAACTCCAACAACGATAGGAACATATTCTAAAGGAAGAACAGGCCAAGCTACGCACCTCTAAAGCTAAGACTGCATCGGCACTACACGAAAAAGGCTCACACCTTCGAGGCCATGATCAGAAGATTGATGATATGTCGATGGTGCTTCGATCCTTGGTGGAAAAATTCTCAAGTATGGAGACAAAACAGGACAACGCCATGAAAATCCTGGAGCGCTTAGATGAAAAAGTCTCGTACCTTGATGAAGCCGAAAAGGGGGAAGAGTCAAGGGATGCTGCTAGACAACGAAGACTGGAGCAGGAAAAGGAATTTGAAGCTATTCTAGAAGATAGCATCAGCGCTGCAATCAACCAACTGGCCGCTCCTGTACAATTATACAGGGTATCTGGTTCTCGACCTGAGTTCCACGACCCCAACTACCCATGGAAAAATAATGTGCAAAAGCCATCGGAGATGCGTCTGCCATCTAATCATCAGCCTACAGGTGATGAAGTGAAGCAATGGAGGAAGAATGAACTGATGAGGTATTTTGTCAAGCTCATCAGGGAGTCCGCCATCTTCAACAAATGTCGGACATTGGCAGAAGCTGGCGTAGAATTTGCTAAAATGCTACAAAAGTGAATGCTCCCATTGCAGATCACAATAAAGTCAAGGTATCGGAAAGGAGATTGGCTTACTCACCTGGATGACTGGATTCTTGCCTTCGACCAATCGGATGAAGGAAGAGCATTCTATTTAGATCGAGGCAAGGATTTATTGGAACACTACTGGAGAGGAACTGAAAATGATCCCGATAGAAGACCTTGGAGACATGCTCACTATAGGAGCTAAGCAATGGAGGATCTCTCCTGGATCTTATCTTATTTTTGAAATAGCAAAAATTCTGTATCTTTACTTTCGCCCAACCTTGTAATCTTTGCTCTTTATCAATAAAATCTATTTTTATCTTGAAAGATTACAACTCGTAATCTACTGTGTTACTGTGTGATTACGAAATTATATTTGTTGACTGAAATCAAACAAGTATGAAAACTTGTTAAGTATATAAGCTGTAAGAAATTGTCTGCGAACAGTTCATAGGTTAAGTTGTATTCAACTAGATTACACTGTAAGATTGTGCCTGCACGCCAATCATAAGTTTAAGTTGTAAAACACTTTGCTGATAGATTCTACCTTTTTAGAACTTGCCTGCAAGCAGTTCACATTTTTTTAATTTGCTGAAGGCCATATCATTCGACAGAAGACCAAGAAGAAAGCCTCTCGAAACAAAGATGTTTTCAAAGGTTTAGCATCATGGTTTTGGCATCATCAAGAAGACTTGGCAATTATCAAAAAGGGGGGAAATTGTTGGGATAAAACAATCCTGTATCGAAGTTTTGATAAAGTGCCAACATACAGCAAGCAGCTGTCCCGAAGACAATCAAAATTGTTGGGATAAAACAATCTTGTATCGAAGTTTTGATAAAGTGCCAACATATAGTAAGTCTTCTCGAAGTGCCATCATACAGCAAGAAGCTCATCAGTCGGTATGATACTAAGTATGGAAGCTGTCCTAAAATATTCATACAGTACCTTTCCATACAGGTGCACTAAGAGAACCTACAACTATAGCATCATGTTAGATACAGCAAGCAAGCTGTAAGTGTTGAGTCCTTCAACACTTATCCAAACAGGACTGAAGACCGTTGAAACGGAATCTGTTTTATGCGCAAAAATCAAACTACTGGTTGAAAAGAAGTATTTAAATACTGACTAAATAAAGTATTTAAATACTAGCCGACACATATCTTAAATAAAGGAGCAAAAATTGGATCGTGTTTTATTCAAAACAATAAACACGTTGAAACGGACTATTCGATCAACGGATCTATTTCCAACGGATCTATTCAGAGGCTATATATACCCCAGAGTTTGAAGATCAGTTCATCCAAGATATACAAGCTTACAAGCAATACGCAAATGATCTGTCGACTGAATATTCAATATCATCAGATCAAGCTTACAAGAGCAAAGTATATTTCTTCCAGTATCATTCATATCTGAAAAGGAGAAATATACTCAGTCAATCAAGAACAGACATCATCAGCTCAAGATCTTCATAGTCAAGCTGCTGCTCTTACCTAGTTACTTTACCTTTTACCTTTGAGTAAAAACCTAGTTCTGTGTGAACTAAATAAGTTATTCCGACCTGTGTGGGAGGAATAAGACGAAGCTTTGGAACTGTGTGTGAAGAAGCAAGTCAAGAGTTAGCTTTGACCAATCTGTGTGAACGGTTGAAAGCGACGGTCTTTGTATCAATCTGTGTGAATGATACAACGATAGGTTTAATTATAGACACGTAGTTGTGTACGCAGAGTTTATAATAAACATTTTCACTCCTGTGTGGAGGACCAGTGGACGTAGAGGGGTTTACCTCGAACCACTTTAAACAGCGTGTTATTTACCTTCTGCACTTCTTGTTCTTATAACTGTGATTATTTTACAAGTATACACTGCATACCCTGTACGCACCAAGCAAACAGGAGAAAACCTAGTTGTATTTACAGCAACTTACTGTTTCAAGACTCCGCTACGCAATCCTATTTGAAAATCGTACAGCTTGTTGCTTAAACACTTTCCAAGCTGTATTCTGTATACTTAGTGGTCAACATTGATATTAGTTAATTTCTTTGATTATTTGCTTTCCATTAAATTGGATACATATAATGCTTAGAAATTACATTTTTCAAACGAAGGAAAATCTATATTTGAATTATAATTTTGTACTTATTGTTAAATCTATAGGGAAATAATGAGATTGATTTTAGAATCTATTCCCTGAATTTCTTGGAATTAAAATATAAAATAAATAATAAATAGACATTGGTGGATTCTAAACCCTAGTAAATTATTTAAAATCACTTTATCTAAAATCTACTTAAAAATTACTATTATTGGTTGCAATTATTATAACCATTCAAAAATCAAATTATTTGGGACTAGGTTAGAATTTAATATAATTTGGTTTAATTCGATAGAAATATTTTTACTTCATCATCATAGTCCTCCCTGTGGAATCGACCTTGCACCGAACTTCTACATCAAACGAATCGTGCGCTTGCGAGTATTAGACTAAAGAATCAACAAAAAGTTTTTGGCGCCGCTGCTGGGGAGGCGCAAACGAAGTATACGAAGACTGTCGTCACCAAGTTAGTTAAATTCTTCTACTAGTTATTTATTTTTCTGTCTATATTTTTTATTATTTGTAATACCCGGATTTTTGGTATAAATTTTTCGTGTTATTTCCCTATATATTTAACAATAAATACAAAATTATAATTCAAATATAGATTTTCCTTCGTATAGTTTGGTATCTATACAGTATGGATAAAATAAATTGAGAACCGAGACAGTTATACTTGTGTAATTGACATTTTTTATTGACAGTTATATTGAGAATATGGTGTATCAGATTGAACTGATTGGGATATCGGGTAGATCATATGAGAATGTTATTGGATCCAGTATCTGTATTCAGTATGCCGTATGTTTGTATTATGTATGTCGAGACGTCGGACAGGAATAGTTGGATTTTGTCCAATTACAGAAGGCCATTACGTACGCTAAGCTCAAGCACTTACGTACGCTAAATTATATGTTTTACATACGTTACGTAACAAGGAGAATCGGACAGGTCCGAGCTGTGGTTGGCAGGTGGGGCCCGGTGTCGACAGTTTTCCGGCGCGGATGTGGACAGGTGAGTCAACAGATGGATTTGCGTATGCTATACAGGGTGTATTACGTACGTAATACGAGTATATTACTGTAGCAAGTCAACGTACGTATTACGTACGCAATGGATTAAGTGTTACGTACGTTAGGAGGCAGCTGGACGAGTCATGACCGGGACTCACTGGATGGCCGATCACGGTCGGTAGTGACTCGCAGGGATGGCCGATCACGGTCGGCAGTGGCTCGCTGGGCGTAAGGACTGGCTGATAACGGTCGTAAGTTTGTGGCCGGGTACGGCCGTAAGGCCTATTACGTACGTAAGCTTGTGCCGGTAACGGCCGTAATGGTGTCAGACAAATTGGACAGGAGGGTAGCCATGGCCGGTTACGTCCGTAAGCCATGGCCGGTTACAGCTGTTGAAGAGATAAATTCACCACTAGAAGGGGGGGTTGAATAGTGGTGATGCGGAATACCGAAATTTTTTGCAAATAAAAAGAAAACAGTGCGGAATTTAAAGACTCAAGAATTTATAGAGGTTCGGCAACTTGCCTACGTCCTCTCTCCGACTTTCTTTTTCTATTGGCTTAAGAAAAACCACAACCTTAACTCGTCTTCTATCGGTCCGAGTTTGCAACCGTTACAATCCGCTTGTCTTCTATCGGTCCAAGCTCAACCTTTCCTTCAATATAGATGATAGTTTATCTAGTGTTCTATAGGAACTAGATAATCCTCACTATACGAATATGGGAGTATAATCCTAACAATGCCGGATCAAAGATCCTAATAACACCGGATTAGTGACTCTTGATTCGTTTCTTTTTCGCTCAAGTGTAAGTGATGCAACACTTACAACCAAATGAAAGAATACAAAGACTAATAGATATTACAATTGAAATCGCTCTTGTATCTTTCTTTTCTCACAACTTGTAATGCAATAAAGTATATAAATCTGAGCTCAAGAATGCTTTGATTGCTTGTATGCTTGAATGCTTGAAGTTGTGTATTTGATACCCAAGTCCTTCGGTATTTATAGGTGTGAGACACCTTCAAATTCTGAAAAACATACTATTAGCGTGCGCTAATAGTGCCTTGTAGCGTGCGCTAACGAATTTTGACTTGAAATCTCTGAACGGTCACAAAGACTGTTGTAACGGTAAAATATTATGACTAGCGTGCGCTAGTAATGAAGTGGTAGCGTGCGCTAGCGTCTTGGTCAACTAGTCTTCGATCTTGACTTTGACAATATCCGATTTTCTCTCCAACGACTCTTTTTCCAACGGCTAAATTTATGATTAGCGTGCGCTAGCAAGTATGCATAGCGTGCGCTAGCATTAATTAAATCCAATTTTTCCAGATTTTCCGGATCTGCATTGACTCTTGCTTCCAACGGTTGAAATTCAAACGGTAAACTGCAGATTCCATTTAGCGTGCGCTAATACCTTTCTCTTAGCGTGCGCTACTGAGTTGTTTCATTAACGTACGTTACCTTGTGTAGCGTACGTAAAAGCCTTGACGAAGTGAGTCCAGTAGCTACTGGACTACTAACCATAATTTTGGTAGCGTGCGCTATAGATGATCAGTAACGTGCGCTATGTCTTCACTTTAGCGTACGTAAGAATATATGAGTAGCGTGCGCAACGTCCAATTTTGATTTCCTTCCAGACTTCACTGATCTCTGGAGACTTGCGATAGCGTGCGTTATATTTGCTGTATAGCGTGCGCTAACTTTAGGTTCTTAGCGTGCGCTATCTTTGAATAGCTTGCGTGCGCTATCGATCAGGCGACTTGAGTAGGCTGCAGCTGACTTGACTGGATTGTATAAGCATGTCCCGATAGCGTGCGCTACGATATGATACGTAGCGTGCGTTAGCCATATTTGGCTCCTTCAAAATATTATCGAGCCGAGATAGATCCAATTAAATGTTTTGTATGTAACCATCATCAAAATACATTTTGTGTCAACAATCTCCCCCTTTTTGATGATGTCAAAATATTTAATTAATACCTGCAAAAACGTTTTGAAATAATTCGAATCAAGGTAAACTTGTTCGATATATTAGTAAATTTTCGTTTTTGGAGTATTCTCCCCCTTTTTGACATAAACAAAAAGGAACTCCCCCTGAATTGTTGCGTTATTAAATATTAACGAAATTTGCCATTATTCAAGGTGCAATCAATAGTAAACAACAGCAACAATACTTGAAAACAAATGCCAAATTAAGAAATGCGAATTTCATTAAAAATGCAGGAAATACAACGAGTTTTCATGATAAACGACATATAGATTATTCGAACAACAAGTTTCTACATCAGACATCAGAGATCATCAAATCTAAGGATCGGAGGAAGACGAAGGAAAAGGGAACGAGGGGTGTGTGAAACGTATGAACTCGGATATCAGCCCACGAACTTCCCGGACTTCTGAACGCAGAGCCCGAACATCCTCTCGTATCTCAGCGTGTGAGGTCTCGATGCCCCGCATCCGAGCACAGAGATCACTTTCCTCCTCTTCTGTCACCACATCTCTCATCGGGCGTTTTCCTTTCGTTCTTGGATGACGAACAAAAGACTTGGACTGCAGCTCCTTAGGCGTGTGGGGTCCTTGGTGCATGACTTGCTCGGTCGGTGTAGGCATCCGTGTGCCTTTCGGCACTTGGTCGTCATCTCGGAGATATGGAAACAAAACCCAGCCTCGATTGAAGGTCTCGACATAGTGCATGGCCTTGAGGGTTATGTCACTTATCTCGTGTCCCCGAGACACCGGAACGTGAGCGTCATTGGACAAATCAACACTGAAATGACGAAAAATCACCGTAAGGATTGACCCGTATGGCACCGGACTTCCCGGTTCTCGACATATAGTTCTTTGACCGAAAGGACTCCCTTTAGCCTTCATCCAACTTAACACAATCCCGGTGAAATCTACTCGATCATCCTTCAAAGACCAGATACGACATTCTTATCAACACCAACTAGCTTATGTTGGGTGTTGACCTTTGGCATTAGGCATTTCGTTAAAGCGCCAACAAAGAACCGAATGTGTATACAAATCATTGTTTTCAAAACGTCATCCGTGACTTCGGCGACGCTTTTGAACACGTAAAATTAGCAATATCTCCCTCGACACCGCAGATTCCTCATCAATGATTTTACCACAAAGAATCAAATCCTTCCTTCGACAACCCAAACAACTCGTGAAGGATTTCCGACGAAACCTTCACCATAGTTCCGTTCACGAGGCTTTCGAGCACGAAACCTCCATTACCACTTTCACCAAAATGCAAGTTCGCATAGAATTGACGAACACACTCAGGGTACACAATTTTCTTACACTCGACAAAACGTGCAATACCCAAAGCTTCAAAAAAATCGAGAATGCTTACCTTGACCCGTTCAAGGCTACTGAAGTTGAAATAGTAGCAATCGGTCAAGGTTTCTTGCGGAAGAACATCGAAGAAAATTTTCGACGCACTGAAGGAGACGAATCGATTGCTGTCGAAATCGTTGTTGCGAGGACGTTTATAGTTCTTCTCCATAGCCTTGCGATTTTTGCTAGACATAATGAAAGAAAGACGAAAGCTCGCAGATTGGATCGGATGTGTGTCTAGGGTTTTTGCAAGAGAGAAGTCGATTGCGTACGTTAGGGATGAGATGTGTTTTAGGGTTGTACGGAAATATATATATAGTCAGCGACGTTTAAGTTAGCGTACGCTAGGTTTTAGAAGGTTAGCGTACGTTAGGCAAAAAAAAGACTTACCGATCGTCCCAAAGTGGTATTCGAAAAAAACTTTAATTAGCGTACGCTAGAAGGTAGAGTTGAGCGTACGTTATCGAATGCAGATTTTAGCGCGCGTTAAGAATATTAAGCTAGCGCGCGCTAGCGATTGATCTGACTCACTGATTTTGATGTTTTGAGTAGAAGCTTATTTCAAAAGTTGTCTATATTTCCCATGCCAAGTTGTAAACGAATGGAGTTAAAAGATTCTTCGGGAAGAGGTTTTGTAAAGATGTCAGCAAGTTGATCCTTCGTCCCGACAAAAATTAAACAGATATCTTTCTTTTGAACATGATCACGTAAAAAATTATGTCTAATATCTATATGTTTGGTTCTACTGTGCAAAACAGGATTTTTGCTCAAATTAATAGCACTAGTGTTATCACATAAGATAGGGGTATTTTCAAAATGAATGCCGTAGTCGCGTAGTTGATTTTTAATCCATAGCACTTGAGCACAATGGCGCTCCTGCAATGACATATTCGGCCTCACCAGAGACAATGCTACGCTGGTTTGCTTTTTACTTCCCCAAGATATTAAACAAGATCCAACAAAATGACATGTACCACTAGTACTCTTTTTATCAATTTTGCATCCGCCGAAATCGGCGTCACTATAGGCAATTAAATTAAAATCCAAGCAAGAAGGATACCATAGACCTAGTCCAATAGTTCCTTTCAAATAGCGAAAAATGCGTTTACAAGCAATTAAATGTGATTCCTTGGGATTAGCTTGGAATCGAGCACATAGACACGTAGCAAAAATTTTTTATCTGGCCTAGATGCAGTCAAATATAGCAAAGATCCGATCATACCTCGATATAGTTTTTGATCTATGGATTTGCCATTTTCATCTTTCTCGAGCTTTAATGATGACGACATTGGCGTAGATATCACCTTGCTATTTTCCATATTGAATTTCTTGAGGAGGTCGTTTGAGTACTTCGTTTGATGGATAAAAATTCCATCTTCGCATTGTTTGATTTGAAGCCCGAGGAAGAACGTTAATTCTCCCATCATACTCATTTCGAATTCTCCTTTCATAAGATTAGAAAAATCTTGGCACAAGGATTCATTAGTAGCTCCAAAAACAATGTCATCAACGTAAATTTGGCAAACAAGTATATCATCATTTAGTATTTTAACAAACAAGGTATTATCGACTTTGCCTCTTTTATAGTCATTAGCTATTAGAAATTGACTTAAACGATCATACCATGCTCGGGTGCTTGCTTCAACCCGTAAAGTGCCTTGTTGAGCTTGTAGACATGATCCGGAAAATGATGGTCTTCAAAACCGGGAGGTTGCTTGACGTAGACTTCTTCTTGAATGAAACCATTCAAGAATGCACTTTTGACATCCATTTGAAATAGTTTAATCTTCTTATGGGCGGCAAATGCACAAAGCAATCGAATGGCTTCGAGTCGAGCCACGGAGCAAAACTTTCTTCGTAATCAAGGCCTTCTTCTTGATTATATCCTTGAGCGACCAAACGAGATTTATTTCGAATAGGATAGCCGTCTTCGTCACTCTTGATTTTATGCACCCATTTAGTTCCGATAATTGTTTTATCTTTAGGCGCGGGAACTAAATTCCATACATTATTGTGCTTGAATTGCACAAGCTCCTCTTGCATTGCCATCACCCAACTTTCATCATCGAGAGCTTCGGATATATTCTTGGGAACTATTTCGGATACAAAAGCACAATGGGCCATAAATTCGGTGGTCCTCCTTCGGGTTTGAACACCGTCTTCAATGTTTCCGATCACGAGATCCTTCGGATGGTCTTTGATGTGCCTCCAATCTTTCGGTAAATCAATGATTGTGTTTGTTTCGATTTCCGAAATTTTCTTCACTTCGGGTGAGGGATCCGGAAAGGTACCTGCATCATCAAAATATTCTACCTTTCTCGGGGGTGAGATCATATCATTGAATTTAACATGTATGGATTCTTCAACTTTATTCGTTCTAATATTATACACACGATATGCTTTGATATTAGTACAATAGCCAAGAAAAATTCCGGAGTCGGATTTGGCATCAAACTTGCCCAAGTTATCCTTGCCATTGTTCAAAATAAATACATTGCAACCAAAAGGATGAAAGTAAGCAATATTGGGCTTTTTGCCCTTCCATAATTCATACGGAGTTTTAAGATGAGTTCTACGAACGTGAACTCGGTTAATCACATAACATGCCGTAAAAATTGCTTCGGCCCAAAAATATCGTGGAAGAGAATATTCATTTAGCATTGTCCTCGACATTTCTTCCAAAGATCGGTTTTCCTTTCAACAACTCCATTTTGTTGAGGCGTTCTAGGAGCCGAAAATTATGATTAATACCGTATTTATCACATAAAAGTTCAAACGGGTGCAATCAAATTCACCTCCGTGGTCGGTGCGAATAGAGATTATGGAGAGGTTTTCTCATTTGATACCAAACGACACCATTTAGAAAACTCGGAAAATGCATCATCTTTATGAGCTAAAAATCTAACCCAAGTAAATCGAGAGAAATCATCAACAATAACCAAAGTATAAAGTTTACCATTTAAACTAACATGTCTAGATGGTCCAATCAAATCCATATGCACGAGTTCAAGAACTCGACTAGTGGAAACCTCGAATTTTGGTTTAAACGATTCTCGAGTATGTTTCCCTTTAATGCATGATTCACACAAATGTTTTCTATCGAATTTGAGTTTGGGCAATCCACGAACAAGGTCGTGTCTAGATAAAATAGAAATAATAGGTAGAGAGGTATGCCCCAATTTTCGATGCCATAAATATGCATTGTCATCCAAGGTAATAAGGCATTTTTCATTGAAAGAATTCTTATCATTAAGATCGACAATATAGATGTTTCCACATCTCAAACCAATGAATGCAATTTTATTATTTCTAAATGTCGTGCAATGTGTTTGCTCAAATAGAATTTTAAAACCTTCATCACAAAGTTGCGAAACGCTAAGGAGATTATGATGCAAACCTTCAACAAATAGTACTTTGTTGATAGAAGGAGAAGGTTCCTTACCGACTTTGCCGATTCCTTTGATTTTTCCCTTTTGATTGTCTCCAAAGGTCACATGTCCTTGATCTTGATATTCGAGGTCTTCAAATAAGTCCTCGGAGCCGCACATGTGCCTTGAGCATCCGCTATCAATGTACCACTTGTTTTTCCTTGGTGTCGGTACCTATAAAAGTAGAATTTCTCGGTTGTTTCGGTACCCAAGCTCGTTTGGGTCCTCCAAAGTTAACTATGCTTATAGCATTCGGAACAATCGTCCCTTTCGGAACCCATATTTGCTTAACTTTGATAGTTCTTAACTTTGAATGAATATTAACATTGTGAACTCGTTTGAGCGGATCTTTTGAGTTCTCGGTTTCGGTTTTCTTTATTTTGTCAAGGTTGATAAGGGATTGTTCCCGTTTAAAAGGGTCGAAACCAAGACCGTGTTTGAGCAAGGTCGATTTTTGAATGGATAGGAGCCTTTCGAATTTCTCATTTCCAAGAGTAAATTTGTTCAAAATATATTTTAGCTCCTTTTGAGTTTTTGTTAACTCAATTTTCAAAACATTTTCATTTTCAAGACATGAAGTATGGTCGGTCTCAATAGTTTTGCCCTTGTTTTGAAGAGAGAAGTTTTCGAGTTCTAGAGATTTTATTTTTCTCTTTAAAGATATATTTAACTTGACCATCTCATCATACTCCGTATTTAACGATTCAAACGCACTCAACAGCTCATCATCTTGATGAACTTCTTGTGAATCACAAAAATCAAAAGAGTCATATTCATCATCATTGAGCTTAGAGCTTACCTCGATATTGCTTTCGGAGTCGAGGGCCATGAATGCAAGATTTGCGTCTAGAGATCTTTCAATCTCCTCCTCGTCATCACTCCAAGAAGCGATTAGAACCTCCTTCTTTTTGAATCTTTCCATTTGCGGTTTTGAAGAGGATCCTCGGCATTCTTTGGCATAATGACCGGCTTGACCACATTTCCGACAATTATTGTCGAACTTCTTGATAGGAGTGTAGCCACTCTTCTTTTGCTCCGGTTTTCCATCCCGACCAAGAAAGCTTCGCCTCTTTTGAATTAGGTTTTTGTACCTTCTAAAGTTTTTGGCATAAAGAGCGAGTTCCTCGTCGTCTTCATCTTCGGCAACATCTTCCTCAACGTTGCTATCAACATTGAATGCGACTACTCTTTCCCGAGGCTTTGGTTTTGTGCCTCTAGACTTGAGGACAATCTCATAGTTGATGAGTGACCCGATGAGGGCACTAAATTCGAGCTTGTTGAGATCCTTGGATTCCATGATCGCGGTGACCATGGCATCCCATTCTCGTGGCAATGATCGAAGAATTTTCTTAGCTTTGTCGCTGCTCGATATAGGCTTTCCGAAAGATGCAAGACCGTTTGTTATAGCCGAAAATCGATCCAACATATTTGTGATCGTTTCCTCGTCTTTCATGGAAAATAATTCGTAGTCATGGAGTAACATATTAATTTTGGTCTCCTTGACTTGGGTGGTTCCCTCGTGAGTGACTTCGAGAATTTCCCAAATTTCTTTTGCACTTTCATAGGACGATATCCTATTAAGTTCTTCGGGATTGAGAGCGCAATAGAGGAGTTGAGTAGCTCGGGAGTTGACATGCGTGTTTCTCAATCCTCATCGTTGAATTCTTCGATCTTTTCAACGATCCATCTTCTTTCTTAGCAAGTTTAGGACCGAGAGCAATAACTTTCCAGTTTCAATATCGTAGGCTTGAACGAAGATCGCCATTTTCTTTTTCCACGTCATGAAATTGGAACCGTCGAAGAAGGGAGGACGGTTGAGAGCATTTCCTTCAATTTGGCCAAGAAGTGCCATTTGCGGATCTTTTTCTCTTAGGTGGTTAAACCTTTAAAAAGAGACCCGCTCGATACCAATCGAAGAGATAAATTCACCACTAGAAGGGGGGGTTGAATAGTGGTGATGCGGAATACCGAAATTTTTGCAAATAAAAAGAAAACAGTGCGGAATTTAAAGACTCAAGAATTTATAGAGGTTCGGCAACTTGCCTACGTCCTCTCTCCGACTTTCTTTTTCTATTGGCTTAAGAAAAACCACAACCTTAACTCGTCTTCTATCGGTCCGAGTTTGCAACCGTTACAATCCGCTTGTCTTCTATCGGTCCAAGCTCAACCTTTCCTTCAATATAGATGATAGTTTATCTAGTGTTCTATAGGAACTAGATAATCCTCACTATACGAATATGGGAGTATAATCCTAACAATGCCGGATCAAAGATCCTAATAACACCGGATTAGTGACTCTTGATTCGTTTCTTTTTCGCTCAAGTGTAAGTGATGCAACACTTACAACCAAATGAAAGAATACAAAGACTAATAGATATTACAATTGAAATCGCTCTTGTATCTTTCTTTTCTCACAACTTGTAATGCAATAAAGTATATAAATCTGAGCTCAAGAATGCTTTGATTGCTTGTATGCTTGAATGCTTGAAGTTGTGTATTTGATACCCAAGTCCTTCGGTATTTATAGGTGTGAGACACCTTCAAATTGAAAAACATACTATTAGCGTGCGCTAATAGTGCCTTGTAGCGTGCGCTAACGAATTTTGACTTGAAATCTCCGAACGGTCACAAAGATTTGTAACGGTAAAATTTTATGACTAGCGTGCGCTAGTAATGAAGTGGTAGCGTGCGCTAGCGTCTTGGTCAACTAGTCTTGATCTTGACTTTGACAATATCCGATTTTCTCTCCAACGACTCTTTTTCCAACGGCTAAATTTATGATTAGCGTGCGCTAGCAAGTATGCATAGCGTGCGCTAGCATTAATTAAATCCAATTTTTCCAGATTTTCCGGATCTGCATTGACTCTTGCTTCCAACGGTTGAAATTCAAACGTAACCGCAGATTCCATTTAGCGTGCGCTAATACCTTTCTCTTAGCGTGCGCTCCGAAGTTGTTTCATTAACGTCGTTACCTTGTGTAGCGTACGTAAAAGCCTTGACGAAGTGAGTCCGGAGCTCTTTGGACTACTAACCATAATTTTGGTAGCGTGCGCTATAGATGATCGATGCGTGCGCTATGTCTTCACTTTAGCGTCGTAAGAATATATGAGTAGCGTGCGCAACGTCAATTTTGATTTCCTTCCGACTTCACCGATCTCTCGGAGACTTGCGATAGCGTGCGTTATATTTGTTGTATAGCGTGCGCTAACTTTAGGTTCTTAGCGTGCGCTATCTTTGAATAGCTTGCGTGCGCTATCGATCGAGCGACTTGAGTAAGTGCGGTGACTTGACTGGATTGTATAAGCATGTCCCGATAGCGTGCGCTACGATATGATACGTAGCGTGCGTTAGCCATATTTGGCTCCTTCAAAATATTATCGAGCCGAGATAGATCCAATTAAATGTTTTGTATGTAACCATCATCAAAATACATTTTTTGTCAACAGCTGTAAGTGACCGGCACGACTCGCCTATTTAAGGGCCTGGACCGGGTCACTTGGCCATTTTCACTTTCTTTCTTCGTTTCTTCGCGATTCTTCATCAAAGAGATGGATTTGATTGGGAACATAATGGACCATCATTTTATGGAAGTTTGATTCATGTCTAACATCATCTTTTGCCCGGATCGAAGGTAAGAACACTTGAACTCTTGGTTTTGGGGATTTTTGGAGTTTCATGGTGTTTTGGCCGATTTCATTCGTTTTAAATCAGATTGTTGATAGAACTTTGTTGTATTCTCGGAATCATTCATTACTCTTGAATTTTTGTGGAACAGATTTGAGAATTTCTCTGTTAATCGATTAAATTGGACTATGCCCTCAAACTGTCCGATAAAATGCTTCAATGGGTAGAACTTGGGAAGTTCTATACGTTTTCGTAGAATTTTGATTGAATTGATATCGTTGTGATTTATCAATGAACTTTTGAAGGAGGTTGGATCGGGACTCCTTCCTTTCGTCGATTTCTTTGCACCGTGTTAACCAAGGTAAAATAATTACTTGTGTATTTAATCTTCTAAGAGGTATGTTGGGTAATCCTATCCTTGAATTCGGATTTTGATGTTATTGTTGATGAAAGATTCGTATGAATATGATTATGGTTTTGTTGTTACGATTCTTGAGGTTATATGAACTATATATTGAAGGATACGATGGTTTATGTCTTGATTATGTTGTTATGATTATGGAATCATAGTATTCTCGATGTTCTTGGTAGTTGTTGTTACCCAAAATATTATTCGGAATGATTTGCTGGATATTGCTACGGGTGAGTAACAAACAAAATGCAAGAGCACGTCCGATGTAATGAAAACAACACAAGATTTCCCGGGGTTGTTAGTCCCGGGTTTGAATGCTCTCGCGAGATATTATTAATAGAAATACTGCTTTGGAGTCCAAATATTAATGTTAGAGCACAATTACAATGAGTGTAATGACCCTAGTTATCTAGCTCTTGAGTGCTGATGATTGCCAGAAGAACCAGAGTTAATGCTCTGTGAGTTCTGGTTACAAAGGTGAAGTGCTGTGTAGGATTCAACTCTGTAGGATTTTATCCGTCTTCAACTAACTGTTTCCAAATGCTGGAAGTCTCCTATTTATAGAAGAGGAGGTAGTTGAGATGTCTTAGCCCCTCACGGGCGATCGCCTATCCTGCATTAAATTAAACGGGCGATCGTCTCAGCATGTGGGCCTGTTTTCTTAAAGTTCGCAGCTGCTGCTGGCAGCCATATGTGCGAACCAATGAGAAGCCAACACGTGCCTCACGTCGCAGTCTTGGGAGGTCCCACCTTGGATCTTTCGGTGGGTCTGTTGGTAGGTGAGAGGCTGTCCATGTCACCCACAGCTGGTGAAGGGCTGGAGTCAAAAAAGCCTTTTCCTGCGGTGCCATTTGCGGTTCTGCACGTGGGTCTTCATCCCGAGATTCCATCTTCATAGACTTTGACGGATGTTTGGCTTTACACGTGGCATAAGACGATCCTCCTTAGTCGGGCAGTAGGGTTGATCGCTAGGTGCCAAGAGACGATCGCCCTGGATGTCGATCGCTCGGTACTTGATCTCAATCTGGAATCTTCGTGTGGTAAATCTGCCTTAGATTATTTGATGCTGATGTTGGTCGCTCGGCCATTGTGCCGATCACTGCTGAGGTGTATTAATTGCCGCACAACAATTGCCCCCCAGCTCGCTCCGATGTTAAAGATGTGGGGTGAGGTGGTTCTACTGGCGATCGCTTAAATTAGACGAGCGACTCATCACTTTATGGAACAGACAATCGTCACTCGAGCGGACTGATTTTGAATTTGGAAGACCTACTAGATCGCTGAAAAGAGCGGGAAGTGAGAGCTGTCTTGAAACGTCACTGGGGCACGTGTCGCGTTCCTGTTAGGGGAGTCCGACGGTTTTGTCAGACTTAACTTCAAGCGTGCCCTCGAAACGACGCGCATGCGGGATTTGAGGGCAGCATTAAATGCATATTTTCCCGACCCTTGCGCTTCGGCCCTCGAAACTTTGTTTATTTGCCCAGAAGACCCTACTCTGGCCTAAAAAAGGGGTTAGGGTTTCTGGTTTATAACCCATTTGCACTTTGCCTGAGAAGAAAGCAATGCCGGATTCCTCTGAAGATTTGAGTTGTCGAGCATCATTCGACTAGACTTTTTAGGTAAGAAAAAAAAATCCTTTTCTCTTCTTCCTTTCTTTTTCTGAAGATGTCTGGAGAACAACCATCAGCGTACAAGATGGGTAGCACCTCTGCTGCCGGGACTTAGACCGCCTGGGATGAAATCCCCGCGGAGTTCTATATGGAGACGGCCGTCGAGACTATTCGCGCCGGGATTGAACCCGCGGAAGTTGGAGAACTTTTTAATGAGGCTGATGCGGCCAGGTCGGCGGAGGCGGAGCGAAAGCGCTTGCTGGCCGAAGAGGAGGCAGCAGTGAAGGTGTACTGGGAGCAAAACATTGCGTTCGGCAAAGCCTTTTCAGACTTTGCCGAACTTATGGAAAAACTAGCCGGCCCGAAACCTAAGTTGACTTCCGCGAGTACTGGGTCGCCCATCCCCATGAACCCGAAAGGCGGACGCTGTTTCGGGCTGTGTGCCACTCCCCGTGGTCCCTTGGCCAGATTAAAAGCTCGGCGACCAGGAATGATTTGGTTCGTTGGAGGGCGGAGTTCTATGTCCCCTCTGATGTTTCCTTTTATGTCCCCGTCGAGAATGAACGTGTCGACCAACCTACTGAGGGTATGGTCGCCGTTAATGAGGCGATCATGGGGGCCGGACTGCGGTTCCCACTACCGTTCGTCGTGTCCTACTTGTTGACTGCTTGGAATGTGGCGCCGCTTCAACTGACACCGAACGCCTGGTTGCAGATCGTATGCACCTTTACCTTGTTTGGAGGTCACCGGCTGTTTCGTCTTCCTTCGGCACTGGAGATGAACTATCTCTTCAAGCTGATGACTCATAAGAGTTGAGTTGGCGGCTACCACATTCAAGGTCGCTCGGGCCGGGTGATTCTTGGGGTGTCGAACAAGGTCCGGGGTGATCTGACGAAGTGGTTTTGGGTCGGTGGTGCGTGGAAATCGTCCGTGAGTGACAATCCCACCGACGAGTTGGATATCCCCACCGGCTTCCGGGAGAGGAGTCCAAGTAAGGGTTTTGACTCTCCCTTTGTTCGGATAAATTCTGAACTGATCTAATTTGATTTTATTTTCGCAGGTGTCCTTATTCCGGCAGCAGGAGAGCTAGCCTTTGATTTCACGATCGTTTGGGAGCAGATACGCAGTCTTCCAGATTCTCATATCGACGCTCGCCGGATCAACAACGAAGCTTGCTAGTTGGCCGCTCGGCTCTTTCGCTTTCCTCGCCACTTAAGGGTTCCAGGTACGAACTTTTCACGATCTTCCTTTGCTTGACGATCGTCTTGATTGAGGAAGGTGACTAACTTTTATCGATCGCTATTTTTGCAGAAATCCACCCCTCGCTTCCTAGAGACCCCAGCAGAGGTTGCTATGTCGAACCTTGGGATCATGAGTCCCCTGCGCCAAGGGAAGAAGACGAGTTGAGCTCCCCCTACGATGCTCCGAACTGTCCCGGAGGTGAGGCCTCACCTGGAGCCGGTCGCAGAGGAACAAGAAACTCGGGTGGAGGGACTTCGGCTGAACCATAAGAGACGGAGGGCGGAGGAGCCTCCGGCCTCCGCCACTGTTGAAGAGCAGCCGATCGCCGTGCCTCCGCTCACCGCGGTTCCCCTGGTGGAGGTATCCACGCCCTCATCGGCTTTCCTGCGCCGATACTAAGACCCCGTGCGGGAGGCCGTTCTTCGTCCGCGACCCAGAGAAGTTCGAAAGGTAAGCTTGGTCGCTCTGCCGAGTTATGTCACTTGTGTAGGAAACATACTAGCTCTTTGTTCTTGGCACAGGCTCCGTCGCAACGACCCAAACTGCTCGCCGCTGGTGTTGGACTTCCTCGCGAGCAAATCTCCTCGCGAGGCTTGCGATGTCCCTCATTACATTGCTCGGGCTATCGCCGCCCTGCCGAAGGCGGTTGTCGACCGGTTGATCGACGAGCTGGCGTCGTCGAAGGGAGAGGGGGCTGCTAAGGCTGCCGAGCTCCAGGCCGCGAACCAAACAATCGCGGGGCTGAGGGAGAAGCTGGAGGCAACCGAGGCCGATCCCTATCTCAACATGGAATATGTCAGCGAGTTTGCCTATTAGATGGCTTATGATGATGCAATCCGCGCTGCCAAGAAGGTAGGGCTCGAGGTCAGTCCTTTGGTTAACAACTTCAAGGCCTACGTGCTTGAGCACCCTTTGCATCCCGCCTTTTTTGTGCCGATCCTCGACCTCTCTGCGGATCACGGGGTCGACTTGAGCTGGTACCCGCACCGGACAGCCTTGTTAACACGGGTGCCCCGGAGGACGGGGGTTCAAAGCCTGCAGCTAGCGAAGTAGCGAACCCCGATCCCTGAATTTTTCCTCTTTTTACTTGTAATTTTACAGCTTTGGTTATATTTTGCCTTCGGGCGATCATGCTTGTAATTTGAAATGGGATGAAATGAATATTTCCTTGATTTGTTGTTTGTATGTTCGTCTTTCCAAATCTTTTGCGTTTTACTTCATACAAAAGTGTTTGAGGAGCGATCGTCGTACGTACAGCTGCAAATGAATTGATATACTTAAACTCATACTGGTACCTTTCAGAACAGAGTCGATCGTTGTGTGTATATCTGAACAAAGTTGATCGTCGTATGTATACTTGAACAAAGCCGATCGTCGTATGTATAGCTCCACTCTCCCCCTTGTTTTTGTTTACATAGTGAAAGTAAGGGAGCTAAAATAAATCGTTTAGCGAGCTCTTTGGTTTAGTTCTTGCGATCTTCAATTATTGCAGATTCCTCGAGGAAGGCCGACCATCTCGGCCTAGAGGAACCATGCATAGTCGTGGAGTTCGATGGAACCGACCTCCGCGAACATGTCTTGTGTGCGAGCGACATTCCTTCTTATGGTCTACTTCTCGCGACTCACTTAATTGTTAGGGTCCTCTGTAGGCTACGTTTTGCCTCGCAATGTAGCCATGGGGCGGACGATCTGAGCCTGGAGGAGTCCTTGCACGGGGCGCCGTCGGATTAATCGACTCCGCGACCATGGCTTGTTAGCATTTTTCGGTTTGGGACCGACATGTCAGATGACGGACCTTCGAGGGTATACGTTGTGACGGGGGGACGGACGCGTCGCATTGTTCGGGTCCACCATATGATGGACCTTTGAGGGCGGGCGAGCGTGTCCACATATCTGTTTTGAAGGGTCCTTTGGCTACGCCCGCCTCGTATTTAAATGAAAGGGAGAGCGATCTCTGCCCAAAGGAACCTTACATGGATGGGCTGTCGGTTCCATCGACCTCCAGAACCATGGGTGCACTTTTCTACCTTGGATCATCATGTTAGATGGCGATCCTCAATGGTATACGTTGCGCTGGGGGAGGCGATCGCTTTCCTAGGTGCATCATGTTAGATGACGAACTTTTAGAGGGCGAGCGAGTCATCCACTTTTTGTAGGCGTTGCTCAGGCAGTAGCCTTTTGTTTGACATGGTGGAAACCGGAGAAGGACCTCCGAAGCTTCCAACTCTTGATAGGAGCATATAGATCCCGTAGCCGAGGTTGATCGGGGGGACCGACTCGTATGAGTCCTCCGGCTCATCACGCTTGATTCTGGCGATCGGATTGGGAGGTTAATGGTCATCACTCGGTCTCCAATCGCGGCCCCCGGTCCTTTCCGCCCAGGGCTCCGGCTTGGTTACTAAATTGTCCAGCTTCCCTTCCTCGAACAATCTCCAGAGTTGTCTGAGGAGGTTGCGGCATTGGCTGGTGTTGTGGCCGGGACTTTTGTGGTAGGCACAAAATTTATTGCGGTCAAGATGACCGTTGTCCCTTATCGCCCTTGGCTTGCTTAGCCATTCGTGTCCCTCGATGGTGTTGAAAATACGGGCTGGAGATAGATTGAGGTTGTGGAGTAAACGGTCTTCCACATCCTCAAAGGCCTTGAAATCACAAAGTGGCTTGGCAACCACCTTTTTGGACTTGGCGATCGCCGTCTTTGGGATGGGAAACGGCGTCTTCCTCTCCCCGGTTGCCCCCTCGCCTAGGCAAAGGGTGAGCAGCCTCTGCCAAGCTAGAAAATTTGTAGCCTTGGCACGTAAGATCGCGTAGGTTGGGGGGATGTCCTTCATGAGGTGCCTGAACATAGGCGAAAGACCATCGAATCCCCCCAGGGCTGAGTAGAGGGCGAGATCGTCGCTTATGGGCTCGCCGGTGAGGACTACTTCATCCACCCGGTCGATGTAATCTACATTAGACTCGTCTTTCCCCTGCCTGATCTTAATCATGCGGTGGGGACCTTCTGGTCGAGCGACCTTGGCGGCGAAGTACGACGTGAAGCCGCTCGCCAGTTTTTCAAAGGAATTGATGGAGCGCGGTGGCAATGAGATGTACCACCTTCGGGCAAGATTGCCCAATGTTAATGGGAACATTTGGCATCTCATCACGTCTGACACCCCGCATCCAGTCATGTAGATCCAGAACTTGCTTAAGTGAGTCTCGGGGTCCGATATCCCCTCATACAGAGGTGTTTGAGGAGGAGCGATCTTTGGTTGCACGGGGGCAAGCTTGATCTGGACCGCGAGCGGGTTACTTGGTCCGGCGACCTTTCTCTTGGCGTCTGCCCCAGCTTCTAGGAGCACTTTCATATCGCTGAGCTGGCATTGCATTGCGGCCATCGCCGTAGCCTGGCTGCTCGCGGTTTGGCTCTCGGAGTGGGAGCCGAGGCGATCATGTACTGATCTCCTGGCTCCACGGTAGGCGATGAGGTCTTTGCCGCCGAGCTCGATTTTTCGGCGAGGGGGAGCCAGATGGCTGACCTGCTTTTTGGGAGTTGGTTATACCGAGCTCCTGGTGACGGATTCGGACTCCGACGTCTCACGGCTGGGGCCAAAATGCCCTGGTCTCCATGAAGTATCACTTCCTAGGCGGCTGAAGACGGAACTGTCCCGCCTTGTGAGCGCCTTTTCTTGCGACTCGGGGCTTTCTGATGATTTCTCGACATATAACCCCTTGAGCTTTCGCTTGCCCGCGCGGCGGATGGCTGATGGGGTAATAGTAGGCACGTCGCATGCTCTCCGTCGCTCCATTAGGATGGCCATATCCTCCTCGATCTGTTCCGCGGTTTGGAATTGATCGAGTGAGAGGCTGGGTTCGTCCCTCGGGGGCGGGAGTGAGAGTCTGGCGTCGCCGCGGCTGCCTTCCGCCGTAGGTTGGGACTCGGTTTGGGCTGGAATAAGACGTCTGGTGGATAGTAAAGTGGCTCTCTTCGAGGTGGTGGCAGAAGTCATTATTTCGAGGGTTTTCTTTGAAGAACAATGAATGTTTCTTCAAGTATATGTTCCAAAGAACAGTGAGTGTTCTTCAAAATGGTCGGAGAGAAAATAAGGGTTAAATCGCCCTCCTTCTAGCGCCAATTGTTCTTACCCAAAATATTATTCGGAATGATTTGGTGGATATGGATACGGGTGAGTAACAAACAAAATGCAAGAGCATGTCCGATGGAATGAAAATAACACAAGATTTGTCGGGGTTGTTAGTCCTGGGCTTGAATGCTATTGCGAGATATTATTAATAGAAATACTACTTTGGAGTACAAATATTTATGTTAGAGTACAATTACAATGAGTTTAATGACCCTAGTTATCTGGCTCTTGAGTGCTGATGATTGTCGGAAGAACCAGAGTTAATGCTCTGTGAGTTCTGGTTACAAAGGTGAAGTGCTGTGTAGGATTCAACTCTGTATGATTTTAGCCATGTTCAACTAACTGTTTCCAAATGCTAGAAGTATCCTATTCATAGAAGATGAGGTAGTTGGGATGTCTTAGTCCCTCACGGGCGATCGCCTATCGTGCATTAAATTAAACGGACGATCGTCTCAGCACGTGGGCCTGTTTTCTTAAAGTCTGCAGCTGCTGCTGGCATCCAGATGTGCGAACCAATGAGAATCCAACACGTGCCTCACGTCGCAGTCTTGGGAGGTCCCACCTAGGACCTTTCGGCGGGTCTGTCGGTAGGTGAGAGGTTGTCCATGTCACCCACAGCTGGTGAAGGGCTGGAGTCAAAAAAGCCTTTTCCTGCGGCGCCATTTGCGGATCTGCACGTGGGTCTTCATCCTGAGATTCGATCTTCATAGACTTTGACGGATGTTTGGCTTTACATGTGGCAGAAGACGATCGTTCTTGGTCAGGCAGTAGGGTCGATCGCTAGGTGCCAAGAGACGATCGCTCTGGATGTCAATCGCTCGGTACTTGATCTCGATCTGGAATCTTCGTCTGGTAAATCTGCCTTGGATTATTTGATGCTGACGTTGGTCGCTCGGCCATTGTGCCGATCGACGCTGAGGCGTATTAATCGCCGCACAACAGTAGTAATGTTATGATTCTTGATGTTAAGAGAATCGTATATTGGAGAATATGATAAAATACATCTTGAATTATGAATGAAGATTGTTTAGATGTTAGAACCCATCGGATTATGTCGTATTGGAGATTTTGAATGTGATGTCGGAATAAGTTGTGTTCTTAAGAAACTCGTGGATTATATAAATTGATGAACATATTTTAAGAGGTGTTGGTGTTTTAGATATGAATATGGAATATTCATATCTAGAACTAAGTTATGTGTTTTGGTACAATATTCGTATAGGAATACGAATATGGTTCCAGGTTTGATAAGATTATGATTCACTTTTGAGTTTGAGAATTTATACGTATTGAACAAGTGTTCAATTCGGATAATGGAATTATTTGAAACCTTTGGAATATGGTTATCTATAATGTTGAATTAATCGGATCGTCCGGATTGATGATGATAATCGGTAATTGGTTTTTATTATGAATGTACAAGGAGGAAACTTGTAATCGTAATGCTTAGACACTTGGTTAAATTGATTATTGATATGATTTTCGGATTGTGGAATCGTATTTTGGTTATGAATTCGTGATTGATTAGTTAGGTTGTTTGGATTTGTATTTAATCGGGATATTGTGGAACCGTTGGGTTTATTGATTGCTATTTATTGATTATCGAGTTGCGGCTTGTATCGTGGATATGAGTCCGTATTTGTTTGAGTTGTATTGTTCGGTTTTGTGTATGATCGAGGTATTTTTGAGTCGTTGAGTTTGATTGGGTGGTTATGTCGGTTATTGATTGTTATCGGATTGTTGTTGATTGGTTACTTCAATAGGCTGAGATATCTGATCGTGGATTATGAACGGTGTGTTGCGGTTGAGATTGAAGAGTTCGTAGATTGCTCTTGGTCGGGGCTGAGGAGCTCGTGGACAAAGGCAATAGATTTTGGTAACGTTTCGTGGTATCGTTATCGAGGCAAGTTATACTTGTTCAGTTTATAATATTTAATGAATGGTTTCGCTTTCATTTCATTTATAATTCATATAGCAATGTTGTTAGAAATGTAAATTGCCGGGATGATGGATTGTTCGTGGAAAGGATATGGTCTTCGGCTTTGAGGTAATTTAAGTATTGTTCAGTTATGAGGATAATTATTCTGGTGAATTGTTGTATATGTTGTATGTTGGTGTTTCGTATGATGGGAATTATATTGATTGTTTCGTAGAGGGATGTTGATCCCAGGACTGGTTGTATTGAGATCGTAGATCGTGTTGATCATTCTTTAGGGATGATGATCCCAGGATTGTTGTTCTGAATATTGATTGGTCATGTCGACTTTTCCCTGTCAGTTTGTCATTGTTCACTTCAGTGAGTCTTTTGATCCTTATTGTTTCTTTGAGTTTCGTTGTCATGTTGCATCGTGACACATCTGGAGTCATATCTGCGTTCCGATTGGTTATTGTGTAGGATTTTTAGCTGGGCACAATATGGTTATGTGTTGATATTTCCACATTGAATCGTGCACACGAGACGTAGTTCGTGAGGCTAATTAGGTACATGTCCCCCGTATATCCTGGATTTTGTATACGGGGTGGACATGTGCACGGACACATTTTCGGATCAGGCGTATTATGACATCCATCTTTGAGCCATATTGTTTGGTCATTCATAGTCCATGTATGATTGGATATGTTCGACGGTTTGCGACTGGTTGTTCATACGCCCGAGGGGTATGTTCGACAATCGGAGTTATTTCGTTGAGATCCATTATTGTTGATCATTTGGAGTTTACCTTGTTGATGGTATTCTCGGATTTTGTTGATCCTTTGTTGATCGTTTGGAGTTTACCATGTTGAGGGTATTCTCGATTATTGTTGATCGTGTCGGAGTTTACCATGTTGATGGTATTCTCGGTTATTGTTGATCCCTTATTGATTGTGTCGGAGTATACCATGTTGAGGGTACTCTCGGTTATCGTTGATCCTTTGTTGGTCGTATTGGAGTTATCATGTCGATGATATTCTCGATTGAATTATTGGTTGATCATTGTTATTGATCGTATGAGCATTCGGATTGTACGTCGATGTTTCGGGATTTGTATTCATTGTTTTATGGTAGTTGATCTACAGATATATTGTTTGCTATTGCTCTATCCAGGTTGAGATTTGATTTTGCAATCCGACGCATAGGGATTTGGCACAGTTGGTTCATTCCACACTTATGAGTTATGATGATGTTTTGAGTATACTTGGTATTGTTTGAATACAGTACAAACAATTATTGTTGAGTTCATTTTGTCATTTTGAGAATGCAAATTGTGGAATATGTGAAGGATTGATATGGTATGGATTGCCATGGATTGGTAAGGTTATGACGGTAAGTTTACATTGGTAGTATTCTTACTTCGTTATTACATTGGTATGTAATTATTTATGTTGATGTGATCGATATCATTGTTGAGTATTGTGGCTGACCCCATCGTGGGCTTTATTTTTAGGTACTCGGAGATCGAGCTAGTAGCGGTCATGAAGGGGTGAGCTTCCCGAGTGATACTGGTTGTGTCATGTTTTTGAGTATTGAGTATTTATTTCTGGTCGTTTTATTTCCGCTGCAAATGTGTATTTTGAATTGTGTTTTTCTCCAGTGCGTGTGTATAGTTCAAAAATGGCTTTCCGGTATTTTTACCTGCGTGTGTATTTTAAATAGCCTTTTTAGGTATTTCGTAAACTTGGGATATTTCGTTAAACCCCTTTTCCTAAACTATTTTTGTCAGTACGTTTAAGTGGTAGCTTAGCGTAAGTTTTGAAACTGTCGAGATTTGGCATTTCGCCTTGTATTTTCAAATGTAATTTTATTATGGTATTTGAGAACTATATTTTGATAAATATTTAGGGTATTTAAAATATTACCGTCATCGGCCTATTGGCATTTTTAAATGTTTTTGAAATAGTTTTTAGCCTGGTGGGTTCTGGCGCGGGACCCACGGCGCTGTAATATCCCGGATGGTTTTGGAGGTTTACAGAAGATGGTATCGGAGCTTTGGGTTTTGCGAAACCCGGGCGTGTGTGTTATGTGGCTCTACCGGTACGGTAGTGGCGTGAGTTTTGAAAATGATTTTTCTGACTTTTGAGTCGAACCGATTTTTTGAGGTTCCAAAATTTTTGAGATCTTTTCAAATTGCTAATTGTGATATTGGTGTGTGTTGGTTGTGTTGAGACTTCGTGTGGGAGTCGTGTGCTAGTATCACAGGAGATCATCGGCGTCACGCACCTGTAAGTGTATTGGTTTGGTTATTTCGCTTGTGGCGACGATTGATTGTTTTTGTGATGAGTTGGAAATTTTGGATTGATCTATTGTTGGTGACAGGTCGCAAGTTTCGAGGACGAAACTTATTTTAAGGGGGGTAGTATGTAATACCCGGATTTTCGGTATAAATTTTTCGCGTTATTTTATTTGAGATAAATCGTAATGTTTGGTGTCTATACAGTATGGATAAAATAAATTGAGAACCGAGACAGTTATACTTGTGTAATTGACATTTTTTTTTAACAGTTATATTGAGAATATGGTGTATCAGATTGAACTGATTTGGATATCGGGTATATCATATGAGAATGTTATTGGATCCAGTATCTGTATTCAGTATGCCGTATTTTTATATTATGTATGTCGAGACGTCGGACAGGAACAGTTGGATTTTGGCCAAGTACAGAAGGCCATTACGTACGCTAAGCTCAAGGACTTACGTATGCTAAATTCTATGTTTTACGTACGTAATGCATAAGGCATTACGTACGTAACAAGGAGAATCGGACAGGACCGAGTTGTGGTCGGCAGGTGGGGCCCGGTGTCGACAATTTTTCGGCGCGGATGTGGATAGGTGAGTCAACGGATGGATTTACGTACGCTATACAGGGTGTATTACGTACGTAATATGAGTATATTACTGTAGCAAGTCAACGTACGTATTACATACGCAATGGATTAAGTGTTACGTATGTTAGGAGGCAGCTGGCCAAGTCGTGACCGAGGACTCGCTGGATGGCCGATCACAGTCGGCAGTGACTCATTGGATGGCCGATCACGGTCGGCAGTGACTCGCAGGGATGGCCGATCACAATCGGCAGTGACTCACTGGGCGTAAGGACTGGCCGATAACGGCCGTAAGGTTGTGGCCGGGTACGGCTGTAAGGCCTATTACGTACGTAAACTTGTGCCGGTAATGGCCGTAATGGTGTTGGCCAAATTGGACAAGAGGGTAGCCATGGCCGGTTACGGCCGTAAGTGACCGGTAGGACTCGCCTATTTAAGGGCCTGGGCCAGGTCACTTGGCCATTTTCACTTTTTTTTCTTCATTTCTTTGCGATTCTTCATCAGAGATTGAGGGATTTGATTGGGAACATCATGGAGCATCATTTTTTGGAAGTTTGATTCATGTCTAACATCATCTTTTGCCCGGATCGAAGGTAAGAACACTTGAACTCTTGGTTTTGGGGATTTTTGGAGTTTCATGGTGTTTTGGCCGATTTCATTCGTTTTAAATCAGATTGTTGATAAAACTTTGTTGTATTCTCAGAATCATTCATTACTCTTGAAGTTTTGTGGAACAAATTCAAGAATTTCTCCGTTAATTGATTAGATTGGACTATGCCCTCAAAATGTCCGATAAAATGCTTCAATGGGTAGAACTTGGGAAGTTCTATACATTTTCTTAGAATTGTGATTGAATTGATATCGTTGTGATTTAGCAATGAACTTTTGAAGGAGGTTGGATCGGGACTCCTTCTTTCGTCGATTTCTTCGCACCGTGTTAACCAAGGGAAATGATTACTTGTGTATTTCATCTTTTAAGAGGTATGTTGGGTAATCCTCTCCTTGAATTCGGATTTTGATGTTATTGTTGATGAAAGATTCGTATGAAGATGATTATGGTTTTGTTGTTACGATTCTTGAGGTTATATGAACTATATATTGAAGGATACGATGGTTTATGTCTTGATTATGTTGTTATGATTATGGAATCATAGTATTCTCGATGTTCTTGGTAGTTGTTGTTACCCAAAATATTATTCGGAATGATTTCCTGGATTTGGCTACGGGTGAGTAACAAACAAACTGCAAGAGCACGTCCGATGGAATGAAAATAACACAAGTTTTGCCGGGGTTGTTAGTCTCGGGCTTGAATGCTTTTGCGAGATATTATTAATAGAAATACTGCTTTGGAGTACAAATATTAATGATAGAGTACAATTACAGTGAGTGTAATGACCCTAGTTATCTAGCTCTTGAGTGCTGATGATTGCCGGAAGAACCAGAGTTAATGATAAGTGAGTTCTGGTTACAAAGGTGAAGTGCTGTGTAGGATTCAACTCTGTAGGATTTTAGCCGTGTTCAACCAATTGTTTCCAAATGCTGGAAGTCTCCTATTTATGGAAGAGGAGGTAGTTGGGATGTCTTAGTCCCTCACGGTCGATCGCCTATCCTACATTAAATTAAACGGGCGATCGTCTCAGCACGTGGGCCTGTTTCCTTAAAGTCCGCAGCTGCTGCTGGCAGCCAGATGTGCGAACCAATGAGAAGCCAACACGTGCCTCACGTCGCAGTCTTGGGAGGTCCCACCTAGGACCTTTCGGTGGGTCTGTCGGTAGGTGAGAGGCTGTCCATGTCACCCACAGTTGGTGAAGAGCTGGAGTCAAAAAAGCCTTTTCCTGCGGCTCCATTTGCGGACCTGAACATGGGTCTTCACCCTGAGATTCGGTCTTAGTAGACTTTGACGGATGTTTGGCTTTACACGTGGCATAAGACGATCGTCCTTGGTCAAACAATAGGGTCGATCGCTAGGTGCCAAGAGACGATCGCCCTGGATGTCGATCGCTCGGTACTTGATCTCGATCTGGAATCTTCGTCTGGTAAATCTGCCTTGGATTATTTGATGCTAACGTTGGTCGCTCGGCCATTGTGCCGATCGCTGCAGAGGCGTATTAATCGCCGCACAACAATTTCCCTCCAGCTCGCTCCGATGTTGAAGATGTGGGGTGAGGTGGTTCTACTGGCGATCGCTTGAATTAGACGAGTGACTCATCACTTTATGGAACATACGATCGTCACTCGAGCGGACTGATTTTGAATTTGGATGACCTACTCGGTCGCTGAAAAGAGCAGGAAGTGAGAGCTGTCTTGAAACGTCACTGGGGCATGTGTCGCATTCCTGTTGGGGGAGTCCGACGGTTTTGTCAGACTTAACTTCAAGCATGCCCTCGAAACGACGCGTACGCGGGATTCGAGGGCAGCATTAAATGCGGATTTTCCCGACCCTTGTGCTTCGGACCCCAAAACTTTGTTTATTTTCCCAGAAGACCCTGCTCTCGCCTATAAAAGGGGTTATGGTTTCCGGTTTATAACCCATTTGCACTTTTCCTGAGAAGAAAGCAACGCCGGATTCCTCTGAAGATTTGAGTTGTCGAGCGTCATTCGATTAGACTTTTTAGGTAAGAAAAAAAAAGCCTTTTCTCTTCTTCCTTTCTTTTTCTGAAGATGTCTGGAGGACAACCATCGGCGTATGAGACGGGTAGCACCTCCGCTGCCGGGACTTCGACCGCCCGGGATGAAATCCCCGCGGAGTTCTATATGGAGGTGGCCGTCGAAGCTATTCGCGCCGGGATTGAACCCGTGGAAGTTGAAGAACTTTTTAATGATGCTGATCCGGCCAGGTCGGCGGAGGCGGAGCGAAAGCACTTGCTGGCCGAAGAGGAGGCGACAGTGAAGGCGTACTGGGAGCAAAACAGTGCGTTCGGCAAAGCCTTTTCAAACTTTGCTGAACTTATGGAGAAACTAGCCGGCCTGAAACCCAAGTTTGACTTCCGTGAGAACTTGGTCGCCCATCCCCATGAACCCGAAAGGCAGACATTGTTCCGGGCCACGTGATGCTCCCCGTGGTCCCTTGGACAGATTAAAAGCTCGGCGACCAGGAAGGATTTGGTTCGTTGGAGGGCGGAGTTCCATGTCCCCTATGATGTTTCCTTTTATGTGCCCGCCGAGAATGAACATGCCGACCAACCTCCTGAGGGTATGGTCGCCGTTAATGAGGCAATCATGGGGGCCGGACTGCGGTTCCCACTACTGTTCGCCGTGTCCTACTTGTTGACCGCTTGGAATGTGGCGCCGCTTCAACTGACGCCGAATGCCTGGTTGCAGATCGTCTGCACCTTTACCTTGTTTGGCGGTCACCGGCTGTTTCGTCTTCCTTCGGCGCTGGAGATGAACTATCTCTTCAAGCTGACGGCTCATAAGGGTTCAGTTGGCGGCTACCACATTCAAGGTCGCTCGGGCCGGGTGATTCTTGGGGTGCCGAACAAGGTCCGGGGCAATCTGACGAAGTGGTTTTGGGTCGGCGGTGCATGGAAATCGGCCGCGAGTGACAATCCCACCGACGAGTTGGATATCCCCACCGGCTTTCGGGAGAGGAGTCTGAGTAAGGGTTTTGACTCTCCCTTTGTTCGGATAATTTCTGAACTGATCAAATTTGGTTTTCTTTTCGCAGGTGTCCTTATTCCGGCGGCAGGTGAGCTAGCCTTTGATTTCGCGATCGTTTGGGAGCGGATACGCAGTCTTCCAGATTCTTATATCGATGCTCGCCGGATCAACAACGAAGCTTGTTGGTTGGCCGCTCGGCTCTTTCACTTTCCTCGCCACTTAAGGGTTCCAGGTACGAACTTTTCACAATCTTCCTTTGCTTGACGATCGTCTTGATTGAGGAAGGTGACTAACTTTTGTCGATCGCCATTTTTGCAGAAATCCACTTCCCTCGCTTCCTAGAACCCCCGGCAGAGGTTGCTATGTCGAACCCCATAATCATGAGTCGCCTGTGCCAAGGGAAGAAGGCGAGTTGAGCTCCCCCTGCGATGCTCCGAACTGTCCCAGAGGCGAGGCCTCACCTGGAGCCGGTCGTAGAGGAACAAGAAACTCGGGAGGAGGGACTTCGGCTGAACCGCAAGAGACGGAGGGCGGAGGATCCTCCGGCCTCCGCCACTGTTGAAGAGCAGCCGATCGCCACGCCTCCGCTCACCGCGGTTCCCCTGGTGGAGGGATCCACGCCCTCATCGGCTTTCCTGTAGGCCATAGCGACTGCCGATACCGAGACCCCGCACGGGAGGCCGTTCTTCAGCCGCGACACAGAGAGGTCGAAAGGTAATCTTGGTCGCTCTGCCGAGTTATGTCACTTGTGTAGGAAACATACTAACTCTTTGTTCTTGGCACAGGCTCCGTCGCAATGACCAAAACTGCTCGCTGCTGGTGTTGGACTTCCTCGCGAGCAGATCTCCTTGCGAGGCTTGCGATGTCCCTCACTACGTTGCTTGGGCTGTCGTCTCCCTGCCGAAGGCGTGGACGACCGATCTGGATGCGATCGCATGCCGGCGATCCGCTGACGCGATGCATGCGACTCTCGCCCTGGCCCTTCAGACGGCGACGATGGCTGCTCAGGCCATGAAGGACTAGGAGAGGCGACCCTCCACTGCTCTTCTTCAGGCGGAGCTCGAGGCTGCTCGGAAATAGAATGCCGAGTTTGCTGACAGGCTCGTGGCAATGGAGAAGGATTCCATGGAGGGAGCCAAAAGGGCGAGCAACGAGCTTGAAAGGGCCCGGGCGGTGACCGACCGGATGCGGGATCAGATGACGGAGGCAGCTGAACTGAAGGCGGTTGTCGACCTGTTGACGGGCAAGCTGGGGTCGTCGAAGGGAGAGGTGGCTGCTAAGGCTGTCGAGCTCCAGGGCGCGAACCAAATGATCGTGGGGCTCAGGGAGAAGCTGGAGGCGACCGAGGCCGATCCCTATCTCAATGTGGAATACTTCAGCAAGTTTGCCTATTACATGGCTTATGCTGACGCAATCCGCGTTGCCAAGAAGGGAGGGCTCTAGGTCGGCCCTTTGGTTGACAAATTCAAGGCCTACGTGCTTGAGCACCCTTTCCATACAGCCTTATTCGTGCCGATCCTCGACCTCTCTGCGGATCACGGGGTCGACTTGAGCTGGTACCCGTCGCCGGACAGCCTTGTTCACCCGGGTGCCCAGGAGAACGGGGGTTCAAAGCCTGTAGTTAGCGAAGGAGCGAACCCCGATCCCTGAATTTTTCCTCTTTTTACTTATAATTTTACAGCTTTGGTTGTATTTTGCCTTCGGGCGATCATGCTTGTAATTTGAAATGGAATGAAATGAATATTTCCTTGATTTGTTGTTTGTATGTTCATCTTTCCAAATCTTTTGCGTTTGACTTCATACAAAAGTGTTTGAGGAGCGATCGTCGTACGTGCAGCTCCAAATGAATTGCTATACTTAAACTCATACTGGTAACTTTCAGAACGAAGTCGATCGTTGTGTGTATATTTGAACAAAGCTGATCTTCGTATGTATACTTGAACAAAGCCGATCGTCGTATGTATAGATTCGCTCTTCCCCTTGTTTTTATTTACTTAGTGAAAGTAAGGGAAGGAAAATAAATCGTTTAGCGAGCTCTTTGGTTTAGTTCTTGCGATCTTCAATTTTTGCAGATTCCTCGAAGAAGGTCGACCATTTCGGCCTAGAAGAACCGTGCACAGTCGTGGAGTTCGATGGAACCGACCTCCGCGACCATGTCTTGTGCGCGAGCGACATTCTGTCTGATGGTCTACTTCTCACGACTCACTTAATTGTGAGGGTCCTCCGTAGCCTAAGTTTTGCCTCGCAATGTAGCGATGAGGCGCCGTCGGATTAATCGACTCCGCGACCGTGATTTGTTAGCACTTTTCTACCTGGGACCTACATGTCAGATGAAGGGCCTTCGAGGGTATACGTTGTGACGGGGGGAGGGATGCGTCGCATTGTTCGGGTCCACCATGTTAGATGATGGACCTTTGAGGGCGGGCGAGCGTGTCCACAGATCTGTTTTGGAGGGTCCTTTGGCTACGCCCACCTCATATTTAAATGAAAGGGCGAGCGATCTCTACCCAAAGGAACCTTGCATGGACGGGCTGTCGGTTCCATGGACCTCCAAAACCATGGCTGCACTTTTCTACCTCAGATCGTCATGTTAGATGGCGATCCTCGATGGTATACGTTGTGCTGGGGGAGGCGATCGCTTGCCTAGGTCCATCATGTTAGATGACAAATTTTTAGAGGGCGAGCGAGTCATCCTCTTTTTGGAGGCTTTGCTCAGGCAGTAGCCTTTCGTTTGACATGGTGGAAACTGGGGAAAGACCTCCGAAGCTTCCAACTCTTGATAGGAGCATATAGATCCGGCAGCTGGGGTTGATCGGGGGGACCGACTTGTATGAGTCCTTCGGCTCGTCGCGCTCGATCCTGGCGACCGGATTGGGAGGTTAACGGTCATCGCTCAGTCGCCGAGCGCGGCCCCCGATCCTTTCCGCCCGGGGCTCCGGCTTGGTTACTAAATTGTCCAGCTTGCCTTCCTCGAACAATCTCCAGAGTTGTCTGAGGAGGTCGCGGCATTGGCTGGTGTTGTGGCCGGGACTTTTGTGGTAGGCACAAAATTTATTACGGTCCAGATGACTGTTGTCCCTTATCGCCCTTGGCTTGCTTAGCCATTCGTGCCCCTCGATGGTGTTGAAAATACGGGCCAAAAATAGATTGAGGTTGTGGAGGAGACGGTCTTCCACATCCTCAAAGGCCTTGAAATCACCGAGTGGCTTGGCGACCGCCTTTTTGGACTTGGCGATCGCCGTCTTTGGGATGGGAGACAGCGTCTTCCTCTCCCCGGTTTCCCCCTCGCCTAGGCGAAGGGTGAGCAGCCTCTGCCTGTCTAGAAAATCTGCAGCCTTGGCACGGAAGATCACGTAGGTTGGGGGGATGTCCTTCGTGAGGTGCCTAAACATGGGCGAAAGACCATCGAATCCCCCAGGGCCGAGGAGAGGGCGAGCTCATCTCTTATGGGCTCGCCGGTGAGGACTACTTCATCCACCCGGTTGATGTAATCTACATCGGACTCGTCTTTCCCCTGCCTGATCTTCATCATGCGGTGGGGACCTTCTGGTCGAGCGACCTTGGCGGCAAAGTACGACGTGAAGCCGCTCGCCAGTTTTTCAAAGGAATTGATGGAGCGCGGTGGCAATGAGATGTACCACCTATAGGCAAAATTGCCCAATGTCAATGGGAACATTCGGCATCTCGTCGCATCTGATGACCCGCATCCGGTCATGTAGATCCGAAACTTGCTTAAGTGAGTCTCGGAGTCCAATATCCCCTCATACAGAGGTGTTTGAGGAGGAGCGATCTTTGGTTGCACGGGGGCAAGATCGATCTGGACCGCGAGCGACTCACTTGGTTCCGCGACCTTTCTCTTGGCGTCTGCCCAAGCTTCTAGGAGCGCTTTCATATCGTCAAGCTGGCATTGCATTGTGGCTATCGCCGTAGCCTGGATTCTCGTGGTTTGGCCCTCGGAGCGGGAGCCGAGGCGATCATGTACTGATCTCCTGGATCTGTGGTAGGCGATGAGGTCTTTGCTTCCGAGCTCGATTTTTCGGCGAGGGGGAGCCAGATGGCTGACCTGCTTTTTGGGAGTCGGGTATGCCGAGCTCCTGGTGACGGATTCGGACTCCGACGTCTCACGGCTGGGGCCAGAATGCCCTGGTCGCCATGAAGGATCACTTCCTAGGCGGTTGAAGACAGAACTGTCTCGCCTTGCGAGCGCCTTTTCTTGCGACTCGGGGCTTTCTGACGATTTCTCGACATATAACCCCTTGAGCTTTCGCTTGCCTGTGCGGTGGATGGATGATGGGGTAATAATAGGCGCGTCATATGTTCTCCATCGCTCCCTTAGGATGGCCATGGCCTCCTTGATCTGTTCCGCAGTTTTGGAATTGATCGAGTGAGAGGCTGGGGCCGTCCCTCGGGGGCGGGAGGGAGAGTCTGGCGTCGCCGAGGCTGCCTTCACCCATAGGTTGGGACTCGGTTTGGGCTGGAATAAGATGTCCGGAGGATCATAAAGTGGCTCTCTTCGAGGTGGTGGCAAAAGTCATTATTTCTAGGGTTTTCTTTGAAGAACAGTGAGTGTTTCTTCCGGAGAACAGTGAGTGTTCTTCGAAACGTTCGGAGAGAAAATAAGGGTTAAATCGCCCTCCTTCTAGTGCCAATTATTGTTACCCAAAATATTATTCGGAATGATTTGCTGGATATGGCTACGGGTGAGTAACAAACAAAATGCAAGAGCACATCCGATGGAATGAAAATAACACAAGATTTGCTGGGGTTGTTAGTCCCGGGCTTGAATGCTCTCGCGAGATATTATTAATAGAAATACTGCTTTGGAGTACAAATATTAATGTTAGAGTACAATTACAATGAGTGTAATGACCCTAGTTATCTCGCTCTTGAGTGCTGATGATTGCCGGAAGAACTAGAGTTAATGCTCTGTGAGTTCTGGTTACAAAGGTGAAGTGTTGTGTAGGATTCAACTCTGTAGGATTTTAGCCATGTTCAACTAACTGTTTGCAAATGCTGGAAGTCTCTTATTTATAGAAGAGGAGGTAGTTGGGATGTCTTAGTCCCTCACGGGCGATCGCCTATCCTGCATTAAATTAAATGGGTGATCGTCTCAACACGCGGGCCTGTTTCCTTAAAGTCCACAGCTGCTGCAGGCAGCCAGATGTGCGAACCAATGAGAAGCCAATGCGTGCCTCACGTTGCAGTCTTTGGAGGTCCCACCTAGGACCTTTCGGTGGGTCTGTCGGTAGGTGAGAGGTTGTCCATGTCACCCACTGCTGGTGAAGGGCTGGAGTCAAAAAAGCCTTTTCCTGTGGCGCCATTTGCGGATCTTCACGTGGGTCTTCATCCCGAGATTCCGTCTTCGTAGACTTTGACGGATGTTTGGCTTTACACGTGGCATAAGACGATCGTCCTTGGTCGGGCAGTAGGGTCGATCGCTAGGTGCCAAGAGACGATCGCTCTGGATGTCGATCGCTCGGTACTTGATCTCGATCTGGAATCTTCGTCTAGTAAATCTGCCTTGGATTATTTGATGCTGACGTTGGTCACTCGGCCATTGTGCCGGTCGCCACTGAGGCGTATTAATCGCCGCACAACAGTAGTAATGTTATGATTCTTGATGTTAGGAGAATCGTATATTGGAGAATATGATAATATGCATCTTGAATTATGAATGAAGATTGTTTAGATGTTAGAACCCATCGGATTATGTCGTATTGGAGATTTCGAATGTGATACCGGAATAAGTTGTGTTCTTAAGGAACTCTTGGATTATATGAATTAATGAACATATTTTAAGAGGTGTTGGTGTTTTAGATATGAATATGGAATATTCATATCTAGAACTAAGTTATGTGTTTTGGTACAATATTCGTAAAGGAATATGAATATGGTTCCGGGTTTGATAAGATTATGATTCACTTTTGAGTTTGAGAATTTATACGTATTGAACAAGTGTTCAATTCGAATAATGGAATTATTTGAAACCTTTGGAATATGATTATCTATAATGTTGAATTAATCGGATCGTCTGGATTGATGATGATAATCGATAATTGGTTTTTGTTATGAATGTACAAGGAGGAAACTTGTAATCGTATTTAAGATTGAATGTGGAATCGGTAATGCTTAGACACTTGGTTAAATTGATTATTGATATAATTTTCGGATTGTGGAATCGTATTTTGGTTATGAATTTGTGATTGATTGGTTGGGTTGTTTGGATTTGTATTTAATCGGGATATTGTGGAACCGTTGGGTTTATTGATTGCTATTTATTGATTATCGAGTTGCGGCTTGTATTGTGGATATGAGTCGTATTTGTTTGAGTTATATTGTTCGGTTTTGTGTATGATCGAGGTATTGTTGAGCCGTTGAGTTTGATTGGCTGGTTATGTCGGTTATTGATTGTTATCAGATTGTTGTTGATTGGTTACTTCAATAGGCTGAGATATTTGATCGTGGATTATGACCGTTGTGTTGCGGTTGAGATTGAAGAGTTTGTAGATTGATCTTGGTCGGGGCTGAGGAGCTCGTGGACAAAGGCAATGGATTTTGGTAACGGCTTCGTGGTATCGGTATCGAGGCAAGTTATACTTGTTCAGTTTATAATATTTAATAAATGGTTTCGCTTTCATTTCATTTATAATTCATATAGAAATGTTGTTAGAAATGTAAATTGTCGGGATGATGGATTGTTCGTGTAAAGGATATGGTCTTCGGATTTGAGGTAATTTAAGTATTGTTCAGTTATGAGAATAATTATTCTGGTGAATTGTTGTATATGTTGTATGTTGGTGTTTCGTATGATGGGATTCATATTGATTGTTTCGTAGAGGGATGTTGATCCCAGGACTGGTTGTATTGAGATCGTAGATCGTGTTGATCATTCTTTGGGGATGATGATCCCAAGATTGTTGTTTTGAATATTGATTGGTCGTGTCAACTTTTCCTTGTCAGTTTGTCATTGTTCACTTCGGTGAGTCTTTTGATCCTTATTGGATATGTGTTTCTTTGAGTTTCGTTGTCATGTTGCATCGCGACATATATGGAGTCATATCTGCGTTCCGATTGGTTGTAGGATTTTTAGCTGGGCACAATAAGGTTATGTGTTGATATTTCCACATTGAACCGTGCACACGAGACATAGTTCGTGAGGCTAATTAGGTACTTGTCCCACGTATATCATGGATTCCGTATACGGGGTGGACATGTGCACGGACATATTTCCGGATCGGGCGTACTATGACGTCCATCTTTGAGCCATATTGTTTGGTCGTTCATTGTCCATGTATGATTGGATATGTTCGACGGTTTGCGACTGGTTGTTCATACGCCCAAGGGTATGTTCGACAGTCGGAGTTATTTCGTTGAGATCCATTATTGTTGATCATTTGAAGTTTACCTTGTTGATGGTATTCTCGGTTTTTGTTGATCTTTTGTTGATCGTTTGGAGTTTACCATGTTGAGGGTATTCTCAGTTATTGTTGATCTTTGTTGATCGTGTCAGAGTTTACCATGTTGATGGTATTCTCGGTTATTGTTGATCCCGTGTTGATCGTGTCGGAGTATACCATGTTGAGGGTACTCTCGGTTATCGTTGATCCTTTGTTGGTCGTATTGGAGTTATCATGTCGATGATATTCTCGATTTAATTATAGGTTGATCATTGTTATTGATCATATGATCATTCGGACTGTACGTCGATGTTTCGTGATTCGTATTCATTGTTTTGTGGTAGTTGATCTATAGATATGTTGTATGCTATTGGTCTATCCAGGTTGATATTTGATTGTGCAATCCGACGGACAGAGATTTGGCACAGTTGGTTCATTCCACACTTATGAGTTGTGATGATGTTTTGAGGATACTTGGTATTGTTTGAATACAGTACAGACAATTGTTGTTGAGTTCATTTTGTCATTTTGAGAATGCAAATTGTGGAATATGTTAAGGATTGATTTGGTATGGATTGCCATGGATTGGTAAGGTTATGACGGTAAGTTTACATTGGTAGTTTTCTTACTTCGTTATTACATTGGTATGTAATTATTTATGTTGATGTGATCGATATCATTGTTGAGTATTGTGGCTGACCCCGTCGTGGGCTTTATTTTTAGGTACTCGGAGATCGAGCTAGTAGCGGTCGTGAAGGGGTGAGCTTCCCGAGTGATACTGGGGCTGTGGCATGTTTTTGAGTATTGAGTATTTATTTCTGGTTGTTTTATTTCCGCTGCAAATGTGTAATTTGAATTGTATTTTTCTCCGTTGCGTGTGTATAGTTCAAAATGGCTTTCCGGTATTTTTACCTGCCTGTGTATTTTAAATGGACTTTTTTGGTATTTCGTAAACTTAGGTTATTTCGTTAAACCCCTTTTCCTAAACTATTTTTGTCAGTACGTTTAAGTGGTAGCTTAGTGTACGTTTTGAAACTGTCGAGATTTGGCATTTCGCCTTGTTTTTTCAAATGTAATTTTATGACGGTATTTGAGAACTATATTTTGGTAAATATTTGGGGTATTTAAAATATTACCGTCATCGGCCTTTTGGCGTTTTTAAACGTTTTTGAAATGGTTTTTAGCCTGGTGGGTTCTGGCGCGGGACCCACGGCGCTGTAATATCCCGGATGGTTTTGAGGGTGTTACAGAAGATGGTATTGGAGCTTTGGGTTTTGTGAAACTCGGGCGTGTGTGTTATGTGGCTCTACCGCTACGGTAGTGGCGTGAGTTTTGAAAATGATTTTTCTGACTTTTGAGTCAAACCGATTTTTGGAGGTTCCAAATTTTTTGAGATCTTTTCAAATTGCTAATTGTGATATTGATGTATGTTGGTTGTGTTGAGACTTCGTGTGGAAGTCGTGTGCAAGTATCACAGGAGATCATCGGCTTCACGCACCTGTAAGTATATTGGTTTGGTTATTTCGCTTGTGGCGACGATTGATTGTTTTCGTGATGAGTTGGAAATTTGGGATTGATCTGTTGTTGGTGACAGGTTGCAAGTTTCGAGGACGAAACTTATTTTAAGGGGGGGTAGTATGTAATACGCGGATTTTTGGTATAAATTTTTCGCGTTATTTTATCTGAGATAAATCATATAGTTTGGTGTCTATACAGTATGGATAAAATAAATTGAGAACCGAGACAGTTATACTTGTGTAATTGACATTTTTTATTGACAATTATATTGAGAATATGGTGTATCAGATTGAACTGATTTGGATATCGGGTATATCATATGAGAATGTTATTGGATCCAGTATTTGTATTCAGTATGCCGTATGTTTGTATTATGTATGTCGAGACGTCGGACAGGAACAGTTGGATTTTGGCCAAGTACAGAAGGCCATTACGTACGCTAAGCTCAAGGACTTAGGTACGCTAAATTCTATGTTTTACGTACGTTATGCATAAGGCATTACATACGTAACAAGGAGAATCGGACAGGACCGAGCTGTGGTCGGAAGGTGGGGCCCGGTGTCGACAGTTTTTCGGCGCGGATGTGGACAGGTGAGTCAACGTATGGATTTACGTATGCTATACAGGTTGTATTATGTACGTAATACGAGTATATTACTATATCAAGTCAACGTACGTATTACGTACGCAATGGATTAAGTGTTACATACGTTAGGAGGCAGCTGGCCGAGTCGTGACCGAGGACTCGCTGGATGGCCGATGATGGTTGGCAGTGACTCGCTGGATGGCCGATCACGATCGGCAGTGACTCGCAGGGATGGCAGATCATAATCGGTAGTGACTCGCTGGGCGTAAGGACTGGCCGATAACGGTCGTAAGGTTGTGGCCGGGTACGGCCGTAAGGCCTATTACGTACGTAAGCTTGTGCCGGTAACTCGCCTATTTAAGGGCTTGGACCGGGTCACTTGGCCATTTTCACTTTTTTTCTTCGTTTCTTCGCGATTCTTCATTAGAGATTGATGGATTTGATTGGAAACATCATGGAGCATCATTTTTTGGAAGTTTGATTCATGTCTAACATCATCTTTTGCCCGGATCGAAGCTAAGAACACTTGAACTCTTGGTTTTGGGGATTTTTGGAGTTTCATGGTGTTTTGGCCGATTTAATTTGTTTTAAATCAGATTGTTGATAGAACTTTGTTGTATTCTCGGAATCATTCATTACTCTTGAAGTTTTGTGGAAAAAATTCGAGAATTTCTCCGTTAATCGATTAAATTGGACTATGCCCTCAAAGTGTCCGATAAAATGCTTCAATGGGTAGAACTTGGGAAGTTCTATACGTTTTCGTAGAATTGTGATTGAATTGATATCGTTGTGATTTAGGAACGAACTTTTGAAGGAGGTTGGATCGGGACTCCTTCCTTTCGTCGATTTCTTCGCACCGTGTTAACCAAGGGAAATGATTACTTGTCTATTTGATCTTCTAAAAGGTATGTTGGGTAATCCACTCCTTGAATTTGGATTTTGATGTTATTGTTGATGAAAGATTTGTATGAAGATGATTATGGTTTTGTTGTTACGATTCTTGAGGTTATATGAACTATATATTGAAGGATACAATGGTTTATGTCTTGATTATGTTGTTATGATTATGGAATCATAGTATTCTCGATGTTCTTGGTAGTAATGTTATGATTCTTAATGTTAGGAGAATCGTATATTGGAGAATATGATAATATATATCTTGAATTATGAATGAAGATTGTTTAGATGTTAGAACCCATCTGATTATGTCGTATTGGAGATTTTGAATGTGATGTCAGAATAAGTTGTGTTCTTAAGGAACTCTTGGATTATATGAATTGATGAACATATTTTAAGAGGTGTTGGTGTTTTAGATATGAATATGGAATATTCATATCTAGAACTAAGTGATGTAACCGAGCTGATCGGTCACCAAGAACCGGATTAATCTCTGAAGTTTATCTGAGAAAACCCGAATATGTGTAGTGTTATTCTCTCTCTCTTTCTCTGTGTATATTTCTCTCTCTTTCTCTCTCTAAAATACTGTAATCTCAGAAGTATGCTTAACCCTTGAAGGAAAGGCTTCTGCCCTATTTATAGAAGGGAGAGCCGCCTATCCTTAAGATCTTTTCCTGATTTTAGGGAAGATCCCGGATATTCAGGGATTCAGGCTGCGATTTCCCATCCCGGGATATCCGGGATTGGGGACTATGGTCTACCAATCCCTGAATCTCTGGGATTCTGTCAGGTAGGTCAAGATTTACTTTTCCGGGAGCTCAACCTTCATGAGCCCGGTGATTCCCGACCCCGGGTATGACTCGGTAGGTCGACTCATATTATAAAGGGCCACTTAGGTCGGGATACTCCTATCCAAGACCATAGGTCGGCGAGGCCTCTGAGGTCAGCACCCTCTTATCTGAGGTCCATAGGTCGGCGAGACCTCTGAGGTCGGCACCCTCTTATCTGAGGTCAAAGGTCGGCGGGGCCTCTTAGGTCAGTACATTCTTATTTGAGTCCATAGGTCGGACTTCATTCGTCTAGGTCTCTCCTCCTTTATTCAAAGATCGGTACGTCGGTTTATATTGGTCTTCTTTAAACCGGGTTTTTAGGAAGCGTACATTTGTCGTCCTATCAACCAGTCCCCCCTACTCTAGTCGAGCTGTAAGACCGAGTATAGTAAGATTTGTTTATAAACTGATGACCTCGATACGGTAGTCCTTGGGGATCCCGTTTCCAGGTAATGAGGCTTCTAGAGATTCGTGCGCCTTTATATCAACGTCTTCTCCTTTCCTTGCCTCCCAACCGTCGCATCTATGCCTAGGTCCAGGTGTCAGCCTGCTATAGGTCGGATGAGGCAGTGCCTGATCCAAGCCGTTCTTTTACATAAGGCATCGGACGCTCCAGATCACCCGTTATCTTCTTGGTTTTCGCCCTTCTTCCCTATAAAAAGAGATCCTCTACTCCCTACGCCACTTCCGCTTTCTATTTTGCTGAACACTCGTGTGAGAGTTTTCCGGCGACACCCGCGATCCTGGTTTCCTGCCTCCGGTGGTGTTCTCGCTATCTTTCTCCGGTGTCTTCCACCCAATATCATGGGTATGTCTATCTAAACACCTGCACTCTCTTCTTCTTTCTTCTTCTTTATTTTTTCTTTTTGTTTGTTACCTATATTTTCCTTTCTTCTCCCTCTCCCTTTTCTTCCTTTTACTATGTCGTCTGCCTATGATTCACAGAATATTTCCGACCAATCGGCCGTGGACTCCTTTTTAGAAGGTTTGTCCTCTTCCGATGGGGATTCGGGGGGTAGGTCGGAGCGAGCTATGGGCTCCTACCTTTGTCTTAGAGACGAACCTCTAGGTGATGTAGATTGGTCCGAGCTGGGCGACATCCCTTCTAACCAACCCTCCGGCATCCCTTTGGTCATCGTAGATCCCCCACCTCCTCCTCCTATGGGTGAATTAACTGTGACCGGCCTTTTAGCTGATCATTATCAAGCGGTCGCAGGAGCTACTCGGGTTATTCCTCCTCATCCTCTGTCGAGGACTAGTCCAGCCGCGTTGGCTAGTTTTATAAAATTTCTTAGACTTCCTCCGGGGTGGGAATTTGTCACGCCCCAGGATCGCAACACCCCTGATCATCCTCCTCTAGATCATATTACCTGGTTCGTGGATCAGGTGAGCAATGGTCTTCGCTTCCCACTTCATCCCTTCCTTGTTTCTCTCGCTGTTAAATATAATCTTCCCCTCAACCAGTTTTCTCCCAACTCTTTTCGTTATATGGTCGGTTTTCTCGTGTTATGTCATTATAGACACGAGGAACCCGACCTGGATTTTTTCTATTTTTGCTTCGGGCTAAAGAGATTTAAAGGCTCCTTTTACTTGACTTCCCGGAATAGCGCCCATTTCTTTACCCACCTCCCTTCCAATGTGAAGGACTGGAGGTCGCGTTTCTTTTTTCTCCAGCTCCCTTCGGCTGACTCCTGGGGCTTCCCCACAGAATGGACGCAAGCCATTCCTAGCCAAGCTCCTATTCCCAGGCGCAGTTCTATCCGAGCTGGGTGGGTCGAGAAGGTTCGGGAATGGAATGCCATTCCTTACAATGCTTTCCAGCTGACGCAATTTCATGATCTTTTATTCCATTGTTGGCTGAGCTCGAATCCTTATCCAGCTATTCCCGATATTGGTAGGTTTTAACGGCTCTTTCCATGGTATAATCTTTGTTATTCTGTTTATTGGCTATCTTACTGACCTATTGTATTGCTCTTCGTAGATCGCTTCATGTGGACCTGCCAATCCGATGCCTCCAAGCCGGCTGAACCGACGAAGGAGAAGGTTCCCAGGTCGACGAATCCCCCTAAAGAGAGGGCGGAGGGCTCGTCTAAAACCAAGCAGAAGCTCTCGTCCCTCCCCAAAGTTGGAGTGACTCTCCCCTCCGACCTGGCCCCTCCCTTGACCACTGGGCAGAGTCCTGCAAGTTCCTCTCGGCACCCAGCTCCCCTATTTCTAAGCGGCCGAAGACTGCAGGTCCCCCTGGTCCGGTTATGGAGACTTTTCTCCGTTGCAAGGAGTGGGAGAAGTTTCTTCCGTATTTCAGCTCTATGATCCCAGCTAAGGATAAGCAGGAATTACGAGACTCCGCGGAGGATTCTCATTTTGATGCCATGATGATGTATTTTGGGAAGGTACTCATTTTCTTGTCTTTTTTCTCTTCTCCACTACTTTTACATTTGTTATTATTATTTTTTGTATATATATTTCTTCCTTTTCGATGTCCTGATGCAACTGTTTTTTCTTTTTTCCCCCTATGCAGTTCTGCGCTACTTTTGTGACCTTCACGGAAGAGCATAAGATCGGCGCTTCGTCCTCTTCCCAGCTTACCCAGATGTCAGCCGATCTGGCGGCCGCCCTGGAGGCTAAGTCCGATCTCTCGGCTCAGCTTCAGTAGAGGGAATATCGCTTAGATGTTGCCCTTAAGAAGATTTCTGAGCGAGAGACGGTTTTGGAACGGGCTCAGATGGCCAACGTTCAGCTGAATCAAGAGCTAAAACTTTTAAAGGCTCAGTTTCAGGCGGAATCGGAGAAGGTGGTCCAGCTCGAGGCTCAGCTAACAGAAGCTAAGGTTGAGTCTGAGAGGATCACCCAGCTCGAGGCCCAGGCTAAAGCAGAGTTGGAGAAGGTCGCCCAACTTGAAGCTCAGGCTAAAGCAGAATCGGAGAAGATCGCCCAGCTTGAAGCTCAACTAGCCGAGGCTAGATCCGAGGGGTCGTCCTATGAGCGAGGAGTAATGGACGATCGTCGTCGGTTTCTGACCAACAACGTCGGTTATTATTTCCTATAGGCTTACCGTTCTGCCCTCATAGCTCGGTATCACAATTCCACCGCCTATCTAGTCAGGCTGGCTCCTGCCGCGACGCAGTACTTTGATTTTGCTCTAACTCGCGCCCGCGAACAACAAGCTGTTTTGGGCTTCATGGGGGAGCTGGACAGGGATGCAGCTTTGGATGGGGCTCCCGTCCCTTCAGGTTGGTCCGGTGATGTGAACGAATCTCCCGAGGCATCCTGGTGGGAGGACGCCCTTGGAGAGTCTGTAAAGGAATCCGGTCTGGATTTGGAGCTGCCTTTTATCCCTTATACATTGTCAGCCAAAGCTAGCACTCCTAATCCATATGCGATTGGGGCCGACCTTGATGCTTCTCCTTCATCGCCCCCCTCCCCCCCCCCCCCCCGGTCTTCCGAGCCTGTAGCTTAGCCTTTATTTGTATATATATTTATTCTTTTCGTTGTTTATTGTACTGGCACAGATGTTTTTAATGAAAAGTCTTATGATGTGAATATAGCTCGGATCTGTATGATAGTGATATGCCTTGTTAATGTAACTTGCTTATGAGAACAGTGCTTTTTAACATAGCTCGTCTCTACAAACTACCTCTTTAAAGTTTCATATTGGGCGGCGTCAACCGTAACCTTAATATAGCTCAACTATTTGAAACAATCTGACTACTTCAAAATTTCTTTGAAGTCTATGCCACTCCATTTTTAATACTCCTCTTAGTATAGCTCGGATGCTCTAATTTACTTTAAATTTTGCAACACCTTAAATATAACTCGGCCACTTCGATTTTACAAGTTATGATAACTTGGCTGTTTTAGGTTGATTTAACCTAACCTTATCATCGACCTTAATATAGGTCGGATATTTCGAACAACTCTTCGGAGTTTAAGATAGCTCGGATATTTATAACTCTCTCGAGTGGGATATAGTCTGGATAATTCCAACTCTTTTTACTGAAAGTATCCTTTTTCATAGATCGGCTCACACTTTAAGTCTGAGGTTATTTATAGATCGGGGTAGTTTTCCTTCATCTGAATCCGAGGGTGTTTCACCTAGTCAGATTTTTTTAGGGCGGTTCACCCTTACGCGGATCTGAAGGCATTTCACCTGATCAGATGTCATGGGGCGGTTCACTCTTACTCGGATCTGAAGGCATTTCACCTGATCAGATGTCATAGGGCAGTTCACGCTTACTCGGATCTGAAGGCATTTCACCTGATCAGATGTCATAGGACGGTTCACCCTTACTCAGATCTGAAGGCATTTCACCTGATCAGATGTCGTAGGGCGGTTCACCCTTACTCGGATCTGAAGGCATTTCACCTGATCAGATGTCGTATCACCTGATCAGATGTCATAGGGCGGTTCACCCTTACTCGGATCTGAAGGCATTTCACCTGATCAGATGTCATAGGGTGGTTCACCCTTACTCGTATCTGAAGGCATTTCACCTGATCAGATGTCATAGGGCGGTTCACCCTTACTCGGATCTGAAGGCATTTCACCTGATCAGATGTCATAGGGCAGTTCACCCTTACTCGGGTCTGAAGGCATTTCACCTGATCAGATGTCATAGGGCAATTCACCCTTATTCGGATTTGAAGGCATTTCACCTGATCAGATGTCCTTTCTAGTTTTGTTCGATCAGCACATTCAGATTTTTTTTGTAATAGACTTTTATTAAAACACCACAAGCTTTCCTCAACACTTCTTCATACAAAATATTTTCTTAAGTGGCATATGTTCCAAGGTCTTTTGATGGGGTGTCCCTCCATATCCTCGAGCTCATAAGCTCCCCCTGCATAAATTCGGATTACCTTGTAAGGGCCTTCCCAGTTCGGCTCCAGTTTTCCTGTTTTTCTGAGGGCATCAGCTCGCCTAAGCACCAAGTCGCCGACTTGGAACTATCTCTTCCTTACTCTTTTGTCGTTAGTGGCTTTTGTCAGGCTTTTGTATCTTTCCATTCGTGATGTGGCCGTTTATCTTCTTTCTTCTATGATGTCCAACGCCCCCCTCATCATTTCTTCGCTTTCCTCCTCGTTGAACCACCGAACCCGATGTGACATTTCTCCGACCTCCGCCGGGATGACAGCTTCGGACCCGTATACCATACTGAAGGGCGTTTCCCCCGTTGATGATCTAGGTGTGGTTCGGTATGACCATAGCACCGATCTAAGTTCGTCCACCCATCCTCCTCCATCCTTGTCTAAACGGGTTTTGATCCCTTGCAAGATTGTTCTGTTAGTTACCTCCACTTGTCCATTAGTCTGCGGATGAGCAACCGCAGCGAACCTTTGCTTGATATGCATCCCCTCGCACTAGGACTGGGTTCTTTTCCTATTGAATTGAGTTCTATTGTCTGAGATAAGTATTTGAGGCGCTCCGTACCCGCAGCAAATGTTGTTAAATAGAAAACTTATGATTCTTTGCTTGGGAATGGTGGCCACGGGCTCGGCCTCTACCCACTTGCTGAAGTAGTCTATGGCTACCACTAAAAACTTCCTTACTCCCAAGCCAAGTGTAAACTGCCCCATGATATCGATTCCCCATTTGGCGAAAGGGAAGAGTGCCCCCATGGTGATCATATCTTCAGCTGGGATGTGTATTAAGGGTGCGTGTATTTGACATTTTTGGCACCCGCTTAACCATCTCCACCCCCTTCTTGCTCATTGTCGGCCAGAAAGCTCTTAGCATTTTGCTAATCAACGCCCTTCTTTTGGTATGATCACCGCAGCACCCTTCATGGATTTCTTCCAGTATACCCCACCCTTCTTCTTCCGAGACGCACTGCAGGTATGGACCGAGGTAGGATCTCTTGTATAATTCATCGTTGAAGCAACAAAACCTCGCCGCCCTTCGTACAATTTTCGTTCTCTCTTGCCTTTCATTTGGTATTTCTGCTCTTCTCAGGTATGCCAACAAAGGAGTTCGGCAGTCCACTATCTCGTTCACCTCCATCACCTGTTTCGTGATGCTACTCCGGGCTGCTCCTAAAATCGTTACTGTCCGTGAGCGACAATCCACCAAAGACCTTCCCATTTTTGCTAAGTAGTCAGATTTTACATTTTCCGCCCTAGGAATATGGATCAACTTCCATTAACCTAGTTTTTTGGCAGCCTCTTTCACTTCTTCGACATACTTCTTCATCCGCTCCTCATTTATCTCAAATTTTCCGCCTACCTGCTGTGTGACCAGCTGAGAATCAGAATAAGCTATGAGTAGTCGTGCACCCAAGTCTATTCCCAGCTGCATTCCCTTAACCAGGGCTTCGTACTCGGCCTCGTTAGAGGCTTTGAAATTGAATTTTACGGCATACTCTAGCTGCTCGCCCTCTGGGGTGGTGAGGACTATCCCTGCCCTAGAGCCACTAGTTGTTGTCGATCCATCCACATGTAGTAGCCACTGTCCTTCCAGCGGCGATGGCGTGGCCCCCTCTTGGATGAAGTCCGCTAGGGCCTGAGCTTTAATCGCTGTTCTCGGCTCATACTCCATGTCATATTCCCCCATATCTACCGCCCATTTCACCAGGCGACCTGATGCATTAGGTCGCCCTAGTGTTTCTCTTAAGGGCAAGTTGGTTCGCAGCTTTACTCGGTGGGCTAGGAAATATGGCCTCAATCGCCGAGCTGTAACTACTAATGCCAATGCTCCCTTCTCTAGCTCGGAGTAGTTCCGTTCTGCCCCTTACAAAATTCGGCTTGTATAATAGATAGGCTTTTGCTTGCTCTCTTCTTCTCTTAGCAAGACCGAGCTAACCACCCCTTCTCCTACGGATAAGTAGAGTATGAGCTCCTCTCCTGGTATTGGTTTGGTGAGTAGAGACAGCTCGGCCAAATACTCTTTTAATTTTTTGAATATTGTTTGTGCTTCGGAGGTCCATTCGAATTTGTTCCCTTTTCTTAAGAGTTTAAAAAATGGGAATCCCTTCTCGGCTGAGCGTGATATGAACCGGCTCACCCCCGCTATTCTTCCTGTTAGTATCTGGATATCCTTGATATTTTTTGGAGGATTCATTTGTAGTACTGCTTTGACCTTTTTCGGGTTGACCTTGATTCCTTGCTCTGTGACTACGTATCCCAGAAATTTTCCCGATTTTACTCCAAAAGAACACTTTGATGGGTTGAGCTTCATTTCGTACGTGCGCAGATTTTCAAATGTTTCCTCTAGATCTTTGATATGTTCTCCCGCCTTTGCGCTTTTTAATAGCATATCATCCACGTAAACTTCCATGTTTCTGCCGATTTGGGATTTAAAGATTCTGTTAACCATCATTTGATATGTGGCTCCCGCATTCTTTAACCCGAAAGGCATGCACACATAACAAAAAGTTCCTTTTGATACCACAAAGCTAACCCGCTTTCTATCTTCGGGTGCAAGGGAAATATGATGATATCCCTGAGAAGCATCCATCATACTGAGCAACTTGCATCCTGAGGTTGAGTCCACTAGTTGATCTATGCGGGGTAATGGGTAGTGATCCTTTGGACATGCTTTATTTAGGTCTCGGAAGTCCATGCATATTATCCACTTCCCTTGGCTTTTCCCTACCATGACAGCATTGGATAACCACTCCGGAAATTGGATCTCCGTTATGTGCCCAGCTTTGAGGAGCTTTTCAACTTCTTGCCCAATGATCCCATCCATCTCCGGCCCAAAATGCCTCCTTTTCTGCTTCACTGGCCTTACAGTTGGGTCGATATTTAACCTGTGCTCGGCAACTATTGGGCTGATTCCCACCAGATCCTCGGTCGTGAACGCGAAAATGTCCACAATTCTCCTTAGCAAGCAGATAAGGCTTTCCTTTATCCTACCATCCAACTGATTTCCCACGCGAGTTTTTGTTTCTGGCTTTCCAGGAACCAATTCTATCTCCATGAACTCCTCGTTATGCTTGAGACCTTCTTCCCCAGCCTCCTCGGGCGCTTTTGATTTTTGATTCTTTTTAAATTCTGGATCCGGGCCTCCTAGCTCGGACGTCCTCTTACCGCGCTGCACTCCCTGTTTTACCGTTGTTTGGTAACCAGATCGGGATACAAACTGATCCCCGGCTACTTCCCCTATCCCGCCTCCTACGGGAAATTTTACTTTCATGTGTGCGGTATATGCCACCGCTTCGAACTTGTTGAGCCCCGGTCGCCCTAGAATGGCGTTGTAGGCCGATTTGGTGTCCACCACTAAAAACCTGAGCGTCTTGACCTTCTGATGAGGTATCCGACCCAGTGCTACCGGAAGCACCACTTCTCCGACCGGTTGCACCTCGATCATGCAGAACCCATAAAGTGCCGTATCTACCTTCTTTAATTCCACCTCAAGGTTCATATGTTTGAAACAATAATAGAACAAGATGTCCACCGAGCTTCCTGTATCGATGAATACTTTTTGCAAATCATAACTGGCAATCTCAGCGGTGATGACCAGTGCGTCATTGAGCAGCTAAAAATCAGAATAAGCTATGAGTCGTCGTGCACCCAAGTCTATTCCCAGCTGCATTCCCTTAACTAGGGCTTCGTACTCGGCCTCGTTAGAGGCTTTGAAATCGAATTTTACGGCATACTCTAGCTGCTCGCCCTCTGGGGTGGTGAGGACTATCCCTGCCCTGGAGCCACTAGTTGTTGTCGATCCATCCATGTAGTAGCCACTGTCCTTCCGGCGGCGATGGCGTGGCCCCCTCTTGGATGAAGTCCGCTAGGGCCTGAGCTTTAATCGCTGTTCTCGGCTCATACTCCATGTCATATTCCCCCATATCTACCGCCCACTTCACCAGGCGACCTGACGCATTAGGTGTAACACCCCCAAATCCCATTGGGTCATTACAGTGCCGTGGACCCCACACCAAGTGATCCACCAGGCGAACACGACTAAAATACAACAACCAGTCCAAAATAGGAAATCACAGACCCTACTATGACGTCCGACATACTATTCCGATATGGAATTTCAACGACAAGAATGGGCCTACATGGCCAAAATAAAAATACAACAACGTCCACGAGCCTTGCTCGGATAATACAAAATGACAACGACTGAACAAAAATGGAGTACTCCGACTGCCTGACCAACATGAACACCAAAATATCTTGGACTAGTATCGTTCGAATGCCTCGTCGCCATCGTCATGCCCCTGTGTCTCAACTCTCTCCTCGCAAGTACCTAAAACATGAAAACATGTTCCGCCCCCACGGGGTCAGTCATCCAGTATAATGAATATCAAGTACATGCACAACATGATATGCATCCAAAGGCAGAATAAATAGTACAACAATGGTAGTACGAGATGCTCACAAACCAAAGTAAGAATCGAGCATTCGTGGAACACTATGCCCACGGCATACGATCAATACCTGCTCAATAGGTTAGAACATATGTGCCCAACGGCGAATCATCAATATAGAACACAACAATACATTACCCGAAGGTAAATCAATCCAACGCTGAAATAAATAAGGATCACAATGCCCGAAGGCTCCAACGAAAATACCGATACATCACAATGGCCTGAAAGCCCTCAGCCGAAGCTGCCAAAATATCACGATGGCACGAAAGCCCTCGGTAAATTGCCAAAATATCACGATGGCCTGAAAGCCGAACAACCCGAAGCTGTAAATCATCAAAATACTGATCTCAAAGAAACAAACATGACTGTCGAACATACCCCTCAGGCGTATGAACGCTCAGTCACAAAACGTCAAACTCATCCAATACTATGGACGATCAAAGTTTATGGCTCAAAAGATGGACATCACAGTACGCCCGATCCGAAAATGTGTCCGTGCACATGTCCGCCCCGTATATGGAATCCAGAATATACGTAGGACAATGTACCTAATTAGCCTCACGAAACTACGTCCCGTGTGCACAGTCCAATGCGGAATAATATCCGCCAATGACTATATGTGCCTGGCTAAAAATCCTACACAATAACCAATCGGAACGCAGATATGATTCCGGATATGTCACGATACAACATGACAATGAAACTCAAAGGATAACACATCCAAAACAAATCATACGACTCACCAAGTGAACGATGACACACGAATAATGAAAGATCGACACGACCAACAATATTCAAAACAACCATCCTGGGATCAAAATCCCTGAGGACCGACTAACACGAGCAACGATCACAACACAACAGTTCGGGAAATCCTCAACCTTCAACGATCACAAAATTACCGAGTTCACAAGAATAATAGTGTGCTGCCTTGAATCGGTCAACACGACAAAAATAATTTAACGGATGGGAAGAATCGTTGATAATCCCAATTCAATACTTCGATTACCGTAGAATGGCCAATCGATAACAATTATACAACGGATGGGAATTATCTCTTTGTCAACGGATGGGAATTATCTTTGATAATCCCAATTCAATATATCGATTACCTTTAGAGCGGACAATCGATAATAATTATACAACAGATAGGAATTATCTTTGATAATCCCAATTCAATATATCGATTACCTTCAGAACGGTTAACCGATAACAATTGTACAACGGATGTCTCGGCACCTTTAATCGGTTACCGATAACGAAGATGATAATCGAATACGTCAATGCCTTCAATCGGCCAAAACGACATCAATAGAAAAACACTGATATCAATAACGACGATTCACAAAAAATATCTTGATGGAACATCAATCAATAACAACAATCGATACGTCGATGCCGCGAACCGGCTATCAACAACAATATCTCAAAGGAACATCAATCAACAATAACAATCGATATGTCGATACCGCGAACCGGCTATCGACAAATATATTACCAACAAGTATCGCAATGCCTTGGATCGGCCATTTACGAACAACAATAATATTTGGCATAATTTGCCGAAGGGTATCGTATCAAACAATCCCCTGATATCAACAAAATCACAAAGAGACCAAGTCTCGAAATGATACACACATTCATACACATACATGATAACATTAATCTCATTAACCAGTACAAGTATAAAACTTGCCTCAAACCAAAGGCGAGAAAGTCCTTCCACGATCAACGTCCTACCACGCATCGATCAATGGCGTCCTCCGACAATCACAAGCACTCGAACAACCTTGAATGAAATACAATTCATTCGATAACACGATATCGACCGAAAACAATATAATAGATACTCCGATTCCAACATGAACACATACTATACTCGTATTTATCCGTATACATACGTATATATATAATATATATTACATATATATATATATATACAACTCATATATATATATAAATACATATACTCACTGCACACACCCACACATTATATATATATATATATATATACATGTTATGTACTATATATATATATATACCACACACACACAGCGCACGCTATATATATATATATTTACACCATACACACAGTATATATATATATAACAGTATATATATATAACACACACAACACATAGCACAAAGGCTTACCAGGAAAAGTCGATCGGCCGGGCAACCTTCGCCGGAATCCGGTCAGAAAACAACTCTCCTGCTGGAACTCGGCCGCCGGAAAAACTGACCCGCCGGACTTCGTCCAACTCCGGTCCGTTTTCGTCTATGGCCGGTTTTCACCATCTCCGTTTGCATCTCCTCGCCGGAAGAATGTCAAACCTCTGTTCCGCCGTCCGTTCCGGACAAAAACCACTTCCGTCGCGGAATCAATGGAGCTCCGTCCATGGCGGAAACCATGAAGATCGTCGGGCCTTGAGCTCGCCTCGCCGGAAGAAAAAAATGTCGAGCAGTTGATTCGGCCGGATTTATAATGCCTCCCGATCCGGAAATTCCGATCGGCCGCCGCCGAGCTCCAGTCGCCGCCAGAGACGTCGGCCCTACCTCCGGTCGCCGGAAAAATGGAGAAGCCGCTGCCCGTCCGTCCTCAAGCTTCATCTCGCCGGAAGAAGAAAGAGATGGAGAGAAGGGAGAGAGGGCGAGAGGGAGGAAAGAAGAAGAAAAAAAAAAATGAGAGGGAGGAGAGAGCTGGCGAGAGAGAGGGAGAGATGAGGGAGAAGATGATAGTTGATGATGATTGTGTTTTATATATATATATATATGTATATATATAATATAGCATGAGGGATAAAGGTGGGAGGGAGGAACGTGAGGGGAATCTCATATTTATATATATATATATATATAAATATATATAAATGATACCCCAAAGATACCCTCGCCCCGAAAGTTGACCACGAGGAAGGTTCCCACCACCTACCACGCATTACGTACGTAATCTCAGGGCATAACGTACGCAATCGCAACAAATTAGCGTACGTAATGCTACACAGGTAGCGTACGCTATGGCTATAAACTTAGCCAAAATTCCAAACTCGCCAAACAACAACCAAACGACGAACCAAACCGTCGACCAGTATAAATATTTCGATCCCGAAATATTCTAATACAATATATATATTGTATCGGTCCAAACAACAACACTTGTACAATTCCAAATGAATACGTAGAACTCAACAGTAACACGAAAAAAAATTACCCCCGGATATTACATACTCCCCCCCTTAAAAATAGTTTCGTCCCCGAAACTCAGGGCGCACAAGTTGGGGCACGGACTATCCATCAGGATAAGAAAACAACATCTCCAGGAATACTCCTCAATACGAGCAATTCTGCCTGAGCAACTGGGCCGACCCCACGGGTCCCCACGTCTCCTCTGCCTGAACAAGGCGAAAAAAATCAAGTGATAAAGACACTCAACCAAATGCGAGATTAGCCGAATCATGACTCCTCCGCCAGAGACCAGCCAGGAAGTCGCACCACCCGCAAGACTCGTAACACCGGCGTACACACCCCGCGGGTGCCGCCCATTGTACATGTCTACGATCATCGGTGTACACTCCCCCGTTCTCATCAGCATCGGACGCCCATGCAAACACAGACTCGCACCACAAAAGATAATAACAACACAGACATAGTCCTCGGGACTATATCGAACGCACGCCCAAGTCCTCACGACTTGACGTCTCGAATCACAATGAACGATTACCCAGATCATCACAAAATTCTCGGGTACAGGACCAAAAGGAAAGAAAATCACATCAAATGACTCAAGTGTCAAGATTCTCAGATACAATGATAACAAGATAGATCAACCATAAATGGTTCGCAACCACAATAATAAAATACAGACCGAGTCAAACATCAATCCGAAAGACAAGGAAAATACAAATCAAGGTTACATCTCAAATGTACCCGAAATCAACATCCTCCAGATCATCGAGCTCCTCGATCTCATCGACTCGAGGAAGACCCTAATCTGAACTCGCTACTTCCCCTCGGGTGTCCATACCTCCGACACAGAAAAATAAATAATAGCTGGCACTGTACATAGAGTACTAACATGCCCCGCTGAATCACAATTAAAACAAATAACAGTCGAACTCGTCGCCTGAGAAGAAAATGTTTTCCCAGTACAAAGCCGACTAGGAAATGACCTCTTGGACGTCGGAGCTCGATGTCCCTCTGAACGAATCGGCATCCTAGTCCTCTCACAGAAGAAACTGAAGGATCTTTCTGAGTAAGCTCCTCGATCGAAAGTTCTGCTCCAAGAGCCTTCTCGATGAATTCGCCAAGTGAACTACAATTGTGATTGAACAACTGCATCCTCAACGGTGGGTTCAACCTCTTGTTAAAATACTTGATCTTATCCGTCTCAGTACGGATAACAGATGAAGTAAACTGAGAAGTCCTTGAAACTTCTCAGCAATAACAATAACACCCTCGTCCTTGACGGATTCGGGGTTCAAAACCTCCGACAACTTGGCTTCACGAAGTGGAGCCGGGTAATACCTCTCTAACATGAGAGTCTTGAACCCGATCCAAACATAATCACGATCGGTGGGTTCTCGAGCACGACTCCGAAAATGATTCGTCAGCCACCAAATTATTGGTACGACGTTTCGGGTGTCGGCCCACTCTGCGGCCTCTACCCCTTCTGTCACGTCCTCTTTCCATACTGAAAGAATAACGTTCAATCATGACCACAGCTCAAATACGCCTCAACGGCCAGAATGCTAGGTCAACGCAAAACACGAGTATACATACTCAATAGATAAATGATCACATCGATCGCGCTAATCATAGCCGATACAGAGCCCACACGCTCCAAAGCAAATAATCATAAATCAATCGCACCCGATCGTCACATACAAGTGTCAACAAAACAGGTTTAATCAATGACATAATGAATGTATGCACACAAAAGAGAATAGAGTCCTTACACAGGTCATACGAAGCTTCGAGGTCTTGCGATACTAGTCTTCACCGCGGCGACTCGATGAAAGAATGACTCATACGATCGTCCAACTATCACGACTCACAAAACCCGATTGTCTGCATTGTCATAACCTTTGTGACCGCTACTACCGCCTTGGTAGAGCCACATAACACACAAGTCAGGGTATCTCACAACCCAATGGCTCTGATACCATCTTCTGTAACACCCCCAAATCCCATTGGGTCATTACAGTGCCGTGGACCCCACACCAAGTGATCCACCAGGCGAACACGACTAAAATACAACAACCTGTCCAAAATAGGAAATCACAGACCCTACTATGACGTCCGACATACTATTCCGATATGGAATTTCAACGACAAGAATAGGCCTACATGGCCAAAATAAAAATACAACAACGTCCACGAGCCTTGCTCGGATAATACAAAATGACAACGACTGAACAAAAATGGAGTACTCCGACTGCCTGACCAACATGAACACCAAAATATCTCGGACTAGTATCGTTCGAATGCCTCGTCGCCATCGTCATGCCCCTGTGTCTCAACTCTCTCCTCGCAAGTACCTAAAACATGAAAACATGTTCCGCCCCCACGGGGTCAGTCATCCAGTATAATGAATATCAAGTACATGCACAACATGATATGCATCCAAAGGCAGAATAAATAGTACAACAATGGTAGTACGAGATGCTCACAAACCAAAGTAAGAATCGAGCATTCGTGGAACACTATGCCCACGGCATACGATCAATACCTGCTCAATAGGTTAGAACATATGTGCCCAACGGCGAATCATCAATATAGAACACAACAATACATTACCCGAAGGTAAATCAATCCAACGCTGAAATAAATAAGGATCACAATGCCCGAAGGCTCCAACGGAAATACCGATACATCACAATGGCCTGAAAGCCCTCAGCCGAAGCTGCCAAAATATCACGATGGCCTGAAAGCCCTCAGCCGAAGCTGCCAAAATATCACGATGGCCTGAAAGCCGAACAGCCCGAAGCTGTAAATCATCACAATACAGATCTCAAAGAAACAAACATGACTGTCGAACATACCCCTCAGGCGTATGAACGCTCAGTCACAAAATGTCAAACTCATCCAATACTATGGACGATCAAAGTTTATGGCTCAAAAGATGAACATCACAGTACGCCCGATCCGGAAATGTGTCCGTGCAAATGTCCGCCCCGTATATGGAATCCAGAATATACGTAGGACAATGTACCTAATTAGCCTCACGAAACTACGTCCCGTATGCACAGTCCAATGCGGAATAATATCCGCCAATGACTATATGTGCCTGGCTAAAAATCCTACACAATAACCAATCGGAACGCAGATATGATTCCGGATATGTCACGATACAACATGACAACGAAACTCAAAGGAAAACACATCCAAAACAAATCATACGACTCACCAAGTGAACGATGACACACGAATAATGAAAGATCGACACGACCAACAATATTCAAAACAACCATCCTGGGATCAAAATCCCTGAGGACCGACTAACACGAGCAACGATCACAACACAACAGTTCGGGAAATCCTCAACCTTCAACGATCACAAAATTACCGAGTTCACAAGAATAATAGTGTGCTGCCTTGAATCGGTCAACACGACAAAAATAATTTAACGGATGGGAACTATCGTTGATAATCCCAATTCAATACTTCGATTACCGTAGAATGGCCAATCGATAACAATTATACAACGGATGGGAATTATCTCTTTGTCAACGGATGGGAATTATCTTTGATAATCCCAATTCAATATATCGATTACCTTTAGAGCGGACAATCGATAATAATTATACAACAGATGGGAATTATCTTTGATAATCCCAATTCAATATATCGATTACCTTCAGAACGGTTAACCGATAACAATTGTACAACGGATGTCTCGGCACCTTTAATCGGTTACCGATAACGAAGATGATAATCGAATACGTCAATGCCTTCAATCGGCCAAAACGACATCAATAGAAAAACGCTGATATCAATAACGACGATTCACAAAAAAAATATCTTGATGGAACATCAATCAATAACAACAATCGATATGTCGATGCCGCGAACCGGCTATCAACAACAATATCTCAAAGGAACATCAATCAACAATAACAATCGATATGTCGATACCGCGAACCGGCTATCGACAAATATATTACCAACAAGTATCGCAATGCCTTGGATCGGCCATTTACGAACAACAATAATATTTGGCATAATTTGCCGAAGGGTATCGTATCAAACAATCCCCTGATATCAACAAAATCACAAAGAGACCATGTCTCGAAATGATACACACATTCATACACATACATGATAACATTAATCTCATTGACCAGTACAAGTATAAAACTTGCCTCAAACCAAAGGCGAGAAAGTCCTTCCACGATCAACGTCCTACCACGCATCGATCAATGGCGTCCTCCGACAATCACAAGCACTCGAACAACCTTGAATGAAATACAATTCATTCGATAACACGATATCAACCGAAAACAATATAATAGATACTCCGATTCCAACATGAACACATACTATACTCGTATTTATCCGTATACATACGTATATATATAATATATATTACATATATATATATATATACAACTCATATATATATATATAAATACATATACTCACTGCACACACCCACACATTATATATATATATATATATATATACATGTTATGTACTATATATATATACCACACACACACACAGCGCACGCTATATATATATATATATTTACACCATACACACAGTATATATATATATAACAGTATATATATATAACACACACAACACACAACACAAAGGCTTACCCGGAAAAGTCGATCGGCCGGGCAACCTTCGCCGGAATCCGGTCAGAAAACAACTCTCCTGCTGGAACTCGGCCGCCGGAAAAACTGACCCGCCGGACTTCGTCCAACTCCGGTCCGTTTTCGTCTATGGCCGGTTTTCACCATCTCCGTTTGCAACTCCTCGCCGGAAGAATGTCAAACCTCCGTTCCGCCGTCCGTTCCGGACAAAAACCACTTCCGGTCGCCGGAATCAATGGAGCTCCGTCCATGGCCGGAAACCATGAAGATCGTCGGACGCCCGAGCTCCGCCTCGCCGGAAGAAAAAAAAATGTCGGAACAGTTCAGTTCGACCGGATTTATAATGCCTCCCGATCCGGAAATTCCGATCGGCCGCCGCCGAGCTCCAGTCGCCGCCAGAGACGTCGGCCCTACCTCCGGTCGCCGGAAAAATGGAGAAGCCGCTGCCCGTCCGTCCTCAAGCTTCATCTCGCCGGAAGAAGAAAGAGATGGAGAGAAGGGAGAGAGGGCGAGAGGGAGGAAAGAAGAAGAAAAAAAAAATATGAGAGGGAGGAGAGAGCTGGAGAGAGGGAGGGAGAGATGAGGGAGAAGATGATAGTTGATGATGATTGTGTTTTATATATATATATATATATGTATATATATATATATATATGTATATATATAATATAGCATGAGGGATAAAGGTGGGAGGGAGGAACGTGAGGGGAATCTCATATTTATATATATATATATATATATATATATATATATATATATATATATATATATATATATATAAATATATATATAAAAATGATACCCCAAAGATACCCTCGCCCCGAAAGTTGACCACGAGGAAGGTTCCCACCACCTACCACGCATTACGTACGTAACCTCAGGGCGTAACGTACGCAATCGCAACAAATTAGCGTACGTAATGCTACACAGGAAGCATACGCTATAGCTATAAACTTAGCCAAAATTCCAAACTCGCCAAACAACAACCAAACGACGAACCAAACCGTCGACCAGTATAAATATTTCAATCCCGAAATATTCTAATACAATATATATATTGTATTGGTCCAAACAACAACACTTGTACAATTCCAAATGAATACGTACAACTCAACAGTAACATGAAAAAAAAATTACCCCCGGATATTACATTAGGACGCCCTAGTGTTTCTCTTAAGGGCAAGTTGGTTCGCAACTTTATTCGGTGGGCTAGGAAATATGGCCTCAATCGCCGAGCTGTAACTACTAATGCCAATGGTCCCTTCTCTAGCTCGGAGTAGTTCCGTTCTTCCCCTTACAAAATTCGGCTTGTATAATAGATAGGCTTTTGCTTGCTCTCTTCTTCTCTTAGCAAGACTGAGCTAACCACCCCTTCTCCTACGGATAAGTAGAGTATGAGCTCCTCTCCTGGTATTAGTTTGGTGAGTAGAGGCAGCTCGGCCAAATACTCATTTAATTTTTTGAATGTTGTTTGTGCTTCGGAGGTCCATTCGAATTTGTTCCCTTTTCTTAAGAGTTTAAAAAATGGGAATCCCTTCTCGGCTGAGCGTGATATGAACCGGCTCACCCCCGCTATTCTTCCTGTTAGTATCTGGATATCCTTGATATTTTTTGGATGATTCATTTGTAGTACTGCTTTGACCTTTTTCGGGTTGACCTCGATTCCTTGCTCTGTGACTACGTATCCCAGAAATTTTCCCGATTTTACTCCAAAAGAACACTTTGATGGGTTGAGCTTCATTTAAATGCGTGCCTGATTTTGACGTTTCCTCTAGATCTTTGATATGTTCTCCCGCCTTTACGCTTTTTACTAGCATATCATCCACGTAAACTTCCATGTTTCTGCCGATTTGGGATTTAAAGATTCTGTCAACCATCATATGATACGTGGCTCCCGCATTCTTTAACCCGAAAGGCATGCACACATAACAAAAAGTTCCTTTTGATACCACAAAGCTAACCCGCTTTCTATCTTCGGGTTCAAGGGAAATCTGATGATATCCCTGAGAAGCATCCATCATATTGAGCAACTTGCATCCTGAGGTTGAGTCCACTAGTTGATCTATGCGAGGTAATGGGTAGTGATCCTTTGGACATGCTTTATTTAGGTCTCGGAAGTCCATGCACATTTTCCACTTCCCTTGGCTTTTCCCTACCATGACAGCATTGGATAACCACTCCGGAAACTGGATCTCCGTTATGTGCCCAGCTTGGAGGAGCTTTTCAACTTCTTCCCCAATGATCCCATCCATCTCCGGCCCAAAATGCCTCCTTTTCTGCTTCACTGGCCTTACGGTTGGGTCGATGTTTAACCTGTGCTCGGCAACTTTTGGGCTGATTCCCACCAGATCCTCGGTCGTGAACGCGAAAATGTCCACAAATCTCCTTAGCAATCAGATAAGGCTTTCCTTTATCCTACCATCTAACTGATTTCCCACGCGAGTTTTTGTTTCTGGATTTCCAGGAACCAATTCTATCTCCATAAACTCCTCGTTATGCTTGAGACCTTCTTCCCCAGCCTCCTCGGGCGCTTTTGATTTTTTATTCTTTTTAAATTCTGGATTCGGGCCTCCTAGCTCGAACGTCCTCTTACCGCGCTGCACTCCCTGTTTTACCGTTGTTTGGTAACCAAATCGGGATACAAACTGATCCCCGGCTACTTCCCCTATCCCGCCTCCTACGGGGAATTTTACTTTCATGTGTGCGGTATATGCCACCGCTTCGAACTTGTTGAGACCCGGTCGCCCTAGAATGGCGTTATAGGCCGATTTGGTGTCCACCACTAAAAACCTGAGCATCTTGACCTTCTGATGAGGTATCCGACCCAGTGCTACCGGAAGCACCACTTCTCCGACCGGTTGCACCTCGATCATGCAGAAATCATAAAGTGTCGTATCTACCTTCTTTAATTCCACCTCAAGGTTCATATGTTTGAAACAATAATAGAACAAGATGTCCACCGAGCTTCCTGTATCGATGAATACTCTTTGCAAATCATAACTGGCAATCTCAGCGGTGATGACCAGTGCGTCATTGACCAGCTGAGAATCAGAATAAGCTATGAGTCGTCGTGCACCCAAGTCTATTCCCAACTGCATTTCCTTAATCAGGGCTTCGTACTCGGCCTCGTTAGAGGCTTTGAAATCGAATTTTACGGCATACTTTAGTTGCTCGCCCTCTGGGGTGGTGAGGACTATCCCTGCCCTGGAGCCACTAGTTGTTGTCGATCCATCCACATGTAGTAGCCACTGTCCTTCCGGCGGTGATGGCGTGGCCCCCTCTTGGATGAAGTCCGCTAGGGCCTGAGCTTTAATCGATGTTCTTGGCTCATACTCCATGTCATATTCCCCCATATCTACCGTCCATTTCACCAGGCGACCTGATGCATTAGGTCGCCCTAGTGTTTCTCTTAAGGGCAAGTTGGTTCGCAGCTTTATTTGGTGGGCTAGGAAATATGGCCTCAATCGCCGAGCTGTAACTACTAATGCCAATGCTCCCTTCTCTAGCTCGGATTAGTTCCGTTCTGCCCCTTACAAAATTCGTCTTGTATAATAGATAGGCTTTTGCTTGCTCTCTTCTTCTCTTAGCAAGACCGAGCTAACCACCCCTTATCCTAGGGATAAGTAGAGTATGAGCTCCTCTCCTGGTATTGGTTTGGTGAGTAGAGGCAGCTCGGCCAAATACTCTTTTAATTTTTTGAATATCGTTTGTGCTTCGGAGGTCCATTCGAATTTGTTCCCTTTTCTTAAGAGTTTAAAAAATGGGAATCCCTTCTCGGCTGAGCGTGTTATGAACCGGCTCACCCCCGCTATTCTTCCTGTTAGTATCTGGATATCCTTGATATTTTTTGGATGATTCATTTGTAGTACTGCTTTGACCTTTTTCGGGTTGACCTCGATTCCTTGCTCTGTGACTACGTATCCCAGAAATTTTCCCGATTTTACTCCAAAAGAACACTTTGATGGGTTGAGCTTCATTTCGTACGTGCGCAGATTTTCGAACGTTTCCTCTAGATCTTTGATATGTTCTCCCGCCTTTACGCTTTTTACTAGCATATCATCCACGTAAACTTCAATGTTTCTGCCGATTTGGGATTTAAAGATTCTGTCAACCATCATTTGATACGTGGCTCCCGCATTCTTTAACCTGAAAGGCATGCACACATAACAAAAAGTTCCTTTTGATACCACAAAGCTAACTCGCTTTCTATCTTCGGGTGCAAGGGAAATCTGATGATATCCCTGAGAAGCATCCATCATACTGAGCAACTCGCATCCTGAGGTTGAGTCCACTAGTTGATCTATGCGGGGTAATGGGTAGTGATCCTTTGGACATGCTTTATTTATGTCTCGGAAGTCCATACACATTCTCCACTTCCCTTGGCTTTTCCCTACCATGATAGCATTGGATAACCACTCCGGAAACTGGATCTCCATTATGTGCCCAGCTTGGAGGAGCTTTTCAACTTCTTCCCCAATGATCCTATCCATCTCCGGCCCAAAATGCCTCCTTTTCTCCTTCACTGGCCTTACGGTTGGGTCGATGTTTAACCTGTGCTCGGCAACTGTTCGGCTGATTCCCACCAGATCCTCAGTCGTGAACGCGAAAATGTCCACAAATCTCCTTAGCAAGCAGATAAGGCTTTCCTTTATCCTACCATCCAACTGATTTCCCACGCGAGTTTTTGTTTCAGGCTTTCCAGGAACCAATTCTATCTCCATAAACTCCTCGTTATGCTTGAGACCTTCTTCCCCAGCCTCCTCCGGCGCTTTTGATTTTTTATTCTTTTTAAATTCTGGATCCGGGCCTCCTAGCTCGGACGTCCTCTTACCGCGCTGCACTCCCTATTTTACCGTTGCTTGGTAACCACATCGGGATACAAACTGATCCCCGGCTACTTCCCCTATCCCGCTGATCGCTTGGATTCGAGTAGTATGGTTTTCAAATCCGATCAATTTTAAAATTTGTAAAACCTCGGAGTATTTCCAAGGTGTCGAACCCAAGGGAATTGATGTGTCGAAAATAAAGGAATTAACTCTACTCAAAATTTGACTGCTATTTAGGAATCCGAAAAATTGTTTTGATTCTAATTATCTAACTTTAAAAATCGAAAAATAAAAATTAAATAAAAGATGAATTATCTAAATTAAGCAAATAAAGCAAATTAGCAAGATAAAATCACAAGTCGAAAGGTAATTGATCCTAGGGTAGTATCATCTAATTGAAATCACACAATTTATTCAATTGATTCCTTTTCCCCAAATTTTAATTCAATCCTAGAAATAATCACTCGGGATCTAGAATTCCGATCAAGGCAACCTAGAAGGATAGTTAATTTAAACCCTTTTCGCCATGGCTCAAAGAATTAAAATCACTTAAAAAGCACCGACTTATTTATCTATGATTTATCTTTCTCCTCTAGGTATCAAGATAAAATCATATAGTGCAACAAGAAAATCAACTAAACAATTACTCCTTCCGTACAAAATTAATTAGCTAACATGCATCAATTAAGGGCCCTTTAATCTAGCATGAGATTTAACACAACTTGAACACAAGCCTAGGATGAAAGGTCAAAAGGTAATCAAAGGAATATCATGTGATCATCAATTAAAATTACTAACCCTAGAATCAATCAAAGGAATTAGCCAGACATAATTGAAATTAGACAAGAAATAGATGAAGAATGCATATTATTAATATGAGAGGAGAGATTACAACCCTTATGGATGAACTCCGAGTCTTCAATCTCCCAAAAACAATAATAATTCTCCTCCAAAAAGTTCTTGCATCAAAGGACTAAATCTTGCTAAACAGATCTAAAAAAAATTGTGAAAGATGAAAAAGAATGATAAGGGCTGATAAAAGATGATAGAGAATGATAGATCAAGATCCTCAAACTAGGTCTAGAATGAGGTTTATATAGCCTAAGGGGGTTAAAATCCCGATTAGCCCTAATCTAGGAAATAAATAATATCCAAAAGAGTCAAAATCCGTCCAAAAACGAGAGCCCGCTGGGAAGCCTATCGGCCGATAGGCTGGCCGATAGTTGCTTCGTCATTCTCTTCACTCGGCAGGGCAGGGATTCCTTTCGGGCACACCTATCGGCCGATAGGCTGGGCCGATAGGGTGGTCTGTCTCTCGCAAAATTCCGTCTTTTCCGTCCGTGACTCGACTCTTGGTCCTTTGTCTCGTTTTGGGTCCTTTTGGCTCTAAAAACCTGCAAACACACTAAAACCAACCCAAACGCTGTCTGGCTCGACTAATCATAAATAAGCCAAATACGAGCACATTAATCACGAAACGAGATAAAAACCTAGTATAAAATCCTAGAAATATGTGGTAAAATTACCACTTATCAAACCCCCCCAAACTTAAGCCTTGTTCGTCCCGAACAACAAAAAGAAAAGAAAAAGAAAGTCGTGAATCATCGTGCAATTCATAGTGTTCAACCTAATCAATACTATCCTGTAATTTTCTCTAAATAATCCGATTGTCGTAAAAGCGAGCTGCACTCAGAATAATGATTCCGCAAAGTAGTCAAGTTCACCCTAATCATTCGTTCATGAAGAAAATCCACTCAAAGATTAACAAAACGTGAGTCAAATCGACCGTCAATATGAAAGGCTAAAATAAACAAGCTAGTTCGTCCCTGCTACGTCTAGTGGCACAATTTTCACGAGTTTCATAACAAATAAACCTCGGCCAAGATTCCCTTATATATATGCTCAAAATTTGATTCGAGTTGACCACTAGGTTAGGATCTCGGGATGTTTCATCGGGGTAATCCTAGGGTGGAACTTCCATTCTCATGTATTAGGAAACCGTTTGACGTAAAAGACACTCATGGGGCACATGGATGCTTCTAGTTACTAAGTTCCCGTCTACGGCGGAGAAACAACTCGAATATATAATTTCCGCATGTCCGAATCAAGGTCGCCGTTTTACGCGAAAGTAAACAATGGTCACGCGAATACCCCTTACTAAGTTCCCTATCATTGGCATATGTGAAATATCTAAATCACTAGTCTAATCGTAGTCGCTGCTTTACGCGAGGGTAAACAACGGTCACGCGAATGCCCCGGTTACTAAACTTCCCTTCATAGAACAACATTATCTCAACTTTTGGGAAAACTGACCGACTCTAAATTCACTCTAAGTGCCAACACGATCGATTTAAACAGCATTTACTCACAATCCTAAGATGTAACCAAACGTATTGATGGTGATTTTAAAACAAGTATGTATCGTCTCTTATCTCGCCAAGACCTCTACAATCACGAAAAATTTTGGACCTAAATGAATACCATGCAAAATGTAAATTATCGACTACAACTCGACTAAAACTCGACCGTTTCTTCGAGAGAAAAACAGGTCGTAACATCGGTATCACACAAATAGAAGCTCGAAAAATTCACGAATAAAGAAAACTAAGATAAGCAAGGCTATCTAAAACAAACAATGAAAAGCAAATAAAAGCAAACACGAAATCAAAAAAACTACTACGACCTAAAAAAATAGAAAATAGAAACTAGCAAACACACCAAACGAAAATGAACATAAAAATCTAAAAACTAAGCAACAAAAAGCCAAAACCACGCAACACCAATATGATAAGCACAAATAAAAACAACGGGCACCAACACAAGCAAATGAAGATACAAGGCAAACAAGGTACTCACACGTAAAGAAATTAACAAAGCCGCACTTCTCCCCCAAACTTATTTCGCATCCCAAAGGAGGAATAAGTTTGAAAAGAGAAAGGAGTGGCTTTGTTAATGGAGTACCTGATCACTGTGGCGGAAATGGCGGGTTTGTCGGCGAGCTCGTAGTGTATACAGGGCCTGGTATGTCCTATCGGCCAGGCCTATCGGCCGAGAGGCTAGGCCGATAGGAACTTCTGTCTCTTACCATGCTCATATCGGGCGGGATATCGGTCGATGTGGAATTCCTGTCGACCACTGCTGTCAACATGTAATTTTGTTTAATTTTCCTCACCTATCGGCCTATCGGCCGATAGGCTCGCCCGATAGGATTTTCTGTTTCAGAAATTTTCCAGCTTTTTCTCTTTTCGCATAATTGGTCCCGTTTTTGCTTGGATATGGCGATGAAAGACCTGCAGGTATTCAAAACTCGGCATGCATGGATTAGAACTTAACAGAAACTAGCAAAGCTACTACGAAACTAGAAACTACAAAAATCACGCAAACGAAAAATCGAAAATAAATGAATAAAACGAACTAATATACATACATACGTTGGGTTACCTCCCAACAAGTGCTACGTTTAACGTCTTTAGCTAGACGATACCTCATTCAACCCGGGTCTTCAGTGACAACTCCCCCTTGAACGGGTTTGTTGATATCAAGATAGCATACGCTCCTCTCATTAAGTCGAGACTCGTTCGCCTCCAACATTCGAACATACTCTGGCAAATCCTCGGAAATTTCATCAACATCGGAATGTGAGTAAATGGAGTGTGAAATGCAATGCTCCAACAAGTCGGACGGGGGTGGCATAATAGACTCAATTTCAAAACATTCCTCGGGCGCATCGTCGGGCTTCTTCATCGCGTCATAGATGGAAATGTTCAGATTTTGATCATTAACCCGGAAAGTAAGATCACCCTCCTGGACGTCGATAAGTGCTCTCCCCGTCGCTAGAAACGGTCTCCCAAAGATCAATGGTTGATTTTCGTCCTCGGGCATATCAAGAACTACGAAATCGGCCGGGAAGACCAAGTGTTGGACTCTAACGAGCACATCCTCCACAATTCCCCTCGGATAAGTGATCAACCGGTCCGCCATGAGTAGAGAAATGGTAGTCGGCTTCATCTCCCCAATCTTCAACCTCTTAAAGATGGATAGAGGCATAAGATTGATGCTTGCCCCGAGATCACACAACCCATTACGGAACGTTTGCTCGCCAATCATGCATGTCAAAGTAAAACGTCCCGGATCCTTCTGCTTGAGTGGGAGCTTGTTTTGAATGATAGCGCTACACTCCTCTGTCATATTTATTGTTTCAAACTTCCTCAACTTCCTCTTGCTTGCCACAGCGTCTTTCAAGAATTTCACGTACCCCGGCATGTCTCTCAAAGCGTCTAGAAGTGGAATGTTGATATTCACCTTTTGAAACATGTCGATAAATTGTTGAAGCTTTTCATCATATCTCGACTTGGCCAAACGCTGTGGAAATGGAGCTTTTTCCTCAAAATTCTTCACATTCGCATCTCCAGGACCTTTCGGCCGATAGGGGGTCGATAGGATCCACCGCCGGCCTTCTGTCTGGTATCGGTTGGGCCTGTCGTCCGATAGGCTTGGCCGATGGGCCTGCCGCATTTCATCTTCTTTCCGTTCTCGGCTCCGTTTCTAATACATCCTCGTTTCCAGATTCCTTAACTCCAGCCCCATGATTATCATACCTTGTCCCACTCAAGCTCGATTGCGTTGCATTGTTGCGTCTTGGGTTGGTCTCGTCTTTGCTCGGAAAATGGCCCGGCTTATGAAATCCGGCTGAGGCGTTCGCCATTTGACTCATTTGGGTCTCCACCATCGACATCTGCTTTGTCAAGGCTATCACCGAGTTTCCAATAGATGTCACACTATGCTCGAGAGCTCCGAACCTCTTGTCTACTTTATAAATAAAATCTTTTGGCTCGCCTCTAATCGTTCCAACATCTCTTCCATAGGTGTCTTAGCAATCGGCTCTTGAATAACCCCATTTTTCACGTTAAATCCGGTGGTGGCCGGAGAGCATTGTTCGGGTTGGCATAGGAGAAAGTAGGGTGGTTTCGATTGTTCGGATAAGAGTTCCCCCAATTTCCCCTTGCCTAAGTTTCCTCCTTGCATGTAGTTCACATCCTCCTTAACCGCAATAGGCTCGTTTAGCTCCTCATAAACCGAATTGACTCCCAAAGTATTCTTTTTAGCGTCTCAAGTTCTTTTTCTTTGTTTTTCAAATTTTGCCTTCAAATCACCGTAGGCGTCCTCGTCACCGGATGGAACCTTTCTTCTCGTCATCTTCCTATCGGTCACCTCCTCGTAATCATTGTTGACCGCTAGCTCAATGAGATTCTTGGCCTCTTCATAATCGTTAGCCGAATCCCCTTTCGATGAGTAGTCCAACTCTCTTCTAGCCTTCCTCGTCAAACCCCGATAAAACCGAATATAGATCTCCTCTTTGTCAATTCCATGTCAGTGGGCATTTGCGAAGTAGCTTCTTGAATCGGATCCATGCCTCGTATAAATATTCATCCTCATATTGCTCGAACTGCAAGATATCGTTGATTTGTTTTTGCACCTTGGAGGGAGGATAGAACTGTGATAAGAACAACCGAGTCATCTCTCTCCAAGTACCAATTTCCTTCCGATCTAGGCTCTTGTACCAATCTAGCGCATCGTCTTCTAAGGAGAATCGGAATAGGCGGAGCTTAATGACATCCGGAGGCACTCCGTTTTGCTTGATAGTGGCACATATGTCCAAAAACGACTCAAGGTGAGCGTTTGGATCTTCATTAACTCCCCCTCCGTATGTTTGAGACTTCACTGTAGCAATGAGGGACGGCTTAAGCTCGAAGTTGTTGGCATCAATCTTTCCCCAACCTCCTTCTTGATAATCGTCCAGCTTTGGTCGGAAGCGGGCATTCAAAGGGATCTTCTCGGGACGAGCGAGTTCTCGTGGTGGATCAACAATGTCGGCCATGGTATCAACGAAAGGTATAGAACTAGTCTCGGTTCTCGCTTCTTGCTTCTTCCTCCTCAAAGACTTCTCGATTTCCGGATCCAAAGGAAATAAGTCCTTTCCTTGGGATCTTGTGATCATGCACCGCCTACAAAGAAGAGAAAACAAGATGTGAGGAAACGAGATCGAAAATTAATAATAAAAGTAAACAACCTAAAGTAACAATCTCTTCTTTTTCGAATTATTCCCTTAAGTATTCTATCAATTCCCCGGCAACGGCGCCAAAAATTGATCGCTTGGATTCGCGTAGTATGGTTTTCAAATCCGATCAATTTTAAAATTTGTAAAACCTCGGAGTATTTCCAAGGTGTCGAACCCAAGGGAATTGATGTGTCGAAAATAAAGGAATTAACTCTACTCAAAATTTGACTGCTATTTAGGAATCCGAAAAATTGTTTTGATTCTAATTATCTAACTTTAAAAATCGAAAAATAAAAATTAAATAAAAGATGAATTATCTAAATTAAGCAAATAAAGCAAATTAGCAAGATAAAATCACAAGTCGAAAGGTAATTGATCCTAGGGTAGTATCATCTAATTGAAATCACACAATTTATTCAATTGATTCCTTTTCCCCAAATTTTAATTCAATCCTAGAAATAATCACTCAGCCGATCTAGAATTCCGATCAAGGCAACCTAGAAGGATAGTTAATTTAAACCCTTTTCCCCGCCAGGGCTCAAAGAATTAAAATCACTTAAAAAGCACCGACTTATTTATCTATGATTTATCTTTCTCCGCTAGGTCTCAAGATAAAATCATATTGTGCATCAAGTATTTCCACTAATCAATTACTCCTTCCGGACAAAATTAATTAGCTAACATGCATCAATTAAGGGCCCTTTAATCTAGCATGAGATTTAACACAACTTGAACACAAGCCTAGGATGAAAGGTCAAAAGGTAATCAAAGGAATATCATGTGATCATCAATTAAAATTACTAACCCTAGAATCAATCAAAGGAATTAGCCAGACATAATTGAAATTAGACAAGAAATAGATGAAGAATGCATATTATTAATATGAGAGGAGAGATTACAACCCTTATGGATGAACTCCGAGTCTTCAATCTCCCAAAAACAATAATAATTCTCCTCCAAAAAGTTCTTGCATCAAAGGACTAAATCTTGCTAAACAGATCTAAAAAAAATTGTGAAAGATGAAAAAGAATGATAAGGGCTGATAAAAGATGATAGAGAATGATAGATCAAGATCCTCAAACTAGGTCTAGAATGAGGTTTATATAGCCTAAGGGGGTTAAAATCCCGATTAGCCCTAATCTAGGAAATAAATAATATCCAAAAGAGTCAAAATCCGTCCAAAAACGAGAGCCCGCTGGGAAGCCTTTCGGCCTGGCCTATCGGCCGATAGGCTGGCCGATAGTTGCTTCGTCATTCTCTTCACTCGGCAGGGCAGGGATTCCTTTCGGGCACACCTATCGGCCGATAGGCTGGGCCAATAGGGTGGTCTGTCTCTCGCAAAATTCCGTCTTTTCCGTCCGTGACTCGACTCTTGGTCCTTTGTCTCGTTTTGGGTCCTTTTGGCTCTAAAAACCTGCAAACACACTAAAACCAACCCAAACGCGTAATACGGCTCGACTAATCATAAATAAGCCAAATACGAGCACATTAATCACGAAACGAGATAAAAACCTAGTATAAAATCCTAGAAATATGTGGTAAAATTACCACTTATCACCCGCCTCCTACGGGAAATTTTACTTTCATGTGTGCGGTATATGCCACCGCTTCGAACTTGTTGAGCCCCGGTCGCCCTAGAATGGCGTTGTAGGCTGATTTGGTGTCCACCACTAAAAACCTGAGCGTCTTGACCTTCTGATGAGGTATCCGACCCAGTGCTACCGGAAGCACCACTTCTCCGACCGGTAGCACCTCGATCATGCAGAACCCATAAAGTGTCGTATCTACCTTCTTTAATTCCACCTCAAGGTTCATCTGTTTGAAACAATAATAGAATAAGATGTCCACCGAGCTTCCTGTATCGATGAATACTCTTTGCAAATCATAACTGGCAATCTCAGCGGTGATGACCAGTGCGTCATTGAGCAGCTGAAAATCAGAATAAGCTATGAGTCGTCGTGCACCCAAGTCTATTCCCAGCTGCATTCCCTTAACCAGGGCTTCGTACTCGGCCTTGTTAGAGGCTTTGAAATCGAATTTTATGGCATACTCTAGCTGCTCGCCCTCTGGGGTGGTGAGGACTATCCCTGCCCTGGATCCACTAGTTGTTGTCGATCCATCCACATGTAGTAGCCACTGTCCTTCCGGCGGCGATGGCGTGGCCCCCTCTTGGATGAAGTCCACTAGGGCCTGAGCTTTAATCGCTGTTCTCGGCTCATACTCCATGTCATATTCCCCCATATCTACCGCCCGTTTCACCAGGCGACCTGATGCATTAGGTCGCCCTAGTGTTTCTCTTAAGGGCAAGTTGGTTCGCAGCTTTATTTGGTGGGCTAGGAAATATGGCCTCAATCGTCGAGCTGTAACTACTAATGCCAATGCTCCCTTCTCTAGCTCGGAGTAGTTCCGTTCTGCCCCTTACAAAATTCGGCTTGTATAATAGATAGGCTTTTGCTTGCTCTCTTCTTCTCTTAGCAAGACCGAGCTAACCACCCCTTCTCCTACGGATAAGTAGAGTATGAGCTCCTCTCCTGGTATTGGTTTGGTGAGTAGAGGCAGCTCGGCCAAATACTCTTTTAATTTTTTGAATATTGTTTGTGCTTCGGAGGTCCATTCGAATTTGTTCCCTTTTCTTAAGAGTTTAAAAAATGGGAATCCCTTCTCGGCTGAGCGTGATATGAACCGGCTCACCCCCGCTATTCCTCCTGTTAGTATCTGGATATCCTTGATATTTTTTGGATGATTCATTTGTAGTACTGCTTTGACCTTTTTCGAGTTGACCTCGATTCCTTGCTCTGTGACTACGTATCCCAGAAATTTTCCCGATTTTACTCCAAAAGAACACTTTGATGGGTTGAGCTTCATTTCGTACGTGCGCAGATTTTCGAACGTTTCCTCTAGATCTTTGATATGTTCTCCCGCCTTTGCGCTTTTTACAAGCATATCATCCACGTAAACTTCCATGTTTCTGCCGATTTGGGATTTAAAGATTCTGTCAACCATCATTTGATACGTGGCTCCCGCATTCTTTAACCCGAAAGGCATGCACACATAACAAAAAGTTCCTTTTGATACCACAAAGCTAACCCGCTTTCTATCTTCGGGTGCAAGGGAAATCTGATGATATCCCTGAGAAGCATCCATCATACTGAGCAACTCGCATCCTGAGGTTGAGTCCACTAGTTGATCTATGCGGGGTAATGGGTAGTGAGCATTGGATAACCACTCCAGAAACTGGATCTCCGTTATGTGCCCAGCTTGGAGGAGCTTTTCAACTTCTTCCCCAATGATCCCATCCATCTCCGGCCCAAAATGCCTCCTTTTCTGCTTCACTGGCCTTACGGTTGGGTCGATGTTTAACCTGTGCTCGGCAACTGTTGGGCTGATTCCCACCAGATCCTCGGTCGTGAACGCGAAAATGTCCACAAATCTCCTTAGCAAGCAGATAAGGCTTTCCTTTATCCTACCATCCAACTGATTTCCCACGCGAGTTTTTGTTTCTGGCTTTCCAGGAACCAATTCTATCTCCATAAACTCCTCGTTATGCTTTAGACCTTCTTCCCCAGCCTCCTCGGGCGCTTTTGATTTTTTATTCTTTTTAAATTCTGGATCCGTGCCTCCTAGCTCTGATGTCCTCTTACCGCGCTGCACTCCCTGTTTTACCGTTGTTTGGTAACCAGATCGGGATATAAACTGATCCCCGGCTACTTCCCCTATCCCGCCTCCTACGGGGAATTTTACTTTCATGTGTGCGGTATATGCCACCGCTTCAAACTTGTTGAGCCCCGGTCGCCCTAGAATGACGTTATAGGCCGATTTGGTGTCCACCACTAAAAACCTGAGCGTCTTGACCTTCTGATGAGGTATCCGACCCAGTGCTACCGGAAGCACCACTTCTCCGACCGGTTGTACCTCGATCATGCAGAACCCATAAAGTGCCGTATCTACCTTCTTTAATTCCACCTCAAGGTTCATATGTTTGAAACAATAGTAGAACAAGATGTCCACCGAGCTTCATGTAACGATGAATACTCTTTGCACATCATAACTGGCAATCTCAACGGTGATGACCAGTGCGTCATTATGGGGCGCATGTATCCCGCTATAATCCGTAGGTCTGAACTGAATGATAGGTCCGCTGCTCACAGATGTGACTTCTTCAAACTGATGACACTTAGCCTTTCGCATGTGAGCTTTCCTATCCTGATTAGAATTTCCATCGGTTGGTCCTCCTGATATCATGTGGATCACTCCTTTCTTAGATGGGGAGCATCGGGTCTCCGAGGGGCTTCTCTTTTCATCCCCGTCCCCCCCTGGGGCATGGGTGGTTTCCTTCGGCCTCCATTCCTCTGCTGATATGTGAACTCCATTAGATGTCCCGCTCGGACCAGCCTCTCGATCTCATCTTTGAGGTGTTTGCACTCATCTATTTTATGCCCATAATCATTGTGGAATCGACAATAAAGCTCGGATTTCGGCTGGGTAGGCCCATTAGAACGAGATGTAGGCCACTCAATAACCCTATTCATCTTGCCCTCAACTGCTTCCAAAACCTGCGCTCTTCTCATTGTTAATGGGCTGTATTGGTCAAATCTCGGTCGCCTTAGGCCAGTATCGCTCTTCCTTCGATCTGTGTTCCGGTCTATCTTTCCACGTGGCATTTCCTCCCGAGGTAGATTTCCTCGAAAGGTATACTCCCCGTGCCGCACCACCCTGCTAGCTCCTCCTTCCCCATTTTCGTATTTTTCTTGAAATTCCTCCATATCCTTCTCGGCTTCTTCAACATTGACGTATTTTGAACATCGGGCTAAGACCTCGTCATATGTTCTGGCCGGTTTTTTAGCCAACGAGGTGCGTAGCAGTCCAGGCCTTAATCCCTGCGTCCAGGCACTTGTCTTTACCTCTTCAGACGACGAAGGTACCTCCAGACATGCCTTTGTAAATCGGGTCACATAAGCTCTTAGTGCTTCTACGGAGTACTGCTTGATGCTGAATAAGGACATGAAGGTCTTCTGGTGCGCCCTAGCACTTGCAAAGTGAGTCAAGAACGCCGAGCTGAAAGTTTTGAAGATAGTGATTGTCCCTGGGGGTATCTGGTGGAACCAATCCTGAGATGACTCCGTCAGCGTATCCAGGAATACTCTACAACTCACGGCATCCAAATATCGGTGCAATTCGGCCATGTTCTCGAATCGGTATAAATGTTGGGTAGGATCTGAGAGTCCATCGTAGATGAAGGTGACAGCCCTAAACCCATATGGGAGTTCAGCCTGTAGTATGCCCTCCGAGAAGGGGTGGCCTAGATGACTCTCTATGTCCTTCCCCGCAACCCTCTGTCGCAACTCCTCTAGCTCGTCTTGCATACTGGATATTAAGGGATCCAGCATTTTTTCCTGTCTAGATCGCTCCCATACTCTTGGGTAGCTCTCCCCATGTCTTCCTGCTGATCAATTTCCTCCGTCTCATCAGAAAGGATGGGTATTACTTTTCGTGGTATTCTTTGCTTTTCGACCTCTCGGCTCTTCTGGATCGCACTAGCAATTATGTCAGCTAAGGCTTCCTTTGTCAGTGTGATTGTGCTGGGTGCAACTTCTTCTACCAGGGTGATGGGTGTTTTTTCCAGAGTCGATTCTCCACCCGCAGCCGCTAGTTCCTCTTCCAAATTTTGGGGTATCAGCTCCCCCGTTTTATTTTGGTTCGTTTCGTTAGCCATTACTGATCTCACGTCTCAACTCAAAGTGACTCGATGTCACAATTCCCACAGACGGCGCCACTTGATGTAACCGAGCTGATCGGTCACCAAGAACCGGATTAATCTCTGAAGTTTATCTGAGAAAACCCGAATATGTGTAGTGTTATTCTCTCTCTCTTTCTCTGTGTATATTTCTCTCTCTTTCTTAATCTCAAAAGTATGCTTAACCCTTGAAGAAAAGGCTTCTCCCCTATTTATAGAAGGGAGGGCCGCCTATCCTTAAGATCTTTTCCTGATTTTAGGGAAGATCCCGGATATTCAGGGATTCAGGCTGCTATTTCCCATCCCTGGATATCGGGGATTGGGGACTATGGTCTACCAATCCCTGAATCTCTGGGATTCTGTCAGGTAAGTCAAGATTTACTTTTCCGGGAGCTCAACCTTCATGAGCCCAGTGATTCCCGACACCGGGTATGACTTGGTAGGTCGACTCATATTATAAAGGGCCACTTAGGTCGGGACACTCCTATCCAAGACCAGAGGTCAGCGAGGCCTCTAAGGTCGGCACCCTCTTATCTGAGGTCCATAGGTCAGCGAGGCCTCTGAGGTCGGCACCCTCTTATTTGAGGTCATAGGTCTGTGAGGCCTCTTAAGTCGGCACATTCTTATTTGAGTCCATAGGTCGGACTTCATTCATCTAGGTCTCTCCTCCTTTATTCGAAGATCAGTACGTCGGTTTATATTGGTCTTCTTTAACTGGATTTTTAGGAAGCGTACATTTGTCGTCCTATCACTAAGTTATGTGTTTTGGTACAATATTCGTATAGGAATACGAATATGGTTCCGGGTTTGATAAGATTATGATTCACTTTTGAGTTTGAGAATTTATACGTATTGAACAAGTGTTCAATTCGGATAATGGAATTATTTGAAACCTTTGGAATATGGTTATCTATAATGTTGGATTAATCGGATCGTCCGGATTGATGATGATAATCGGTAATTGGTATTTATTATGAATGTACAAGGAGGAAACTTGTAATCGTATTTAAGATTGAATGTGGAATCGGTAATGCTTAGACACTTGGTTAAATTAATTATTGATATGATTTTCAGATTGTGGAATCGTATTTTGGTTATAAATTCATGATTGATTGGTTGGGTTGTTTAGATTTGTATTTAATTGGGATATTATGGAACCGTTGGGTTTATTGATTGCTATTTATTGATTATCGAGTTGCGGCTTGTATTGTGGATATGAGTTCGTATTTGTTTGAGTTGTATTGTTCGGTTTTGTGTATGATCGAGGTATTGTTGAGCCGTTGAGTTTGATTGGCTGGTTATGTCGGTTATTGATTGTTATCGGATTGTTGTTGATTGGTTAGTTCAATAGGCTGAGATATTTGATCGTGGATTATGACCGTTGTGTTGCGGTTGAGATTAAAGAGTTCGTAGATTGCTCTTGGTCGGGGCTGAGGAGCTCGTGGACGAAGGCAATGGATTTTGGTAACGGCTTCGTGGTATCGGTATCGAGGCAAGTTATACTTGTTCAGTTTATAATATTTAATGAATAGTTTTGCTTTCATTTCATTTATAATTCATATAGCAATGTTGTTTGAAATGTAAATTGTCGGGATGATGGTTTGTTCGTGGAAAGGATATGGTCTTCGGCTTTGAGGTAATTTAAGTATTGTTCAGTTATGAGGATAATTATTCTGGTGAATTGTTGTATATGTTGTATGTTGGTGTTTCGTATGATAGGATTCATATTGATTGTTTCGTGGAGGGATGTTGATCCCAGGACTGGTTGTATTGAGATCATAGATCGTGTTGATCATTCTTTGGGGATGATGATCCCAGGTTTGTTGTTTTGAATATTGATTGGTCGTGTCGACTTTTCCTTGTCAGTTTGTCATTGTTCACTTCGGTGAGTCTTTTGATCCTTATTGGATATGTGTTTCTTTGAGTTTCGTTGTCATGTTGCATCGTGACATGTGTGGAGTCATATCTGCATTCCGATTGGTTCTTGTGTAGGATTTTTAGTTGGGCACAATATGGTTATGTGTTGATATTTACACATTGAACCGTGCACACGAGACGTAGTTCGTGAGGCTAATTAGATACATGTCCCACGTATATCCTGGATTCCGTATACGGGGTGGACATGTGCACGGACATGTTCGACGGTTTGCGACTGGTTGTTCATACGCCCGAGGGGTATGTTCGATAGTCGGAGTTATTTCGTTGAGATACATTATTGTTGATCATTTGGAGTTTACCTTGTTGATGGTATTCTCGGTTTTTGTTGATCCTTTGTTGATCGTTTGGAGTTTACCATGTTGAGGGTATTCTCGGTTATTGTTTATCTTTGTTGATCGTGTCGGAGTTTACCATGTTGATGGTATACTCGGTTATTGTTGATCCCTTGTTGATCGTGTCGGAGTATACCATGTTGAGGGTACTCTCGGTTATCGTTGATCCTTTGTTGGTCGTATTGGAGTTATCATGTCGATGATATTCTCGATTGAATTATTAGTTGATCATTGTTATTGATCGTATGAGTATTCGGACTGTACGTCGATGTTTTGGGATTTGTATTCATTGTTTTGTGGTAGTTGATCTATAGATATGTTGTATGCTATTGGTCTATCCAGGTTGAGATTTGATTGTGCAATCCGACGGATAGGGATTTGGCACAGTTGGTTCATTCCACACTTATGAGTTATGATGATGTTTTGAGGATACTTGGTATTATTTGAATACAGTACAGACAATTGTTGTTGAGTTCATTTTGTCATTTTGAGAATGCAAATTGTGGAATATGTTAAGGATTGATTTGGTATGGATTGCCATGGATTGGTAAGGTTATGACGGTAAGTTTACATTGGTAGTATTCTTACTTCGTTATTACATTGGTATGTAATTATTTATGTTGATGTCACCGATATCATTGTTCAGTATTGTGGCTGACCCCGTCGTGGGCTTTATTTTTAGGTACTCGGAGATCGAGCTAGTAGCGGTCGTGAAGGGGTGAGCTTCCCGAGTGATACTGGGGTTGTGGCATGTTTTTGAGTATTGAGTATTTATTTCTGGTTGTTTTATTTCCGCTGCAAATGTGTATTTTTGAATTGTGTTTTTCTCCGCTGCGTGTGTATAATTCAAAATGGCTCTCCGGTATTTTTACTTGCGTGTGTATTTTAAATGGCCTTCTTGTGTATTTCGTAAACTTGGGTTATTTCGTTAAACCCCATTTTCCTAAACTATTTTTGTTAGTACGTTTAAGTGGTGACTTAGCGTACGTTTTGAAACTGTCGAGATTTAGCATTTCGCCTTGTATTTTCAAATGTAATTTTATGACGGTATTTGAGAACTATATTTTGGTAAATATTTGGGGTATTTAAAATATTACCGTCGTCGGCCTTTTGGCATTTTTAAATATTTTTGAAATGGTTTTTAGCCTGGTGGGTTCTGGCGCGGGACCCACGGCGCTGTAATGTCCCGGATGGTTTTGGGGGTGTTACATTATTACTATTATTATCTATCTTTTTAATATTCGTTTTAAATTGTGTTAGTTTAAATAATAATTACTAGTATTTTTTTGTTCATAAAAAAACAAGATAATAAAAACTTATAATAATAAATATAAAAATATAAGTAATAAAATAATAAAAAAAAACAAAAAAGTCCAAAAATATATAAATGTCTAAAAAATCTGAAAAAGTTTAAAAAATCATAACTTATTTATTTTTATTTAAAAAACTGGAAAATAAAAAAAATCAGACTTTTAGGTAATATTTTTGTAATTCTAGAATATTAATATTAAAAAAATCAAAAATTTTAATTTAAACTCAAAAAATAAAAATCTGAATTATTTTATTTTATTTTTAAAATAAAACATACTAGTTTTATTTTTTTAAAAAAATTTACTTTTCATATAAAAAATCTGAAAAAAAACAGATTAAGAATTAATAATTTAAATAATTTAGAATATATATAATAAAAATTGTGATCTCTATTTCTGAACATTATATTTTTTTAATAAAAACAGAAACTTATTTTTTAAAAAAAAATTACTATATTTTAATAAAAAGGGAAAATCTAAAAAAATTAAAAACCTGAAAATTTATAAAAAAAACAGAAATGAAAATTGGTAATAAAAAAATATTTTTATTGTTTGCATATATATATTTAAAGTTTGTAATTTTTATTCCTTTTTAAAAAAAATTTGAAATTTTTTCCCCCGAAAAAAATAAATAAATATTTCTAGATATATATATTTTTGCTCAATATTATTAGTCTAAAATATAATAAAATTATAATAAATATAAAAAATTTAAAAACTTAAAAAAATATAATATAAAAAACGAAAAAAATCAGAATTTCTTTTCTAAATTTTAAAATAATTTATATCTTGTCTTTAGTTTAAATAGAATCTTGTAGCGGTAAATTTATATTGTGTTTTTAGTTGTTATTTTCTATTTACATTATTCTTAGACATTTAGTTTATTGCAATATTTCTCATCATTCAATTTAGTTTATCAATAGATATTGCTTTCGTAGATCAATTAGTAAGTTTATTCATTTGGATTCTGTTACATCCTACAATATTAGTAATAATTATAATAATTATCATTATTATTATTATTAATAATAATAATAAAAATATAAAAACTCAAAAAAAAAAAAATTAAAACAATAAATCCTTTAAAAGAGTCAACAAGGGATTGATATTTTTCACTCACTACTTTGTTCGATTTGAATAGAGAAAAGCTAAAAATTAATCTTGTACAAACTGATTTTGAAAACCGACTGAATTTTGGCAATTAGGCCTCTGTTGTACCAGCCGAAGAAAGTTGGATTTTAGGTGCGACCGTTGTGACGCCTCCAACGATCTGGAAGTTCGATCGACTATCATAATTTGGTTTGTATGCAAAGTTAAAAAAATTGAAATATTGGTGAATGCAAGTTTGGTAATGAAATAAAAAAGGTCGATTAACGAGAAGAAGATTATCTTTAACTAAAATTGAAGTTCAACAAATAAAACTGATACCAAAAATAGACAAAATCGAAAATCGGAAAAAATCAAGTTGCAAAAGAGAAAACTTTAATAGAATATTTTTCTCCAGTAACTGCTAATTCTCCTTCTTGCATAATGTTGTCTACAACTAATGCAACTCATTTCGAACTTAAACCATCAATAATTAAACTTCTTCCATCTTTTCATGGTTTGGAAAAAGAAGATCCGTATATGCATGTCAAGGAATTTCTCGACATTTGTTCTACTTTCCGATTCTAAAATTTCTCTGATAAATCTGTCAAACTTAGACTATTTCCATTTTCTCTCAAAGATAAAGCAAAATTCTGGCTAAATTCTCTTCAAGCAAGAACAATTACTAGTTGGGACCAACTAGTGAATAAATTTCTCACAAAATTTTTTCCAATGTCCAAAACTGATAGTCTTAGAAGAGAAATATCAGAATTTTCCAAAAAGAAAATGAAGAATTTTATGAGTGTTGGAAAAGATTTAATGATTTAATCCTTCTTAAGTGTCCTCATCATAGTTTTGAAATATGGCGTTTGGTAAAATATTTTTATGACGGTTTAACTCCAAACAATCCTCAATTAATCCAATCGATGCATGGCGAAAAATTTCTTCACCTTTTTGGAGATGAAGCTTGGAATGCACTAGAAAATAACAATGGAATTCACTCGACTCTAGAGCCAAATCGATGCATACAACCCCAAAAAAAGGTGGAATATATGAAGTTAAACAACATGTTAAAATAAAATCTACCATAGATGATTTAGTACGAAAAGTAGATGCGTTAGTCTTGAAGCAATCCATCACCTCGTCAAACTCAAAAAATGAATTTTTCATTTCATGTGCGGAATCGTTTCATTCATCTCAATCTTGTCCCTCTTGTCCACAAAATCAAGAAATTTTTAATGAAGAAGTCAATGTGTTACACTCATATGGAAAATCTTCGGATAGTCCATTTGCTCCAACTTATAATCCAAATTGGAGGAATCATCCAAATTTTCCTAGAAGCAGAACATGCCTCCAATGAATCAAGGAGGACAACTAATGAACATGTCAAATCTACAAAATGTCCGTCCTACTCAATATCTTCCAAATACTTATCAGTATCCTTCTACAGTGCCAAAGAAACCATCTTTGAAAGATACGTTGCAACAATTCATGCAATCTACTCAACAAATGTTCCAGTCAACTTAGCAAGTTGTACAATCAAACTCACAGTCATGTTCCAATCAAACGAGCCTCCAACAAATTCACAGGCATGTTCCAAATCAACTTAGCAAGTTGTGTTATTGGAGATCACATCATTAAACGAGCCTTGCTTGATTTAGGAGCCAGTGTGAATTTATTACCATATTCTATTTATACACAACTTGGATTAGGGGGAGCTAAAATCAACATCTGTGATACTCCAACTAGCTGATAGATCTATAAAAATACCTCGAGGAATCGTAGAGGATGTTCTGATTCAAGTAGATAAATTCTACTTTCTTGTTGATTTTATAGTCATAGACTCTGAACCTATTGAGAATACCAAACATCAAATCCCTGTCATTTTAGGAAGGCCATTTTTATGTACTTCAAATGCATCAATTAAATGTAGAAATGGCATCATAAAATTTTCTTTTGGAAATATGACTGTTGAACTAAATATGTTTAACATTTCTCAACAACATGATGATTATGATGATGTCTGTGAGATAAATATGATAGAGAGTACGAGTCCTTATTTCTTTCCAAAAATAGACGATGATGATCTTTTTGAAAGCTGTCTTGCTCATTTTGGCTCAGATTTTGACATCGAAGTTCAATTAATGAAGTATTCTTTACTAAAGTCTACACCATTATTGGATAATGATAAATGGAAAGCTAAAACTGAACCACTTGAGAGTCAAATGAATAAAGAAGTATCTATTGAAGATTCAAATATAGAGCTCAATTCATTAGCTGGGTCTCTAAAATATGCATTTTTAGGACCATCAGAAACCCTGCCTGTCATCATAGCATCTGATTTAGATGAAGAATGAGAAGATAAGTTAATCAATGTTCTTAAACAACATAAAGAAGTAATAGGCTGGACCATCTCCGATATTTATGCATGCATCGAATTCACCTTGAAGAAAATGCGAAAACTTCCCGAGAATTTCAAAGAAGACTAAATCCTAATGTGAAAGAAGTTGTAAGAGCTGAAATAATCAAACTCTTAGATGTAGGGATCATCTACCCTATTTCTGACAGCTCTTGGGTTAGTCCTGTTCATATAGTTCTAAAGAAATCCGGCATAATTGTAATCACGAATGAAGAAAATGAAATTGTTCCAACCAGAATTCAAACTGGATGGAGAGTCTGAATTGATTACATAAAATTGAACTCTGTTACAAGAAAAGATCACTTTCTACTTCCTTTTATTGATCAAATACTATAAAGGTTATCCGGTCATGCTTATTATTGTTTTCTTGACGGATATTCCTGCTATAACCAAATTCCCATTGCTCCTGAAGATCAATAAAAAACCACTTTTACCTGTCCTTTCGGCACTTTTGCTTACCGGTGAATGCCATTTGGTTTGTGCAATGCACCTGATACTTTTCAGCGGTGTATGATGAGCATTTTCTCTGACATGGTTTAGCGATTTTTAGAAATTTTTATGGATGATTTTTCTGTATTCGGGTCTAGCTTTGATGAATGTTTACACCAATTAACCCGAGTGTTGGTTAGGTTTAAGGAGAAGAATCTTATCCTAAACTGGGAAAAATGTCATTTTATGGTTAAAAAAGGAATTGTCTTAGGACATGTGATTTCTGAAAAAGGAATTGAGGTGGACAAATCTAAAGTTGACTTAATATCTAGTCTTCCACCCCCACGAACGATTATAGAAATTCGGTCATTCGTAGGCCATGCTGGTTTTTACCGTCGATTCATCAAAGATATTAGCAAAATCTGAAGGCCATTATGTAATTTACTTTCAAAAGACACACCTTTCCTATTTGATGATCATTGTCTAAAATCTTTAAAGTCAAATCTATGTTGAGTTCTGCACCTATCATCAAATCTCTAAACTGGAATATTCCTTTTGAAATAATGTGTGATGCATGCCGTCGGTGTAGTACTGGGTCAAAAAGAAAATAAATTGCCAACTATAATATATTATGCAATCAGAACTCTAAATGATGCCCAACTGAATTACTCTACAACTGAAAATGAATTGCTTGCAGTTGTTTTTGCCTTAGACAAATTTCGACCTTACTTGATTGGTTCGAAAGTCATAATTTACTCCGATCATGCTGCATTAAAATATCTTCTTTCTAAGAAAGATGTTAAACCTCACTCGATCTGTTGGATTCTATTGTTATAAGAGTTTGACTTGGAAATTCGAGATAAAAAAGGTTCTGAAAATGTTGTTGCTGATCATTTGCCTAGGATAATCGTGAATTTTACTCATAAAGAACCTCCCATTAATGAAACTTTCCTTGATGAAGAACTCATGTCTATTTCTCACATACCTTGGTACGCAGACATTGTCAATTACCTTGTCATTGGTAACATGCCATCTCATTGGAATAATCAAGATAAAACAAAAATTTTAAACGAATTAAAAAAATTCTTTTGGGATGATCCATATTTGTTCAAATATTGTCCTGATCAAATCATTAGGAGATGTGTGCCTGAACATGAACAACAAAATTTCATTGCCGTTTGTCATGATCATGCATATGGAGGTCATTTTAGTTCAAAGAAAACAACTGCTAAAATTCTGCAATGAAGTTTTTATTGTCCAACACTTTTCAAAGATACACATTCATATTGCAGCACATGTGATAGATATCAAAGATTAGGTCGAATTTCTAAGAGAAATATGATGCCTTTAAACCCAATTTTAATTATTGAAATATTTGATGATTGGGGCATAGATTTTATGGGACCTTTTCCAATTTCTTTTGGCAATCTTTACATCCTTGTGGCAGTCGATTATATTTCAAAATGGGTAGAAGCAATTGCTTGTAAAACAAATGACCACAAAATCATGGTAAAATTTCTGAAAGAAAATATTTTTTCCAGATTTGGAATACCACGAGCAATTATAAATGATGGAGGAAAACATTTTTGTAACCAATTTTTTAATCATTCATTTAAAAAATATGGTGTTATACATAAAGTTGCTACTCCTTATCACCCTCAAACAAGTGGGCAAGTTGAAATTTCAAACAGAAAAATCAAACATATTCTTAAAAAATTGTTAATCCTACAAGGAAAGATTGGTCTTTGCGATTGAATGATGCATTGTGGGCTTACCATACTGCTTTTAAAACTCCCATCGGAATGTCTTCATTTATGCTTGTCTTTGGAAAACCATGTCATGTGCCTGGTGAATTAGAACATAGAGCATATTGGGCCATAAAACAATTAAATTTTTCATTAGACTTGGCTGGAATTCATAGGAAACTTCAACTTAATGAATTGGAAGAAATCAGAAATGATGCTTACGATTGTGCAAGGAAATATAAGGACAAAATAAAATATTTTCATGATAAACACATCTTGAGAAAAACTTTTTCTCCTGGTAAAAAAGTCCTTCTTTTTAACTCTCGTTTGTTATTATTTCTAGGCAAGTTGCGTTCACGATGGTCTAGCCCATTTATTATTCGTACGGTCTATCCTCACGGAGCTGTAGAAATTGAAAATCCAAAAAATGATAATATTTTCAAAGTAAATGGTCAACGGTTAAAACCATGTTTGGAATTAAAATCTTTTGAGGTAGAAGAGGTTCTTCTTAAGGACCCTCGGGTCTAAGCAAAGCATTTCTAAATATTTGAAAATATCTCAAAATATTTTGGTCCCCAACTGGAATAATTTTGAAATATATTACGGCACTAGAAAACACCTTGAAAGTACCGCGAGAAAATAATTCATTTTAAAAGTACGTCTCGAAATTTATTTTCTAAGATACTCAAGGTTTTTCGAAAATCTATTAGGCTAGAATGCCTAAAAACTCACACGTAACAACATGCACTTACATACATCACAATACACGCATCAACTCGTCCAAAACCAAGACAACACCTGTCTTTTACCGGAAACAAACAGTTGAATATCATATTAAAAGGGACATAAATAACGACAGCACTCCTCATATAAGCGAAATATGAGTCACATAAACGCATCACGAAACCAAGAGTCTGCATAGAGACTCCGTCATTTAACACATAATCATACTAGTAACTCGTGTCACACGAGGCACAACACAAAGAAGGGAGACTTACATCTACAGGTCGCATGAAGATGATGATCGCCCCACGATACTAATCACGACCAACCAACTCATACGATGCATCGTGACACGACTCAGTCAGACAAAATCCGACGAAACAAAACTCAACAGACACCACTAAACCCGACAGCCTAGGTTTCCACAACCTAAGGCTCTGATACCATTTATGTAACTCCCCCAATCCGCTTAGGAATATTACACGTCGTAGAACCTTTCCTTAAGGATCTACCAGGCTGGTAACAACATCGAACATCTCAACAATGCCTTTAAGGCTAAAATGACTCAGTAGATCAATTTGGTCTTTTAATACAAAAATTACAACTCAATCTCAATACATGCCCACGTATGGGTCAAATACAAAATACTCCCGTACAACGGGTAAAAATACTGCAGCGGAAATAAAATACAACTAAACCAATACGACATCAAACGGGTCCTCGTATGATTAGTATCGTTCATCTTTCATCATCCTTCATGCCGACCATGTGTTATGCTCCCCAAAACCTGAATGCAATATAGACATCCACCCCCCGAATACTCGGGGGTTAGCAAAACTCCACTGTTTTGCTAGTGCAAGTATAAAATACAAAAACAAGCCATACATATCATACTCCAAGGACTAGGAAATCATAAACATACTTCCCGAGGTAACTCACTGATCAAAACGGTTAAATCGAAAGATAGGAGTAAACCCGATATACACCTTGTAAAAACATTTTACGATCTCGGGAGTTTTGAAAACATTTGGGATTTAAGAATTCTCAAACCTTTCTAAAAATATTTAGGGACACAGCCCAAAAGTCATTTTCCCAAAGCACAATTACGATAACAATACACGGGGTCCACGACCCAATCATACCATTCCGATCACAAGCACGGGGTCCAAGACCCGATCATATCATAACAACATGTTTCCACATATTATTCGCGTCCCGTGCTAGCAAGCCACGGACCTCAGATGCTCCCGACCCAATCATGCCATTCCGATCACAAGCACAGATACCTTCATAACCAAATCACAACCATAAGTTATCCCAGCATCGTGCTAACAAGCCACGAACCTCAAAGTCCCCGCAAGACGTACCCGATGGATAACCACACACGTTATCCCCGGCATCGCGCTAACAAGCCACGTACCTCGGAGTCCCCGCAAGACATACCCGATGGATAACACTATGGTCACGCCCGACCCTTACTAGCAAGTATGGATCACGGAGATTCAACGATCCTACCCGGAGGCACATCACATACAACAAGCACGCAATAATAATCGACTATCAAGCCAAGCAACATTAAGCATCACAACCTCCTTTCAAAGGAGTAACAACCAATATCACCCGTCACATATTCACCGAACAATCACACATAACAACACGTAATCCTCGGTAAATGATTACGGTTTATTACATTCACTAAATGTGATCATAGGTCTTTCAACAAATGAAGTTAACACACATAGTCAAAAAACACACTTATTCACGAAGCATCCGAGTTATCGTTGAAAGACAACATTTATCGAGAACATACCGATACTTTTTAACATTCATTAAACATCTGGATTTTACATAAAATCATTTACCAACAATTATGCGCGATCAATAAAAACGATGAACGGACATGGCCGGGTAGCCCTCGAACTTCCAAGATCGACCAAAAACCCGACAACTCCACAGAAGCTACGAAAACAAAATCACTACGAATCAATAACGCTAAACGGCGTCCGAATCAACCCGAAAACAACAAGGATTCGAGGGTTCTTCAAGAAAATCGGAAATCAATGTTCCGGGTTGGTAAAAATCGATAAATGAGTTACAAAATCCGAAGATCAAGGCCAAGACAACAAGAATACCATAACCAATTCATTAATCTCGAATAAAATCGATGAATCACGAAGAAACCCCCAAAAATCATACAATCAAGGTTCTAAGTAAGGAAATATCTTAATTCGATGAAAAACACAGATTAGATGTTGATATAATCAACAAGAATCTTCCAGAACGCCTTGGAACCGATTAGAACCGGCCAAGAACTCGAGTTCCCGAGTCTCCCATCGCCAGCCGCCACAAAAACGAAGAAGGGAGTGAAAAATAAGGTCTGGCCGAAGCCAAGGCCTATATATGCCGACAGGGTTACGGCCGTAACCGGTAGTGCCTTACGGACGTAACTCGGTCAACGTGCGTTAGCGTACGCAATGGCCGAACACTTACGTACGCAACCATCACAGCTTACGGCCGTAATCGGCATAGCCTTACGGCCGTAACCGAGCATCCCAGACCACTGGATGAAATCTGCCGAACCCTTACGGCCGTAACCGGCCAGCGCCTAGCGGCCGTAACAAGCCTTACGGCCGTAACCGGATAGGCCTTATGGCCGTAATTGAGTACCCCAGGCCCAGGTGTCCAGAAGCCTTACGGCCGTAATCGGCCAGGCCTTACGGTTGCAACTCGATCCAACCCACACCCGACCATCCGGCTCGATACTCGATGACGTCTCGATCATGCGAATGCACCAGCTATGATCCAAAACAATAACGAACATGCTACGAAACTCAACGTATCATAATACAAGCATGCGATTCCAAAGATGCGGATGACAACATTTCGTTCTACCGAAGAAAATTCAACGAAATCGGAATGAAGTCTCGGGTAGTACATTACCATAGCGCGCGCTAACCAATAAGCGTAGCATGCGCTAACGACTCAGAAGGATAGCAACAGAACATCTCAGAAATGGTTATGACGACGGACACCCACAACTTTGGGAAATTACAAAACGGTTCCAAATATCCGAAAATCATGATACGACAACGAACATCCAAACCGAAGTTCACAACACAAATGAACTTACGAGAAACTCGAAACGACAGTTTCGAACGAGATTCGTAAGAATCGAACTCAAATGCGGAAAAGTCGCCAAAAAGCACGGAACTCAGCAAAACGACACCGAAACGAACTCGGACGTCAAAAAGTGCAGAATCAAACACTCTCAAAATGACGAAACGGTCATGACCAAGTCGTCAAAACGGACTCCCGCCGAAAAAAAAAAGAAATTACTAGAAATCGAAATTGCGGATATTACATACTACCCTCCTTAAAATAAGTTTCGTCCCGAAACTTAAAACAAGTAGGGAGAAGCAATATCCCGCCAGGAAAACTCAACGAGATACACAAGAAACACATAACTTATGCCCAATGGCGAAACGTTACAAGCAATGCAAAGGAATATATGGCGTGAAAATACGCTCCACGACGACCAACACAACACCACCGGTAGAGACATAATAAAACCAACAAGTGACAAGCATCATCAAACAGATAATACATTCAAGTCGATTATCCGAACTATCAGAAAACATAAAGCACCTGTTACAAGGAAACACGCACAATAGAGAAAATAGAAAATAAAAACAAACGATCAAATAACAATGATCGAACAAAAACGATCGAAACACAATGATCGAGTAACAACGATCCAACAACAATGATCGAATGACAACGGTCGAACAATGACTCCAAAGTTCACATTTCAACTCAAGACATAATATGATCCGGTGATAACAACAAGATGTGCATCCACATAAGATCCACGTGAAATGGAATGGCAATTGAAAGGCACAACGACAAACGAGTTATTCCGAAACAATACCACACTCGTTCGACCAACAAAAGCAAGGGGCAGGACAAGCTCATAAAATGTCAACGAACATAAACGAGTCGACAGAGTCGAAAATACAGGAGTTCAAAATCTGATCCACTTCGAATAAAAGAACTTAATCTCTGAAATTCGAAACAACAAGGTAAGGAAATAACATAACATACAACTGATAGACCACGTCCCTCAGGGACTCCTCGGAGTAGGTCCTGATATAAGTGCTCAAGTCCGTGCCTCGTAAGGCTCGGTGACCAACTCGCAAAACTGAACCCGGTGTCCCTCAAGCCCGCACTTGTAACACGTTACTGGCAGAGAAGGACAATGTGCACGAATGTGTCCCGACACATTGCAGTTAAAACACCTCCTAGATTTACCAGGAGTCAAAGCAGACGACTTGGAACTCTCAGTTCCACGTATCGAGCGATGGAGCTTCACAGTGGAAAGACTACGACGTTGCAAACTAGAAACACCAACTCCTGCACTGTCCACAAGGTCATCGGACTTCTTATGCTTCTTCGACTCGGGCACACGTTCCGACGATAACGAGGCTAGTTCACGGGCTAAGGCTCGATCTTGATAGTCCCTCAACGAAGTGCAAGTGAGTCCCTACATATACACGCGAATCTCTGGCTTCATCCGTCTGTCAAAGTGAAAGATCTTCTCTTCCTTGGTCCTTACCCGATCTCGCATATAACTGAGTTCTTTGCTATAGTCGATGATAGACTGTAATACTGAAATATCTTGCGGTTCTGCCAAATAAAATTCGTGAATCCTCTGCTTTCTAATCGGTTTCGGATAAAACTCAGCTTCCATAAATGCCTGGAACTCCGCCCACGTGACATTACGATCACGAGGTTTAACAGCTTCCCACCAATTAGCAGCATCTTTGTCAAGAAGGTATTGAGCAATAGGTACCTTCCGCTCTTCAGGACAATCAACTACCTCGAATATCTTTTCCAACTGGAAAAGCCAACCATCCCAGCCTAATGCATCTGCATCACCAGCGAAACGAGGGGGTTCATACGAACCACTTCTTGAAGCCACTGATTTGCACCAGTGTTCTGGGTCACATCTGTAATGCGCTGAACTGCCTGAGTCAACTGAGTCATCTGTAACACCCCAAACTAGGCGGATATTACAGTGCCGTGGACCCCCGACTGGGACCCACCAGGCGAATGAAAAAGGATGATTTACACAGGGTAAATGTAGTACCGAACCACATTACAACATCAATTACTCCGATTAGGAGTTTCATACAACACACCCAGGATAAAATAGAATACATGTGTATCTTATGTGACGATAAAATACACAACACTGAATGAAACGAGTATTCAAACGGAATGTCTGCAGCGGAATAAATAAAGGAAACATAAATGACTGAATAAGTGACTCGAATGCATCGGGGCCCCTTTCTAGTATCACTGGGACTCGACGTCGGCATGTTCTCCCGTGCCTTTGCCTTGCCAAGACACGAAAAACAAAATCCCCAAACGGGTCGATTATCTGAGAACAACAATCCTCAAGAGTTGAAAATACACAATCATGATTATATCTGAAATTATGAAATATCCTGTCGAAACATACGCAATCAAACATGCTATATGAATCAACTAACAGTACGGCTCAAAGGGTGGCGCCACACTACGCTCGGGATGGAAATGTGTCCGTGCACAAGCCACCAACGAGTATCGATCGAATACACGTGTGGTCTTGTACCTAATCAGTCTCACGAAACAATCAATCTCGTGTGCACAGTCCAATGTGAGGCCATCAACCAACACACGACTATAATGTGCCCGACATGAAAACCCTACACATACCAACCGGCACGCCAGTATGACCCGGAATGCCACGATAACAAAAGTGACATCGAAAATGAATAATGACTCACCGAGGTGGAATGGTAATGAAATAAATGACACCAATGAAAAGGTTAGAACCGCTGCTCCTTATGACTGAAATGATTAATTGATAACAACAAGTTTTGATACGGTTAATATAATTATGAATGAGTTATGATTATGAATGAACAACAACAAGAGGGATGAATATCCTTTTAACCGAGTAAGAATTAACTTACACAACACCGATGAAGAATGTCCGTCCACGAACAACGTCCTAAATGAAGTGTCGGTCGCACGAACAACCTTAATTCAATACAATTACCGACAATCCGATCAATATACGAATTAAACACGAATATAACGAACTCAAAACGTCGATACGATTAAACTAAGTTCATTGGGGCATTATATCGAATACGTTGTATCCAAACTCCGATTGTTTACAATCAAACCTCGATATCCCAATATCAAAATCCCCAAGAAGTGTTTCAAACCAACAAAACATCTCCAATACGATCAATAATCCGTTATGAATATCCAAAAATGTGATTATAACAACAATTAGTCGAAAATCCCCAATTCCAACTCGATATTCAAAGTGTTCTTGAATAAACCCTCAATAATCCAATGATGTAATATCCGGTATTTTCTTTCCCTTGTATTTTCACTTTTGGTATATTTCTCGGTCATAGTGACCCTCATGTATCTTTCAGTATGTCCTTCCTGTCAATTGTTGAATTGTATTCTCGTTATTGTTCGTTGTTTCAATTTTCCTCACATGAGTTCGACATTGTTAGATCACCATTAATTTTTGGTGACTCCAAAAATTATAAATCTTTGCAATATTATAGAACATCGAGTTAGGTTTCCAATGGTTCAAACGGTGAGTCAATCGGAGTCCGGACGAGAGAGTTATGGTCGTTTCAGTTTTTGGCCGAGCACTTCCAGGAGCCTTTCGGCCGATAGGGGGGGTCGATAGACTCTACTGCCGGCATCCTGTATGGGTATCGGTTGGGCCTATCGGCCGATAGGCTGGCCGATAGGTAAATTTCTTCACCTTCGAACTTCCAGGAGCCTTTCGGCCGATAGGGGGGGTCGATAGACTCTACTGCCGGCATTCCGTATGGGTATCGGTTGGGCCTATCGGCCGATAGGCTGGCCGATAGGTTCGGCTGTGTTACACTATAAATGTGTTGTTTTGAGCGTGAAGCTCATTTCCTTCCCCACTTTTCCACTGCGTCGCGAGAGAGAAGATATAGAGGGGGAGAGTTCTTCATCCGGGGGTCGATTTTCATCATTTCTTTTCGGTTGTGAGGCTCGGATAATCAATCTAACGCGTGTTCTACGGATCTTAATACTTGAATCACTCAAGGTAATATCTCTTGAAACCCTACCTTTTTGGATAATTGGGGATTTTGGGGTTTTGTCCGATTCTTTCCGTTTCGTTGATGGATTCATGATGAATATGATTATTCTTGTTGGTATTCTTAGTTTCCCTACGGATTCATGGTATATTTCGTGATTTTTACGGAATCGAGAGGGTTCGGTTGTGGTCCGCCCTCGTTGTTGTTTGTATACGAATATACATGAATCGTAGGCGGGTTTCCGGGAGTATTCCATTTCCTTAATCGTTTAGAAGTGGTTGTGATTGTGCTATTCAAATCGTTAGGTTCATTTCCGCCGGTTCCTTGCGGTCGTGTTCAACTCGTCCGTTCCGTTCGTGTCATCGTCTAATTAATCGAGGCAAGTATCCTTATGAACTTACAATCTTGGCATAGTAGTTTTGTATGAGAAATTGTATGTGTGTGTATGCTCACTACGGGTTAGACTCGACGGGGTCTCGGTAGGGGTCCACGGAGGTGTGGATCGACGAGCTTTGCTTTTAACCACTACGGGTTAGATCCGACGGGGTCTCGGTAGGGGTCCACGGAGGTGTGGATCGACGGTTAATTGTGGTGAATTTTACAAATGTGATTTGATATTGGCATTTAGGAAATGAGTGCTTTCAAACGGTTTTCTTTATTGCATGCATTACTATATGTGTAAGATGTAAGTTGTTCATCCGTTACTTGTACTAGCGTAATTGCTAACCCCTCTGCGGACCCGTTTTGGGGAAATTCGTTTTATGAATTTCAGTCGGGTTCATCGGGACGAGCGGGCGCTGGACCAAGATACGGATGATGGCCATGCGTGATGATTGTGCATAAGAGACGTCTTAATGTCTTTTTGTCTTTTCATCTTTTATGGCTTTTGAACTAATAGCTGTACTCGAGTACTTAAGAGTTCTTGTTCGTCAGTTGTGTTGTTGTGTTTATGTTGTGTGGGATGATGATGTTATATTGGCCAGGTTGAACCGGGTGGATTGTTACAGTTTGTGTCTTTATGACGTGGTGTTATTTTATCATTTCGTGAGTCGTTGTGTATGATCTTTCACTGGTGGGTCCCATATAGGGATTCACGGCGTAATATACCTCGGATATCCCGGGGTGTTACGAGAAAATGGTATCGAGCTCTAGGTTTATGGATACCTAGGCTTGTTGGTTTATTGGGTCTTGTGGTGTTTGGTTTTGCACATCATCGTCACGCCGCCATGATTCCTACTACCAAAGGTCCGTAAGTTTTCTTTCCTCTGTTCATTAATTCCTTGTATCGTACCCTTGATTCTCGACTTGTGATTTTTCTTTTCTTGTACTGATCCTCGTATGGCTTTTGCTACTTATTTAACTCCAGTATGGATGCTGGAAGAGGTCGTGGTCGCGATCGTGGTCGTGGACGCGGACGGGGACGTGGGGCAGCCGGTGGAGCGCCACGCTACGCTTCGGAGCCGGCAGTACCGGCGACCGTCATAGCCATGCTTCTTCTCAGGAGCGTGCCGATCTTGGTATCGCGGCCGTAATGCAACAAATGGTGAACCAAATGGCGGCGATAGCCCAGGCGGTTCAGAACCCGGATCAGGCCCACGCTAATCGGGGCGGAGCGGATCGTTGGCTCCAAGATGTCATCAAGATGCATCCTCCTCAGTTTTCGGGAGCTTCGGACCCGATGGGCTGGGAAGGGTGGATTAAGGAGATATCTAAGGTCTTCGTTGCCACTAATCGTCCCGAGGAACGTAGAGTCCCTATTGCTCAATATTTTCTCACCGGGACGCTACGGATTGGTGGGAGGCCGTTGGGCCCAAAGACCATCTTGCCGTGGGCCGAGTTTCAAGAGTTGATGGAGATCGAATATTGCCCGTGGCCAGTCAGACAGGCTCGGGTACATGCTTTTTATGATGCTCAACCACGGGATATCCCCGTAGCTCAAGCCATTGCTGATTTTAACAAAGAGTTGGGTTATGTGAAGACCCAAGTTGTCGAGGAGAGTGACAAGATTTTCCATTTCTCCAGACGGATGAAGTTGCCGATCCGGACTATATGTCGGGCTCGTATGCACTACATTGAAGGATTATCGAGTAGGGCCCTTGCTTATGATATGTCGGTGACGGCGAGTGAGGCGGCCCGCGAGAGTAAGAAGCGAAGTCCGCTGGGAACTTTTCGGGCCACAAGAGTGGGGGTCGGCAGAGATCCCAATCTGCTAACTTCCCCGCCGGCGGTGGTCCAGCTCGTTCAGGGGTCCCCGTGGAACTACCGGTGCTCCTTTTCGTGATGTGAAGTGTTTCAATTGTGTGGTCGACGGGCCACATCGGTCGTACTTGTTTGAGCCCTTTGTCGACGTGTAATCGCAGTGGCCACCCGGCCACAAAGCCGTCAGGCCGAGAGGGAGAAAATTCTTGGCGCCCGGCTTCCATTCCAGCGCTAGGGAACCAAGTGTGAATCGGGGATCGTTTGCTCCTCGGTCTCCGCCGAGTGCTAGTCGGGAGAGGTCGGGTCAGCCTCTAAGGGGAGCTTCGATGTCGGCTCCGTCCATCCGCGTGTCTATGAGATGCGGAGAGCCGATGATCCAGCGGCTACCGTGGCGACAGGTACCGTTTATATTCTTTCTCATCCTGTCAGTGTGCTTTTCGATTCCGGTGCTACGCATTCGTTCATATCTCTGGATTGTGTGCGTCGTTTGAGTCTCGACCGTTTGACGCCTTGTGAACCCTTCATCGTTAAGCTTCCTAGCGGCGATAGGATCGTTGGTGATCAGGAGGTTCGAGACTGCTCTGTACTTATTTGTGAGAGGACTTGGCCCTCTAATCTTATTGTTGTGAGTATCGAGGTTGAGGATTTGATTCTTGGTGATGATTGGCTCGAGCGGCATGGTGCGATCATGAACTACCGCACGAGGATCATCACTATGTTAGCCGAGGACGGCACCGAGCACTCTTTCGCGGGGCGAAAGAGGGGAAACCAGAAATTCGTTATTAATGCCTTGAAGGCGATGAGTCTCCTGCGAAAGGGGTGTACTGGTTATTGGTGCTATGCCTTAAAGGCGGAGGATGGTGGAGTCGAGCTTTCGTCGATTCCAGTCGTTAATGAGTTTCCTGATGTATTTCCTGACGAATTACCGGGATTGCCACCGGACCGTGAGGTTGAGTTTGCTATAGAGTTAGAGCCGGCGCGGCCTATTTCGAAGGCGCCGTATCGCATGGCACCTTCGAGATGTCCGAGTTGAAGAAGCGATTGGGTGAGCTTCTTGAGTCGGGTATGTTCGACCGAGCGCCTCGCCTTGGGGCGCACCGGTCTGTTTGTGCGGAAGAAGGATGGTTCGCTACGTTTGTGTATCGACTATCGCAAACTAAACAAGGTGACCATCAAGAACAAGTATCCTTTGCCGAGGATTGACGACTTGTTCGACCGATTGCGAGGAGCTGCGGTATTCTCGAAGATTGATTTGAGATCGGGGTACTATCGGCTCCGGGTGAGGGAGTCCGACGTGCGAAAACAGCTTTTCGGACGAGATACGGACATTATGAGTTTGTAGTTATGCCTTCGGGTTAACTAACGCGCCGCGGTGTTCATGCGGTTGATGAACAAAGTCTTTATCGAGTATTTGGATAGGTGTGTCGTCGTCTTCATTGACGATATTCTTATTTATTCGAGGAACGAGGAAGAGCATGCCCATCATTTGCGGGTAGTGTTAGACATTTTGAGGACCGAGCAACTCTATGCGAAGTTCTCGAAATGTGAGTTCTGCCGAAAGAAGTGATGTTTTTGGGCCACGTGATTTCAGTAGAGGAGTTCGAGTAGATCCATGAAAATTGAGGCGGTGTTGGATTGGGCATCGCCACAAATGTGAAGGAGGTCCGTAGTTTCTTGGGTTTGGTGGCTACTACGTAGGTTCGTCGAGGTTTCTCAAAACTAGCTCGACCACTTACCTGATTGCTCCGAAATCAGAAGTTAAATGCGGACCGATGAGAGGCGTCGAGTTTTGAGGAGGCTGAAGAAGCGTTTGACTTCAGCCCGGTTTTGGCATTGCCATGTGGCAACGAGGGTTTCGCCGTTTTTAGCGATGCTTCGGGTCAGGGTCTTGGGTGCGTATTGATGCAGCACGGCAAGACCATTGCCTATGCGTCGAGACAGTTGAGGCCGTATGAGCTTAACTACCCTACTCACGATTTGGAGTTAGCGGCAGTTGTTTTTGCACTCAAGATTTGGCGTCACTATCTTTTCGGCTCTGCATGTCAGATTTTTACCGATCATAAAAGTCTGAAGTACATATTTACTCAGCGAGAGTTGAATATGAGGCAGAGGAGGTGGTTAGAGTTGATTAAGGATTATGACCTCGAAATCCTTTATCATCCGGGTAAGGCGAATGTCGTGGCCGACGCCTTGAGTCGGAAACCGATTGCGTTGCGAACGCTTGAGGTCCTTACGCCTCGATCCCGAGCTTCGGCGGGCTTTGATCGGGTTAGATGTTGAGGTTTCTTTGCTGGATCTGTCGGGCAACTTTGTGCCTTAGAAATTTCGTCGTCTTTGATCGATGAAATTAAAGCAAGCAATTAGAGGATCCGATGATTACTCAAATCCGAGAGAACGTTACGAAAGGAAAGTCTCTGGGTTTGTGATTCACGAGGATGGCGTTTTGAGATTCAGTCGGCTTTGTGTGCCGAACGACTCGAGTTGAGGCGAGTATTTTCACGGGAGGCCCATGCTACACCTTATTCCGTTCATCCCTGATGCAGTAAGATGTACAAGGACACGAGGAGGAACTTACGTGGAATGATATGAAGGAGGAAGTCGCACGGTTTGTGGCGAGATGTTTGACTTGCCGGCAGTCAAAATCGAGCATCGGCGACCGGGTTATTATCACTTCCGTTCGGAATGGAAATGGGAAGATATATCGATGGATTTCGTTACGAGTTTGCCGAGATCGAGGTCGGGCATGAATATGGTATGGGTGATTGTTGATCGCGACCAAGTCGGCACATTTTACGGGCATCAAGGACACTTGGGGCCCGGAGAAGTTAGCTCGTGTGTTTATTGCGCAGATCGTGAGACTTCACGGTACTCAAGTCTATTCTTTCGGATCGTGACGGCCGTTTTGTATCGCACTTCGGCGGGCGGTGCATAAGGCGTTAGGTACCGGTTGCGTTTGAGTACCTCTTTTCATCCCGATCGGATGGACGGTCGGAACGCACTATCCGGACATTCGAGGACATGTTGCGTGCTTGTGCCCTCGATTGGAGTAGTATTTGGGAGGAGCATTTGCCATTGATCGAATTCACGTACAACAATAGTTGGCACGCGTCGATTCGGATGGCACCGTATGAGGCACTTTATGGCGGCGATGTCGATCGCCGATTTGTTGGAATGAGGCGTCGATTTAGTCGGGACCGAGCCGGATGTCGTTTTAGAGACGAGGCGGAAGATAGAGTTAATTCGAGAACGGATGTTGGCGCCCGAGTCGGCGAAGTCATATGCCGGCGTCGTCGTCGACCTTTGGAATTCGAGGTGGGAGACCACGTTTTGCTAAAGGTGTCGCCGACGAAGGGAGTTTCGTTTTGGGAAGAAAGGAAAGGCTGAGCCGAGATTTATTGGACCCTTTGAGATTCTCGAGCGAGTCGGTGAATTAGCGTACCGTTTGGCGTTACCTCCAGCCTTGAGTCATGTTCATAGCATTTTCATGTTTCCCGATTGAGGAAATATGTTAGGATCCTAGTCACGTCATCGATTATGGCGAGGTTGATATTGCTGAAGATATTACTTTTGAGGAGCGTCCTTTGAAGATTTTGGAGCATCGTGAGAAACGACTGAGGCATAAGACCATCCCTTTGGTCAAAGTTCAGTGGTCGAGACACGGTGTCGAGGAGGCAACTTGGGAAACCGAGGATAGCATGCGTGCTAGGTACCCGGAGTTGTTTGTTTCTTAAGTTTCGGGACGAAACTTATTTTTGGAGGGGTAGAATGTAATATCCGGTATTTTCTTTCCCTTGTATTTTCACTTTTGGTATATTTCTCGGTCATAGTGACCCTCATGTATCTTTCAGTATGTCCTTCCTGTCAATTGTTGAATTGTATTCTCGTTATTGTTCGTTGTTTCAATTTTCCTCACATGAGTTCGACATTGTTAGATCACCATTAATTTTTGGTGACTCCAAAAATTATAAATCTTTGCAATATTATAGAACATCGAGTTAGCTTTCCAATGGTTCAAACGGTGAGTCAATCGGAGTCCGGACGAGAGAGTTATGGTCGTTTCAGTTTTTGGCCGAGCACTTCCAGGAGCCTTTCGGCCGATAGGGGGGTCGATAGACTCTACTGCCGGCATCCTGTATGGGTATCGGTTGGGCCTATCGGCCGATAGGCTGGCCGATAGGTAAATTTCTTCACCTTCGAACTTCCAGGAGCCTTTCGGCCGATAGGGGGGGTCGATAGACTCTCTAGGCATTCCGTATGGGTATCGGTTGGGCTGTCGTAGATAAAGGCCGATAGGTTCGGCCGTGTTACACTATAAATGTGTTGTTTGAGCGTGAAGCTCATTTCCTTCCCCACTTTTCCATTTGCGTCGCGAGAGAGAAGATATAGAGGGAGAGTTCTTCATCCTGGGTTCGATTTTCATCATTTCTTTTCGGTTGTGAGGCTCGGATAATCAATCTAACGCGTGTTCTACGGATCTTAATACTTGAATCACTCAAGGTAATATCTCTTGAAACCCTACCTTTTTGGATAATTGGGGATTTTGGGGTTTTGTCCGATTCTTTCCGTTTCGTTGATGGATTCATGATGAATATGATTATTCTTGTTGGTATTCTTAGTTTCCCTACGGATTCATGGTATATTTCGTGATTTTTACGGAATCGAGAGGGTTCGGTTGTGGTCCGCCCTCGTTGTTGTTTGTATACGAATATACATGAATCGTAGGCGGGTTTCCGGGAGTATTCCATTTCCATAATCGTTTAGAAGTGGTTGTGATTGTGCTATTCAAATCGTTAGGTTCATTTCCGCCGGTTCCTTGCGGTCGTGTTCAACTCTTTCGTTCCGTTTGTGTCATCGTCTAATTAATCGAGGCAAGTATCCTTATGAACTTACAATCTTGGCATAGTAGTTTTGTATGAGAAATTGTATGTGTGTGTATGCTCACTACGGGTTAGACTCGACGGGGTCTCGGTAGGGGTCCACGGAGGTGTGGATCGACGAGCTTTGCTTTTAACCACTACGGGTTAGATCCGACGGGGTCTCGGTAGGGGTCCACGGAGGTGTGGATCGACGGTTAATTATGGTGAATTTTACAAATGTGATTTGATATTGGCATTTCCGGAAATGAGTGCTTTCAAACGGTTTTCTTTATTGCATGCATTACTATATGTGTAAGATGTAAGTTGTTCATCTGGTTACTTGTACTAGCGTAATTGCTAACCCCTCTGGGGACCCGTTTTGGGGAAATTCGTTTTATGAATTTCAGTCGGGTTCATCGGGACGAGCTGGCCCGACCAAGATACGGATGATGGCCATGCGTGATGATTGTGCATAAGAGACGTCTTAATGTCTTTTTGTCTTTTCATCTTTTATGGCTTTTGAACTAATAGCTGTACTCGAGTACTTAAGAGTTCTTGTTCGTCCAGATTGTGTTGTTGTGTTTATGTTGTGTGGGATGATGATGTTATATTGACCGGTTGAACCGGGTGGATTGTTCTGGTTTGTGTCTTTATGACGTGGTGTTATTTTATCATTTCTGTGAGTCGTTGTGTATGATGCTGTTCAGCCTGGTGGGTCCCATATAGGGATTCACGGCGCTGTAATATACCTCGGATATCCTGGGGGTGTTACAAATGAATCCTTATACAAACTCATAATCATATACATATCCCTTCATATATCATGATTATAACGTCCAAAACATCCTATTTCAACACAAAATCGAAGTCCAAAGTGTTGAAGGAATTACCTCTTGATGATCCAAGTGCTTTAATCCGAAGAACACGCGTTAGATTGATTATCCGGGCTTCACGATCGAAAGGAGATGAAAAAAATCAAACACCCAAATGATTTGTGAAGGAAAAACCCTCCCTCAAGCCTTATCTCTCGGTTGAAGGTGAAGAAAAGGAAGAAAAATGGGTGAAATCTTGAAAAAATGAATTTATAGGAGTTGGTGCTGCCGGACACGGCCGTGCCGATCGGCACGGTCGTGTCGCATGCTAGCCGACGATTGGCAGCGGTGACTCGGCCGTGTCACGCCGACACGGTCGCGGCGCGAGGGCCTCCCGACGATGACCGTCCGGCTGACTCGGCATGACTTCGGCCGTGCGGCGACACGGTCGGGCGTCTTTGGCGATCGGTTACGGCTTATCCGGAAAGTGCGACTCGGCCGTGCTGCACGACACGGTCGGGTCTGAGGCGAACACTTCGGCACTTTCGGACGAAGTACGGCCACGAGCCGTGTCGGGACGACACGGCCGAGTTCGTTCGGCAGTGATCGGCCAATGAGCGGTTGAGCTAAAACGACCATAACTCTCTCGTCCGGACTCCGATTGACTCACCGTTTGAACCATTGGAAAGCTAACTCGATGCTCTATAATATTGCAAAGATTTAGAATTTTTGCAGTTACCAAAAATTAATGGTGATCTAACAAAGTCGAACTCATATGAGGAAAGTTGAAACAATGAACAATAACGATACACCACTCGAAGTTTTTTCGAACGGTGAACACGGTGAATGAATATGATTGGTGAATGATTATAATCGAGTGAATATACACTGGGTGACAATCACCGAATGAAATTACTGAATGATAATGACTGAATTACAACCGGGTATTCCCTTAAAAGAGTTTCGTCCCCGAAACTAAGGGTCAAACAACTCGGGATAACACTCCCGCATATTCTCCTCGGTTTCCCAAGTGGCCTCTTCGACTCCGTGTCTAGACCACTGAATCTTGACCAAAGGGATCGTCTTGTTCCTCAACTATTTGATTCGCCGCTCTAACACTCGTACAGGACGCTCCTCGTACGAATGATCATCCGCGATCTCGATTTCGTCGAACTGAAGTATGTGACTCGGGTCGGCAACATACTTCCGCAACTGAGAGACGTGAAACACATTATGAATCCTGCTCAAAGCCGGAGGTAACGCCAATCGATAAGCTAACTCGCCTACTCGATCCAAAATTTCAAACGGTCCAATGAATCTTGGGCTCAACTTCCCCCGTTTTCGAAAGCGGAAAAATACCTCGACTGGGATATCTTGACCAAAACATGGTCACCGTCTCGAACTCTAGTGGTCGGCAGCGATTATCCGCATACGATTCTGTCGACTACGAAATGTCAACATACGACCCTTGATCAAAGCTACCTTCTCCCGGACGGCTATAAGCATATCGGGCTCGGTGCCGATTGATTCTAACAAGTCATCCTAACACAAAGGAGATCGACAAAGACGACCGCACAAGGCCTCGTAAGGTGCCATCTTAATGGAGGCATGCCAACTATACCGTACGTGGACTTAAACAACGGTAATTGGGCTTCCCCATCGTCTACTAATCGAGGACGCATGCCCTCAACATGTCCTCTAATGTCGAATAGTCCTCTCTCGATTGTCCGCTTGACCGAGGATGAAAAGCGATCGAGATTAAGCTGAGTTCCCATAGCACGATGAACTGATTTCCAAAAATGGGAAACAATTCGTCCGTCACGATCGGAAACGATACTCTTAGGAGTACCGTGCGGTCTCACTATCTCCTTGATGAACAACTGATCCAGTCTCTCGGGACCCCACGTATCCTTGATCTCAAGGAAATGAGCTGATTTAGTTGAGCGGTCCACAATCACCCAGATCGCATTCATGCCACGACGACTCGTCGGCAAACTCGTGATGAAATCCATAGAAATGTCTTCCCACTTCCATTCCGGAATAGGGAGCGGTATCGGCATACTCGCCGGTCACGAGGTTCCATCTTGACTTGTTGTGAGTTAAGCATCTCGAAACAAATTCTGCGACTTCTCACTTCATATTACTCCACCGGTAATTTTGTTTCAAGTCTTTGTAAATCTTCTTGGACCCCGGATGAACAGAATAAGGGTAGCATGAGCTTCTCTCAAAATAGAATTTTTCAACTCGTCATTCGCCCGCACAACCGGTTCTTAAACCTCAAAAGTCCATCCTCGTGGACCACGAATCCGAGGCTTTCCCACAGGCCACATCTTCACGAATGCGCAACAATGCTGAGTCGAACCACGATTCTCCCTGATTGCATCCTCGAGATGATGAAATCTCTAACATACAAAGCTGTCCACTGAACTCGCCGGACCTCGATCTCGGGTCTAAGGAATTCTGTTGAAGCTCCTTACAGGCTGTTAAACGAGCATGCATCTGCTCCTGAACGGACTTACGACTCAAGGCGTCGGCGACAACGTTCGCCTTGCCCGGGTGGTAAAGGATCTCGATATCAAAATCTTTGATTAGTTCCAACCACCGTCCCTGTCGCATATTTAACTCCTTGTGAGTAAATATATAGTTCAACTCTTGTGATTGGTGAAGATCTGACAAGTGATTCCATAAAGGTAACGACGCCAAAATTCCAACGCGAAAACCACGGTTACTAGCTCCGGCCGTGGGTTGGATAATTAACCAGCTAATCCGAGGAAACATCGGATTTACTTAATATCTTACGGAGGTTGCAAATCTCGGATAGCCTCCGTCTTCTGAGGGTCGACAAGAACTCTGGCAGATGAAATTACATGCCCGAGAAAGTCATTTCGGACCTCCAGAACTCACATTTGGAAAACTTTCCATAAAGTTGCTCTCGTCTCAACACGTCGAGAACTTGAAGAAAATGAACCTCGTGTTCCTCTCGGCTAAGAGAATAAATCAAAATGTCGTCGATGAAGACAACAACAACTGATCTAAAAAGTCGATGAAAACCCGATTCATTAACTCTATGAATACCACAGGTGCAATAGTTAGCCCGAACGGCATAACTACGAGCTCACAATGACCATAGCGTGTATGAAACGCTGTCCTCGCGATATCCGACTCTCGAATCCGCAACTTGTGATATCCAGATCTTAAGTCGATCTTGGAAAATACCGAAGCTCCTGAAGTTGATCTAAAAGATCATCAATACGAGGTAAAGGGTACTACTCTTGATCATCGCCTGTTCAACTCTTGGTAATTAATACACACACGAGGCAGGCCATCCTTCTCCTTGAGATCACACCGGTGCTCCTCACGGACGCAATCGGTCGGAGATGACCTTTCTCGAACTACTCCTCAAGTTGAATCTTCAACTCCCTGCATTACAGTCGGGGCCATCCGATACGGTGCCTTCGATAAAGGGGCGTCTGGCTCAACTCACTCCTGAATTCCCTTACTCTATGTGAAGGCAACTAGATAACTGCTTTGGAAATACATCGTCAATCGATGACAATGATACCACGAATGATTGAACATTTCGATTGCCTAGAATGGTCAATTGATAAAAAGAGATACCAATAATGATTGAACAACTCGATTGCCTTAGAAAGGCCAATCGATGAAGATGATACAATGAATGTTTGAATAACTCGATTGCCTTTGAAAGGACAATCGACGAAAATAATACAATGAATGATTGAATAACTCGATTGCCTTAGAAAGGCCAATCGATGAAAATGATACAATGAATGATTGAATGACTCGATTGTCTTAGAAAAGCCAATCGATGGAAATGATATAAGGAATGACTGAATAACTCGATTGCCTTAGAAAGGCCAATCGATGAAAATGATATAATGAATGATTGAATAGTTCGATTGCGGAATTTCTCTGCTTCGCCATAATAAAAATTCTCTTTGGAACAACGGGGATTACTTCCTGAAGCACACATTCGACAACCAACGGCGGAAAGATAGCGACTAAACGCTAACAAACACGAGGATAGTATCGAGGCGATCAAACCAACTAATACCGAAAATTACATCGTCTAAGATAAATTCACCACGATTAGATCCATCAACCAATCGCGGTCATTAAGTAGGACTATACCGAAATAAGTCTATTCAAGCATGATTCGAAAATGAATGAATGCGGTGTACGGATCAAAAGGTACACACAAGTTGAAATAAAATTACGAGTATACGAAATCGTTCGGACCACGGATCGTCGATCCTCCTCATCATATGAATCGGGACTTCTTTGGTCCCGAACCGTACGCTCCGTCGATAAATACGAGCTCCAACTCTATTTGCTTCCATTGTCTTAAACGACGATGACAAGGCGATCGATTCAAACGCTGGTTGCTTGGGGCCTGAGATGCCGCCGGAGCCGACTTGGAGTCCTTTCGGCAAAAACGGGCCTTATGCCCGAAATTCCCACAATTATGACATGTGATAGACGGCGTCGTACACCTAGTCTTGAAATGGCCCGGCGCCCCACGGTTAAACAGATGATGGCGACCCATTTGCTCGGGATCGAGATCCCGTAGGATTAGGCGCCGTAGGAGATCGCTCGAAGCGATAAGACTCACACGAGGCTTCTTGAAGGTTATTTGACCGCCTTCGGATAGATTACGCCGTTGATTTCTGTTGACATATGCGGAGTTCTTTGCTCGGCCAATTTCCTTAGCAAGCTGGCTCGTGCAGAGTTCGCTCGATTAATCCGGCAGTGGCGCAATGATGGTGAGCAAGCGCACATGGGTCATCATGGCACGCATAAAAGTGAGTGGATCAACCCGTACATCTTACGATCGAACCGAGTCACAGGCACGATTTCCCGGCGAGTGATTATTTCTCGGGTTTCGGTTCGCACCTGCCTCTCCCCATGCATCCCTTCGATTCTCTCCATCTTTGAGTAGAAAGGTCGCATAATGATTATATTTCCCGCATGATTAGCACGTTATGATTATGTCATGAGATGATGAAAATGAGTATACATGCTCTAACTTAGTGATTATATGAATGATTTACTGAAGTTACATGATTATCTGATGAAATTCTTGAAATGATTATCTTGAATAACTTAACAAGATTGATAATATGATCATCCAGATTGACAACTGGATAATGAAATGAATTGAGTAATTAATGAGTTAACATGATCGTCCTGATTATTAACTGAGTAATGAAATGAATTAAGTGATTAATGAGTTAACATGATCGTTCTAATCACAATGAATGATGATGTTTGAGGATTGTTAATTGATGAATGATGAATGAATGACTATTGCCAGAAATTATACCATGGCGTTAGAAATCTTACAGTTCTTCCGGTCTGATTGGCTCGGCATTTGCACAGGTCACACGTGACGCGAAAGTCCAATGATACTAGTCTGATGACGATGATTTCAAATGAGACATGACTCGGAAGGTAGTATTCAAAACCTTGCTCTGATACCAACTCTGTAACACCCCAAACTAGGCGGATATTACAGTGCCGTGGACCCCATTGGGACCCACCGGGCGAATGAAAAGGATGATTTACACAGGGTAAATGTAGTACCGAACCACATTACAACATCAATTACTCCGATTAGGAGTTTCATACAACACACCCAGGATAAAATAGAATACATGTGTATCTTATGTGACGATAAAATACACAACACTGAATGAAACGAGTATTCAAACGGAATGTCTGCAGCGGAATAAATAAAGGAAACATAAATGATGAATAAGTGGTGAGCAGTGGGGCCCCTTTCTAGTATCACAGGACTCCTCGACGTCGGCATGTTCTCCCGTGCCTTTGCCTTGCCAAGACACGAAAAACAAAATCCCCAAACGGGGTCGATTATCTGAGAACAACAATCCTCAAGAGTTGAAAATACACAATCATGATTATATACGAAATTATGAAATATCTGTTGAAACATACGCAATCAAACATGCTATATGAATCAACTAACGATGCAGCTCAAAGGGTGGCGCCACACTACGCCCGGATGGAAATGTGTCCGTGCACAAGCCACCAACGAGTATCGATCGAATACACGTGTGGTCTTGTACCTAATCGATCTCACGAAACAATCAATCTCGTGTGCACAGTCCAATGTGAGGCCATCAACCAACACACGACTATAATGTGCCCGACATGAAAACCCTACACATACCAAGCACGCGCCCGAGATGACCCGGAATGCCACGATAACAAAAGTGACATCGAAAATGAATAATGACTCACCGAGGTGGAATGGTAATGAAATAAATGACTCAATGAAAAGGTTGGAACCGTCGTTCCTTATGATGAAATGATTAATTGATAACAACAAGTTTTGATACGGTTAATATAATTATGAATGAGTTATGATTATGAATGAACAACAACAAGAGGGATGAATATCCTTTTAACCGAGTAAGAATTAACTTACACAACACCGATGAAGAATGTCCGTCCACGAACAACGTCCTAAATGAAGTGTCGGTCGCACGAACAACCTTAATTCAATACAATTACCTACAATCCGATCAATATACGAATTAAACACGAATATAACGAACTCAAAACGTCGATACGATTAAACTAAGTTCATTGGGGCATTATATCGAATACGTTGTATCCAAACTCCGATTGTTTACAATCAAACCTCGATATCCCAATATCAAAATCCCCAAGAAGTGTTTCAAACCAACAAAACATCTCCAATACGATCAATAATCCGTTATGAATATCCAAAAATGTGATTATAACAACAATTAGTCGAAAATCCCCAATTCCAACTCGATATTCAAAGTGTTCTTGAATAAACCCTCAATAATCCAATGAATCCTTATACAAACTCATAATCATATACATATCCCTTCATATATCATGATTATAACGTCAAAACATCCTATTTCAACACAAAATCGAAGTCCGAAGTGTTGAAGGAATTACCTCTTGATGATCCAAGTGCTTTAATCGAAGAACACGCGTTAGATTGATTATCCGGGCTTCACGATCGAAAGGAGATGAAAAAATCAAACACCCAAATGATTTGTGAAGGAAAAACCCTCCCTCAAGCCTTATCTCTCGGTTGAAGGTGAAGAAAAGGAAGAAAAATGGTGAAATGCTGAAAAAATGAATTTATAGGAGTTGATCGCTGCCGGACACGGCCGTGCCGATCGGCACGGTCGTGTCGCACAAACCGGCCGATTGGCAGCCGGTGACTCGACCGTGTCACCGCCGACACGGTCGCGCGCGGAGGGCCTCCCGACATGACCCGTCCGACGGCGACTCGGCATGACTCGGCCGTGCAGGCGACACGGTCGGGCGTCTTCAAGCGATCGGTTACAGCTTATCCGGAAGGGTGCGACTCGGCCGTGCAGCGACACGGTCGGGTCTGAGGCGAACACTTCGGCACTTTCCGGACGAGCAGCGCACGGGCCGTGTCGGACGACACGGCCGAGTTCGTTCGGCAGTGATCGGCCAATGAGCGGTTGAGCTAAAACGACCATAACTCTCTCGTCCGGACTCCGATTGACTCACCGTTTGAACCATTGGAAAGCTAACTCGATGCTCTATAATATTGCAAAGATTTAGAATTTTTGGAGTTACCAAAAATTAATGGTGATCTAACAAAGTCGAACTCATATGAGGAAAGTTGAAACAATGAACAATAACGATACACCACTCGAAGTTTTTTCGAACGGTGAACACGGTGAATGAATATGATTGGTGAATGATTATAATCGTGTGAATATACACTGGGTGACAATCACCGAATGAAATTACTGAATGATAATGACTGAATTACAACCGGGTATTACATCATCTGTGTAGATACCTGCTGTAAAATAGTAGCAACACCGACATCGATATCATCACCAGCAGCATGATCCCAATCACGCACCCGGTCGCCACGACCACGACCTCTGCCCCTTGGCATACTGAATAAGCAACCACGCAGCACAACAGGAAATCATAACACGCAACGCTTACAACGATTACCATCGTAAAGCAACACACATACAAACAGCATAGCAACAACGGTATCGTTCGGCGACCTCAGTGGTCCGAAAGATATCCAGAATACGATAACTAAACATCACGAAACAACCACGTATGTACACAATCATGCAACTCAAGTTCCAACAGCTCGCACGGGTGCGATAACACACAAATCATCACCAAGTGACAACATTCAATACCAACATTACACCTCTCACAGAGGGCTAACACAACAACTGTGTGGCGAACGACTGCACGCTCACACCACCACTAACGGTAATGCTAACATCGTACATACGTTCCCGGGACTCACACCGGAAAGATAGGTTTTAAAAACGAAAACCACCTTTTGAAAAAAAATGGAAACACTAGTTGATCTTGAGTATCACTTTACAAAAAGTTGAACAAACATCATTGTCGAGACTTTGAAAACCATCTTGCGTTTGAACAAAAATGAGGACACTTTTCTTTTAGTGAAAACTTTTAGAAATATTCGACCCTCGGGTCTAAGCAAAGCATTTCTAAATAATTGAAAATATATCAAAATATTTTGGTCCCCAACTGGAATAATTTTGAAATATATTACGGCACTAGAAAACACCTTGAAAGTACCGCGAGAAAATAATTCATTTTAAAAGTACATCTCGAAATTTATTTTCTAAGATACTCAAGGTTTTTCGAAAATCTATTAGGCTAGAATGCCTAAAAACTCACACGTAACAACATTCACTTACATACATCACAATATACGCATCAACTCGTCCAAAACCAAGACAACACCTGTCTTTTACCGGAAACAAACCGTCGAATATCATATTAAATGGGACATAAATAACGACAGCACTCCTCATAAAAGCGAAATATGAGAGTCACATAAACGCATCACGAAACCAAGAGTCTGCATAGAGACTCCGTCATTTAACACATAATCATACCAGTAACTCTTGTCACACGAGGCACAACACAAAGAAGGGAGACTTACATCCACAGGTTGCACGAAGATGATGATCGCCCAACGATACTAATCACGACCAACCAACTCAGACGATGCGTCGTGACACGACTCAGTCAGACAAATCCGACGAAACAAAAATCAACAGACACCACTAAACCCGACAGCCTAGGTTTCCACAACCTAAGGCTCTGATACCATTTATGTAACACCCCCAATCCGCTCAGGGATATTACACGCCGTAGAACCTTTCCTTAAGGATCTACCAGGCTGGTAACAACATCGAACATCTCAACAATGCCTTTAAGGCTAAAATGACTCAGTAGACTGATTTGGTCTTTTAATACAAAAATTACAACTCAATCTCAATACATGCCCACATAGGGGTCAAATACAAAATACTCCCGTACAATGGGGAAAAATACTGCAGCGGAAATAAAATACAACTAAACCAATACGACATCAAACGGGTCCTCGTGTGATTAGTATCGTTCATCTTTCATCATCCTTCATGCCGACCATGTGCTATGCTCCCCAAAACCTGAATGCAATACAGACATCCATCCCCGAATACTCGGGGGTTAGCAAAACTCCACTGTTTTGCTAGTGCACGTATAAAATACGAAAAACAAGCCATACATATCATACTCCAAGGACTAGGAAATCATAAACATACTTCCCGAGGTAACTCACTGATCAAAACGGTTAAATCGAAATATAGGGGAAAACCGATATACACCTTGTAAAAATATTTTACGATCTTGGGAGTTTTGAAAACATTTGGGATTTAAGAATTCTCAAACCTTTCGAAAAACATTTAGGGACACACCCCAAAAGTCATTTTCCCAAAGCACAATTACGATAACAACACACGGGGTCCACGACCCAATCATACCATTTCGATCACAAGCACGGGGTCCAAGACCCGATCATATCATAACAACATGTTTCCACAGATTATTCGTGTCCCGTGCTAGCAAGCCACGGACCTCAGATGCTCCCGTAGAACATACCCGAGTGACTAACCCACAGGGAAACCATACCGAATCACATGTCACCGTAACAACAGTCAAGTGACCACAAGCACAGGTACCTTCATAACCAAATCACAACCATAAGTTATCCCGGCATCGTGCTAACAAGCCACGAACCTCAGAGTCTCCGCAAAACATACCCGATGGATAACCACACAAGTTATCCCCGGCATCGCGCTAACAAGCCACGAACCTCGGAGTTCCCGCAAGACATACCCGATGGATAACCCTACGGTCACGCCCGACCCTTACTAGCAAGTATGGATCCCGGAGATTCAACGATCCTACCCGGAGGCACATCACATACAACAAGCACGCAACAATAATCGACTATCAAGCCAAGCAACATTAAGCATCACAACCTCCTTTCAAATGAGTAACAACCAATATCACCCGTCATATATTCACCAAACAAGCACACATAACAACACGTAATCCTCGGTAAATGATTACGGTTTATTACATTCACTAAATGTGATCATAAGTCTTTCAACAAACGAAGATAACACACATAGTCCAAAAACACACTTATTCACGAAGCATCCGAGTTATCGTTGAAAGACAACATTTATCGAGAACATACCGATACTTTTTAGCATTCATTAAACATACGGATTTTACATAAAATCATTTCCCAACAATTATGCCTACGAAACATGAAACGTATGGGCAAGATACTTGCCTCGATACCTCGAGCAATGAAAACGATGAACGGACACGGCCGGGTAGCCCTCGAACTTCCAAGATCGACCAAAAACCCGACAACTCCACGGAAGCTACGAAAACAAAATCACTACGAATCAATAACGCTAAATGGCGTCTGAATCAACCCGAAAACAACGAGGATTCGAGGGTTCTTCAAGGAAATCGGAAATCAATGTTCCGGGTTGGTAAAAATCGATAAACGAGTTACAAAATCCGAATATCAAGGCCAAGACAATAAGAATACCATAACCAATTCATTAATCTCGGATAAAATCGATGAATCATGAAGAAACCCCCAAAAATCATACAATCAAGGTTCTAAGTAAGGAAATACCTTGATTCGATGAAAACACAATTTAAATGTTGATACAATCAACAAGAATCTTCCAAAACGCCTTGGAATCGATTGGAACCGGCCAAGAACTCGAGTTCCCGAGTCTCCCGTCACCAGCCGCCACAAAAACGAAGAAGGGAGTGAAAAATAAGGTCTGGCCGAAGCCCATGCCTATATATGCCGACAGGGTTACGGCCGTAACAGGCAGTGCCTTACGGCCGTAACTCGGTCAATGCGTGTTAGCGTACGCAATGGCCGAACACTTGCGTACGCAACCATCACAGCTTACGACCGTAATCGGCATAGCCTTACGGCCGTGATCGAGCATCCTAGACCACTGGACGAAATCTGCCGAACCCTTATGGCCGTAACCGTAACAAGCCTTACGGCCGTAACCGAATAGGCCTTACGGCCGTAATCGAGTACCCCAGTCCCAGGTGTTCGGAAGGCTTACGGTCATAATCGGCCAGGCCTTACGGCCATAACTCGCTCCAGCCCACACCCGACCATCCGGCTTGATACTCGACGACGTCTCGATCATGCGAACGCACCGGCTATGATTCAAAACAATAACGAATAGGCTACGAAACTCAACGTATCACAATATAAGCATGCGATTCCAAAGATGCAGATGACAACATTCCGTTCTACCGAAGAAAATTCAACGAAATCGGAATGAAGGTCTCGGGTAGTACATTACCATAGCGCGCGCTAACCAATAAGCGTAGTGTGTGCTAACGACTCAGAAGGATAGCAACAGAATATCTCAGAAATGGGTATGACGACGGACACCCACAACTTTGGGAAATTACAAAATGGTCCCAAATATCCGAAAATCAAGATACGACAACGAACATCCAAACTGAAGTTCACAACACGTATAACAACGTTAAATGAACTTACGAGAAACCCGAAACGACAGTTTCGAACGAGATTCGCAAGAATCGAACTTAAATGCGGAAAAGTTGCCAAAAAGCACGGAACTCAGCAAAACGACACCGAAACAAACTCGGATGTCAAAAAGTGCAGAATCAAACACTCTCAGAATGACGAAACGGTCATGAGCGAGTCATCAAAACGGACTCCCTCCGAAAAAAAAAGAAATTACCAAAAATCGAAATTGTGGATATTACAGAACTGTGATTCAAGATGTCGATCTTAGGGAATTCCTTCCACAAACAAAGAAGATAAAATTCAGATGGTCTGAATAAGGAGAACTTAGATGATATCGAAATTTCTCTAGACACGCATCCTAGTGGACTCGTACATTACGGGATTCAATATTTGTGGAATAAATTCAAACCAGAATATGAACAACGTCTTGGGTTCTGACGTTAAAAGACCCTATTTGCCAATTTGTAAGAAAATTGGATGGGACGCTTCTCCCCGACTCATAGAAGGCATTTAAGCCGTTTCTAAACGTAAAATCAGAGGGAGATATGAGCCACAATCACAACTACTGTACATACACGTGAGTATCTTTACTTTTTGTCGTTTTTTTAGATTTTCTGAATAAAAAATGTGATACGCAATAAATGCAATCATTATTCTATTGAGTAGTTGAAGCGCAATTAATGCGATCACAGATTTAATAAATCTTTTTACTTTATTTTGCATCTATAAATAAACATTGCATTTGTTTTTTTTCTGCATCCCTGAAACTTGTATTCTTTTCCTTTTCTCTCTAAATAATTTTCTCTCAAAAAAATAGAATCATCATCTTCCGCAAAAATATTTAACTCCATCTGCATTTTTGGTGGAGCTAGTCATGGGAAAAAGGCTTGCTTTACTGAAGCAGTCCACAACTTGGGTCGTACCTTAGGAGAAAAATGCATTCATATAGTTTATGGAGGATGAAGTCTAGGATTAATGGGATGTGTTGCTGCTTCTGCCTATATGGAAGGAGTAAAAGTGTTGGGAATCATTCCAAAACCTCTGGCTGAAAGTAAAATCACCGGAGCAACCATTGGAGATGAGTTCAGAGCTTTGAATATGCAAGACCGCATAACTCAAATGACAAATAATGCTGATGCCTTTATCACCCTTCCCGGTGGTTTTGGCACTCTTGAGGAACTTTTTCATGTGGTTACCAGAGCCCAGCTAAATGTTCATAAGAAACCAATAGGTCTGCTAAATGTCGATGGTTTCTTCGATGGTTTACTATTTTTCATAGACTACTCTTCTGAAAAAGGTTTTATTTATGAGCGTGCTAAACGAATCATAGTCGTTGCAACAACACCAGAAGAGTTGATCAAAAAAACTTACTGTATTTGTTCCTGAACCAGATCCAGCTCTACTAATATTGTTTGGATGGAAGATTTCACTGTGCGGAAATGCAAAATTGATGCATTCCTTTCCCTTTGATATCAAACTTCATTTCTCTTGTTTTTTTTATTTATTTTTTTTTGCGGGTGTAAAAATTGTGAAAATGATGGCAGCTTAAGGAGTTTCTTTTCGACCTCTTGACGCGCATCTATTCATGATTTATGTATTGTTATTTCTATTACTGCAAGTTTTCTCGTTTGTTTTTAATAAAAGCATTGATGGCAGCGTAAGGCGACTCTTCGGACTCTCTTGAAGCGCATCTAGGTTTTTTCTGTTATACTTTCGGGTATATATTTTCTTGTATTGTTTTGCCACACTTATTTCTTGCAGGTCCAATGAAGGCTTGAGCGAAGCGTCATCTTTCATAAACAGGGAAGCCTTATTTAAACCCTTACTCCATTGTTCTTTTTACACAATAAGGATATTGTTTGGTGTATATATATATATATATATATATATATATATATATATATATATATAAATAAGAAAAAGGTTGAAAATCATGGCACCATTTTCTTGAGAAAACGTTAGTGAAAAAATCATTTTTGGGATGTTTCACTAGTTTTGATAATGGATTTGGATGAAGGTGTATGGAATTCAGTACACAACACCATTTTCGTGAGTTTTGAGCCTTAGAGCAATCCTTATATATACGCTCTATTTTTTTTGTTGTGTGGTCAAACATATTGTGTTCATTCTAGAACTTGCTCATTTATACGTTTCGAGACTACATTCATAAACTCTTGCATTAAGATGATAAAGGCAATTAGGATTAACCCCTTGTTGGCTTATATTTTTCCACCCATTATATTTTATCCTTAGAAGCCCCATTGAGCCTTACTTTAGCCATTACTTTAGCCATTATTCATTCTTGTTGATGACTCATCCATTTGCACCCTCTGGTCAAAGATTTAATTGTAAACTAGATGTGTGACAAATAGGGATCGATGTTCATAAGAGTATTGTGGAGATCAATAGCTTTCGTTGAAACTGGAAGGGTGTGAAGTACATTGGAGTATTGAATCGAATAAAAAAGAAATATAAATAAATGCCAAAAAAAATGGCCAGAAAGAAAATGCGGGAGGTCAATGCGAAAATCATCACTATGTATACATAAAATAGCACTTGAACTATCCCTTGAGTGATACATAATTCCTTCCAGAAGATCCATTGCATATTTTTTCTTACACAAGAGTATGACCTTGTCAGATGAATATTCAATTACCATATAAAGTACATAATAACTTGGGGATGATGGTTTGGGAGTTTTCATTACAAAAGTGGGGATGTTGATTGTTATTTGTAGGATTTGTTACGTATCTAAATTCACAATTGATCTTGGCTAGCAAATCTCATAATTTTTCCTTTATCCTACCCATACCCAAAGTCACGTTACAACGAAAAGAAAGACCTTTTGATTTATGCATGGGTTTATTTTTTTAGTAGTGGAGATTTGATTTTTGACCAAGCATATGGTAATGACACATTATGCTTTGATATGAGTGAACTTTTATCGAATATTCCTTATATACATTTGAGTGAAGAGTGACATCCACCGTGAGGGTATTGAATCTTCAGTACACAACACCATTTTCCTTATATACATTTGGTGCAGCATCATATCTCACTTGGGTCATGATCACTTGTTTTCTCTTGATATTGGTTTTACCATGAATTTTTCAGCATATGAGTATTATAACTTGGGTATAAGATTTGTCCGAGGATGTGGAAAAGATAAATGTGGGGGAATTTGTTTGGTATATTTTGAGTAATATTTTATTAGTATTTTATGTATATAATTATGTATTTTGTGTGATAATTTATCATTTTTACCATATATTTATATTATTTCATTTTGTTAGATTTTCTATAATTTTGTGTTATTTTTGGATAAGTAATTAGAATTAAATTATATCTGCAGGTTAACCAACCGGTACAAGACAGGTCAATGGGTTCAAGGATGATATTTTTCCAAAATTCAAATATAGTCACGACTGGACTCATTTTATTCGTCTCATCGAGACGATCGTTTTAAAAAAAAAATCATCCAAATCCGAGTTCGTATGAAGACGTTATGACCGTTCGAAGGACAATTAAATAGACGGACCATATTGCGCCACGTGTCAACACCCGATTGGACCAGAAATTCAACTCTCCACTGACGTCATCCATGACATCAGCATCCCCTTGGCAGTCGTGAATGATTGAGTAGTGTGGTTTAAAAATTTTAAAAATTATTATTTTATTAATTTTGAAGTATTATATATATGGGAGGAAGGTGTAGTGTGTTGGGAGGAAAAAATTAGAGAGATGTTATTGTAAGAGAGAGAAATAAAAATATTATGTAATAAAATTATATTTGAGTAATAATATTATGAAATATTTATTTATTTGTATTGTTATTATGAGTGAGTAATTTTCTTTTAGTGGGATTATGATGAAACCATGTCTATATTATTATTAATATTTATATAATAATTCCAACTAAATGTTTTTAACACTTATGATTTTCGCTTCAATAGGGGAATATTATTTCATCAATATATACGTATTTTTGATAGTTATAAATTCCTCATTGCTTTGTGATTATTGATATTAGTTAATTTCTTTGGTTAATTATTTTCCATTAAATTGGATACATATAATACTTAGAAATTACATTTTTCAAACGAAGGAAAATCTATATTTGAATTATAATTTTATACTTATTGTTAAATCTATAGGGAAATAGTGAGATTGATTTCAGAATCTATTCCCTGAATTTCTTGGAATTAAAATATAAAATAAATAATAAATCAACATTGGTGGATTCTAAACCCTAGTACAACAACAACAACATCTAAGCCTTAGTCTCAAAATGATTTGGGGTCGGCTAACATGAATCAAGCTTTGAAACCGTTAATGATCGTTACTTAAAAATTACTGTTATTTGTTGCAATTATTATAACCATTCAAAAATCAAATTATTTAGGACTAGGTTAGAATTTAATATAATTTGGTATAATTCGATAGAAATATTTTTACTTCATCATCACAGTCCTCCCTGTGGAATCGACCTTGCACCGCATTTCTACATCGAATGAATCGTGTGCTTGCGAGTATTAGACTAAAGAATCAACAACATAACTCACTGATAACATCATCAAATATCAACACGATAATTGATTGTCCATCCAAAGACAAGAACCAAGAAGAAAATACAGAACATACCTCAAGATACGCAATGCCACGACGAATCATATCAGTCTAATCCGAGATTAGATCAATACAACATAGGGACATGGTCCTACAAAAGACTTACAAATACATATTCACATGACAACATCAATATGCCCATAACAATAACAACAATGTATACTTATGGTAATCCAACGATCCAGCGGGCACATCATAGATTCCCACGATGATCCTATTAGATCAACACGTGGTGGATAACCAACAATACACATATGCACAACAAAATTACAAGGGTAATCCAACGATCCATCGTACACAGCATAGATTCCCATGATGATCCCGTCAGACCAACACATGGTGGAAGTACCTGTCCAACGATCCAGCGTACACAGCTATAGATTCACATGATGATCCCATCAGACCAACACATGGTGGACAAAACAATCACAACAAATATGCACGACACATAACAACATAACCAACATGCCTGACAACAGCAATACATGAATGTATCACAAAATGATTGACACTAAATGACGCAAATGATTAGAGTAGTTACCCCAAGTCCTTCGTTAGCAATCTCGATGTCAAAAACCATCACCGGCGATTATTCTCAATGTTCGACGATCCAAAATACCACGGACTATAGATAACTCATATCCTCGTCTGTGCCAAAATGTATCCTCGATACCCAAGTATACCAATAACAAATGTAAATCATATACATTATGATTAAATTCCCAAAATCAGAAAATAATGTACAATCCCAAATCTCCAGAGTTCACAATTATAGTCATTGCTATACGAATTATAAACGAATGAAACTGAAACCATTCATTAAATATTATTAACTGAGCAAGTAATAACTTGCCTCGATACCGACACGATGATAATGAAGACGTTACCAATTCCCTTGCCTTCATCCACAAGCTCCTCGGCCCTGACCAAAGTAATTCACGAACATCCTCAAACTCGACCGCAACATATTATTCTAATCAACGATCAATCCTCACAACCTATTATAATAATCAATAAACAACAAGTTCGATAACCATCAACAATCGATATAACCAATCAACAAACTCAATGGTTCCACAATATCTCGATTAAACACTAATCCGAATAACTCAATAATTCAATCACGAATCCATAACCATAATACGATTCCACAATCGGATAAACATATCAACAATTAATCCAATACGTTCGAACATCTAAATCATCACATCACCATCTTCCTCAACAAGCTTCAAGCAACACCAAGAATCACAACAACACTTACATATTCGTCATCATACGAAGTAGACAACGACAACAACATCAAGAATCCGAAATGAAGAAAGGGATTACATCAACATACCACTTCAACACAATCCAAAACCACTACAATCATATCAATACCCATATTGTTGGGATAAAAAATCTTGTACCTTGTTTCGATAAGTGCCAACATACAACAAAATTCCGCTCTGCCATCATACAGCAAGTTTAGTCAACATACAACAAGCTATCTCAAGAATATTTGCCATCATGCAGCGAAGGACTCGATATACCGCTAAGTATGGATGCTGTCTTGAATCTTCATACAGCACCTGCCATACAGCATGGGAGATAGCCTACAGCGTTGAAGTCTACAGCTAATAGCAATAAGATGTATTATGCTGGACACAGCATACAGGCTGATAGTGTTAGGATAATAAACACTTATCCAACAGAACTGAAGACCGTTGAAAAGGAATCAACTTTATACGCTAAAGTCAGAACGTCGTTTGAAAGAAGTATTTAAATACTGACTGGATAAAGTATTTAAATACCAACCGACAAGGATATTCAGATAAGGAGCAAAATCCGGATCTACTTCTTGAAAGTCAATCAACCAATCAGAATGGATCTCAGCTCACCAACCCAGTCAATGGACATATTTATAACGGATCTATTCCAAGGTTATAAATAGTCCATGCAAGAGGACCTTGCAACTACAATCAAATATATAACTGACTGATCATATACTGAAGAATCTCAACTAAGATCGAACGACTGAATATTCATTATCGTCAAATCAAAGCTTACAATAGCAAGTATATTTCTTCAAGTATCTATCTATATATGAAGAGAAGAAATATACTCAGTAAACAAGAACAGCACATCATCAGCTCAAGATCATTGTGTTCAAGCTACTACTCTAAGCCTGTTACTTTACCATTTTACCTTTGTGTAAAACTTAGCCCTGTGTGGACTAAGAAAGTTATTCTGACCTGTGTGGGATGAATAGGACGAAGCTTCAATCTGTGTGAGAAGAAGCAAGTCAAGAGACACCATCAACCAATCTGTGTGAACAGTTGAAAGCGACAGTCTTTGTCTCAGTTTGTGTGAACGATACAAGGATAGGTTTGATTATAGTCACGTAGTTGTGTACGTAGTGATTATAATAAATATTTTACTCATGTGTGGAGGACCAGTGGACGTAGAGGGGTTTACCTCGAACCACTTTAAACACTGTGTTATTTACCTTTTGCCTCTATTGGTTTCATAACTGTGATTATTTATAAGTATACATTGCATACCATGTACGCACCAAGCTACCAGGAGAAAACCTAGCTGCTGTATTTACAGCAACTCACTTAAACGAACTTCCGCTATGCACTCTTATTTGAAAAATGTACAGCTTGTTGTACTAAAACTTTTCCAAGATGTATTCTGTATACTTAGTGGCCATCACATATATCAATAACAACATCAACATAATTTGGAAATCCATCTTACAAGCACGTTTGAACGAATCACCATTCTTACAACATGAAGAATCTTAACCAACATCTTCAATCTCTTGTAACAATTCCATTTAGTCACGTATAACACCATCATACATAATAGGATAAACCAACATGCTTCCTAACATGTAAACATACTTCTAAAATGAACTACTATAGAATGGATACGAATATTACCTTGTATTGACGAACTATGGTGAAGAACAATCGATCTCCCTCCAAGAATCATTAACAACTTAAGAACAAAGCTCTAATCCATGCTCTCAAGCTTAATGTTTTTAAAGGTGATCATCTCTACAAGCACTCAAGTGTTTGGAACCTCAAAACTTCGCCCAAGAACTCTCTCTATCAGATGAAGGGAAGAAATGGCCGAAATGAGTAATAATACCCAACTGCACAATACTGCACATTACTAGTGTAATACCCGAGATTTCTGTTATGTAATTGGAACTTGTGATATTGTAATGATTGTACTTGATCTGAGTATTATTTTCCGTATTTCATAATCCGATGTTGTCGAGCGTTTAATTCCGTGGTTGTGATTTAAAGATTGTAAATCTGCGCATGTAGCGCACGCTATCGGCTGTGTTTAGCATGCGCTAACGTAGATTCATAGCGCACGCTACAGAGGTTCATTAGCGCACGCTATGCATGGTCAATTTGATTGAGACGTGCGGTAGGTGAGATCTGGCCGGGGGACCCCTGTCGGATCGTGTCGGATGTACCTGGACGGCTTTCGGGAAAAGCCGAGTCAACGCCTTAGCGCACGCTACAGGTATATGCGTAGCGCACGCTAAGTGCCGAGTACGATTTAGGCGTGAGCCGTTAGCGCACGCTACTGAGCAGTCTAGCGCGCGCTAATAGCCATTTATTATAAATAGGACAGCATCCTATTCGTGATTTCAGTTCTCTCTACTCTCATTACCCGAATTCCTACACTTATAACATAACTTCCTTCACCCCAAACACTTCATATCAACATCCTGATTCGTGATTGAAGATCGTATATCATTGGAGATTGGTGTTCAAGCTTTCGGTGTCGGATTGCTTCATTTTCCTCCGTGTTCTTCACTACTTGAGGTAGGTGATTCTTCACCAATGTTAGTAATGTTCTTAAGGACGTCTGATCATGTTTATATAGCCAGTTATTTCGTTTATGATCGGTCATCACATGTTAGAAGTGTAATATCCGCAATTTTCGATTTTCGGTAAATTTCTTTTCGGCCGGAGTCCATTTTGATGACTCGCTCATGACTGTCTCGTCATTTCGAGAATGATTAATTCTGCACTTTTTGTCATCCGAGTTCGTTTCGATGTCGTTTTGTTAAGTTCCGTGTCCTTAATCGACTTTTTCACGTGGGAGTTCGACTTTGTAAAGTCACCATTAATTCTTGGAAACTCCAAAATTCTGAATCTTTGCAACATTATAGAGCATCGAGTTAGCTTTCCAATGGTTCAAACGGTGAGTCAATCGGAGTCCGGACGAGAGAGTTATGGTCGTTTTAGCTCACCCGCTCGTTATTGGCCGATCACTGTCGGCCGAACTCGGCCGTGTCGTCCGACACGGCCCGTGCCGTACTCGTCCGGAAATGCCGAAGTTTCTGCTGACCGAACTCGGCCGTGTCATCCGACACGGCCCGTGCCGTACTCGTCCGGATAAGCGAGCAACGCGCCAGGGCCCGACCGTGTTCCAGACACGGTCGAGTCATGCCGAAGTCATTGTCGGACGGTCACTGTCGGAAGGCCCTCCCGCGCGCGGCCGTGTCAAGCGAGGACACGGTCGAGTCCCTGTCGGCCAGTATGCGACACGACCGTGCCGATCGGCACGGGCCGTGTCCGGCGAGCGATCGGCCTATAAAAGGCCCTGCAGACGTTTTCTTGCCATTTTTCACCTTCTTCTTCTCCTCTTCGCGGTGGCGTGTTCTAAGCTTGAAGCCATGTTGTTTAGCAACATATCCATGGAGTTCCTTGGGTTATATCGTCAATCATCCGTCCTATAACATCCTCCGATCTACCGAATCAGGTCAGATTTCCTAGAAATCTAGTTTTGGGGAATTTGGGGGTTTTGGTTGTTTTCGTCCGATTAATCCGATTTAACTTAGGATTTTGATGGATTGATGATTATTTGGATGTATTATATCATTTCCCTTGTTATTCCATGGTTAGATCGTATCGATTCGTTATTTGGGTCGAGTTCTTGACCGACGCCTTGAAGGTGTCCGGTAAAATGTTATAGAGGGGTTTTCGGGCATTCTACGATTATTCCTCATCGTATGATCATTGATTTATTAATTATATGATGTTAGGGTCGAGTTTCTTACGAAGAAACCGAGTTGAACCCTTCCGTTCGTTGTCGTCTTCCTTTTCGATAGCATCGGGCGTTTCGAAGCTTTCCGGTTGAGCCGTGTTCGTCGGAATACTTGCGTACCGATTTTGAGGCAAGTATCTTGCCCATACATTTCATGTTTCGTTGATATAATTCTTGATAAATGATTTTATGCGAAATTCAATATTTAATGAACGTAAAAAGGGATTGGTATGTTCTCGATAAATGTTGTCTTTCAACGATAATTCGTATACTTCGTGAATATGTGTTCTCGGAATATGTGTGTTGGTTTTGTATGTTTAAAGATAATATGATCACTTCGAGTGAGTTGATAGACCGTAATCCTTTGCCGGGGATTACGTATTGTTATTGTGTACTTGTTCGGTAAGAACGTAATGTGTGTGATATTAGTTGTTACTCCTTGAAAGGAGGTTGTGATACTTAATGTTGTTTGGCTTGATAAGTGATTATTGTTGTGTGCTTGATGTATGTGATGTGCCTCCGGGTAGGATTGTTGAATCTCCGGGATCCATACTTGCTAGTATGGGTTGGGCGTGACCGTAGGGTTATCCATTCCGGGTATGTCTTGCGGGGACTCCGAGGTTCGTGGCTTGTTAGCCCGATGCCGAGATAACTTGTGGGGTATCATCGGGTATGTCTTGCGAGGACTCCGAGGTTCGTGGCTTGTTAGCGCGATGCCGGGATAACTTATGGTTGTGGTTTGATTATGTACGTATATGTGCTTGTAGTCACGTGACTGCGGTTACGGTGACATGTGATTTGATATAGTTTCCCTGTGGGTTATTCACTCGGGTTTGTTCTACGGGAGCATCTGAGGTCCGTGGCTTGCTAGCACGGGACGCGAATAATCTGTGGAAACAGGTTGTTATGGTATGATTGGGTCGTGGACCCCATTTATTGTTATCGAATTTATGTTTGGGGAAAATGACTTTTGGTCGTGTCCTAGCGTTTTGAAAGGTTTGAGAATTCTTAAATCCCAATGTGTTTTCAAAACTCCCGAGATCGTAAAATATTTTCACAAGATGTATATCGGGTTTACCCCTATCTTTCGATTTAACCGTTTTGATTAAGTGATTTACCTCGGGAAGTATGTTTATGATTAACATGTTCCGTGGAGTATGATATGTATGGCTCGTTTTCGTATTTTATACTTGCACTAGCAAAACAGTGGAGTTTTGCTAACCCCCGAGTATTCGGGGGGTAGATGTCTGTATTGCATTCAGGTTTTGGAGCAGAGCACACGGTCAGCATGAAGGATGATGAAAGATGAACGATACTAATCACACGAGGACCCGTTGATGTCGTATTGGTATAGTTGTACTTTATTTTCCGCTGCTATATTTTTCCCGTTGTATGGGTGTGGTTGTATTTTGACCCCTGCGTGGGCATGAGTTGTATTGAGTTGTATGTTATTATTGAAAGACCAAATCGGTCTACTGAGTCATTTTAGCCTTAAAGGCGATGTTTAGATGTTTGATTTTAGTTACCAGCCTGGTAGATCCTCGAGGAGAGGGTCTACGGCGTGTAATATCCTTGAGTGGATTAGGGGTGTTACAGAATGGTATCAGAGCTTTAGGTTGTGGAAACCTAGGCTGTCGGGTCAGTGGTGTCTGTTGAGTTTTGTCTCGTCGGATTTTATCTGACTGAGTCGTGTCGCGACGCGTCGTCTGAGTTGGTTTGTTGTGATTAGTATCGTGGGGCGATCATCATCTTCGTGCGACCTGTGGATGTAAGTCTCCTTTCTTTGTGTTGTGCCTCGTGTGACACGAGCTATTTTTTTTTATTATGAGTTAATTGACGGAATCCTCTTATGGATTTTGATTTCGTGATACGTGATTATTTGACTCCCATTTTTCGTTCATATGAGGAGTAGTGTTGCTGTCTTGTGCATGTTTGACTTTATTTCTTTTATCCGTGTGTGAGTTCTTCAGAATGGCTTTCGGTATTTTACCGACCGAGTTTTATTTCAAAATCAATTCCCTTAACCGAGTTTTTGGCATTATGGCCTTGATCATTTTAGCGAAATTCTTATGACGGAATTTAGTATTTTGTAAATGGATTTTGTGAGTTTTTAAAATATTACCGTCATCGGCCTTTTTGGCGTTTTTGTGAATGGTTTTTAGCACGGTGGGTTCGTAGCAGGACCCACGGCGCTATATTGTTCCTTGTAATTACCTGAAATTTTTGGGCATTCTAGCCCATTGAATTATTTTTGAAAACCTTGAGTATCTTAGAAAATTAAAATTCGAGACGTACTTTTAAAACGAATTATTTTCTTGCGGTGTTTTCAAGGTGTTTTCTAATGCCGCAATACATTTCAAAAATTTTCCGGTTGAGGACCAAAAATATTTTTGAGATATTTTCAAATGCAGTTGCTTAGACCCAAGGGTCGAATATTTTTGAAAGTTTTTCACTAAAGGAAAGGTGTCCTCATTTTTGTTCAAACACAAGATGATTTTCAAAGTCTCGATAATGGTGTTTGTACTACTTTTTGTAAAATGATACTCAAGATCAACTGTTGTTTCCAAACTGTTTTCAAAAGGTGGTTCTCGTTTTTAAAACCTATCATTCCTTTTTGCGGACCGGAAATGCGTGTATGGTTTTCGAACTTTCGTTACGGTGTTAACCCCGAATTGTGATTGAATTGGTAGTGTGAACGTTGAGTCGTTCGCCACGCATATGTTTTGTTAGCCCTCTGTGAGAGGTGTGAACTGGTGTTTACTGTTTATCGCCTCGTGGTGATTTGCGTGTTGACACGCGAGTGTGAGCTGTTGAAGCTTGGGTTGGTATGTTCGTGTATATGTGTGATTGTTCCATGATGTTTTGTGATTATGTCTTGTTATCGTTCGGCCGTTGAGATTGCCGAACGATACCGTCGTTGCTATGATTTTAGTATGCATGTTGCTTTACGATGGAAATTGTTGTATGTGGTATATGTTATGATTTTTCTTGTCTTTGAGTAATTACTTATTCGGTATCTTGCAGGGCCGAGGTCGTAGTCGTGGCAATCGACGCGTGGTCGAGATCATGCCGCCGATGATGATCTTTGTATCGGTGTCGCTACTATTTTACAAGAGTAGCTACACAGATGACTCGATTGACTCAGCGATTCAGCGCATTACAGATGTGACTCGAACACCGGTGCAACCAAAGGCTTCGGAGGTAATTCGTATGAATCCCCTCGATTCGCGGTGTTGCGGATGCGTTGAGGCAGGATGGTTGGCTTTTCCGGTTGGGAAAGATATTCGAAATTTGTCGATTGTCTGAAGAGCGAAAGGTACCTATTTCGCAGTACATTCTTGACAAAGATGCAGCTAATTGGTTTGAGGCTGTTAATACTCATGATCGTGATGTCACGTGGACGGAGTTCCGTGCATTTATGGAAGCCGAGTTACGTCAAACCGATTAGAGAGCAGAGGATTCACGAATTTTATTGGCGAGAACCGCAAAATGTTTCGATGTCACAGCTATCATCGACTATAGCAAATAACTCGATTATGTGCGAGATCGGGTGAGAACCGAGGAAGAGAGGATCTTTCATTTTGTGAGGCGAATGAAGCCAGAGATTCGTGTGTATATGTCGGGACTCACTTGCACTTCGTTGAGGGACTACCAAGATCGAGCCTTGGCGTGAACTAGCTTCATTATCGTCGGAGCGTGTGCCCGATTCGAAGAAGCAGAGCAAGTCCGATGACATTGTGGACAGTGCAGGAGTTGCTGTTTATAGTACGCAACGTCGAAGTCTTTCTGCTGAGAAGCTCTGTCGCTCGTTGCGTGGGACTGAGAGTTCCAAGTCTTCTGCTTTGACTCCTGGTAAAGCCAGGAGGTGTTTTAACTGCAATGTGGCGGGGCATGTCCGTGCACATTGCCCTTCTCCGCTAGTAACGTGTTACAAGTGCGGGCTTGAGGGACACCGAGTTCAGTTTTGCGAGTTGGTCACCGAGCCTTCCGAGGCACGGATTTGAGCACTGAAATCAGGACCAACTCCGAGGAGTCCCTAAGGGGCATGGTCTATTAGTTGTATGTTATGTTATTTCCTTACCCGGTTGTTTCGAATCTCGGAGATAAAGTTCTTTTATTCGAAGTGGATCGTTTTGTGTTTATTTTTCGTTTTCTCGACTGTGCTCGGTGCTTAGTGTTTTGTAATTGTTCGGATAATCGACTCGATTGTATTGTCTGTTTGATGACGGTTGTCACTTGATGATTTTATTATGTTTCTACCTGTGGCGTTGTGTTGGTCATCGTGGGGCGTGTTTTCACGCCGTATGTCTCTTTGTATTGCTTGTGCCGTCCCGTCGTTGGCGCGAGTTTCGGTTCTTGTGTATCTCGTTGAGCATTTTCTGGCGGGATGTTGCTCCTCCCTACTTATTTTAAGTTTCGGGACGAAACTTCTTTTAAGGAGGGTAGAATGTAATATCCGCAATTTTCGATTTTCGGTAAATTTCTTTTCGGCCGGAGTCCGTTTTTATGACTCGCTCATGACCTTCTCGTCATTTCGAGAATGATTAATTCTGCACTTTTTGTCATCCGAGTTCGTTTCGGTGTCATTTTGTTAAGTTCCGTGTCCTTAATCGACTTTTTCACGTGGGAGTTCGACTTTGTAAAGTCACCATTAATTCTTGGAAACTCCAAAAATTCGGAATCTTTGCAACATTATAGAGCATCGAGTTAGCTTTCCAATGGTTCAAACGGTGAGTCAATCGGAGTCCGGACGAGAGAGTTATGGTCGTTTTAGATCACCCGCTCGTTATTGGCCGATCACTGCCGGCCGAACTCGGCCGTGTCGTCCGACACGGCCCGTGCCGTACTCGTCCGGAAATGCCGAAGTTTCTGCCGACCGAACTCGGCTGTGTCATCCGACACGGCCCGTACCGTACTCTTCCGGATAAGCCAGAACCGACTGCCCAGACGCCCGACCGTGTTCAAGGACACGGTCGAGTCATGCCGAGTCGCTGCCGGACGGGTCACTGTCGGAAGGCCCTCCACGCCGCGACCGTGTCAAGCAGGACACGGTCAAGTCCCTGTCGGCCAGCTGTGCGACACGACCGTGCCGATCGGCATGGGCCGTGTCCGGCAGGGCAGTCAACCCCTATAAAAGGCCCTGCAGACGTTTTTCTTGCCATTTTTCACCTTCTTCTTCTCCTCTTCCGCAGCTGGGCGTGTTCTAAGCTTGAAGCCATGTTGTTTAGCAACATATCCATGGAGTTCCTTGGGTTATATCGTCAATCATCCATCCTATAACATCCTCCGATCTACCGAATCAGGTCAGATTTCCTAGAAATCTAGTTTTGGGGAATTTGGGGGTTTTGGTTGTTTTCGTCCGATTAATCCGATTTAACTTAGGATTTTGATGGATTGATGATTATTTGGATGTATTATATCATTTCCCTTGTTATTCCATGGTTGGATCGTATCGATTCGTTATTCGGGTCGAGTTCTTGACCGACGCCTTGAAGGTGTCCGGTAAAATGTTATAGAGGGGTTTTCGGGCGTTCTACGATTATTCCTCATCGTATGATCATTGATTTATTAATTATATGATGTTAGGGTCGAGTTTCTTACGAAGAAACCGAGTTGAACCCTTCCGTTCGTTGTCGTCTTCCTTTTCGATAGCATCGGGCGTTTCGAAGCTTTCCGGTTGAGCCGTGTTCGTCGGAATACTTGCGTACCGATTTTGAGGCAAGTATCTTGCCCATACATTTCATGTTTCGTTGATATAATTCTTGATAAATGATTTTATGCAAAATTTAATATTTAATGAACGTAAAAAGGGATTGGTATGTTCTCGATAAATGTTGTCTTTCAACGATAATTCGTATACTTCGTGAATATGTGTTCTCGGAATATGTGTGTTGGTTTTGTATGTTTAAAGATAATATGATCACTTCGAGTGAGTTGATAGACCGTAATCCTTTGCCGGGGATTACGTATTGTTATTGTGTACTTGTTCGGTAAGAACGTAATGTGTGTGATATTAGTTGTTACTCCTTGAAAGGAGGTTGTGATACTTAATGTTGTTTGGCTTGATAAGTGATTATTGTTGTGTGCTTGATGTATGTGATGTGCCTCCGGGTAGGATTGTTGAATCTCCGGGATCCATACTTGCTAGTATGGGTTGGGCGTGACCGTAGGGTTATCCATTCCGGGTATGTCTTGCGGGGACTCCGAGGTTCGTGGCTTGTTAGCCCGATGCCGAGATAACTTGTGGGGTATCATCGGGTATGTCTTGCGGGGACTCCGAGGTTCGTGGCTTGTTAGCGCGATGCCGGGATAACTTATGGTTGTGGTTTGATTATGTACGTATATGTGCTTGTAGTCACGTGACTGCGGTTACGGTGACATGTGATTTGATATAGTTTCCCTGTGGGTTATTCACTCGGGTTTGTTCTACGGGAGCATCTGGGGTCCGTGGCTTGCTAGCACGGGACGTGAATAATCTGTGGAAACAGGTTGTTATGGTATGATCGGGTCGTGGACCCCATTTATTGTTATCGAATTTATGTTTTGGGAAAATGACTTTTGGGCTGTGTCCCTAAACGTTTTTGAAAGGTTTGAAAATTCTTAAATCCCAATGTGTTTTCAAAACTCCCGAGATCGTAAAATGTTTTCACAAGATGTATATCGGGTTTACCCCTATCTTTCGATTTAACCGTTTTGATTAAGTGATTTACCTCGGGAAGTATGTTTATGATTAACATGTTCCGTGGAGTATGATATATATGGCTCGTTTTCGTATTTTATACTTGCACTAGCAAAACAGTGGAGTTTAGCTAACCCCCGAGTATTCGGGGGGTGGATGTCTGTATTGCATTCAGGTTTTGGAGCAGAGCACAGGGTCGGCATGAAGGATGATGAAAGATGAACGATACTAATCACACGAGGACCCGTTGATGTCGTATTGGTATAGTTGTACTTTATTTTCCGCTGCTATATTTTTCCCGTTGTACGGGTGTGGTTGTATTTTGACCCCTGCGTGGGCATGAGTTGTATTGAGTTGTATGTTATTATTGAAAGACCAAATCGGTCTACTGAGTCATTTTAGCCTTAAAGGCGATGTTTAGATGTTTGATTTTAGTTACCAGCCTGGTAGATCCTCGAGGAGAGGGTCTACGGCGTGTAATATCCCTGAGTGGATTGGGGGTGTTACAAGAAGGATGTTTTCGACGTTTCGACACTTATTCATCGTATGAACCTTTGAACCATCTTAGTAGTATGGACTCCTAAGCGTTTTCAAATCGATTTATGATCAGTAATCGGAGATTACCTAGTTCGTATGTTTTACGTAAGGAATCATATGTTTTGGGACTTCGAATAATCGGAACTTAGAATATTTCTTGAAGATCGAAGATAAGATTATGATGTTGAGTTGATTATCCGTATATTTGTACCTCATGATCATGGAACTTCCACAAAACCTTATTAGCATGACGTGCTTGAGGATGACTTGTTGTATCGTCATAGAATTCATGAATTCACCACCTTTCACCCGCTTTTCCGTTAGCGGTGTTACGCCATGCAGCGTTAGCACACGCTAACATATGTGAGTTAACGTGCGCTATCGGGTTCGATTAACGTCTGGCGTCGTAGCGTACGTTATGTATCGGCCGGTTCAAGCGTCGATTCGTAACTAGCGCACGCTAGTCTTACACGATAAGCGTCGCTTCGCGAGCTGCTTAGCGCCGCGTTACGTAAATCGTAAGCGCACGCTAAGCGATCGAGCATTGTTTATTTTGAGCTTTTCGGCCGTAGACCGAATTGTTAGGCCATCGTTCGATTTGAGATGATTTGTATATCGTTCCTTTTGTTAAGGTCCGAGCTTGTTACGTTGATCGAAGGAGGCGGCCTTCGAGTGGGTCGAGATCATTGAAGTGTTTCGCCCTTGCCATTTTCGAGGCAAGTATCATATGTCGAGTTCGATTTATCATGCTTGTGGTTTTGTTCATATTGTTGAATATGAGATGTATTTCTGATAATTCTCGTGATATTCGTTGTTGTTTGTTCGTATTGATGAACATATTAAAATGCATATGAGTATGCATAATTGATTGTTTATGGTATAAATGATCCGAGGGGGTCATGAGGATCTATGCTGAGGGCGCTGGATCGAATGTCCACCATGCGTTGGTCCGACGGGATCATCATGGGGATCTATGATGAGGGCGCTGGATCGTTGGACGGGTTTTCCACCATGCGTTGGTCCGACGGGATCATCATGGGGATCTATCTTTGAGAAATTTGGATCATTTGGATTACCTTGTATTGTGTTGATGGAATCGTGAGGATTCGCATCGTTGGATTCCGGTGGCGGAAGTCCGTTTTGCATGCTTTATGATGCATTGATGATTTATTGTTTGACGATACTTGTACTAGCATTGTTTTGCTAACCCCTTCGGGGGTGGACATTGTTTTGATGTTCAGGTAGCCGAGGAGCGGGGAGGCAACCACGATCTGCAGCGGGACGATGGAATGGCTCGGTGATGTGATTGATGTTATTGTTATTGAGATTTGTCTTCTTGGTTTGTTTAGTACTCGAGTAAATGCTGCTTTAATAAGGTCAATTCGATATGGTTGTATAAGTTAACTCATTTGATCGGTTGAATCAAATCGTATTTGAACTTGATTGTTCGATTATATCGCTTTTACACTTCTTTTAAAATCAGCCTTATAAATCCTTATCTAAAGGGTTTACGGCGTGTAATTATTCCGAATATCTCGGGGTGTTGCGAATATGGTATCGAGCTAAGATTTATGGATATCTTGGCAATCGGGTTAGTTGGGTGCATTTACGTTATTGATTATTGGTCGTTCGTAACATCAACTGCCGAGCCGAGATCGTCGTGGACTGTGGTTGTAAGTTTCCTAATCTCGAATACTCTGTTTTATTTAATTCACGTCTTGTAAACATTAATGGATGTACTTTGAGAAAGTTTGTCTGGATATTGAGTATTTATGTTTACGGTATGTTGAGAGGAGGTCGTGGATGCGGGCCTTGATCGTGGACGCGGACGTGGAAATGCGAGGCAAGAAGAGTCGGTATCTACTCCAGAGATAGCCGCTAGTCAAACGGATTCACATTCCGGGGGACAGCAGGGATCGGCAAATAATAATGCAGATCCTAACGTGCCGGGAGTGCTTCAGCAGGTGGTTGCCCAGATAAACCGGTTTGCTCAAGTTGTGGATCGCATGCAGACGGCGATGGGACAGCAGAATAATGTGGATAATCGGGGAGATAAATGGCTTACCGAGGTGGTCAAATTGCATCCTCCGAAATTTGACAGTTCCGCTGAAACACTTTCGTGGGATCATTGGCTAAAGGAACTAGAAAAGATTTTTGCAGGGATTAACTGTCCCAACGACAGGAAGGTTCCGGTCGCCCAGTATCTTCTGACCGGGGAGGCTTTCGACTGGTGGGAGGCCATTCGACCGGAGGAGCACATTGTTGACTGGACGGAATTCAAAGTGATGATGGAGGCACAGTATTGTCCTCGTCCAGTTAGAGAAGCCCGAGTTCGGGAGTTTTTCTCACCACAAAATTCGGAAGTATCTGTGACGGACGTGATTAAGACTTTTAATCACCAATTGACTTATGTGCGCCACTTGGTCAGGACCGAGGCGGAGAAGATTTTTCATTTCGACATGCGAATGAAGCCGGAAATTCAGCAGTATATGTCCGGATTTGAATGTACCACCTTGCGACAGTACCAGGACAAGGCGTTGGCCTATGACATGAAGGAGGCAGCAGTAGAGAAATCGGCGGAAGCAAAGAAACAGAAGGTGTCTGGCAACTTCACGGAGGATAAGGGTAGCGGGCCTCGCAGGGGTCAGTCCTCTTTTCATTCATCCAGGAGACCTCCGCATCCTTCTCGAGGTGGAAAGAAGTTCCGGGCAGCACCAACTATTTCAGACGCAGGGAAGAAGTGTTATAACTGTGGCAAAGCGGGACATGTTCGACGTGATTGTTTCGCGCTGCGTAACTTTGTTTGAGTGTGGACAGAAGGACATCGCGCGACATTTTGTGGGAATGCGACCCGATCTTTTGGTACTGCACTCCAGCTCCGATTCGAAGGAGACGAGTGTGAACCAGACGAAGCAAAGTGGATTTCAGCAGCAGGAAGAGAGAGACGGCCGATCTTTGGGTCCGTTCCTCCACGCCTTTGTATGAAATGAGGAAATCGATGATCGAACATTTGTTGCATCAGTGCGATTCGGATCCTTTTGCAACCGATTAGTGTCTTGTTCGACTGAGCTACGCATTCTTTTATATCTTTGAACCGTGTTAATCGTTTGAAAATCTCGTGCTTGTATAATTGTGAACCTTATGTTGTGGGATTACCGAGCGGAGAGAAAATTGTGGGAACACTAGAAGCTAGGGATTTCCCAGTATCTATAGAAGGAAGAGATTGGCCATCGAATCTTATTGTAGTTGACATCTACGGTGACGATTTAATTCTCAGAGATGATTGGCTCAACCGTTATGGAGTTGTGCTGAATTACCGAGAGAGAGTCATTTCCATCATTGCTGATGACGGATCTGAACACTTATTCCGAGGATGGAGACCGGGAAGCTCGGGAAAATTGATCAAGGCAATGAAAGCCATGAAATTACTGAAGCAGGGATGTCACGGACTTTGGTGCTATGCCATGAGGAAAGAGGAAGGAGTAGAGCTCTCGTCTATTTCAGTTGTGAATGAGTTCTCAGATGTATTTCCTGACGAACTACCTGGGTTACCTCCGCAGAGGGGAGTGGAATTCACTATCGAACTAGAGCCTGGAGCAGCTCCTATTTCCAGAGCACCATACCGCATGGCGCCAACCGAGATGTATGAACTCAAGAAGCAACTGGAGGAATTGTTACAGAAGGGCTATATCCAACCTAGTGTTTCTCCTTGGGGAGCGCCCGTTCTCTTTGTCCGGAAGAAAGACGGATCCCTCCGACTGTGTATTGATTACAGGGAGCTCAACAAGATGACAATCAAGAACAAGTATCCTATACCTCGGATCGATGACTTGTTTGATCAACTGCAAGGGGCAAGGGTGTTCTCGAAGATTGACTTGCGATCAGGATACCACCAGTTGAGAATTAAGGAATCGGATATACCGAAATGCCTTTGGATCGATGCAGACATTATGAATTTGTAGTAATGCCATTTGGACTTACCAATGCTCCTGCGGTATTCATGCAATTGATGAATCGGGTATTTTTGGAATACTTGGATAAATTTGTGGTCGTCTTCAATGACGACATCCTGATATATTCGAAGGACGCGGAGGAGCATGCCGAGCATTTGCGTGTGGTTTTAAGCACCTTGAGGAAGGAACAGCTGTATGCAAAATTTTCAAAATGCGAGTTTTGGCTTAAGGAAGTAACCTTCCTTGGGCATGTGATATCGGCCGACGGAGTTCAGGTGGACCCGAAGAAAGTCGAAGCAATCTTGGATTGGGAAGCTCCTAAAAACGTGAAAGAAGTCCGAAGCTTCTTAGGACTTGCTGGATATTATCGCCGCTTTGTAGAGGGATTTTCCAAAATTGCTCGACCGCTCACCCAGCTGTTACAGAAGACTCAAAAGTTCATGTGGAATGAGAAGTGCTAGGCTGGTTTTGACGAACTTAAGAGGAGGTGGACAAGACACCTATATTAGCGCCGAGAGGAAGATGGATTCATGGTATACAGCGACGCTTCAAATCAGGGTTTGGGTTGTGTGTTGATGCAGAAGGATAAAGTGATTGCTTATGCCTCTCGGCAATTGAAACCGTACGAGATTAATTACCCTACTCATGATCTGGAGCTAGCAGCTGTGGTCTTTGCCTTGAAATTTTGGCGACACTATTTGTACGGCACTCATTGTCAGATCTTTACAGATCATAAGAGCCTCAAGTACATCTTCAGTCAGAAAGAATTAAACATGAGGCAGAGAAGGTGGCTGGAATTGATCAAGGATTACGACTTGGAGATTCTCTATCATCCGGGGAAAGCAAACGTAGTAGCTGATGCTTTGAGCCGTAAACCTGTTTCTCTTCGAGTGTTGGAAGCACTTACGTCCCAAACCAGTATGCAACGAGAACTGATCTGTGAGGGGATTGAAGTATGGGCACCAGGAATCCAAGGGCAACTTTATGTGATGGAACTGACTTCATCACTAGTCGAGGAGATCAAGTCTAAATAATTGAACGATTCTCTGATCCTTCGATTATGTGACGAAGTAAAAGAAGGAAAAGCCCCAGGATTCGTAATACAAGACGATGGAGTTCTGAGATTTCAGAGTCGACTTTGCGTTCCCGATGATGATGATTTGAGACGGACAATTTTGAAGGAAGCTCATAGCGCGCCCTATTCTATTCACCCAGGCAGTAGTAAGATGTATAAGGATCTAAAGCAAAACTTATGGTGGGGGAATATGAAGAAGGACGTAGCAGAGTACGTTTCGAAGTGTTTGACTTGTCAGCAGGTTAAGATAGAACATCAGCGACCTACCGGAATGTTAAAGCCGCTTTCGATCCCTGAATGGAAGTGGGAGGATATCTCGATGGATTTCATCACTAGTATGCCAAGGACTAGAACGGGAATGAACATGATTTGGGTTGTAGTTGATCGACTAACCAAGTCGGCTCATTTCCTGGGAATTAAAGATACATGGGGACCCGAGAGATTGGCACGAATATTTATTGCGGAGATAGTCATGTTGCACGGGACGCCGAAGACCATTATTTCGGATCGAGATGGTCGTTTCGTGTCACACTTCTGGAAAGCAGTTCATAAGGCTCTGGGGACTGAGCTCAACTTTAGCACAGCTTATCATCCCCAAACGGACGGTCAGTCCGAGAGGACTATTCAAACTGTAGAAGACATGCTTAGAGCTTGTGCTTTGGATTGGTCAACTGATTGGGAAGTTCATTTGCCATTAGTTGAATTCACCTACAATAATAGTTGGCATGCTTCAATTAAGATGGCACCATTTGAAGCTTTGTACGGGAGAAGATGCCGATCACCCCTATGTTGGGATGATTCTTCGGATTTGATCGGGATGGAACCAGAATTGATTATTCAGACTCAAGAGAAGATAGCTTTGATTCGAGAGAGACTGTTGACTGCCCAGAGTCGACAGAAGTCTTATGCATATGTACGTCGTCGCCCTCTAGAGTTCGACGCTGGGAACCATGTACTGTTGAAGGTGTCTCCTACACGAGGGATTTTCCGTTTCGGGAGGAGAGGCAAGCTTAGTCCGAGATATATCGGACCATTCGAGATCCTCGAGAGAGTGGGAGATTTAGCATACAGGTTGGCCTTACCGCCATCGCTGAGTCACGTTCACAATGTGTTTCACGTATCCCAATTGCGAAAGTATGTACCGGACCCCAGTCACGTCATTGATTTCGACGAGATTGAAATAGCTAATGATGGCACCTTCGAAGAAAGACCAATCAAGATACTTGAGAGCCGGATCAAACAATTGAGGAATAAACCAATACACTTGGTTAAAGTACAATGGTCACGACATCGAGTCGAAGAGGCCACTTGGAAAACGGAGGACAGTATGAAGACTAGATATCCGGAGTTGTTTTTATCTTAAGTTTCGGGACGAAACTTCTTTTTAGGGAGGAAGGATGTAATACCCGAGATTTCTGTTATGTAATTGGAACTTGTGATATTGTAATGATTGTACTTGATCTGAGTATTATTTTCCGTATTTCATAATCCGATGTTGTCGAGCGTTTAATTCCGTGGTTGTGATTTAAAGATTGTAAATCTGCGCATGTAGCGCACGCTATCGGCTGTGTTTAGCGTGCGCTAACGTAGATTCATAGCGCACGCTACAGAGGTTCATTAGCGCACGCTATGCATGGTCAATTTGATTGAGACGTGCGGTAGGTGAGATCTGGCTGGGGGACCCCTGTCGGATCGTGTCGGATGTACCTGGACGGCTTTCGGGAAAAGCCGAGTCAACGCCTTAGCGCACGCTACAGGTATATGCATAGCGCACGCTAAGTGCCGAGTACAGTTTAGACTGTGAGCCGTTAGCGCACGCTACTGAGCAGTCTAGCGCGCGCTAATAGCCATTTATTATAAATAGGACAGCATCCTATTCGTGATTTCAGTTCTCTCTACTCTCATTACCCGAATTCCTACACTTAGAACATAACTTCCTTCACCCCAAACACTTCATATCAACATCCTGATTCGTGATTGAAGATCGTATATCATTGGAGATTGGTGTTCAAGCTTTCGGTGTCGGATTGCTTCATTTTCCTCCGTGTTCTTCACTACTTGAGGTAGGTGATTCTTCACCAATGTTAGTAATGTTCTTAAGGGCGTCGATCATGTTTAGATAGCCGCTATTTCGTTTATGATCGGTCATCACATGTTAGAAGGATGTTTTCGACGTTTGACACTTATTCATCGTATGAACCTTTGAACCATCTTAGTAGTATGGACTCTAAGCGTTTTCAAATCGATTTATGATCGATGTCGGAGATTACCTAGTTCGTATGTTTTACGTAAGGAATCATATGTTTTGGGACTTCGAATAATCGGAACTTAGAATATTTCTTGAAGATCGAAGATAAGATTATGATGTTGAGTTGATTATCCGTATATTTGTACCTCATGATCATGGAACTTCCACAAAACCTTATTAGCATGACGTGCTTGAGGATGACTTGTTGTATCGTCATAGAATTCATGAATTCACCACCTTTCGACCCAATTTTTCCGTTAGAAGTGTTCTGCCATGCAACGTTAGCGCACGCTAACATATGTGAGTTAACGTGCGCTATCGGGGTTCAGTTAACGTACAAAACGTACGTAGCGTACGTTATGTATCGGCCGGTTCAAACTGTCAGTTCGTAACTAGCGCACGCTAGTCTTACACGATAGCGTATGCTAACAGGCCTGCTTAGCGCACGTTACGTAGAGTACGTAGCGCACGCTAAGCGATCGAGCATTGTTTATTTTGAGCTTTTCGGCCGTAGACCGAATTGTTAGGCCATCGTTCGACTTGAGATGATTTGTATATCGTTCCTTTTGTTAAGGTCCGAGCTTGTTACGTTGATCGAAGGAGGCGGCCTTCGAGTGGGTCGAGATCATTGAAGTGTTTCGTCCTTGCCATTTTCGAGGCAAGTATCATATGTCGAGTTCGATTTATCATGCTTGTGGTTTTGTTCATATTGTTGAATATGAGATGTATTTCTGATAATTCTCGTGATATTCGTTGTTGTTTGTTCGTATTGATGAACATATTAAAATGCATATGAGTATGCATAATTGATTGTTTATGGTATAAATGATCCGAGGGGTCATGAGGATCTATCTTTGAGGGCGCTGGATCGAATGTCCACCATGCGTTGGTCGACGGGATCATCATGGGGATCTATCTTTGAGGCGCTGGATCGTTGGGACGGGTTTTCCACCATGCGTTGGTCAACGGGATCATCATGGGGATCTATCTTTGAGGGCGTTGGATCATTTGGATTACCTTGTATTGTGTTGATGGAATCGTGAGGATTCGCATCGTTGGATTCCGGTGGCGGAAGTCCGTTTTGCATGCTTTATGATGCATTGATGATTTATTGTTTGACGATACTTGTACTAGCATTGTTTTGCTAACCCCTTCGGGGGTGGACATTGTTTTGATGTTCAGGTAGCCGAGGAGCGGGGAGGCAACCACAGTACCGACAGGACGATGGAATGGCTCAGTGATGTGATTGATGTTATTGTTATTGAGATTTGTCTTCTTGGTTTGTTTAGTACTCGAGTACGTCTGTTTTAATAAGGTCAATTCGATATGGTTGTATAAGTTAACTCATTTGATCGGTTGAATCAAATCTGTATTTGAACTTCAGTTGTTCGATTATATCGTTTTTACACTTCTTTTAAAATCAGCCTTGTAAATCCTTATCTAAAGGGTTTACGGCGCTGTAATTATTCCGAATATCTCGGAGTGTTACAACTAGCGTGCGCTACTCTTACTAAACAGTGTGCGCTACCTACCACAGTGTGCGCTAACTGACTTTGATAGCGTGCGCTATCGTGGTCCAAAGGCTACTGCCTTACTTCGCACAATGGTTTACGTACGCAAAACTCATGCTGTAGCGTACGTAATTGACTTGCTACAGTAATATACTCATTAGCGTGCGCAATTCTCCAACAATAGCGTGCGCTAATCCCCGTTGACTCGATAATCTGCACCTACTCCGAAGATGCCTGGGTCCACACGCCGAAAGCAAACGACAAAGCCGGGATTCCCTTTGACTGATCTGGTACTAGCGTGCGTTAAGCCCCATGCTTAGCGTGCGCTAATCCTCCATAGCAAACATCCATTGACCTTATCGGGATATGCGCCGAAAGTAGTCGGGTCCACACGTAGATTCCCTGTGGCCTGTCTTGCACTAGCGTGCGTTAACCTTATGCATTAGCGTGCGTTAAATGCCGATGACTCAGGTTGGGACCTACCTGTCGGTCACAACCTGATCCTGTCCAATATGATCTTATGTATATTAACGGTTCTTCTTAGTGTACGTAAGCTCTGCACATTAGCGTGCGCTAAGTCCTCATACTAGCGTACGTTAATCAGGCTATACTTAGCCAATTCCAATTGTTCCTGTCCGTCGTCACGACATACTAGATACGTATACATGACATACTGAATACATATATTCATTCCAATAATATTCTCATACGATACATAATATCCTCAAATGCAATTGTCAACCAACTACGACAATTATACTAATACAACTGTCTTAGTCCTTCAATTATTTTATCCATACTGTACAGATTCCGCACTATACAATATAAATCGGATAAAATAACATTAAACAACCATAGTAGAAATTCAGGATATTACAATATCTATCTTTAAAATTCTTCCCAAGTTCAAGTGGATCTTTCACTGTAAGATATTCAGTTTTAAGACCTTTGTGGAGATGGTGGCGAAGAAAAATCATTGCCTTTGCGCGGTTTGATTCAGATTCTTTATTTTTCTCTTTGATTGTGTCTCCAAGACCTTGTGCGACTAAACGAATTTCGATATCCAATATCCATGACAAATAGTTCTTTCCAGTAATATCAAGAGCTTCAAATTCAAGTTTGGTGAGATTTGACATGATACGATATCTACAAAATTTTTAAGATGTTAAAAGTAATATACAATCAATCATAATAAATTATAATATTTCATATCTAATGTTGTCGAATAAGCCAAATTTTATTAGGGTTTATTAAAAATATATTCGCATGTTGACAAAGAAAGAAGTAGATTTTAAAATATAAGAATTATCTAATTAAAATACTTGTTCTTGAAAAGAAAAAATCATGAATATTATTCCATTTACGCAAGTATATAATATACAGAGACTAATCAAGTGTTATCACTTAGCGGACTAAATTTGGATCGGGCCAACGAAATCATGCAAACAACAATTACCTACTAACTTATATGTTCACAGTTGATAAATGATTTTAATAAGTCTAAGTGTGAACGAAAACATAAGGATAATTGGATAAATGGTCATGTAGATTAAATTAAATAACTTGTTTCATAGTCTCACATGTGCATGACAAATAACTAGTAGATTAAAACAGTAGGCATGAATCAAGTACTACATATCCATCAAAATAATGTGAAAATATACCTAAAAGATGGAGGAGATCTTCGAACTTAAAAGTCAATATGCGACTTTGTGAATTATATCGTAATCTCGAAGTTTAAATGGACGAGCGACTTCGTGCTGATAACGTATTGTAAATAATCTTAAGAAGACTATAGAAGAATAGAAGGAAAGAGAAGTAGAGAAAACTTTGTATTGTATTCACTTATATTTCTACAAGTTAGGATCAATACTTTATGTAAACTTACAAGATACATGATATTAAATAGTCAAAAGGCATACAGGAATCTACTAAAAGTCATACATGAATTCATATACATGTACATATTTATAACAATAAATATATTTTCTCCTTAAAAAAGTATAGTATTCATTCACCCCTCATTTTTCGCACATAAGTTGGTATAAATGTATTTTCTCCTTAAAAATTTAGTATTCTGTCCTTAATCTCATTTACTTTCTGGTTCGATTTTTGCACATTCTTCCCTAAGCTTTGCTTCAAAAAATAAAAGGGTTCTTTACATATCTATACAATATTAATAAATTAATTACATAAATCTAACATAAAGAAAATAATTATAAAATTGACGCATTAGATACTTCTATGTGATAGTTTGTTTACTGAAATATTGCATTTAGATTAGGGGTGGGCACAAAAAATCAAAATCCCGATCCCGTCCCGGTCCCGTCCCAAAATTACTCGGGATGGGACGGGATCCAAAATTAAAAACACTAGGCCCGTCCCATCCCGTCCCATTAGAGTAACTGTGGGACGGGACACGGGACAAAAAATTTGAGGCCCGTAAGGTCCGTCCCGTCCCGCTAAGTTCTTAACCCTTTTTAAAACCATATATTTTTATTATTTGTAACCCTTTTTTAATTAATTTTTAATAATAAACTATTTTTATTTTTTACTATCTATATTTTATAATTATACACAAACCTAATCGTTTTTCAAAAAAATGGATATGTTGTATTCAATGTTAATAATTGTTATTTTAAAAGTTTAATTTAGGCTATTAAATTAGTTTGTTGGATATTTTTCCCGAATTTAGATGTATAAAATTATAGATTTTCTTACTTTTTTCTAATTTATATTTTGAACTTTTTTATGCGGGACTAAACCCGTCCCGTCCCATTCCGTCCCGTTCCAACCGGGATAAGGACCGCACGGGATGAAATTTTGAAATCACAATCCCGTCCCGTCCCGTCCCGCTTGTTATAACACGGGACGGGACGTGGGATGACCCCAGGCCCGTCCCATCCCGTCCCATGCCCACCCCTAATTTAGATACCAGTCATTTGAATATCCAATGTTCAGCATCTAATGAAGTGAAAATGAAGTTAGATACTTACCATTAGTAGTTTGGTTACCTGAATATTATATTTGGATACTAACGCAAGTCGTTATTTTTGTAATTATTTTAATTTTGTGAGATTTTTGTAATTTTTTGATAAAATGTATTATAATGTGTAATTTACCCAAAATAAAATAAAAATAACGGACCAGCCCAAACTGCCACGGCCCACGAGTGACCAATGCAAAACAATGTACCTTAATCCCATTTTGCTTTCCGGGTCGATTTTTGCACATCCTTCCGAAGCTTTGCTTAGAAAACTAAAATAAAAATAACGGAGTAGCCCAAACTGCCACAGCCCACGAGTGACCAATGCAAAACAATGCAAAAAGGCCACCCACAAATCGAAAAGCCCACAGCCCACGAGTGACCATTGCAAAACAATGCAAAAAGGCCACCCACAAATCGAAAAGCCCATACGCGAATTTATTGTCTGACAGATGGGACCCCGTCCACTCTATTTCTGTTCCGGGTGTCTCGCAATAGTTTAATTATCCATCATTTCTTTTCCCTCAACTCGTCTCTCTCTCTCTCTCTCTCTCTCTCTCTCTCTTTCAGCTTTCTTATTACGCGATCTTTCTGTTTGCTTGCTGTCGTCTCGCCGCCCTCGACGCCGGTGGATCCTTTTTCGTTCCCAGCTTCTCTCGGCAGGTATCGTTGTGCCCAAATAAATCGGTAACTATCTGTTCCGATGCTCTTCGTCTTTTCTCATTGGAGTTTCAGTTTTTGAATTCTCGATTCTGCGCACAATGTCAAATAAAAAGTAAATTCACTATTCAAGTGTTGCTATCAATTGGCGCAAGTGTCGCCGATGTTTATACCTAGGTTTTTGTTGCCATTTTATATGATTGTCCCTGTTGGAATGGCGTGTTGAATCCAATCATCTGCAAATTTGTCTATCTACCCTTGAGGTTTTGATTAATTTATGAAGTTTGTCATGTCATTGGTTGCCTGCAGATTTAGATCGTCAACAACTCTTTACTGGCTTTGATTTGCTGAAGAATAATGTTCGGAAGCAACCGTAAGTGCTGTCTGGCCTAAAATTTACGAGTTATCCGTCATTTAATTACACTACTGTATTGCCATTGTGGTGCCTCTTGCTCTTTTTTTTTCTGTCAATTACCCTACTAATTATGTCACCTATTCCCTCCCGTCCTTTGACTTGATTTATCCAAGTACAAAATAAACTTTCAGCTGTTGGTTCAACAAAATATCCTTAGTGATCTCGAGTATATATGCTTATGTTCTAGTAAGAGTTCAACTTGTGTGATCTGATGGTTATGACATGTTGCAGTTAAACTATTCCTTTTAAAAAAATTAATCCGAAGGTAAAGGTGTTTAGTTGGAACAGAGATTTTCAGAGGAAAGTAGATCAAGATAATTGACCTTGAGACAATTACAATTGCCAATTCACAATGGTTGGCAAGTCTTGATGCAAGATAAGTCATACTCCCTATTTCCCAGAAATGGTTGGCAAGTTTGACTTTACGTAAAATTTAATGAGCTTTGACTTCTTTTGATACTTGACAAAATAGTTGACAGGTTTTAATAAACACATTTCACCATTTTGGAAAATTAAAAAAACCTGCCAACTCTTCGGGAAGGAGAGTATAATTTAGGAAATAAACAAAAAAGGTCAAAATCCCTAGAATAGAAATAACACACCTTTTTCCATAAAACCATGGGAAACACCTTTTTCCATTTAATACCATGGGAAACACATCTTTCCATTTGGAACCAAGAAAAAATGTGGAGAAAATGGGAAGAAATATATCAAGGAAATATGCAATTAACATAGTGTTAATAATTGTTGGATGTCACCTTTTTAGGAGAGATTGGTATCGAACACATCCAATTGGATCTGTTAGATCATATAATTAAAGAGACTGGGACAGTGTATAAGTGCTCCTAATTGTAGCGAGTCATGTTCCATGATGTACGTCTACGTGATGATTTTATAATATCATTCGCGTAATGTGACATGACTATAGCAATTGTACATTGAAAACAACTAGTTACTCTGTTCTAATTATGCGTAGTAGTTAGGCAGCTTAAATGTAAGTAATCCTCCCAACAGTTTCAGCACTCTTATGAAAGTTGTCCTCGTGTTAGTATAAAAAACAAACAAGATATCTGAACTCGTCAATTGTTCAGAAAAATTTGATGAAGCTATTGGGCTATTTTCACAATCAAAACCTTTTTTGGGGCAACTAAAACTATATGTTGTGCCGATAGAAAAAATACTTCTGAAAATAGCATAATGTGGAAACTGAGCCCAACCCCCAAATTAAAGCCTAAGGAACTAAAACTCGACACTCGCTCGGTGAGGTGAGGAATGGAGACTTCTTAAGTCGGGGATTACGCGGAAAGAAATTGATATGGTATATTTTAATGTAAATAATATTCTAAATAATATAATATGATAATACCAGTGTTTTAAATTGCGCTTTTTACATATGTAGCATTTTGTTCCTTCGTAACATAGTAGCGTATAGCGTAAGCTATTCGAGCATGTCAATTATTAATTTTTAAAAAATAAAAATATACATAGATTAATGAGTAAATAATTAACCATAAAACCGTAAACAATAAAAATATACTTATACTAGTAAATTACCGTGCAATATCAAGAGAGGCCCAACTCTTTGAGTGTAGAGACGCACATAAAATCTCCCCTCTGTCTCAGACCTTCTACTCGTACTCCAACCTTCTCCTAGTTTTTTATTCTTAATTTTTTGTAAGCGGATGTTTTCTTTGTTTCAGCCGATCAAACTGACGATTGACTATATTCGTTATTATTAAGACTATTTATCTAGAAAAATCAATGTTCTAAGACCTTAATATTTTGCACAAATAGCGTAAGTTTTAAATAGCGTAATAGCTTACGCTGTTGCGGAAACTTATCACGACGTCAAGTGGAGTCAAGTTGCTCATGCACCATGATGAAATTCGAGAAGTCGTATAAAGTCAAGAAGTTCATATATATATTTGATTTAATAGATAATATAACTAAATACACAACAATTTCAGAGTTTTCATCAAAAACTAATAGAATATAAAGTTTAAACTCAATAAATATTCATAATAGATCATAGTCACTACATAAGAACATCCAAATATAATTGAAGTTCACACACACACACACACACATATAGGGGATACGCCGAGGATACGCGGGGATATGCAGAATATGGATTTATGGACTTCTTTATTGAATAACTAAACTAAGTCTTATCCCACTACGGTGTGGTCTGCTATATGGATATGACGTCTCCAATCAGCTCAACCATGGGTCTATCTCCTCTGTTAACATCCCTTCTAATAGTTTTCCTCTAACTCTTCTTCGATTGCCCTCTCTTTTTTTGACCCCATTTGATGTCTATAGTTTCATATCTCATCGCTGGAGCCTCTAGCGGTCTTTTCTGCACATAGTCATACCATCTTAGTTGATTTTTCTTCATTTTTTCCTCAACAAGGGTCACTCATAACTTACTCAAGATCACCCCATTTCTAATTTTGTCTTTGCGGGTGACTCCACACCCCCACCTTAACATTCTCATTTTTGCCACCACTATCTTCTGTACATGTTGGTACTTCCTGCCCAACACTTCGATCCATAAAACATCGCTGGTTTAATTGCCATCTCTTAGGAATATTTATATCACATAAAACTTCCAATGCATTTCTCCGTTTGTTCCACCTTGCTTGGATCCTATGACGAACATCTGCATCCAATTCCCCGATTCTGAAAATTGAGCCTAAATACTTTAACTTGTCATTTTCAATAGTCCCCTGTGCTCTATTACTTACTTGTGTAGGACCTGTATCTCTGTTCTTGTTGAAACTAGATTGCATATACTTCGTCTTAGTACATCTTATTTTAAATAATTTATTTTCCAATGCTTCTCTCCGTATCTCCAACTTTGAATTAATATCTGCCTTTGTCTCGTCCACCATGGTTGTTACGTTGGTAAGTCGAGTCGAGTCGATCGGGTTGTCCAACAAGTCGAGTCGTGTCTAGTCGAGACTAGTCGACACTAGTCGACAATATATAAAATTATATATGTATATATATATATATATATATGTGTGTGTGTGTGTGTGTGTGTTCTAAGTTCTAATAAATTTATTTCTCTTATATTATAGGAGATCATAAAAGACAACCAGAATATTGAAAGAAAACTAGAGAAAGAAGATCCAAAGAAGAGAAGACATAAAGAAGGGAAGATATAATGACACAATTTAATTTAATTTATAAATGTGTTGACTTTTGTACAAACAATTTACAATTCTATTGAAGAGAAGAGAAGTGAGCTGCAACTACATTGCACATTGCAGTTGCTACACACTGCAGACTGCAATTTCTAGTTGCCACACTGCACAAATTGTAACAGCAACACAGTTACACAACTACACAGTAACACAACAGAACTGCACAAATCTGGAAAAAAAACGAAATATTGTAGAAAAAAATCTGGGCAGGCAGAATAACAAAAAATCTGGGCAGAAAAAAAAATCAAATTCAACAATCCATCCAAGTTCAAGAAGTGGAATACAAAATTAAAAGTTCAAGTACTAGAATTAATAGAAATCATTCAAGCAAAATAAAAAACACAAACAATGCATTCGATTAATCAAACATAATCATCAAGCTCAAAGTCTTCATTTGTCTCGGGATTGGTAGTTTCTTCATGAGTAGAAGTGCTTGGCCTTTGTCCATAATCATCATCAACATTCTCATCATCATTTAAAATGATAGGAGTACGATCTTCCTCCATCTCAATAACCTCCTCATCTATAAGTGAAGTAGAACCACGCCCACGTCTACTGTAAGTAGCTAAATCATCACCACCTCTTCGAGGATTACGACGTCCTTCCATACCTTCCGTTGCATTCAATGCTCTATCTACACCAAGCCATAACTCCTCATCCCCGGGATCAACTTCTCCATTTACCCACTCATTATCCCATTGAAAATCATCTAGAAGTAAAGGATCAAAATTTCTACCATCCTCATGTCTCTTTTGGAATCTTGTTGCAATTTTTCGGTTGTACTGTACATACACCAAATCATTCAAACGTTGATGCTCCAATCTATTCCTTTTCTTGGTGTGAATCTATACAATAGTACAATAGTTATCATAAGACAATAATCGAGTACTAAGTAATTAACTACATAATTTAGAATAAAATAGCTACTTACAAACTCAAAGGTACTCCAATTACGTTCGCAACCGGATGAGGAACAACAAAGGCCAACAATTCTTTTTGCAAACATTGTTAGCTCAATGGTATTGCCACCAAAAGCACTCCACCAATCAACTATAATCAAATAAATACATAAATTGATAAATGCACCATCAATTAGTAATATTAGTTTATAAGCTAAATAGCTAATAAACACTAACTTAATGTACTTACGTGGATTCTTAGTCTTTCTTTACCGAATCGATAATTATTTGCCAAAAGAGTTTCTTGCATTATCATATTGATCGGCTTGGTCACTAATCTTTTCCACCACCATCCTCTCAAGAACATCATTAAACTTCATCCTCAATTGTGAAGCATATGCAAGATTATTTTCTTTGATTTCGAAGTATCTTCCCGGATTAAGAAACAAAGCCGCTCCATACAATTCCACTTCCATTTGAGTCTCCCATCGTCTCTCAATGATGCCTAAGACTTTTTTTAGAAGTCTTGGTTTTTTATCAAGTGCATCTTTGATCCTACTCTTGGCATAATCCATTGATGCACAAATCTCCGCCATAGCCGTTTTTTCATCCCCATCAATAATCCTCAATACAACCAAGAGTGATTGTGATGCTCTAATACAATCCTCAACATTATTCCAAAACCTAGCATTAATAAAACAAGTGAGAAAGTGAGAATATTTATTTGAAAGTTCCTTTCAAAGAAGAAAAACACTAAATATTTGTTTTACCTTGTTGAAAGAGAAGCATCATGCACTTTTCCTCCCGCAACAGTTTTAGCCAACTTAGAATTGAACCACTCTACACCACCAAACAATGCTCTCAAGGCTATCCTGTTTTGTGTAAACTTTGTAGTGTAAGAAATGCCGTAGCAAATCTTGTAACTGCTGTTCTCACAAGGTCTTTCCCTAATGTCTTCTCCCTCATGGAACTTAAGAGTCGACCATGCCTATACACAAAGGTTGTTATATTTCTACCATGTGTGATAGTAGCATCAAACTCCTTCAGCTTGGCAATATCCTCTAGCATTAGGTCTAAGCAATGTGCGGCACAAGGAGTCCAATAAAGTGTAGGAATCCGACGACACAATATTCCTCCCGCAGCCTTAAAATTATCACCATTGTCTGTCACAACCTATAATTAATAGTTTAATACAAGTGAGAATATTTCCTAAATAAAATACTTAGAGAAGATGTAACTATGTAAGAAATAGAACTAATTATGTAGTTACCTGAACAACAAAGTCTCTCCCAATCTCATCAATCTGTTGCTCAAAAAGATTGCTAACATCACCGCATCTTGTACCTCACTTGAAACATCAAGTGACTTCAGAAAAAAGGTCCCCTCAGGACTGTTAACAAGAAAATTGATCAAGTGTCTACCCCTCTTATTTGTCCATCCATCAGACATAAGTGTACAACCATACTGCTTCCAAGCTTTTTCATGTCTCTGTCTCAACTTGTCCGTCTCTTTCTTCGCTTTCTCAAGTAATGGCACCCGCTTTTTCAAGAGTAGTTTGAGATGGACCCTTACTATGTCTTTCTTCAACCACTTCTTTGGGGGTCTTTCGGAGCATAGAAGCATCGTCAACATCATCATCTAGTGGCACAGGCTTCCTTACATGTTTCTCAATATATTCTATCATTTCTTTTTGAATTTCCGATGTAGTTTTTAAACACACTGCTACATCCGGATATCCACCCACAAGATGTTGTTTCAACCTTCCCGAACACATATTCTTCTTGCAAAGAGTGCATTGAACCACATTTTTATTAGACACAGCCGGCCAAAATCCGTATTTCCAACCCGGATCCGTTGATTTAGCCTTTCGTTTAGGATCTTTAGATGGATCATAAGCGGGATTATCCTCGTTCGTTGAAGCATCTGCCATCTGCAAATCATATAATAATACTCAGCCACTTGTGCAGTAAAGAAACAACAAAGGATTAAAGAAGTTACTAATCAGCCGCCCAGCCACTGCCTATTTCTTTAACTTCCTTACAGATTAAAGAAGTTACTAATTAACATTAAGTAATTATTAATTGGCAGTAGCACTGTAGCAACAGCAGTAGCAAAGCGGTTGCAGAGCACCACCAGATAGCATGTATATACATATATGTATGTGTATATATATGTATACTATATATATATATCATATATGTATACAATATATATAATATATATACACTATATATATGTATACTATATATATATATATATAGGAAATAGATCATATGAAAACTAATTACCTTGTGAAATCTAGAACTTTTGTAGGCCATTGATATTAGTGATCTAACGGCTATAGATGAGTAGAATTATATGCATTTATGTATTTTTTTATTGCATTATTTGTTGCATATACTAGTGACTAGCTTGATGCAACAAATAATAACAAATATGCAATGAAATTACTTAATAATGCAATTGGTTTCTAGATTTCATCATTAAGGGTGTTTCCACCATAGTCAATCCCCATATATATATATATATATATATATATATATGATTATTTGTGTGTGACTGTGTATAAATAAGAGGAGTGACTGTGTGAAGAAGAGGAGAGTTACCAGGAGGAAGATCGAAGCAGAAAGAGTGGCGGGACCGCGGGAGATTGGAGATCGGGAGGCGGGAGAGTCGCTTCGCTGCTGCTCAATTAGGTCAATGACTCAACTACTTTTATGCCCAATTGCTCAGATCTGCTTTGTTTTTTAATATTTATGCTCAACTGGGTTGGGTCTTGAACCAGTCGGGAGTCGGTCACGACTAGTCGACCGACTAGTCGACCCAGTCAGACCCAGTCGCTCGAAATCCTTACATAGAGCTAGTCGAGCCCCCATTTTGTTCCTTCCTTATCGACTGGTCGACCGAAGTGATAACCATGTCGTCCCCTAAAACAATGTCATCTGCAAATAACGTACACCATGCCCATCATCCTGAACATGTCTGGTGAGTTCTTCCATAACTAGAGCAAATAAGTAAAGACTCAAAGCAAAGCCTTGTTGTAGTCCAATAGTAATGGGGAATTCTTTACTCTCTCCTCCATTCGTCATAACCGACTTCATTACTCCCTCATACATATCTTTGATTGATTCAATATACGCAACACAAACTTCTTTTTTCTCTAGAACCTTTCAAAGAATACCTCGAGGGACTAGGTCATACGCTAGGAAGCAAGGATACGGGTGCGGGGGTACGGGTGCGTAGTACGGGGATACGGGGATTCAACAAATTTTAAAATATGGGGATACGGGTGCGGGGGGATACGGCAATATATAAAAAAAATTAAAAAATTATATTATTTATGACAAAATCATGTATTATGTAATAGAGGGATCAAAATGCCTGATTTATGACTAACAAGTAAGACCTAATGGTTAGTCTAATTTAGTAATGAATGACACAAGTTACTGAATAATAAATGTCTTCATTCAAATTTAATCAGAAAAGTCGAAGAAAGAGAGCTACCACCGCCGTTACTAGTGTTAGGGCTTTTGTTAATTTGGAAATACAGTTGCTATTTACAAATATTGGGCTTCCGGGAATTATTGGGCTTGGGATTCTGTTTATTTTTGAGAATTATAAACTATTTTTTACTTTTTTTTTTTTATAAAAGTTCAACTTAATTACAAAAACTGCCATCGCCGCACCCCCATTCCCGCACCCCCCGCACCCCCTCACTCAGATACGGGGACACGCCACGTGGCGTACCCCGTACGCACCCCCAGATCACACTTCTTCACCAGAATGGAGTATCCCTTGCTTCCTAGGTCATACGCCTTTTCTAGATATGAACATCATATGAAGGTCCTTTTGCTTGTCCCTATAATGTTCCACCAGTCTACTTAGTAGAAAAATGGCTTCCAATTGTAGATCTACCTGACATGAAATCGAATTGGTTCTCAGAGACGTTGGTAGTCTGGCGCATCCTTCTTTCCAGAACTCTTTCTCATAACTTCCGTGTATGACTGATAAATTTGACTCATAAATTTGATCCCATGATAATATTATGGCAATCTTGGATATCCCCTTTGTTCTAAAGTATAGGGACCAATGTTCTCTTCCTCCAAGCTTCTGTATCATCTTGCTCCTCAATAGGATATTAAAAAGACTGGTTAACCAATCGATACCTTTGATGTTTAAACACTTCCACACTTCTATGAGAATGTTATCCAGTCCAAACCGTTTTACCGTTTTTCATCTTCTTCAAAGTATCCCCAACCTCGGCATACTGATTCTTCTATAAGAATTTCGATTAATGTTTTTTTTTGGGAATGTTCAGTTCCTCGCAATATATCCCCATCAGTCCTTCATTAAATAAACCTGCAGAAATACCTCCCCCAACGAGATTTCATACCATCCCCTCCCGTCAAAAGGCTACCTTCTTTGTCCTTCATGCAACGAACTTGGGTCAAATCTTTTCTGCGTCTATCTCGAGCCTTTGGCAGTATGAAAACCTCCTTTTCCCCCTCTTTTGTTTCTAGTCGATTGTACAAGTCTTTATAGGTCTTCGTCTTTGCTATGCTAACTGCCTTCTTTGCCTCTCTCTTGGCTGCTTTATACCTTTCCAACGCCTTCTTTGCCTCTCTCTTGGTTGCTTTATACCTTTCCAACCCTTCATTAGTTTGCTCCTATTGCCATGATTTGAAACGCTCCTTCTTATGCTTCAGTTTTTCTTGCACTTCGTCACTCCACCACCGCGATTCCTTTTGTATAGGGGCACCTCCTTCAGACTCCCCCGATACTCCTTTCCCGATCCTAATAAGGCAATGTGCAACCCTATCCCACATATCATTTGCATTTCTACTTGCCACACATTTTTCCTTAGCCACCTTATCTCTGAAGACACCAAGTGTCTCATTTTTAAGGTTTCACCATTTAAGGCGTTGCCATCTAGCCACCCTCTTCTTCCCCCTCCACTTTTGAGGGCGCACATCCAAAACTACAACCTATGTTGTGTTGTCAAACTCTCTCCCGGTATCACCTTGTAATTTGTGCAACTTTGACGCTCAATTTTTCTGACAAGGAAAAAATCAGTTTAATTTTATGCTCTCTATTCTTATAAGTAACCATTTGCTCCTCCCTCTTCTTGAAAAACAGGAGTAGAAATTTATTAATCATCAATATTATTTTTAATTCAAGTATATTTTTGGTTTTAATTACAATATATGTATATATCATCATCATCATTCTGCACCTTAATCTCAACTTCATCAACTGGACCTTAATTCCATCTATGATGGGCTTGGTGGCATGAAGAATATAGTGACAAATAATTGTCTAAAATTAGTTAACACTACAACTCATGCAGAAAACAAAGTGGCCAAGTTTTACGCCGGATGTTCTTCCTGTCGTAACATTCATACGAAGGAGAAATGAGATGAAATTCCAAAACCACCAACATCATAGGTTTTTCCAGTTACATGAAAAATAACATGAGACGGCGATAAATCGAGATAATTGCTATAGTCATGTCATTTTATGTGATTGATGTTGCAAAATCAACATGTACATCACGGAAAATGACTCAATATATGTATATATACATGAACATATTTTTTGACATCGTGTCTCATTTGTTTCGAAAAATGTCGTTTCCTGTACCCATAGCCATACCCGTACCCGTGTGCGTACCTGTGTTGGTGCTTCATAGCTTCAACCATGTTACTTGTACTGTCATTGTGATTGTGGTAATATTTATGCTTTTAAAGCCTTGTAGATTCACTCTTATCAGTCTATATCTTGGAATGTTACCTTTTGGACCTTCACAACCTGGCCAGATTCTTATACCACAGTGGATGAATGATTTAGTTAGGAACTGAGGGAGCTTATCTCGAATATGAACTAGTGGACTAGTGCAAATCATGTGATTTAGATGCATGATTTAGTTAGGAATTGGGATACTTGTAGTGTGACCGTTGAATATAATTCCTTCCAAGTTATGCGACGGATTCCAAAGGCAATGTTGCTGATCAGGTACAAATCTTAAACTCTCACCTCTATTTCTTACTCTTTGTTGCTTGTTAATAGACTTCAGTTCACTTTTGGTGGTAGGAACTTGAGGTCTATGGTTTATATATGTGCTCGTGGCCGCTGCTAGGTCAATGCGTACCCATGCTAGGAGAACCTTGGTCAACGCTTAGCTATTGGAGCACCTATCCAATGTTCCAGTCCTTTAATTTCTAGGATCTGACCGGTTCAATTGAAAGCGTTTGATACCAACCTCTTATGGAAATAGGACACTTCACAACTATTCCACTGGGTTAATTCATCATATTTCCCAGATATATTTCTTCACATTTCTCCACATTTCCCTTGGTTCTAAATGAGAAAAGGTGTGTGATATTGCAGGTCTCTAAAATGTGCTTGGATAACTTGACCTAGTTATGTTTGTAACTGAATTCAAGGGGCGAGTGAATATCTATCTAAGTCGAAAACTAATTGTGCTTTCAAGTGTTAACTTGCACACTTATTCTCCATTAAATTTTATAAATTTTATTCTAGGAACATAATTATTTTTGTACATTATATATTCACGATGGTTGCTCAAGTCTTGATGCAGTTAAGTCATTTAATAATAGGAGGACAAGAAAAAAGGTCAATACTCCTAGAATAAACTTTCACGCCAATTGTCAAAGTTAAAATACTTGTAAATACCAACTGGGTTTCCCATATTTCCTTCTCTAACCGATCACAGAAATTAAGAAAGCATGAGTGATGACGAATTTTCACTTGCCCTTTTCTGTGCCATGTTTTAGGATTCCTTTGGTTAGAGCTATTTAGGATAATGATTATTATGCTTATATTGTAAAACTTGAGTCACTTCGAGTCGATTTACAAGATGATATAATTCATTTGACTTCAGCTTTCGAGTCTAGTGTGCAAAAGAAATGGAGCTATAAAAATAGTACCTAGCAATGCAATAGAATCACTTTGCAACTTCCCTAATACTATTAAATTTGAAGAGTGTTAATTTTCTGTCTCATTCATGCTGAGTTGCTGTCTAATATGCAAAGAGCAACTTATGTATTCTTGCTTTTCATCCTTTCTTCTTTGGAGCATATGGTTCAATGGGGCCTCGCTTAGTAATGCCAGTATTTTAAGTAGCATGCTATAGCCCACTACAAACCTTCAGCGCGCCGTAGTGCAACCCTTGTAGCATTTTGCACAAATACTGTGTGCCATTTGCTCATTTGCTCATGTAGCGCGCTATTCGCGCTGTAGCATATGCTATTTGGGCGAAAGCTTGAGCTATGTGTGCAAAAAATTAAGAAGGCCCGAGAACTTAAATTCTTCAGGTCAAATAGTCTTTTAAGAATCCGCTCAAACAAATATAATCAATTTTCACATCGATCGACTGAAACAAAAGAAAACATCCACTTGCAAAAAAAAAATGGAATGAAAACCTAGGAGAAGACTGGCGCACACATAGAAGGTCTGAGACTGAGAGGTGCCATTTTCTGTGCGTCTCTGCACTCAAAGAGCTGCCCCTCTCTTGGTATTGCACGATAATTTATATAAGTATATTTTGTTTCTTTATGGTTTTATGGTTAATTATCTCGTTGATTTATTAATATATATATTTTGTTTTTTAAAAATTAATAATCATGCTCGAATAGCTTACACTATGTGTTACGCTATTCCCGCTATGCTACGATCGAACAAAAACGCTACACATGTAAAAAGCGCTATTTAAAACACCGAGTAATACTAACAGAAAGCCTTTGAAACATCAGCTTGACTGTGACTATTGAGCTAGTACATATGTATGTGACTTAATTGTTTACTGCCATCTAGTTATATTACTGCGCTACAATACCTTTTACTCTATTTGACAAACTGATTGTGCACTCAAATGAGTGATTGTATTTATATGAATGTTTGACTGTGATAGAAGTTGTTTTTCTTTTTCCGCACAGTCCTTGTCTATTTATCTTTTTCCTTGGTTCATTTTACAGCTTTTGGGCAATCATCTAGTAGCCCATTTGGTTCTCAACCCGTGTTTGGGCAGACTAATAATGCTAGCAGCAATCCATTTGCTCCCAAACCCTTCGGTAGTACGAGCCCTTTTGGTGCACAGACTGGAGGGTCCATCTTTGGCGGAACGTCTACTGGTGTTTTTGGAGCTCAGTCTTCTTCTTCTTTAGGTTCCTCTTCTGTTTTTGGCGCTTCATCATCACCTGCTTTTGGAAGTTCAACCCCGACTTTTGGTGCTTCCTCAGGTTCTGCTTTTGGTAACTCATCTTCAGCATTTGGTGGTTAATGCATCTCTGAATGTAATCACATTTGAACAAATTATATGGTTCCACCATTCTTATAATTTTGATATTGTGTATATTTCGAGTTTCTAACCTAATTAAATTTTTTAACTCAATATTAAATGGTTAACCGTAGAAATCGAAGGCTTCAACTGGAAGCCTCCGAAATGTATTTTCTTAAATCATGTAAATATCGTATTAGCTCACAGCGAGCATTAGATTCTGCATCACCTGCTGGACTTTCATACCTTGTTTTTTTGTTGAATATAAACTTGTTCTTTAGACCTCTTCAGCTGGTGCCTTTCCTGTGGTCACCTGCTGTAATCAGGGGGTGGGGTTGGGGTTGGGGTGGGTGGGGGTAATTGATTTTGTAGTAGTGGGAGGAAAACTGCCTTTGTTACATGTTCGTTTATAATAATTGAATTATGGTACATCACGTTTTTTATTTTTCTCGATTTTTTGAAATACGAGAATCTGGTGAATCATATTATGGGCTAGAAGCCCTTTCAGTTATTGGCCCTTGTCAAGTGGTGTTTGGAATTTGCTCTTTGTTTGTCTTCTCATCCATCTATTTTGGTTCCTCAGCCTTACTGTTGTTCTTTATCATATTCTTCAACCATCTTTACTTTCCCTCCTGCTTGGTCTCATAGTTGTTTCTCTAGGTGACTATGATCACACTGTTCTTCATATTCTTATTTTATTAACTGTGTCGAATTAGGGTCCTCCATGTTCGGACAGAAGCCCTCTTTTGGTGGTTTTGGATCTACTACTACTACTCAGACGAGTCCTTTTGGAAGCTCGTTTCCACAATCACAACCGGCATTTGGGAGCAATATGTTTGGTTCATCAACTCCTTTTGTTGCACCAAGTCAACCTGCATTTGGTGCACAGGCTGCACCAGCATTTGGTGGGACTAGTAACCCTGCCTTTGGTTCCACCACAAGCCCTACATTTGGCAGCACAAGTGGAGGCTTTGGTGTGTCAACTTCTCCTTTTGGATCAAGCACCTCAGCTTTTGGTGCTTCTCCGACACCAGCTTTTGGGGCTTCTAGCACACCAGCATTTGGTGCCACAGCCTCCCCATTTGGTGCCACAAGCACTCCTGCATTTGGTGCCACGACCGCTCCTGCATTCGGTGCCACTGCCAATCCTGCTTTTGGTGCTCCAAATACTCCGTTTAACTTTGGTTCCACTCCAGCATTTGGTCAAGCACCGTCTACGTTTGGAAGTAGCCCATTTGGTGGCCCATCAGCCTTTGGAGCTCAAACGTCCTCTTTCGGTAAGCTGTTTTGTCATTAATGTTGTAAGATCCCAGATTAATTTTATATTTTATATGTTTGGACATCATTCTTCGGGAAGAAACTGCGAACGCGGATATTTTATTTTGGTTTGATTTACGAAGAAAATTGTTTTATTTTTTCATGATGGTCAATGATATTGAAAATATATACACTTTGTACTTAAAATCTTTTAGAAAAAAATGTTACGGAACCTAGTTTTCATGCTCTTTCTGAACACAATATCGGTGTCCGGTTTTCTGGCATTCTTCCAAGAATATTGCTCTTTTTGAGTCTTGGCTTTCACATAATTCTTTTACAGGAGCACAGACGGCGACCCCTGGTTTTGGAAACCTGGGTCTTGGCCAGTCCACTTTCGGAGGGCAACGAGGGGGAAGTAGGGTATCACCCTACTCATCAACACCTGAGGCAGATGGTGCCACTGGTACGCAGCCAGCTGGAAAACTAGAATCTATTTCAGCTATGACGGTCTACAAAGATAAAAGCCATGAAGAACTTCGATGGGAGGACTACCAGTTAGGAGATAAAGGTTCTTTGTTTGTTGTTATTTGTGAACATCTTGGATGCCTAAAGAATATGTTACGTAATATGTTACTGATACTTGTCTGTACCAAATACAGGAGGGCCGGCTCCTGCCAGTCAGGTTACTTCTGTTGGTGGCTTTGGTAATACAGGCTTCGGACCCTCGTCAACCCCTGCATTCGGTCAAACATCTGCAAATCCTTTTTCATCTTCAACATCTTCTAACCCATTTGCTCCAAAAACTCCCGTGCTTAGTAGCGCAGGCTTTGGAACTTCATCTGCTTCAGCATTTGTTTCTTCACCCTTTGGAGCATCGAATACATCTAATATTTTTGGTTCAACATCCTCAGCGACACCCTCCTTATTTGGTTCCACGACTCAAACATTTGGAGTTAATCCCTCCCCTTCTATTTTTAACTCTTCTAACACATCTGCCTTTGGAACACCATCTCTTTTCGGCCAGTCATCAGCACAGGGGACTCAATCAACATTTGGTACTAGCTTGGGTATTGGGAACACCCAGCCCTCCCCATTATTCCAGTCAACTACGCCTACACTTGTGCAGACTAGTACCCCTTTTGGACAGGCTTCCTCTGCCTTCAGCCATAATGCATCTGGGTTTGGTCAATCCACTTTGTTCAGCACACCCTCTACTGGCTTCGGTGGCAATATGTTCTCCACTACTTCATCCCTTCTTAATAGCACCAACACTCCGGGTTTTGGTCAAACAACTGTGAGTATTTTATGAATTGACCTTTGTTATTCATTCTTGACATTTCCATTCCGCACTTAGCAAACATAGATAACGCTTCCCAATTTTTATGTTACATTTTATGACTAGTATTACTTCATGAGTATGATTCCAGTTTTTGTTGCTTTTGAGCCTTCAAGATTATGTTTAGATTAGGAAACTATTTCATGCTATTATCAATGCACTTATATGCTAAAGTAGAAATATCTTTTCCTGGTGATTTATTGTGAAAAGTTGCATCACACTCTTGCTTGGTACAGACAATCAAATGGGTAGAGATACAACTGCATCATAGTTTCAAATGAACGTAAAACGGACATTTAAGTAGTTGATTATTTATTATTATTTAATTGTGTGTGAAATAATAGTAGTACATATAATAATGAATATTGTGGAGATTTGATAAAAATTAAATTGAGGTGGAGTTGTGTATCATATGCCTTTGGCTTAGTACATTTAGATATCTAGTCGGGAAGCATGATGTGCATTTGATGTGTACTATTAAAAGAGATGTAGGATAAATTGAATTGTTTAGATATCAATGGTCTTGTGCAATTTTTATTTGCCTGGTTTTCAACAATCTGCTATTTTCTTGTATGTTGCCTTCCTTCTACCTCAACTAATTACTTGCATTGCTTCTTATTGTAGCCCCCTCTTGCGACGCAATTTCAACCCGCACAGCTGACTATGAGTTCTGGTGGTTTTAACTTTCCCAACTTTGGTCAATCACAATCAGGTTAATAAGCATTGAGCACTTTCTATTTCCCATTGTTATCTGAGGCATACCAATGATTAGATATCATTTTGATAAATATTTCTTATGGTTGCAGCTGGTACAAGTGGCTTCAATGGCACTCCTGGCCTCTTTAGCAATAGTGCATTTGGACAACTGTATGTTATTTTCTTGTTTCTTCAATTTATGGTCGTACTGATTATTACATTATTAGTTGGAGAAATGAAACTTTTGATATACTACTATTTGATCTTGTTCTGCTCCGTCAATAATGGTTTGCTCTTTTAATGGGTCATTACCCATTGTTGTTTGTGAAAAGGAGTTGGCTCAAGGAAGTTTATGGTGAAGCCCCATTATATTTAGAGCTATCTCACTGTTTCTTATTCAACACTTATTTCTTATCACTGTTTACCATTTGGTTTTACCTGGGACTGAAATTTAGAAGAAAAAAGAAAAAATAGAACCTTGTTGCGAGATTTAACAGAATCCCATGTTCTGCTTGGCTTTATATTGAGCTGGGTTCAGATATACTTTCTCTTTGGTATTGGTAAAATCTTACAATTTAATGCACCTTCATGCAGCTCTACCTGGTATGGATTGGTTATAGATAATTCTGATCAGCCATTCATCCCTTTTTGGTAACAAGGCCGTGGTATAAGTAATTAAATATGGATTGTGCATTATCCATATATGTGTTCAAAGTAAATCTGTCATCCCATCTGAATGATCCCACAAAGTGAGGGGAAATACTATCCCTCTGTGCTCAAAATTATGCTTGGTGCTGTTGCTGATAACCATATTTTGGCAAGAGAGAATGAATTTGTTGCTCTATTTTCATCGTCTCTTCTGCCGACTGTGGACTTAATCAATCAGTGAAGCTCCACGGAGAATGAATTTTGGTTGCTTTAGAAATTATTAAACCCTTATACATCTGTAGGTCCTAGTAGGTTCCATTTAAAGGATTTCCCCAGTGTTGCTTTGTTAACTTTGTATAGTTTGTGTGGCTGATTCCACCTTGATGTGCTTTCTTATTAAGTAGAATTGACCCTATCTAAAAGAAGACATTATGCCTTCGTTATGCATAAGCTGAAGGTTCGAACTTTGAAACAAGGATATAAATACACACACTAAAAATTTTAAGACCTAGGAGTATGAAACTTATAAATCCTTTTCCTTATTGGCCCTGATTTGGTCGCAGAGTAGAAAGGAAGGATAAGATCGTATGATTTTGACACTTAAAAAAAGTACACAGATTATTTGATTGTTGACTTGTTATATCTAAATGTATCCTTGCTGCATCAATAATAAGGAAGTTGAGGTATTACCAAATTTCAAGATCATGTTATGACTTCATTCTCTTAGATGTTCATAATTTCACTATGTACCTTTAGATCTATACAGTAGTGTACCTTACTCGTAAAGTTTGTAATCTGATTTCTGTCTATATTAGTTTTCTGTGTGTGTGTGTGTGTGTTCATTCATTCATTCATCAACTGTACCTTAAGCCCAACTATGTTGGGGTCGATGGCATGAAGATTATAATGTCAGTTAATTGTCTAAAATTAGCTAACACTATAAATTCATGCAATAAGCGAAGTGGCAAATTTTATGCCGGATGCCCTTCCTGTCGCAACCTTCATACGAAGGAGAAATGAGATGAAATTCTAAAACTGCCAACATCATAGATTTTTCCAGTTACATAGAAAATATCATGAGACGGTGATGAATTGAGATAATTGCTATAGTCATGCCACATTAGGTGATTGATATTGTAAAAATAACATGTACATCATTGAACATGGCCCATGTGTGTGTATGTGTATATGAATTTTGTTTTGCAATTATTTTACAGGTCTGGTACTCAGAGCTCCATCGTTGCACAAGCGGCCCCCATTACAAATCCTTTTGGAACTTTGCCAGCAATGCCTCAGATGTCAATTGGTCGCACGGGAACTTCTCCTTCTATTCAGTATGGAATTTCCAGCTTGCCAGTAAGTAATTTGTACTCGACTATATCCTGAAAATTTGGCATGATGTCTTTGAGCCATAATTCCCTGACAAAGCTACAACAACGGATGAGTCATAAGTTGTGCATACATAGAAAATGCAATGATAACTGTCATGCTACTGCAGGTGGTTGAAAAACCAGCACCTGTGAAAATATCACCACTTTTGACATCTCGGCACCTTTCTCAAAGGCGTCTTAGGCTGCCTGTAAGGAAATATCACCCTAAAACTGATGGTCCAAAGGTGATGGATATGTTATATGGTATAAAGTAGTTTCGTCCAGAGTACTTTATTAGGTCGCTGCAGGATGTTGACTGCGGTTTTGTGTAATTTTTCTCTGTAGGTGGCATTTTTTAATGATGACGAAGAGACACCCAGCACACCAAAAGCAGATGCTCTTTTTGTTCCCAGGGAGAATCCAAGAGCTCTAGTAATTCGTCCGTTGGAACCGTGGCATTCCAGATCTGGCATGGCGAAAACAATGGCCAATGGGACTCCTGTGCATGAGAATGGTAAACAATACTACTTTCTTTGTTCACCTGATCTGGATTTTGTGATTTTCAGTTTTGTTAGCAATTTGTATTGCAAGTAGCTGGACACACACAAGATCTGATCTGCCTTCTGGTAGTTGGTTGGTTTTTATTTTCTTGCAATTTTGTTTTCCTTTGACCCGAGTGCATCCACTGGAGTTGTGTGATAATGATGGGTTGTGTTTGCTTAAAGCAACCTTGATTATGTATGAAAGAGTTATTCAGAATATCCATGGCTGATGTGCTCTTTTATCTCCCTAAATAAATGAAGTTTATGTAGTACTATCTGTTAGAGTTCTTAATACTTGTTCTAATATTTTATGTTAGTGGAGTCTTTCATTCTCCTTGGATTATACCAGAGAATTATTATTCATGTACATCTGTTATGAGGACTGACAAATGGGGCTCCTGTAAGGTTTGGATTTCAAATCATATTGAGCACAATAGTGTTGATAGAAGTTTACTGGCCGTGGAATGCTTCAGTTTAGTTTAGATAAACAGAGTTAAGAGTAGACTCTACACTTTTTGCACCCGTTCCTTGTCCTTTTTCTTCCGGTGTTCTGTTGAGGTGGGTGGGGTGGGGTTTCTGCTACTGTTTGCATGTCTAGGGGTGAACTGGGATGTTGGCTGTAGGTTTGGTTGACTACTATTTATGTATTCCTTGTATGATTTCAAATCAGCAGGTAAAGTTCGTCAGGATGTGTACAATTTTGTAAACGGGCACCAGACCAAGGACAAAGATGGTGAGTGCTTGTTTATGTGGAATTTGCTGCTAGTATCTTGCACAATATTTTTTTTTGTTCATGTTAAATTTCTGATGAATCTTTTAGTGTTTTTTTTTTTTCAGTAGCCTTGTTCTATTTTCATTCACAGTTTTAGAAAGTTATCCTTTCTTGGAAAGGTTAATTCGTCAAACCAAATTACTTTTATGAACGGTTAGCTAGTGTAGTTTAGACAGTGTAATCATTTTTGGGATTGACACGGCGATAAAAATGGGCCAAGTTATTCATTTCCGTAAGTAGGCCGGGTATGAAAATGTTGTTTAAAAACAGTGGGTAGAATAACTGAGGTTTCATTAAAATATATAATGAAATTACCATTTTCAACTTGCATGCTCTGTTTTGATAATTTAGTCGATTAATTAACTGAAAGAGCTAAATACCGGAGTTCATACTGTATTATTGTCCTCCATTAGTGTTGACCCTTGATTCCGGAATTAGACGAAACATATACTGAGGTGTGGGTGGGAATAAAAAAAAATAAATCATTTCTGCCTCAAGTCTAGCAATAATCATTCCACCTTTGGCTCATTCTAGGTTTGGCTGATAATTATTTCTGCCCCCTCCCCCTCTGTGTGTGTGCGTGCGCGCCACGTGCGTGTTGAATTGCAATTTCTGTTGTTAAGAAGTTGATTCTTTTGTCTTATTTTCAATGGAGTGAACTAAAATAGAGCATTCCTGGGAATTTGTCTGGAATATTTGTTTATACAGCCCAGATCTGTTTATTAGGAAATACCGGATCCTTTCTCTTTGATGCAAAAGTGCACACACTAAACGAGCTATATATATGTTTGCAATTCAGCTGTCCCCACTGAAGAGAAAGTCGAGAATGGCCAAGACAAGGATCAAGCTAATCACGTCAAAGGGAACCAAAAAGCAAATGGGGTCCACGACGGTGAGAAATGCGAATCTTACATCACTCTCACAGGGCACCGAGCTGGCGAAGCCGCAATCGTTTACGAGCATGGAGCCGACATTGAGGCACTGATGCCAAAGCTTCGCCACTCTGATTATTTCACCGAGCCAAGAATCCAGGAGTTGGCTGCAAAGGAAAGAGCGGAGCCTGGATTTTGCCGCCATGTAAAGGATTTTGTGGTGGGGAGGCACGGCTACGGCAGCATCAAGTTCTTTGGGGAAACGGATGTGAGAAGGCTTGACCTCGAGTCTCTGATTCAGTTCAACAACCGTGAGGTGATTGTTTATATGGATGAGAGCAAGAAACCCCCAGTCGGACAAGGTCTCAACAAACCAGCTGAAGTCACACTTCTTAATATAAAATGTTTCGATAAGAAAACTGGTCAACAGTTCACCGAGGGTCCGAGGATCGAAAAGTACAAGGAGATGCTTAAGAGGAAGGCTGAGGATCAAGGTGCCGAGTTTGTCTCGTACGATCCGGTCAAAGGAGAATGGAAGTTCAGAGTCAACCATTTTAGTGAGTATAAGCTTGGAGACGATGAACAAAGTGATGAGAATCTGCTTAGTCCTATGAGTTGATACTTGGAATATGCTGCTCAACTCTTTTTTTTTGTGTTTTTTTTTTTATTTCCTTTTTCGTTTGTGTTGATATATAAGTTTGTTGGTAAGGTGTGACGTGTATAAAATTCGTGATTGTGTTAAGCTCCTTGCCGCCTCCTTGTAATATTTTGTTTTATTTTCTATGGTGCCCTAAACTATTGTGATTGTTGGACAATATTAAGATTATTTATGATTATTATTATTATTATTATTATTTATTAATAATAATAATAATATTATTATTGTTATTATTATTAGTACCACTACAACTGTTAGTATTTATGGTCTTGATTTTTGTGAAATTAAGATTTAGATGAATGAGACGGCTTTATAAATATTCTGTCGGTGTTTATGGTCCACATGCATACCTGTGTTTCCAAGTATGCATACGCGTTCACATAATCGTGTGCCTACAAGAGGCGGCCAGTGGGTCCGGTTGGATTAGCTCAGCCCGTGTTTTCCAGGCCTGCTGGCCATGCGGCCATGGCTATGGGCAATATGTCCATGTTATCTCTCTCTAACCCAGGCCCGACCTGGCCGCCCCTAGAACATATTGGCTCGGGCCAAGCCCACTCGCAGCACGGCCCTAGCCCCTGCAGCCTGCTAGCCCGGCCCATTTGCTAAGCCTACCCTAAGCCCATTGGAAGTCGACTCAAGCTGTTCAAATTTGAATGGTACTTGGCTGGGACTCATGCCATTTGGCGATTGGCGCCAACTAATTGGTTGTTGTAGGAGCTGTTGCCCAACGGCTAGCTGATGGGTCGGGCTAACGGCCTGAATTCCAATTTTTTTTGAAAAAATCATCCTATAAATACCTCCCTCTTCTTAAATATTTTTCCACACTAGAAATTATATTCTATCTTCTTAATTGTCAAGTTTTCTCAATTCTCTAGTATTGACTTTAATTAAAAAGTTATGATTTTGTATTATTATTTTGTGTTAAGTAATTTTGTATTAATCAAAATCTATCTTTATTTAAAAAAAAATACTATGACGGACGGATCAAGCATCCTTCATCATGAATGGGCTAGTAATAATGATGCCAACTTGTATTTTGGTAAGTTTTTTATTCCTAATTTGTTATAAATATATATGCTTATTATAGTTGATTTATTTAGGGATAATGTGCAACTTCAAGTTGTAAATTGTTAAAAAATTATAATGTATATTAAGAATTAATTATTATAAATTGTTACTCGTTTCTTTCTCAAGAATTTACTGCCATGCCACTTCCGGCAGAAACTACGCCTGAACCTTCAAACAAGAATAAAAAATTGTGGATTTGAGCATATTATAAGAAGACTCTCGGTACCATAACTATGTATTATAAAATGATTTGTCTTGTATGCAAAATTTAAAAGAAAAATACTGCTTTCTCTTGGAAGAATTGGTATCGGGATCTGAATGCTAGCTCGTTATTGGCAAATGACCATGGTATGACTAAGGATAATCATGATCCAGAATATTCAGATGATCAATCTCAACTATACAGTTATCTCTTAAAAGCGCCCGATAGAGGTATGCCTTAAGTTTACAATCAGCAAACATTAATTGACGAATTTGCTAAATATGTTACTCTTGATGAATTGCTTTTAAGTCATGGTAGGAGTGAAAATTTAGAAACCATGACTAGAACTTTAATACAACCTATAGAGGTGGCCATTGGCCGAGCTGGGCGGGACCCGGGTCGGGATGGAACGGCCGGGCTGAGAGTAGGGAGCCCAGGACCGGCCCATATTTGTGGCGGGCTGGGCCGGACTGGGCGGCCCCGGCCCATTGCCCGCCCGCCCCCGGGCTGTCCTGAGCCGATTTGAGCCGGGCTGAATATTAAAAAAAAACTATTTTGAATTAAAATTATGTTGACATTAAATTAAAAAGCAACTGGAAAAAATCTGTTTTGAATTTTTAAAATAAATTAGTTAATATTAATTCGAAAAAGCAATGTAAAAAATTAATCTAAAAAATCTTTTTTAAAATAAAAAAATTGTTAATATTAAATTAAAAAAATTCATTTAAAAAATATTTTATTTTTTTAAAATATATTAACATTAAATTAAACGAATCCCGACCAACCCCATTCAAATTTGAATGGTGGGTTGGGATGGGCTAGGGTGGGCTTGGAGTGAGTTTAGGGTGGGCTTAGGATGGGCTAGGGGTGGGTGGGCTGGGGGCCGGGCTGCGGGTGGGTTCGGGGCCAGGCTGCGGGTGGGCTCGGGGGCGGGCCAGGCTGGGCTGGGCCAGAGAATTTGGGACCGGGACCGCCCGGGTGTCCAGGAGGGCTGGGTCGAGCTAGGCTGGGCCGGCCGGCCTACTGGCGACCTATAGCAACCTGCATATAGAATACCAAGGAATACTCTTAAATATCCTCAACAACAATATTATAAATGTCCTCAACAATAATAATATATTCAACGTGCTCAATTAAATGAATTTTTTAGAAGATTGAAGATTGTACATGTCTTACTAGTAATTGTTGGACTTCTCCAACTGACGAACCTTATCTTTGCATTATGGTTTGTTTGGTTGGAACTGAATATGTGATAGACAAACATATTATCGCTTTTGATATTATGGAGGATTCACATACCAATGAAAATTTAAAAGATAGAATAATTGAATCTTGTAAGGAATTTAATATACTTGATAAAATGCTTTCTTTTTCCCTCGATAATGCGGGCCGTGAATAATAAATGTATGGAATACTTATTGGACGAATTGCCTTTACTTGCAAAAGGTATTTTTATGCATATTAGATGTTGTGCACATGTCTTGAATTTGTCAGCTAAAAAAGAAATTGATATGATTTCACCTCTTTTAAACCCGGTTTAAAAAATAATTAAATAGTTTAGAGTGAGTCAACATATAAGGATATATTATAAACATCTATATAAAAACATAATTTAAAACCAAAAGAATGAGCATTGATACACCTACAAGTTGGAATTCTACTTTTAAATTGCTTAATGATGTTGTTCCTTATAAGGAAATTATTACTCAATTATATAACTTCGATCCCAAATATTTAGCGAGGAAGACCTCATAAGTGAGGCTCATTGAGAACTTGCTACGACTGTTCATAGTATACTACGTGCTTATAATAATCCGATTTTCTTATGCTTATGAACCTAATGCTTTGTTATTTTAGAATGTTGTAAAATTGTTGTTTTTTAAATGAACACCAAAATAATATATATTTATCTTAAGTTATTTGTAAAATATAAGAAAAATGGTTGGAGTACTTGTATAAATTTTGTTTATATATATATATTATGTTGCATGTCTTCTTGACCCGAGTGTTAAAAAAGAAGAACTCGGTAATTCTCTTGATTTTTATTATAATGCAGTAGGTAATACTTATTCTGATAGTGAGGAGTACGTAAATGAGTGCGTCAAAATATTAACTTCATTTGTTGATTTGTACGTTAAAAAATATAAAACGGAGGTTCTAGCCTCTCAGTCAACTTCAAAAAATAATTTTTGAGCAATTTACATCTTCAATTCTTTTCAGAAAACTAAAATCGTCATCGAGCTCTATTTGTTCAACTTCTTCTAGTCAAATTTTAAATGAGTATTTTACGTGTTCGCATGAGCTTGATGTCGATTTTGAGATTTTAAAATGATAAAATTACGTGAAGAACATCCTATATTGGCTATAATTGCAAGGAATCTTCTTGTAGTTCGAGCCTCAACAATTGCTTCGGAGTTTGCTTTTAGTTCAGGTATAAGAGTTATAACAGATAAACGAACATCTTTGTCGCTAGATGTTGTGAAGATTCTGGTCTGTAAAAAAAGATTGGGACAAGCAGAAAAACGTCAACAAGTACGGACGGAAAAGAAGACGAACACAACGAGGATGATGATCCGTTACGATAATGGATTCTTCATCCGAATCGGGAGCTTCATCGAGTGGCCAACACGGCGATTGAGCACATCATCCGACCTTCAAGCTCCAGGTATGTAAACGAACTACGTGGACTTTGATTCCTTAGGATATGTAGACAACTTAATTTTAGAAATTAGATTAAATTTCAAAAAATAATCTATTTTTTACAAATTAAGTTCAAGTCTATTTTTTTCTTCTCTCCCCATTTATTTTAGGGTCAACATATTTCTAAAATTCATAATGAATTTTTTTAAATGGATTTTTTTAATTTGATATCAACGATTTTTTCTAATTCAAAATAGTTTTTTTAAATTGATTTTTAACTAAAGTTAACTATTTTTTTAGAAAATCAAAACATAAATTTTCAAGTTGATTTTTTAAATTGATGTAATATATTTTTTAAATTCATATATTATCCGGTCCGGGCTCCCTAGTCCCAGCCCGATCCGACCCGTGGCCACTTCTAGTGCATACCATCTTAAACAGTTGATGCCCGTATACGTACGTTTTGGTTCGTCACACGTTCTCGTTCGTGTGACATGCACTTCAATTAACTAGGAAAATAAAATGAATTAAAAAACAATATCATATAAAAAATGTATTATTATTCGATGAAAAGCTACAACATAACAAATATTATATTGTAATATTCAAAATAGAACATTACAGTAGACCTTTACAACACGCGTCCTCTGTCGCTGTCTTGGGAGGTCCCACCTAGGACCTTTCGACGGGTCTGTCGGTAAGTGAGGCAGTCCTTGTCGTTTGACAGCTGTTGATGGGCTGGAGTCAAAGATCCTTATTCTACGGCGCCATTCGCGGATCCGCACGTGGGTCTCCACTCCGAGATCCGATCTTCGTAGATATGACGGATGATGGCCTTACATGTGGCATAGGACGGTCGTCCTTGGTCGGACACCAGAGTCGATCGCTAGGTGCCAAGAGGCGATCGCCCTGGACGTCGATCGCTCGGTACCTGATCTCTGTCTGGACTATTCGCTTGGCAAGTCTGCCTTGGATTATTTGATGCTAGCTTGGTCGCTCGGCCCTTATGCCGATCACCGTCGAGATGTATAAATCGCCGCACAACAATTGCCCCCCAGCTCGCTCCAATATTGAAGACGTGGGGTAAGGTGGTTCTACTGGCGATCGCTTGACTTAGACGAGCGACTCAGCATTTTATGGAACAGACGATCGTCTTTCGCACGGACTGATTTTGAATATGGACGACCTATTCGATCGCTGCAATGAGCGGGAAATGACAACGGTTTTGAAAACGTCACCGGGGCACGTGTCGGGCTCCTGTTGGGGGAGTCCGACGGTTTTGTCAGGCTGTCCTTTGGCGTGCCCTCGAAACGACGCGCACGCGGGATTCGAGGGCAGCATTAAATGCGGTCTTATATGACGGTTGCACTTCGATCCTTGGGACTTCGCTTATTTTCTCAGAAGCCTCCGCTCTTGCCTATAAAAAGGACTGGGGTTACAAGGTAAAAAACCTTATGCATTTCTGCCTCAGATGAAGACATAGCCGATTTCCCTCGAAGCTTCGCGTGACGATCGTCGTTCGACTCAGACTTTAGGTAAGAATAAAAAACTCCTTTTCCCTCTTTTCTCTTTGAATATGTCCGGAGGAAGACCAGATGCATATGAGGCGGGTAGTACTTCCGCCTCCGGGGCTTTGACCGCCCGGGATGAACTTTCTGCGGAGTTCCATGTGGACACCGCCGTCGAGGTCATCCGCGCCGGGATTGAGCCCGCGGAGATCAAAGAACTTTTTAATGAGGCTGACGCGGCCAAGACAGCGGAGGCCGAGCGGATCTGTTCACTGAAACAGGAGGAGACGGATGCGATGGCACACTGGGAGCGGAACAGTGCGCTCGACAAAGCCTTCATAGATTTTGCCGAACTCATGGATAGATTGGCCGGCCCATTCCCCAAATTTAACTTTACCAAATACTCGATCACCCATCCTTATGAACCTGTAAGGCGGACGTTGTTCCGGGCTGCTCGCCGCTCTCCATGGACCCTTGGCCAGATCGGGAGCTCGGCGACCAAGAAGGATCTGGACCGTTGGAGGGCGAGGTTCCATGTTCCTTCTGATGTTTGCCTCCACGTGCCCGCCGAGAACGAGCGAGCCGATCAACCTCCCGAGGGCATGGTCGCCGTCAACGAGGCGATAATGGAGGCTGGACTGCGATTCCCGTTGCCATTTTCTATCTCCTACCTGCTGACCGCCTGGAACGTGGCGCCGTTTCCATTGACGCCGAACGCCTGGCTGCAGATCGTCTGCACCCTTACTTTGTTTGGTGGCCATCGGCTGTATCGTCTTCCCTCGCCATTGGAGATGAACCATCTCTTCAAACTGACGGTTCAAAAAGGCTCTGTCGGCGGCTACCACATCCAAGGTCGCTCAGGCCGGGTGGTTCTTCGGGTCCCGAACAAAGTGAAGGGCGATCCGTCGAAGTGGTTTTGGTTCGGCGGCGCGTGGAAGTCGGCAGCGAGCGACAACCCGACCGACGAATTGGATATTCCCACTGGCTTTCGGGAGAGGAGTCCGAGTAAGGATTTAAACTCTCCCTTTGTTCGGATATTTTCTAATCTGATCTGATTTTGGCCTTATTTTTACAGGTGTCATTGTTCCGGCAGCACGCGACCTCGCTTTTGATTCCGCGATCGTCTGGGAGAAGATACAGAGTCTTCCTGACGACCATATAGACGCACGCCAAATCAACAATGAAGCCTATTGGTTGGCTGCTCGGCTATTTCGCTACCCTCGCCATCTAAAGGTTCCAGGTATGAACTTTCACGATCTTCTTTGACATGTCGATCGTCTTGACTGAGGAAGATTACTAACTTTGTCGATTGCTTTCTTTCGCAGAAATTCGCTTCCCTTGTTTTCCAGAGCCCCCTGCTGCGATTGCCATGTCTAATCCAGGGGTCGTGAACCTCCTTCGTCAAGGGAAAAAGGTGAGCCGAGCTCCTGCTGCTCCGCTGCGACCGACCCCGGAGGCAAGACCTCACCAGGAGCCTGTCGTCGAAGAGCAGGAGCCTTGGGAGGAGGAGCCTTCGGCTCATCTGCAAGAAACGGAGGATTATGGAGCCCTCGGCCCCTGCCATTGCTGACGAGCCGCCGATCTCTGTGCCTCTGCTTTCCGCGATTCCTCTGGTGGAGGGGTCCACGCCATCTTCGGCTTTCCTTCAGTCCATGGCAACCGCTGAGGCCGAGACTCCGCGTGGCAGGCCGTTCTTCAGTCGTGACCCAGAGAAGGTCGAAAGGTGAGCCCGGTCGCTTTGCTGAGTTATGTCACTTGTGTAGGAAACATGCTAACTCTTTTGCTCTTTGTGCAGGATCTGCCACTCCAACCCGAACTGCTAGCCGATGGTGTTGGACTTCCTGACGAGCAAGGCTCCTCGCGAGGTCAGCGATATCCCTTCTTACGTCGCTCGGGCTACCGCCTCCCTCCCGAGGGCCTGGACGACCGATCTGGATGCGATCGCGCGCCGGCAATCTGCTGACACGATGCAGGCTACTTTCGCGCTGGCCCTCCATACGGTGACGATGGCTGTTCATGTAACACCCCCAAATCCTATTGGGTTATTACAGTGCCGTGGACCCCACACCAGGAGATCCACCAGGCTAACACGACCAAAAATACAACTAACTGACCAAAAGGGGAATCACAATCCCTACACTGACATCCAACATAATATTCCGATATGGAATTTCAATGACAACAGTGGGCCTACATGGCCCAAATAAATTACAACGACATCCATGAGCCTTGCTCGGATAATACAAAATGACAATAACTGACAAAACTGGAGTACTCCAACTGTCTGACTGACATGAACACCAAAACATCTCGGACTAGTATAGCTTGAATGCCTCGTCGCCACCGTCATGCCCCTGTGTCTCAACTCTCTCCTCGCAAACACCTAAAACATGAAAACATGTTCCGGCCGGGCCATCCAGATAATAATTATCAAATACATGTACAACATGATATGCATCCAAAGGGCAGAATGAATAGTATAGTAATGGTAATACGAGATGCTCACAAACCAAAGTAAGAATCGAGCATTCGTGGAATACTATGCCCACGGCATCCGATCAATACCTGCTCAACAGGTTAGAACACAAGTGCCCAACGGCGAATCATCAATACGTAACACAACAATACATCACCCGAAGGTAACCCAAGCCAAACACCTAAATAGATACGAATTACAATGCCCAAGGCTCAGACAGAATACCGATACATCACAATGGCCTTAATACCAATGTACCAAGCTATTTATCATCATAATACCCGAATGTCATTCACCAAAGTCATCAATCACCACAATGGCACGAAGCCAAACAGAAGTCAGTATCAATGAGGGTCGGGCCACGCACGAAGCCGTATCACAATGAGATCATCCAATGACCGTGACTCGAATTGCAGTGCCTGGAAACCAACCGCGAGGGTTCAAGCCCAGACTTACCCATAATGAGATCACCCAAATGACCGTGACTCATCAATCAGTAGGTGTTGGGAAACCAACCGCGAAGGTTCAAGCCCCAATCTTACCCATAATGAGATCATTAACATGACCGTGACCTACTGAACTGTAGGTGTTGGGAAACCAACCACGAAGGTTCAAGCCCCAAGCTTACCCATAATGAGATCATTAACATGACTGTGACCTACTGAACTGTAGGTGTTGGGAAACCAACCGCGAAGGTTCAAGCCCCAAGCTTACCCATCGAGCACTAGCCGAGACTAGCCTCCAAAACATAATTAATCACAATAGTAACAATCCCAAGATTACCAAATTCACAAGAGTAATAGCGTGCTGCCTTGAGTCGGCCAACACGACGACAACAACTCATGGATGGGCACCGTCCACGGCGGTCCCAATTCAAATACCTCGACTGCCTTGGAATGGCCAATCGATCACAACAACTTAACGGATGGAAATTATCCTTGACAGTCCCAATTCAATACGTCGATTACCTTAGAACGGTTAATCGATAACGATGACACAACGGATGGGAATTAACTTCGATAATCCCAATTAAATACGTCGATTACCTTAGAACGGTTAATCGATGACCAATGATACAACGGATGGGAATTATCTTCGATAATCCCAATTAAATACGTCGATTACCTTAGAACGGTTAATCGATGACCAATGATACAACGGATGGGAATTATCTTCGATAATCCCAATTAAATAAATCGATTACCTTAGAACGGTCAATCGATACACAATGATACAACGGATGGGAATTATCTTCGATAATCCCAATTAAATAAATCGATTACCTTAGAACGGTCAATCGATACACAATGATACAACGGATGGGAATTATCTTCGATAATCCCAATTAAATAAATCGATTACCTTAGAACGGTCAATCGATACACAATGATACGGTAGAGTGGATGTCCCGGCGTCTTAAACTGACCACCGAAACAGATATAATAAACAAATATATCAAACGCCTTCAGTCGGCCAATGCAACATCATAGTGACAGTTCCAATTCAATAATAACGATTCAACGATGCCTCAGAACGACATTCACGTCAACAATAATAATCGATACATCGATGCCGCGAACCAGCTATCGACAACAAGAATCTCAATGCCTTAAACCGGCCGTTAACGAATAACAATCACATCTGGCATAATCACCGAAGGGTATTGCATCAAACAATTCCCGAATATCAACAAATCACGAAGAGACTAAGTCTCGAAATGATACAATACATTCATACACATATATGATAACATTAATCTCATTGACCAGTACAAGTATAAAACTTGCCTCAAACAGAAGACGAGAAAGTCCTTCCACGATCAACGTCCTGGCACGAAACGATGAACGGCGCCTCCCGACGAACACAAACACTCGAACAACCTTGAATGAAAACGATTCATTCAAAAACACAAAATCAATAGAAAATAACGACAAGGACAAAATCCGATTCAAACACGAATCGATCACACCGCACGAACGAGTATCATAGTTCTCAACTATGAATTCTAACGTCATCCAACACCTCGATGATCAATTAACATGATCATTACGTTCTTAACACTTGTGAAATCCATTCAACAAGATTCACTTAAGAACAATCATCAAAACAATCATCTCAAGATGATAATATCAACAATATCATCAAATTGATCCTCCTACAATGATAATATTATCACTATTATCATTATCACCCCAAGAACATCATCAACTCAATAATCATGATGTCTGAAACGAAATCCTTCATCAATGCATCATGAATTCGGATTAAACAACAAGATTCACTCAACCATTTTCAAATTATGATAATTGTAACACCCCCAAACCACTCGGGAATATTACAGCGCCGCAGACCCTCTCCGCGAGGATCTACCAGGCTAAATACAAAACAATGCATCACTTCACATGCCGACATGGCTACATAAAGGACCATTAGACCGATATGGTCTTATATCACAACACACAGAACAATACATACAAGATCCTTGCCCAGAACACATACCCACGCAGGGGCTAGAATACAATATCACTTCCTTAATTCGATAAAATAACACATCGGGGGAATAATCAACACGACTCTACCAAATACTCTATAATTGGTCTTCACGTGATTAGTATCTTCGTTTCCCATCATCCTTGTATCGATCCTGTGATTCGCTCCCCAGCTACCTGCAAGTACCTGGACGCAATACAGACATCCACCCCCCGAATACTCGGGGGTTAGCAAAACTCCACTGTTTTGCTAGTGCAAGTATAAAACCAAAAGTACAAGCCATACACAACGTGCTTCAAGAATATAAAATCTTGAATATATTTCCCGAGATAAATCACTTAATCAAAACAGTTTGATTTATAAAAGGTAGGAAAAGAACCACGTGTCTCATACAAAATATTTTACGGTCTCGGGAGTTTGAAAACATTTGGAAATAAGGAATTCTCAAGTCTTTCGAAAACACTTGGGGACACGACCCAAAATCATCTTTCCAAAATACGATTCCGATAATAAAACGCGGTTCCACAACCCAATTCACAACACACGGGGTCCAAGACCCGAATCATAAGCCACAGGTCCACGACCCGAATAACATAACACATGTTCCTAAGGATTATTCGCGTCCCGTGCTAACAAGCCACGAACCTCAGATGCTCCCGTAGAACATACCCGAGTGAATAATCCAATAGGAAACCATACCAAAAATCACATGTCCTCGTGGCAACAACCACATAACCATTCCAAATCACAACCATAAGTTATCCCGGCATCGGGCTAACAAGCCACGAACCTCGGAGTCCCCGCAAGACATACCCGATGATAACCCCACAAGTTATCTCGGCATCGGGCTAGCAAGCCCCGAACCTCGGAGTCCCCGCAAGACATACCCGACCGATAACCCTACGGTCACGCCCGACCCATACTAGCAAGTATGGATCCCGGAGATTCAACAATCCTACCCGGAGGTACATCACTTTCAGCAATCACATCACAATGAGCAGAACATCAAGCCAAGCAACACTTAAACATCACAACCTCCTTTCAAAGGAGTAACAACTAATATCCCACGTAATACATTCTTAACGAACAAGTACACATAACATTACGTAATCCCCGGCAAAGGATTACGGTCTAATAAACTCATTCAAAGTGATCATATCATCTTTACAACATACAAATCCAACACACATATTCCGAGAACACATATATTCACGAAGTACATAAATTATCGTTGAAAGGCAACATTTATCGAGAATATACCGATCCCTTTTTACGTTCATTAAACATTGGGTTTCGTATATAATCATTTATCAATAATTACGCCTACGAAACATGAAATGTATGGACAAGATACTTGCCTCGAGATTACGAGCGACGAAACGACGAACGGGCACGATCGGCAACCTTCGAACCTCCAAAACGATCAAGACTTCGACATTACACGAATACTACGAAAATAGCATCACCACGAATCAATAACACTAATCGAAATCCAAAACGATCCTAAAAGGACAAGGATCTAAGTATTCTCAAAGAAATCAAGAATCGTTGATCCGGGCGATAAAAAACGATGAACGGTTAACAAAATCAGAAGATTACGGTGAAGACAACCAAAAATACACAACCGATCGGATGAGATCGGTTAAGAATCACAAATCCAAGGGAAAACCCCAAATTTAAGAAAATAGGGTTCTAACAAGAGATTACCTTGATTTGGACCAAGAAGACGATTAGATGTTGTTAAACATCTACAAATCCGCTCAAAGATGAAGCTAGAAGAAAAAGATCGGTCCTACTCGCCTCTGGATCTCACTCCCGTCGGAAGGGATGAGGAAAAGTGGGAAATGACGACTTAATGCGATGTCCGGTATTTATATCGATGCTTATTAGCGTGCGCTAATCACCCTTCATTAGCGTGCGCTAACGGGTCAACGCTCCGGAGAAACCGCGTATAACATAGTTAGCGTGCTCTAGCCAATGGCCGTAGCGCGCTAACGGGTCACAAAACCATCCCAGAGCTCCCGGACAGGCGCACCTACCGGGTAGCGTGCGCTAGAAAGAAGAGGGAGCGTGCGCTAAGCGGTCGATAGCGTGCGCTAGCTATCGGCCTTAGCGTGCGCTAACAAAGCTCCAGTCCCAGTCCAGTAGCTACTGGACTGCCAGTTAGCGTGCGCTACACATTCAGTAGCGTGCGCTAAACACCACGCAGTAGCGTGCGCTATGCTTCAAGCATTAGCGTGCGCTACACCACAAAATCTCAAAAACTCACAAAGTGATCCGAAATGCCTCCAAAAACATGTCCCAACAAGTCACAACCAAACATGGCACGAAATTCCTACGATGAGGACCATGACAATCCGATAAAACCCAGAAAACCCAACGAATCCGGAATAAAGATCTCGGGTATTACATTCTACCCCTCTTAAAAGAAGTTTCGTCCTCGAAACTTGAAACATAGAACGAACGACGCAAAACAACTCAGATAACACACGATATCCGTTGCCGAAATAACAAAACACAACGAACGAAAATCGATACGGTCGAACAATTCAACAGTACATCAACCAAAACACGTGCTATAATACCGGACCAATACGAAATTCCACAGCCCAAGGGTTGGAAGATCGAACACAAAACAAATTTCCTGAACTTAAGGAAATTACGAAGGAGTCCTAACGCTCAACAATTACGAAACGAGATCAACAAAAACTGAACCATCAAACGATTGAGTTACAACGATCGAGACAACAACAGTCGATCAATCATGTTCGAATCACGACGAACAATAATACTCAAACAACAACCCCAAAGTTCACATCTCGACTAGAGATAATATACGATCCGGTGAAGACAACAAGATGTGCATTCACATAAGATCCACAGGAAAGGGAATAGCAATTTGGAGAGTCATAACGACAAACGGGTCATTCTGAAACAATACCACAACTCGTTCGATCAATAAAAGCACATGACAGTACAAGATCATAAAATATCAACGAATATAAACGATTCGACAGAGTCGAGAGTACAGAGTTCAAAATCCGATCCACTTCAAATAAAAGAAGTCAATCTCTGAATTTCGAAACAACAAAGCAAGGGAAATAATTCAACATGCAACCGATAGACCACGCCCCTCCGGGACTACTCGGAGTCGATCTTGATATCAAAGTTCAAGTCCCTGCCTCGGAATGCTCGGTAACCATCTCGCAAAACTGAACCCGGTGTCCCTCGAGTCCGCACCTGTAACACGTTACTGGTGGGGTAGGACAATGTGCACGAACATGTCCCGCCACATTACAGTTAAAACATCTCCTGGATTTACCAGGAGTCAGAGCAGACGACTTAGAACTCTCAGTTCCACGCATCGAGTGATGGAGCTTCACAGCGGAAAGGCTACGACATTGAAAACTAGAAACACCAACTCCTGTACCGTCCACACTGTCATCGTACTTCTTCTGCTTCTTCGACTCGGACACACGCTCCGATGATAACGAAGCTAGTTCTCGGGCTAATGCTCGATCTTGATAGTCCCTCAACGAAGTGCAATTGAATCCCGACATATATACGCGAATATCCGGCTTCATCCGTCTGTCAAAGTGAAGGATCCTCTCTTCCTCGGTTCTCACCCGGTCTCGCACATAACTGAGTTGTTTGCTATAATCAATGATAGCTTGCGACACCGATATATCTTGGGGTTCTGCCAAGTAGAATTCGCGAATCCTCTGCTCTCTAATCGGTTTCGATGTAACTCAGCTTCCATAAGTGCTTGGAACTCCGCCCACGTGACATCACGATCACGAGGTTTAACAGCTTCCCACCAATTAGCGGCATCTTTGTCGAGAAGGTACTGAGCGATAGGTACCTTCCTCTCTTCAGGACATCCGACAGCCTCGAAAATCTTTCCCAACTGGAAAATCCAACCATCCTGACCTCAACGCATCCGCAAAGACCGCGAATCGAGGGGATTCATACGAACTACCTCGCGAAGCCATTGATTCACACCGACGTTCTGACTCGCGTCAATGCTACGTTGAACCACCTGGGTCAACTGAGTCATCTGAGTCGCTACTTGTTGCAATATAGTAGCAACACCCAAACTAAAATCATTCCCAGCGGCATTCTCTTGATTCCGCGTCTGATCCCCGTGGCCATCAGCGCCACGGTTACGACCACGACCTCTGCCCCTCGGCATACTAACAAACAACAACCTAGGGTAACGAAAGATCATAACTCATAGCAAGATATTCACATCTCTGTCTCTAATCCAACATCATTAAATCATATACATATTACCATTTAATTCCAGCTAGAGCACAATATACAAACTATTATACCAACAATCTTCATTTATAATGCCGTTGTTATGCGATTTATAAATGCAATGAAATTGAAATCATCCATTATATCAAAATCACTTTCTGTACGATTTCCGCGCTGGAACTCACCAAGTTGAAAACCATTTTCGAAAATGTTCCAAAATGCCAGAAAGGCCGATGACGGTAATACTTTCCAAATACTCCCCAAAAGTCATTTTCCAAATACCAAATACCGTCACCAAATACCGTTTGAAATTACAAGGCGTAGACGCGAAAACTCAATAGTTTCAAAATATATGTTAAATCACCCAACAAAAGAGTTAGGAAAAACGGTCAACGAAATAATTCAAATTTACAAACCCAAAAGGTCATTTTGAAACACACACTATTTGGTAAAAGTACCCAAAAAGTCACTTTGGACTTTACACACGCAGCGGATAAGAACACAGTTCAAGTTACACATAACCACACACAACAATTGTTATTCATGGACATATACCAAATAATGCCGAAAGTCGAAGGTTACAAATAAACAACAACATACGAATCCAAACGCCAACAATTTACATTCTCACTACATATCGTTTAACCGGAAAAGTTGAAGGCGAAAGTCACGTCTCAAGTAAACTATTGGTAGACCTCGTTTAAGCATTTAAAATATTTTGAAAATTTTCAATGCAAGATGAAAATATAATATGTGTAGTTTGAATTCTCAAAATCTTTGGTCTCGAGGTCATCATACGAAAATCAAATCATTTTTCCTTCTCATAGGATATTTTTAAATAGAATTTACGTGACTTCCCCAAAACATTTGAAATTGAAATACCACATTGATAAACTTTTATTGAGTAACCAATCCAAAACATCATTCCTGTAAAAACGATTTTACACAAAGATGTAAATATATATATATACATACATACCGGTACTACTCTTTATTCCAACACAATACGAGAATCAAACAAGTATGGAGTAAGTATTCATGAGGCACAATTAAACTCCACATAATAACATAGAATCACGTAAACTCGTATAATACGAGACACAACAAGGTAGGGAGACTTACATCCACAGATCGCACGAAGATGATGGTTGCACCTCGATACTAATCACGACCGACAACTCAGACGACGCGTCGCGACACCACTCAGTCAGACCAAATCTGACAAGACAAGACCCGACAACACTAAACTCAACCCGACAGCCTAGGTTTCCTCAACCTAGGCTCCGATACCATATTCTGTAACACCCCCAAACCACTCGGGAATATTACAGCGCCGCAGACCCTCTCCGCGAGGATCTACCAGGCTAAATACAGAACAATGCATCACTTCACATGCCGACATGGCTACATAAAGGACCATTAGACCGATATGGTCTTATATCACAACACTCAGAACAATACATACAAGATCCTTGCCCAGAACACATCCCCACGCAGGGGCTAGAATACAATATCACTTCCATAATTCGATAAAATAACACATCGGAGGAATAATCAACACGACTCTACCAAATACTCTATAATTGGTCTTCACGTGATTAGTATCTTCGTTTCCCATCATCCTTCGTATCGATCATGTGATTCGCTCCCCAGCTACCTGCAAGTACCTGGACGCAATACAGACATCCACCCCCCGAATACTCGGGGGTTAGCAAAACTCCACTGTTTTGCTAGTGCAAGTATAAAACCAAAAGTACAAGCCATACACAACGTGCTTCAAGAATATAAAATCTTGAATATATTTCCCGAGATAAATCACTTAATCAAAACAGTTTGATTTATAAAAGGTAGGAAAAGAACCATGTGTCTCATACAAAATATTTTACGGTCTCGGGAGTTTGAAAACATTTGGAAATAAGGAATTCTCAAGTCTTTCGAAAACACTTGGGGACACGACCCAAAATCATCTTTCCAAAATACGATTCCGATAATAAAACGCGGTTCCACAACCCAATTCACAACACACGGGGTCCAAGACCCGAATCATAAGCCACAGGTCCACGACCCGAATAACATAACACATGTTCCTAAGGATTATTCGCGTCCTGTGTTAACAAGCCACGAACCTCAGATGCTCCCGTAGAACATACCCGAGTGAATAATCCAATAGGAAACCATACCAAAAATCACATGTCCTCGTGGCAACAACCACATAACCATTCCAAATCACAACCATAAGTTATCCCGGCATCGGGCTAACAAGCCACGAACCTCGGAGTCCCCGCAAGACATACCCGATGATAACCCCACAAGTTATCTCGGCATCGGGCTAGCAAGCCCCGAACCTCGGAGTCCCCGCAAGACATACCCGAATTGGATAACCCTACGGTCACGCCCGACCCATACTAGCAAGTATGGATCCCGGAGATTCAACAATCCTACCCGGAGGCACATCACTTTCAAAGAATCACATCACAATGAGCGTAACATCAAGCCAAGCAACACTTAAACATCACAACCTCCTTTCAAAGGAGTAACAACTAATATCCCACGTAATACATTCTTAACGAACAAGTACACATAACATTACGTAATCCCCGGCAAAGGATTACGGTCTAATAAACTCATTCAAAGTGATCATATCATCTTTACAACATACAAATCCAACACACATATTCCGAGAACACATATATTCACGAAGTACATAAATTATCGTTGAAAGGCAACATTTATCGAGAATATACCGATCCCTTTTTACGTTCATTAAACATTGGGTTTCGTATATAATCATTTATCAATAATTACGCCTACGAAACATGAAATGTATGGACAAGATACTTGCCTCAGTATTACGAGCGAAACGACTAACGGGCACGATCGGGCAACCTTCGAACCTCCAAAAACGATCAAGACTTCGACAGCCCACGAATACTACGAAAATAGCATCACCACGAATCAATAACACTAATCGAAATCCAAAACGATCCTAAAAAGGACAAGGATCTAAGTATTCTCAAAGAAATCAAGAATCGTTGATCCGGGCGATAAAAATCGATGAACGGTTAACAAAATCAAGATTACGTTGAAGACAACCAAAAATACACAACCGATCGGATGAGATCGGTTGAAAATCACAAATCCAAGGAAAAACCCCAAATTTAAGAAAATAGGGTTCTAACAAGAGATTACCTTGATTTGGACCAAGAAGACGATTAGATGTTGTTAAACATCTACAAATCCGCTCAAAGATGAAGCTAGAAGAAAAAGATCGGTCCTACTCGCCTCTGGATCTCACTCCCGTCGGAAGGGATGAGGAAAAGTGGAAAATGACGACTTAATGCTGCTGTCCAGTATTTATACTGGACAGTTATTAGCGTGCGCTAATCACCCTTCATTAGCGTGCGCTAACGGGGTCAACGCTCCAGAGAAACCGCGTATAACATAGTTAGCGTGCGCTAGCCAACAGCCGTAGCGCGCGCTAACGGGTCACAAAACCAGTCCAGTAGCCCCTGGACAGAACTGCACCTACCGGGTAGCGTGCGCTAGAAAGAAGAGGGAGCGTGCGCTAAGCGGTCGATAGCGTGCGCTAGCTATCGGCCTTAGCGTGCGCTAACAAAGCTAGATCCCGCCGGTAGAGCTACCGGATCGCCTCGATCGCCGATTAGCGTGCGCTACACATTCAGTAGCGTGCGCTAAACACCACGCAGTAGCGTGCGCTATGCTTCAAGCATTAGCGTGCGCTACACCACAAAATCTCAAAAACTCACAAAGTGATCCGAAATGCCTCCAAAAACATGTCCCAACAAGTCACAACCAAACATGGCACGAAATTCCTACGATGAGGACCATGACAATCCGATAAAACCCAGAAAACCCAACGAATCCGGAATAAAGATCTCGGGTATTACAATAATCACCTCCTGGATCATCATAAATCCTTACTAAAATGGTTAAAATCTTACAAGAACACCACCAACAATAATAATCATCTCAAGACTATGTTAATCATATAACAATCTTAACATAATCTTTCCTAGACATGATTAAAACCTCCAAACAATCTAAAACATCAAGAACATAATCATCCTCAAGCTATACCAACATGTTCTTCATCAAAAGTTCATCCAAACTATGAAGAATCATGATATACTCCATTAATCAAACAATACCCGAAGAAAACAACAACAACTCGAAAATCACTTGAAGAACAAGAGATTGAGGGAACTTACCAAAGAAGAACAAGAAGAAGCCTCCAAACACCAAAGGAGCACCAACAAGCTTCCAACTTCAAGCTTCAATCCAAGCTAGGATGATCAAGATCGAGTTGGAAGAGGCTAAACATCAATAACAAGTCCAAACGGACGATTCTAGGGAGAGAAAAAGTGTTTTGGTTCGTGAAGAAATGAAAGACGAAACCAAGATAAATAGACTGACCAATTAATTACGTACGTTATACACTATGGTTAACGTACGTAAGAGGCATTACGTACGCTATACTAAGACATTAACGTACGTAATGAAAAATCCGTAACTAATCGACTAAAATACGAAGGCCTTAACGTACGTAAACAAGAACTTATTACGTACGTTAACAAGACCTACATTACGTACGTAAAGCTCACCTCTTAACGTACGTAAGGGTCCGTTGACTGCAATAGTGAGATCCGATCGGAAGATGCTCGGGACCCACCAGCCGAAAGTGACTACGAGGAAGGTTCCTGTCACCTACCAAGCATTACGTACGTAACCTTACAGGCATAACGTACGTAATACTCAGCCCATAACGTACGTAAGTCTACCCATGTAGCGTACGTTAAGGCTAGTGTACTTAGCCAAAAATCCAAACTCTCCAACCAACATTCAAACGACGAAACTAACCCGACGACAAGTATAATATTTCGATCCCGAAATATTCCAATACAATATACATTGTATCAGTCCAAAACAACAACACTTGTACAATTCCAAATGAATATGTACAACTCAACAGTAACACGAAAAAAAATTATCCCCGGATATTACAGTTCAGGCCGTGAGGGACTTTGAGGGGCGGCCGTCCACTGCCCGTCTCCATGCGGACCTTGAAGCCGCACGGAAACAAAACATTGAGTTTGTTGACAATCTCGCGGCCATGCAGAAGAGCTCCGCGGAGGCGGCTAAGCAGGCGAGGCAGGATCTTGACCGGGCGCGGGCGGCGACTGACTGGATGCGGGACCAGATGACGGAAGCCCACATGTCATACACGACCGCGCAGAAGGAGGCCGGCCAGCTGAAGGTGACCGTCGCCCGACTGACCAGCGAGGTGGCGTCCTCAAAGGAAGAGATGGCCACCAAAACTGCCGAACTCGAGGGCGTGAGCCAAACGGTTGCGGAGCTGAAGGAAAAGCTGAAGGCGACTAAGGCCGATCCCTTCCTTAACGTGGAGTACGTCAGCGAATTCTCCTACTACATGGCTTATGCTGACACGATCCGCGCTGCTAAGAAGGGAGGGCTCGAGGTCGGACCTTTGGTTGAAAATTTCAAAGCCTATGTGCTTGATCACCCTCTGCAACCAGACTTCACCGTGCCGATTCTCGACCTTTCCGCGGATCATGGGATAGATTTGAGCTGGTACCCGTTGCCGGACAACCTTGTTCATCCGGGTGCCCCGGAGGATGGGGGTGCAGAGCCTGCTGCTGGCGATGGAGCAAGCGTTGATCCCTGATCTTTTCTCGCTTTTTGACTTGTAATTTTTTGTATCTTTCGTTGTATTTTTGCCTTCGGGCGACCGTGTTTGTATTTGTATTCCAAGTGATGAAATAAATATTTGCTTCTCTGATTTCTTGCTATGATTGTCATTTTGAATCTTTTGTATGACTTTATACAAGTGTTTGAGGAACGATCATCATGCGCACAGCTCCAAGTGAATTGATAAACTCATAGTGGTAAATTTAGAACAAAGTCGATCGCTGCACATACATTTGAATAATGCCGATCGTCGTACGTGTATTTGAGTAAAGACGATCGTGGTATATATAGCTCCGCTCTTCCCCCTTGTTTTTGTTTACTTAGTGAAAGTAAGGGAACGAAAATAAATCATTTAGCAAGCGGTCTTCAATTTCGCAGATTCCTCGAGGAAGGCCGACCATCCCGGCCTAAAGGAACCGTGCACAATCGTGGAGTTCGATGGAACTGACCTCCGCGACCATGTCTTGTGCGCGAGCGACATTCCATCTGATGGCCAACTTCTCGTGACTCACTTAATTGTGAGTGTCCTCCGTAGGCTACGCCCGCCTCGTATTTAAACAAAGGGCGAGCGATCTCGGCCTGGAGGAGTCCTTGCACGGGGCGTCGTCAGATTAATCGTCTCCACGACTGCGGCTTGCTAGCACTTTTCTACCTCGGATCGTCATGTTAGATGGCGATCCTCGACGGTATACGTTGTGACGGGGGGAGGGACGCGTCATATTGTCCGGGTCCACCATGTTAAATGATGGACCTTTGAGGGCGGGCGAATGTGTCCATAGATCTATTTTGGAGGGTCCTTTGGCTACGCCCGCCTCGTACTTAAACGAAGGGCGAGCGATCGCTGCCCAAAGGAACCTTGCATGGTCACAGAGAACGGTTCCATCGACCTCCGCAACCATGTCGGCACTTTTCTACCTCGGACCGTCATGTTAGATGGCGATCCTCGAAGGTCTACGTTGTGCAAGGGGAGGCGATCATTTGCCTAGGTCCTTCATGTTGATGACAAACTTTAGAGGGCGAGCGAGTAATCCTCTGATTTGTTTTGGAGGGTCCTTCGGCTACGCCCGCCTCGTATTTAAATGAAGGGCGAGCGATCTCTGCCCAAAGGAACCTTGCATGGACGGGTCGTCGGTTTCATCGACCTCGGCGACCATGGCGGCACTCTTCTACCTCGGACCGTCATGTTAGTTGGCGATCCTCGACGGTATACGTTGTGCTGTGGGAGGCGATCGCTTGCCTAGGTCCATCATGTTAGATTACAAACTTTAGAGGGCGAGCGACTCATCCTCTTTCTCGAGGCGTTGCTCAGGCAGTAGCCTTTCGTTCGACATGGTGGGAATTGGGGAAAGACCTCCGAGGTTCCCACCTTTGGATTGAAGCATATAGATCTGGCCGCCGAGGTTGATCGGGGGGTCAACTCATATCAGCCTTCCGGCCTGTCGTGTTTGACTCTGGCGACCGGTTTGGGGGACTGACGGGGCTCCGGCTAAGCCAATAAACTGTCCAACTTGCCCTCCTTGAACAATATCCAGAGTTGTCTGAGGAGGTCGCAGTATTGGTTGGTGCTGTGACCGGGACTCTTGTGGTAAGCACAAAATTTATTGTGGTCCAGATGACCGTTGTCCCTTATCGCCGTTGGCTTGCTTAGCGGTTCGCGCCCCTTGATGGCGTAAAAAATATGGGCAGGAGTTCGGTTGAAGTTGTGAAGAAGATGGGCTTCCACCTCCTCAAAGGCCTTGAAATTGCCGGGTGGCTTGGCGACCGAATTGCTGGACTTGGCGATCTCCGTCTTTTGGATGGGAGGCGGCATCCCCTCGCCTAGGCGAACGGTGAGCAGCCTCTGCCTGGCCAGAAAATCGGCAGCCTTGGCGGGGAATGACCATAGAATCCCCCCCAGAAAATCGGCAACCTTCGTGAGGTGCCTGAACATGGGTGAATGACCATAGAATCACCCCAGGACCGAGTAGAGGGCGAGCTCGTCACTAATGGGCTCGCCGGTGAGGACTATTTCATCCACCCGGTTGATGTAATCTGCATCGGACTCGTCTTCCCCCTGCCTGATTTTCATCATGCGGTGGGGACCTTCTGGTCTAACGACCTTGGCGGCGAAGTATGACGTGAAGTCGCTCGCCAGTTTCTCAAAGGAATTGATTGATCGCGGTGGCAGTGAGATGTACCACCTATGGGCCAGTTCGCCCAATGTTAACGGGAATATTCGGCACCTCGTCGTGTCTGACGCCCCACATCCGGTCATGTAGATCCGGAACTTGTTCAAGTGGGTCTCGGGGTCCGATCTCCCCTCATACAAAGGTGTTTGAGGAGGAGCGATCCTTGGTTACACGGGGGCAAGCTCGATGTGGACCGCGAGTGGCTCACTCGGTCCGGTGACCTTTCTACTAGCGCCTGCCCCAGTTTCCATGAGCGATTTCATCTTGTCGAGCTGGCGTTGCATAGCAGCCATCGCCGTGGCCTGGCTGCTCGCGGCTAGGTGCTCGGATCAGGAGCTGAGGCGATCAAGTACTGATCCCCTGTCTCCACTGTAGATGATGTCTTTGTCGCGGTGCTCGATTCTTCGGCGGATGGGAGCCAAACAGCTGGCCTATTTTTGATTAGGAGTTGAGTATACCGAACTCCTGGTGATGGATTCAGACTCCGTCGTCTCATGGTTGGGGCCAGAATGTCCCAGTCGCCACGATGGATCGCTTCCTAGGCGGCTGAAGACGGAACCGTCCCGCCTCGCGAGAGCTTTTTCTCGTGAATCGGGGCTCTCTGACGATCGCTCGACAAGTAATCCCTTGAGCTTTCGCTTGCCTGCGCGGCGGATGGCCGAGGGGGTTATAGCGGGCGCTTCGCATGATCTCCGTCGCTCCCTTAGGATGGCCATGGCCTCCTCGATCTGTTCCGCGGTTTGGAACTGGTCGAGTGATGGCTGGGGCCGTCCCTCAGGGGCGGGATTGAGAGTCTCGCGTCGCTGTGGCTACCCTCTGCCGTAGGTTGGGGCTCGGATTGAGCCGGAATAAGATGCCGGGCAGATCGGAGAGCGGCCCTCTTCGAAGTGGTGGCCGACGTCATTATTCTGAAGGTTTTTCTTTGAAGAACAGTGAGTGTTTCTTCGAGTATATGCTCTGGAGAACAGTGAGTGTTCTTAGAAACGGTCGGAATAAAAAATGAGGGCATCGCCCTCCTTCTAGCGCCAATTGTTGTTACCCAAAATATTATTCGGAAGGGTTTGCTGAAATGGATGAGTAATAAACAAAATGCGAGAGCACGTCCGATGGAATGTAAATAACACAAGATTTGCCGGGGTTGTTAGTCCCGGACTTGAATGCTCTCGCGAGATATTATTAATACAAATACTTGGGAGTACAAATATTAATCTTAGAGTACAATTACAATGAGTGTAAAAACCCTAGTTATCTAGCTCTTGAGTGCTGATGATTGCCGGAAGAACCAGAGTTGATACTCTGTGAGTTCTTGTAACAATGATGGAGTGCTGTGTTTTTAGCTGAGTTTGTGAACCTTTGTATGAAAACAGCAGTTTTTGTGAACCTCTCTCCAGTTGCTGGAGGTTTCCTATTTATAGGAGTCGAGGTAGCTGGGCGATCGCCTTTCTTGTATTATAATAAGCGGGCGATCGTCTTTAGCACATAGGTTGGTCTCCTTAAAGTCCGCAGCAGCTGCTGGCAGCCGGATGTGCGAACCAATGAGAAGACAACATGCGTCCTGTGTCGCTTTCTTGGGAGGTCCCACCTAGGACCTTTCGGCGGGTCTGTCGGTAGGTGAGGCAGTCCTTGTCGTTTGACAGCTGTTGATGGACTGGAGTCAAAGATCCTTATTCTACGGCGCCATTCATGGATCTTCACGTGTGTCTCCACTCCGAGATCCGGTCTTCGTAGATATGACGGATGATGGCCTTACACGTGGCATAGGACGGTCGTCCTTGGTCGGGCACCAGAGTTGATCGCTAGGTGCCAAGAGGCGATCGCCCTGGATGTCGATCGCTCGGTACCTGATCTCAATTTGGACTATTCGCTTGGCAAGTCTGCCTTGGATTATATGATGCTGGCTTGGTCGCTCGGCTCTTATGCCGATCGCCGTCGAGGCGTATAAATCGCCGCACAACACGGAGGTTGGCGGCGGCGGGAAGGGTAGTGGTCAGCACTGGGTTTGAACCTGGTTCTCCTATATCATGTAAGATAACTGAATGCCTGCCCTCGATAATGAGAAATACAAGAGATATAAATAACACTACTTCGTGTGCTTCAAACAAACCCTAATACGTAATGGGCTTGGACCCAACCCTAACTTAACACACTAATATCCCCATAGTTTTATCGGGAGGGAGAAGACGACTGGACGATTAAATTGATATAAGATAAAGAAAAGAGATAAAAGAAACGGAGGTAGCAGCGGCGGAAGGCGAGAACTGGAGATCTTGAACTGGAGGCAGTGGCATCAAGAAGTGGAGCTCCGGCAGTGTCGGCGCCGGTTTCTGGCGAAGTCAGCTAGGATTCCAGCGAAGTCGGCGTTGAAGTTCTGAGAAGAAGGACGCTGGCGAAATCTGTGACATCGGTGATGAGGAGAGATGCGCAGCAAAGGAGAAAGGCAGCAGAGACTCAACGCGGGGGAGGAAGGTATCTCCAGCGGAGGATGCCAGCGGCATAAAATAAGAGGCCGCAGAAGTTATCCCGGAGGTGCTGGCTAAGTTACAGATCGAGTGGTGGTCGTCGGAGATGGAGAAAAAATATATGCTGGTTCTCGCCGGACCTCGTCGACGCGGAGAATAAGAAGAGAGATCGATGGAGAGGTAGAGCTGAGACAGCGGAAGCAGATCTTGAGGTCCATTACCAGTGGCGGCGCCGAAAACAGATCTGGTTGTCTCGTCGCCGCCACTGGTAATGGCCCTCAAGATCCACTTCCACTGTCTCATCTCTACCTCTCCATCGATCTCTCTTCTTCTTCTCCGTGTCAACGAGGTCCGACGAGAACCTGCATATATTTTCTCTCCATCTCCGGCAACCAGATCTATTTTATGTTTTCCTTGTGCCTTATCATTAACATAGCGGCCAATACATACAGAATACACGCCTAACTGTTTGCATAAATCAAGGCATCAGTCTAGGCTAATATTAAGCTAATAATTAGGAAAATAATTATTTACATTTGACCAAAATATATTTATTATATCTAACACACCCCCGTAGTCGAAAGGGGAGGTTCACGGATGCTTAAACTGTAACAAAAATCTTCAAACAATACTTGCGGCAGACCCTTAGTAAATATGTCCGCTATCTGATACTGTGATGGCACATGAAGAACCCGGACCTGTCCGCGTTGTTGGAACATTTTGTTCCATACATGTATTAATAATATTTTGATGATTAAGTTGTTACACAAAACAAAACAACAAAAAGACGAAGCAATGCTTCGAAGAAGACGAAGTGAAAAAGCTGGAAATTACATGCTTAACGTATGTAACGAAGGAGAAATAACGTACGTAATATAAGGTATTTAATGTACGTAAGAAATGGAAGTTAACGTACCTAATGGTGTTCAAACCAGATGAACGTTGGGAAGAGTCAAAGTCAGAAAAGCGGCAACAGATATATGACGTCAGCAGTGACGTATCCTTAACGTACGTAATGGGTGTTGGCTAACGTACGTAATGTTCAAGACGAATGCTACTGGACTAAAACTGGAACTTGCTAACGTACGTAAGATAAAGAGGTTAACGTATGTAATCATGTTAGCGTACGTAATGTGAAGAAGATAACGACCGTAATGGAGTGTCAGGAGGCTAACGGCTAGTTGAGGCTTTGGAGCCTATAAATACCATATCCTTGGTATTATCCCAAACAACAACTTCAAGCAAACAACTCATTGATCAGATATTCATATTGATATTATTGTTGTTGTGATATTGAGCTTATATTGTTAGTTTGAGTGTTTATACATTCAACACATACACGAGAGATAAAAGAAAAGATACGATTAGATTCGGTGTTATTAGGATCAAGGATCCAGCATTATTAGAACCGTAATTGATATCTAAGTGAGGTATATCTAGTACCGATAGAAAGCTAGAGCGGTTGATTACTTGTCCGATAGAAAAGGAAAACGGTTTACTTGGACCGACACAAAGACAAGTACGAGTGGTTTATCACGGACCAATAGAAGACGTGATTGCAACGGTTATCCCTAGACCGATAGAAAAGAGGTGCAGAGGTTTTTATCTTCAACCTATAGAAAAAGATACCAAGAGAGGACGTAGGCTCGTTTATAGCTGAACCTCTATAAATCCGTGTGTCGTTTAATTTCTGCACCTTATATTTACGCTTCTGCAACACGGCGCATATTTCGATCTCGCTCCAACAATTGGTATCGGAGCGGTACCTCTAATACACGGCTTAACATCCGAGGAGACAATCCAAATGGCATTTCAATTTGCTCCAGTCGAAGGCCTTGCTCTTAACCGACCACCATTTTTTGATGGCGCAAATTTCATGACATGGAAGAAAAAGATGTCAATATTCATCCGAGCGTATGACATCGAGATTTGGAAGATCATTTGTCTTGGCCCGAAAGTTCCAATCAAACCTGACGGATCTCTTAAGAGTTTCGAAGAATATAATGATGAGGATTGGAAGAACGACCATCTAAATTGTAAGGCTACTCAACTTCTATATTGTGCCTTAAATCTAGAAGAGGTCAATCGTGTAACACCCCAAACTAGGCGGATATTACAGTGCCATGGACCCCCGACTGGGACCCACCAGGCGAGTGAAAATGAATGAAATACACAGGGTAAATGTAGTACCGAACCACATTACATCATTAATTACTCCGATGAGGAGTTTCATACAGCACACCCAAGATAATATAGAATACGTGTATATTTTATATGAAGATAAAACATACGACACTGAATAAAATGAGTATTCAAACTAAGTCAAGAATGAAATAAAATAAAGAGAACACGAGTGAATGAAAAGGACTGGGCCCCCTACTAGTATCACTGGGACTCCTCGCCGTCAACGTTCTCTTCCCGTGCCTTAGCCTTGCCATGACTTGAAAAACAAAATCCCCCAACGGGGTCAGTTACACAGAACAACAATCCTCAAGAGTTGAATAAACACAATCATATATGCTGTATAAACCACAAGTTCGATCAAAAATCTCAAACCGTCGAACACATGCGATCAAAAGTGAATCGGTCAGATTATAACCCAATCCTGTTGAAAACATACGCAATCAAACATGCTGTATGAATCAACTAACGGTACGGATCAAAGGGTGGCGCCACACTACGCTCGGGATGGAAATGTGTCTGTGCACAAGCCACCAACGAGTATCGATCGAATACACGTGTGGTCTTGTACCTAATCAGTCTCACAAAGTGATCTTCTCGTGTGCACAGTCCAATGTGAGGCCAACAACCAACACACGACTTAATACGTGCCCGACATGAAAATCCTACACATACCAACTGGCACGCCAGTATGACCCGGAATGTCACGAGATAACAAAAGTGACATCGAAATCAATAATGACTCACCGAGATGAAATGATAGTGAAATGAATGATAGCTCAATGAAATGATTGGAACCGTCGTTCCTCATGACTGAAGTGATTAATTGACAATTACAAGTCTCAATACGGTTAATACATTACGAATGAACTATAATTATGAATGATCAACAACGAAAGGAATGTAAATCCTTTTAATCGAGTAAGAATTAACTTACACAACACCGATGAAGAATGTCCTTCCACGAACAACGTCCTAAATGAGATGTCGGTCGCTCGAACAACCTTGAATAACACAATTACCAACAATCCGGTTCAACACACGAATCAAACACGAGTATAACTAACTCAAAACGTCGATACGACTAAACCAAGTTCATTGGGGCATTATATCGAACACGTTGTGGCCAATCTTCGATTGTTTACAACCAAACCTCCATAATACCAATATCAAATCCCCAAGAAGTGTTTCAAACCAACAAAACATCTTCAATACGATCAATAATCCAATATGAATATCCAAATTCGTGATTTCAACAACAATTAATCGAAAACCCCCAAATCCAACTCAATATTCAAAATGTTCTTGAATAATCCTTCAATAATCCAATGAATATCCTTAACAATTCATAATCACAAGTATATCACTTCATACAACACGATTATAACATCCAAAACATCATATCTCAACACAAAATTGAATTCAAGGGTTGAAGAAGTTACCTTAGATTAGGATGAAGAATCCACAAATATGTTGTTGATCCACACTACAACTTGAAGAAGATGAGAATCTCTGAGTTTTGATGATGTTAAAACACCCCAAGATCGCCCAAAATCGCCCCAAGGAAGAGAGGAAGAAGTGAAATGAAGAAATGAGCTTATTCTCCTCAACAAAACACAGTTATAGAAGAATCTGCACTGTGTGCCACGGCACAGGCTGAGTGTGCCGCGGCACAAGGCCAAAAACGCCCAGAAAAACAGTTTTGTGCTGCGGCCCGTCCAGAAGGGGCCGCGGCCCGCGGTACAGCCCGCTCCAGCATCAAAAGGCACACAGTGCAGTCTTAGCTATTTCGACCATAACTCCTTCGTCCGGATTCCGATTGACTTACCGTTTGAACCATTGGAAAGCTAACTTGATGCTCTATAATAATGAAAAGATTCAAAATTTTTGGAGTTTCCAAGAATTAATGGTGATTTTACAAAGTCAAACTCATACGTGGAAAAGTCGCTTAAGAACACGGAACTCAACAGAACGACACCGAGACGAACTCGGATGACAAAAAGTGTAGAATTAATTATTCTCGGAATGCCGAAATGGTCATAATGGAGTCGCTAAGATGGACTTACGCCAAAAGGAAATTACCAGAAATCAAAATTGCGGATATTACAAATCGTATCTCATCGTGTGAAAGTGCTAAAGGGATATGGAAAATTCTTGAAATCACACACGAAGGGACAACTCAAGTCAAGGAGACGAAGATCAATATGTTTCTCCATGACTACGAGTTATTCATGATGAAGGGTGATGAGTCCATCACCAACATGCTCGACCGATTTCCGGTCATCACTAATAGACTTGCTTTATTTGGAAAACCATTATCAATTAGTGAAAAGTCAAGAAATTCTTAAGATCACTACCTGTTGAATGGGAAGGAACGATGATGGCGATTATGGAATCGAAAGATCTCAATAATTTTGATTTTAGTGCCCTCGTTGGTTCACTAATAAATTACGAGATTGTCCTTAAATCTCGAAATGCAAAGTCGAAATCGAAGGAAAGATCGATAGCCTTGAAGACTAAGATGTCTAAAAGAGAAGAAATCCCGGTGTACGAAAGCGACGAAGAATCGCCATATTATGCCAAGAATATTAATAAGTTTCAAACCTTATTAAACCGGAGAAAGAAAGACATCTCGGGCGAATCTAAGAAATTCGACAATAATTGTCGATTATGTGGTAAACCAGGCCACTTTGCTAAGAATTGCCAAGCTAAACCCAAGAAGGAGGTTCTTGTTGCAACATGGAGCGATGAAGACGAAGATGATGATTTTATCAATCAAAATAATCCCGCTCTCATGGCCCAGAGTTCATTCGAGGATAGCGACGTCGAAATCTAAGTAAGTAATTCTCACGATGAATTATTTGAAGCATTTGAATTATTGCATACGGATTATCAAAATACTTTATCCGAAATTAAATCCCTTAAATCCAAAAATAAATCTTTGGAAATTGAAAATTCCAAAATTCTTGAAAAAGGGAAATTTGTCGAGATCGATCATTCTAAATGCCTTGAAAACGAAAATATTTTAAAGGATGATCTTGTCAAAATGCAAACCGAGCTCAAAAATTTAACGAAGAAATTTTCTCTCGGAAATGAGAAATTTGAAAATATGCTCTCGGTGCAAAAGTTTACTTTAAATAAACAGGGGTTGGGATTCAAACCTTGTTCTAACAACGAATCCTTAAATTTAAAGATACCCCGTTGTGAAAAATATTTGAAAACCGGGCATCATATTTCTGGTTGTAAAAGCCCACGCCGGACGATTAAAATTAAAAAGATTTGGGTTTCTAAAAGAACAAATATTTCAAATATCATCTATGTTTCAAATGAAAAATCAACTCTCGGTTGGGTCCCCAAAAATTGATTTTTATCAAAATATATTTTACTTAGGGGGAGTAATAATTTTTTAAAAGGGAGATAATATTTTCAGGGGGAGTTTATACCCTATTCATGTATTTTGTTATATCCATCATTTGGTATCATGTATATTTTATATTTGGTACTATTGTATTTATTTGTTTTATTACACTTTTTGATGAAAACAAAAAAGGGGAGAAAAAGGAGAATGGGATTAACCCTGAAAGGGGAGAGAAATCGAAGAAAAGTCGAAAAGTTGAAATTGAAAAGAAAAATGGAAGTTGAAAGGAGAGAAGGAGAAGAAAAGTCGAAAAGATGAAGTTGAAAAGAAAAATGAGGAGACGTCGAAAAGATGATGAAAATTTGAAAATTCGAAAAGAAAAAGAAAAGGAAAGAAGGAGTCGAAAAATAAATGGGAGAAGAAACTAACGAAACGGACAAAGTTGAAAACTTTGGTCTGTATACATATACATATATTTGTATTTTTGCAGGTAAATCCCATTGACAAAATGTTGTTTTGTAATCATTAAAAAGGGGGAGATTGTTGGAACATTTTGTTCCATACATGTATTAATAATATTTTGATGATTAAGTTGTTACACAAAACAAAACAACAAAAAGACGAAGCAAAGCATCGAAGAAGACGAAGTGAAAAAGATGGAAATTGCATGCTTAACGTACGTAACGAAGGAGCAATAACGTACGTAATATAAGGCATTTAACGTACGTAAGAAATGGAAGTTAACGTACGTAATGGTGTTCAAACCAGATGAACGTTGGGAAGAGTCAAAGTCAGAAAAGCGGCAACGGATATATGACGTCAGCAGTGACGTATCCTTAACGTACGTAATGGGTGTTGGCTAGCGTACGTAATGTTCAAGACGAATGCTACTGGACTAAAACTGGTACTTGCTAACGTACATAAGATAAAGAGGTTAACGTACGTAATCATGTTAGCGTACGTAATGTGAATAAGATAACGGCTGTAATGGAGTGTCAGGAGGCTAACGGCTAGTTGAGGCTTTGGAGCCTATAAATACCATATCCTTGGTATTATTCCGAACAACAACTTCAAGCAAAAAACTCATTGATCAGATATTCATATTTATATTATTGTTGTTGTGATATTGAGCTTATATTGTTAGTTTGAGTGTTTATACATTCAACACATACACGAGAGGTAAAAGAAAAGATACGATTGGATTCGGTGTTATTAGGATCAATGATCCGGCATTATTAGAATCACAATCGATATCTAAGTGAGGTTTATCTAGTACCGATAGAAAGCTAGAGCGGTTGATTTCTTGTCTGATAGAAAAGGAAAACGATTTAACTTAGACCGACACAAAGACAAGTACGAGTGTTTTCTCATGGACCAATAGAAGACGTGATTGTAATGGTTATCCCTCGACCGATAAAAGAGAGGTGCAGAGGTTTTTATCTTCAACCTATAGAAAAAGATACTGAGAGAGGACGTAGGCTCGTTTATAGCCGAACCTCTATAAATCTGTGTGTCGTTTAATTTCCGCACCTTATATTTACGCTTCCGCAACACGGCGCATATTCCAATCTCGCTCCAACACGCGTGCCACCTTTTCTCGAACAAAGTGGATATCCATTTCAATATATTTTGTACGCTGATGTTGAACTGGATTACCCGAAAGATAAATAGCACTTACATTGTCACAGTATACCAAAGTAGCCTTTTTAATCGGACAATGCAACTCCAAGAGAAGACTTCGAATCCAACAAGATTCGGAGACAACATTCGCCACTCCACGATACTCGGCCTCGGCACTAGAACGAGATAATGTGGGTTGTCATTTAGATGAACATGAGATCAAGTTGTCACCCAAAAATACACAATAACCAGAAGTGGATCGCCGTGTGTCCAGGCACCCACCCCAATCTGCGTCCGTATATGAGACAAGAGTAGAAAAAAAGACGGGTATAAATGAAGCTCGTGATCCAAAGTACCCTTAACATACCGAATCACTCTCTTAAGAGCAGACATATGATAAACTCTCGGATCATGCATATATAAGCAAACCCGTTGAACGACATAAGAAATATCCGACCGGGTGAAAGTAAGATATTGTAGAGCCCCTGCAAGACTCCTATACAAAGTGGGATCATCAAAAGCAGTACTACCAGTAGCACTAACTTTAGACTTGGTGTCAACCGGAGTAAATGATGGTTTACATGAAGACATCCCGGCACGATCAATTATTTCTTCGGCATATTTGCGTTGTGAGAGAAACATACCACCCTTATGCCGTGTTACTGCAATTCCAAGAAAATAATTCAAGGGACCAAGATCTTTCATAGCAAATTCCGAGCTAAGAAGATCCATAATAGAGCACCAGAGAGTATCAGAAGAAGCAGTAAGAATAATGTCATCAACATATAACAAAATGTAAGCCATAGCGGTCCCCTTGCAGTATATAAGCAAAGAATTATGACATATGCTGTTAGTGAAATCAATAGACATAACAAAATTAGAAAATCGATTGTACCAAGCCCTGGGCGCCTGCTTAAGTCCATATAAAGACTTATGCAAAAAACAAACACAACCAGGATGAGATCGATCCCGATATCCCAGAGGTTGATGCATATAGACTGTTTCTTGAATCTCACCATGAAGAAAAGCATTTTTAACATCCAATTGATGAATTTGCCATGTTTTGGACAGAGAAAGGCTAAGAACTGTCCGAATCATTGCCGGTTTGACTACCGGGCTAAAAGTCTCACCACAATCAATGCCAACCTGTTGTGTCTTTCCATCACCTACAAGACGGGCTTTATGCCTCTCAAACACACAGTTAGATTTTTCCTTATGAGTAAAAATCCACATAAAACGAATCACATTAACATTAGGCGGATGTGGCACCAAAACCCACGTCTTATTTTTCATAAGAGCATTATATTCATCATCCATATCCATTTTCCAATTCGGGTCACGAAGTTCTACTACCGGATTACGAGGTAAAGGAGATTTCATAACCGTAGTATGCATAGCATGGAATTTTGGATTTGGCTTATATATGCCATGCTGACTTCGAGTAACTACACGGGACTATTGGGCAGGAATATGGGAATGAGTGGGATTTATTGGGTCCAAAAATGTGTGAGTCGTGTTTGGCTGGGAAGAGGGGGATACATGGGTCGTGGTTGGTGGGGTGTCGCCAAAGCTGCCAGAAGAGTGGGCAGTTGGTGAAGATGGGCTTGACAAAGGTGGGCTAGCTTGAATTTGTGGTGGAGAAAGAGAATGTAATGTTGGGCTGCCATGATATGGGCCAACAGGAGTAAGAGGGCTGCCATTTGGACTAGGTGGCGTTGGCAGAGGAGTAGTAACTTGGTTTTGTAAATGATGCATTGTGTAAGGAGATAAACCATCATCCAAAAAATCATATGTAGTAGAAGTAGTAGTATACAACTTTGCAAACGGAAACACATGCTCATCAAATAGAACATGACGACAAATGATAATTTTATTTGAAGACAAATCAAAACCCTTGTAGCCACGATGATTAGGAGGGAAACCCAAAAACACACATGGAGTAGAACGGGGTTGTAATTTGTGTATAGTCGTAGAAGGGATGAGAGGATAACACAAGCACCCAAAAACCCGAATGTGAGAGTAAGATGGATTTCTTTGATATAGTATTTGAAGGGGAGAAGAATCACCCAATTTCTTGATCGGTAGAATATTAAGAAGATAATTAGCCATTTGCAATGCATGATGCCAAAAGTAAGGGGGAAGAGAGGCATGAGCTAGAAGTGTACGAGTGATATTATTAATAATGCGAATTTTTCTCTCGGCTTTTCCATTTTGAGGTGAAGTATGGGGGCAAGAAAGACGGAAAGACATGCCATGAGCTTTACAAAAATCCCAAAAAACACCGTTATCAAATTCCCTCCCATTGTCACATTGAACATTTTTAATCGGACGCTCAAATTGGGTAAGAATATGATTTTTAAAAGCTAAGAAATTCTCATACACATCCGACTTTCTAGCTAATGGAAAAGTCCACAAAAAATTCGAATAATCATCCAATAATAACATATAATATTTATGGCATGCGGAGCTCAAAACAGGGGATGACCAAAGGTCACTATGAATAACATCAAATGGCATAGTAGTACTGGAAATAGAAGGAGAAAATGGTAATTTAGTATATTTTCCCAAAACACAAGAACGATACATATTAGAGCTAGAACTATGATTACAATCAATGCTTTTATTGATCCTAAGAGTATTGAAAATAGGAGCACCCGGATGACCCAGTCGAGCATGCCAAAGTGAAGAAGAGATAGCTGCAAAGGTTGAAGGGCAAGCTTGATTGTTGATAGAAGAAGAAACAGGATAGAGTTCACCCCGACTCTCACATCTCATTATTGGCATCCCTGTCTGAAAATCCTTCACAGAAAATCCAAAAGGATCAAACTCTACTGTCGCCGAATTATCAATAGTAAACTTTCTGCCCGATATGAGATTTTTAATGAGTTTAGGAGCATGGAGGACATTTTCTAAAACTAAGAGAGGATTAGAAGAGGGTAAACAAGAATGACCATAACCACGAATTGGAATTGAATGACCATTACCGACAACAATAGCATTATGATGATTGCTCAAATTAAAATAAGACGAGAGATTACCCTGTGAGGATGTCATATGAGAAGTGGCTCCGGTGTCCATGTACCAAGACTGATCCGGTTGGTTGAGAGTCATTGTATGCATTGCTGATTCAATGTACGTCGGGGTATACGGAGGGGGCTGCCCGAAGGAAAAGACCATATGAGTTTGTTGTGGGCGTGGACCCAAGATACCAGATTGTGGATATCTTTGGTCCACGCCCACAACAAACTCATATGGTCTTTTCCTTCGGGCAGCCCGCTCTGTATACCCCGACGTACATTGAATCAGCAATGCATACAATGACTCTCAACCAACCGGATCAGTCTTGGTACATGGACACCGGAGCCACTTCTCATATGACATCCTCACAGGGTAATCTCTCGTCTTATTTTAATTTGAGAAATCATCATAATGCTATTGTTGTCGGTAATGGTCATTCAATTCCAATTCGTGGTTATGGTCATTCTTGTTTACCCTCTTCTAATCCTCTCTTAGTTTTAGAAAATGTCCTCCATGCTCCTAAACTCATTAAAAATCTCATATCGGGCAGAAAGTTTACTATTGATAATTCGGCGACAGTAGAGTTTGATCCTTTTGGATTTTCTGTGAAGGATTTTCAGACAGGGATGCCAATAATGAGATGTGAGAGTCGGGGTGAACTCTATCCTGTTTCTTCTTCTATCAACAATCAAGCTTCCCCTTCAACCTTTGCAGCTATCTCTTCTTCACTTTGGCATGCTCGACTGGGTCATCCGGGTGATCCTATTTTCGATACTCTTAGGATCAATAAAAGTATTGATTGTAATCGTAGTTCTAGCTCTAATATGTGTTGTTCTTGTGTTTTTGGAAAATATACTAAATTACCATTTTCTCCTTCTATTTCCAGTACTACTATGCCATTTGATGTTATTCATAGTGACCTTTGGTCATCCCCTGTTTTGAGCTCCGCAGGCCATAAATATTATATGTTATTATTGGATGATTATTCGAATTTTTTGTGGACTTTTCCATTAGCTAGAAAGTCGGATGTGTATGAGAATTTCTTAGCTTTTAAAAATCATATTCTTACCCAATTTGAGCGTCCGATTAAAAATGTTCAATGTGACAATGGGAGGGAATTTGATAACGGTGTTTTTTGGGATTTTTGTAAAGCTCATGGCATGTCTTTCCGTCTTTCTTGCCCCCATACTTCACCTCAAAATGGAAAAGCTGAGAGAAAAATTCGCATTATTAATAATATCACTCGTACTCTTCTAGCTCATGCCTCTCTTCCCCCTTACTTTTGGCATCATGCATTGCAAATGGCTACTTATCTTCTTAATATTCTACCGATCAAGAAATTGGGTAATTCTTCTCCCCTTCAAATACTATATCAAAGAAATCCATCTTACTCTCACATTCGGGTTTTTGGGTGCTTATGTTATCCTCTCATCCCTTCTACGACTATACACAAATTACAACCCCGTTTTACTCCATGTGTGTTTTTAGGTTTCCCTCCTAATCATCGTGGCTACAAGTGTTTTGATTTGTCTTCCAATAAAATTATCATTTGTCGTCATGTTCTATTTGATGAGAATGTGTTTCCTTTTGCAAAGTTGCATACTACTACTTCTACTACATATGATTTTTTGGATGATGCTTTATCTCCTTACACAATGCATCATTTACAAAATCAAGTTACTACTCCTCTGCCAACGCCACCTAGTCCAAATGGCAGCCCTCTTACTCATGCTGGCTCATATCATGGCAGCCCAACATTACATTCTCTTTCTCCACCACAAATTCAAGCTAGCCCACCTTTGTCAAGCCCATCTTCACCAACTGCCCACTCTTCTGGTAGCTTTGGCGACACCCCACCAACCACGGCCCATGTATCCCCCTCTTCCTAGCCAAACACGACTCACACATTTTCGGACCCAGTAAATCCCACTCATTCCCATATTCCAGCCCAACAGTCTCGTGTAGTTACTCGAAGTCAGCATGGCATATATAAGCCAAATCCAAAATTCCATGCTAGCATACTACGGTTATGAAATCTCCTTTACCTCGTAATCCGGTAGCAGCACTTCATCACCCGAATTGGAAAATGGCTATGGATGATGAATATAATGCTCTTATGAAAAATAAGATATGGGTTTTGGTGCCACGTCCGCCTAATGTTAATGTGATTCGTTCTATGTGGATTTTTACTCATAAGGAAAAATCTAACTGTGTGTTTGAGAGGCATAAAGCCCGTCTTGTAGGTGATGGAAAGACACAACAGGTTGACATTGATTGTGGTGAGACTTTTAGCCCAGTAGTCAAACCGCCAATGATTCGGACAGTTCTTAGCCTTTCTCTGTCCAAAACATGGCCAATTCATCAATTGGATGTTAAAAATGCTTTTCTTCATGGTGAGCTTCAAGAAACAGTCTATATGCATCAACCTCTGGGATATCGGGATCGATCTCATCCTGGTTATGTTTGTATTTTACATAAGTCTTTATATGGACTTAAGCAGGCGCCCAGGGCTTGGTACAAGCGATTTGCTGATTTTGTTATGTTTATTGGTTTCACTAACAACAGATGTGATAATTCTTTATTTATATAGCGCAAGGAGACCGATATGGCTTACATTTTGTTGTATGTTGATGACATTATTCTTACTGCTTCTTCTAATACTCTCCGGTGCTCTATTATGGATCTTCTTCGCTCGGAATTTGCTAGGAAAGATCTTGGTCCCTTGAATTATTTTCTTGGTATTGTAGTAACACGGCATAAGGGTGGTATGTTTCTCTCACAACGCAAATATGCCGAAGAAATAATTGATCGTGCCGGGATGTCTTCATGTAAACCATCATTTACTCCGGTTGACACCAAGTCTAAAGTTAGTGCTACTGGTAGTACTGCTTTTGATGATCCCACTTTGTATAGGAGTCTTGCAGGGGCTCTACAATATCTTACTTTCACCCGGCCGGATATATCTTATGCCGTTCAACAGGTTTGCTTATATATGCATGATCCGAGAGTTGATCATATGTCTGCTTTTAAGAGGGTGATTCGGTATGTTAAGGGTACTTTGGATCACGGGCTTCATTTATACTCGTCTTTTTTTCTACTCTTGTCTCAAATACGGATGCAGATTGGGGTGGGTGCCCGGACACACGGCGATCCACTTCTGGTTATTGTGTATTTTTGGTTGACAACTTGATCTCATGGTCGTCTAAACGACAACCCACATTATCTCGTTCTAGTGCCGAGGCCGAGTATCGTGGAGTGGCGAATGTTGTCTCCGAATCTTGTTGGATTCAAAATCTTCTCTTGGAGTTGCATTGTCCGATTAAAAAGGCTACTTTGGTATAATGTGACAATGTAAGTGCTATTTATCTTTCAGGTAATCCAGTTCAACATCAGCGTACAAAACACATTGAAATGGATATCCAATTTGTTCGAGAAAAGGTGGCACGCGGACAGGTCCGAGTTCTTCATGTGCCATCACGGTATCAGATAGCGGACATATTTACTAATGGTCTTCTGCAAGTATTGTTTGAAGATTTTCGGGACAGTCTAAGCATCCGTGAACCTCCCGTTTCGACTGCGGGGGTGTGTTAAATATAATAAATATATTTGGGTCAAACGTAAATAATTAGCTTCCTAATCTATATATCTATAAAGATTGAGTCTCATTATAAATATGTAGGTTTCATGTGAAAGTACCTTGGTTTAAGTTTCATGCTTAAGTGGTAAGTACATATGACCTACATTTAATGCTTAATATTGAGTTAGGCATGTAAACTAATCGAATGGAATATCATGGAACTCAATGCGAACTCCTTAAACTTAATGTGGAGTGCTAATGATTCATGCGTGTTAATGACTAAAAGTTATACATAAATTGATTGTTGAGTCTTATAATGATTAAGGCATCTTTATAAGTGTATCATATGTCATAACAGTAACCTTTAGGCCTTCCAGCACCCTTTCAATATCCCACCTTATTCTTCACTTCCAGAAGCATTAACTCAACATTAATATGAAGGACCCTATAAATAGCACATTCCTTCCCACACCTACAACCATTGAAACGCTGGTGGAAACTTCAAAACCTTCTGAGGAAAAGAAAAAGAAAAGGTTAGAAAATAATGTAAGCATACACATCCAATAACAATATACAAAGTTTGCATCCAATGAATGATTACTCCTGGAACCACTAACATGTCAATTATGGCTGAATCATTTTAAATATGTAGTCGAAGGTTTGGGCACGGAGGCGGCAGACACTGTAGATGAGGAACCAAGAGAGGACAAGGATGGTGAGACTTCTAACCAGAAGAAAAAGAAAAGATCATGCCACAATATAATCTTCTAGACTAAATTAAAAGTGTATCAAATAATAACATGTGTTTTTTGTGTCAAATGATTTTAGATACATTGTGGAAGATTCTGACTCATAATCAATGTTCGAGGTTCAGAAAGTTCCACGGGCTATCTTTTGTATGATGAATACCATGTGTACCCATATACTACATTCATCAACAGATCATAAAGTTAACAATTCACCTTGCCTGTGCAACATATTCGGACTAGGTACAGGCTTGAAATCGATGCTTCTGATGAAACCTCTCAAGCAGTGATTGTGATGTTTGATGACACCGCCGAGGAAATAGTGAAGTGCTCAGCAAAAGCATTGCTTGAAGCCGAAGACGAGGTAAGTGTATAAATTTTAACCATTACCCACTTTTTTCTTACTATCATTTTATAGTCTTCAGATGACCACTCGGTGTTGCCTAACGCTATAAGAAATGTCATCAACACCACCCGTATTTTTGAGCTAAAGTCACACACCTATTACGAACATGGAACCTTTCAAAGCTTCACCTGTGATAAAATTTGTCCAGCCCAAGACTCCGCAAGCCATAGCGAAACTTTCTGAGGAGAAGAAAAAGAAAAGGTTATACAAAAATTTAATTGATCACGTCTAATTATTACTTCTTGAACCACTCACATGTCTATTGAGGCAGAATCGTTTTAGATACATTGTCAAAGATTCGAACTCGCGGTTAGCGTCGAGGAAGCACAAGTGGACAAGGTAGCTGGAACTTATGGACAAAAGAAAAAGAAAAGGTGAGACCACAATATAAACTTTTCAGAGGTGCAATAAAAGTTTTACAAATCATAACAAGCTTTTTTTTGGCCGAATAAATTTAGATACATTGTGGAAGATTCAGACTCAGAAGAGGCAACTGGAGTTCAGAAAGTCCCGGGGGCCAGCCATGCTAAGGAACATGATGAGTAGAGAACTTCAAAAATAATTACTTATGGAAAAAATAAGCTACCTTCCAAATGCTATTAGAATTTTTGTAGTAGTTATGAAAAAGACATGTCGCATCCCATATGTGGTTAGCGTTTTGTGGTTTTATGCCCTGCCAATAACGTAACTCAAGGTTGGTTATGCATTTTAATTTTATATGAATCTGTCTTTAATCCGACATATATCTTGAGGCTCAACATCCTTATTGATGAGAATGATCATACAAAACAAAAGTTATCGTACGTAAAGACTAATTGGCTGTCAAATTATTGATTATTTACATGCTTCTCTTTTTCATAAAATTACAAATAACTCATGTGAAGAAAATAGTATACTGAGGAGCAAGCCACTTTCCCACACAAGAAGAAAAAAAATCAAACATTACAACACTGACTGAAATTTTGTCTCAAATTAAAACACCCTCATGAAACAACTAAAAAACTCAAGTGAACAATGTCAAAAAGAAATCAACAATGTCTGGAACATATAGCAATCATAGCATAATGTACGTACTCAATAGTAAGAAAAAGTAACCATCTACATAAGGCTTCAAAATGCAGCCTTGGTCTTGGAGACTTGATTATAAGCAACGATTAATGTTTGGAACAATGTCAAAAACAAATAAAAATATGTTTCAAAGCACCCAAAACATATTTTATACCCAGCCAATTTCAAAGCAACTATTGGCAATCTATAAATTGCATGTCATGCCTTTTTATCAATATCATAGCAACCATAATACATACCATGATTCATTGAAGATGATTGACAAAAACTTTTGGTATCTCTGATTCTATGGCTTCGGATTTAGTGCCAACACACATGCTTTGAACCAATTAGTTCCCTGACAACATCTACACCCATGACAATTTGACTACAAAACTCGCATATACATTAGCTTTATGAATGGATACCGCAAATGGTGACTATGGCTGCCAAACCAAATTAATTCCATCCTCTTAGATTTGAAGTGGTTTTGTTGATGGATCTTCAATTCCCTTTTTGGTTGGTACCAAATTGTGTAAATTTGGTTTTTTTTGTTGTGGTCGACGGATCTTGAATTTTACCATTTTTAAACATTTGTGAAGAAATAAAAAATGGGCAGAGCTCTCGAAGGAGAGAGAACATTTTCTTTTTTTATGTACGAGTCAACAAAATTATTTAATATTTTATTTGTTTATGTATAAGGGATAATTTCATATCTATATCGATATAAAAATTGAGTTTCATGTATTAATGTGAGCATTTATGTCATAAGCTAGAGTCATTCATGTCAATTGAAATATTGCTAATCTCTAACGCTTTTTTTAAAAGCTTTAAAGAGCTTTTACAAACCACAATTAAAAAAAAATGCAAGAATAAAAAACGTATGCATACATGCTTATTGCCATAAGCTAAATTAATTCAACCAACTAAAACATGTCAAAGCCTCATTATTAAATTTTAAGAATTTCTATAGTCATATGATAAGTGGTAATTTTACCACTTATTTCTAGGATTTTATACTAGGTTTTTATCTCGTTTCGTGATTAATGTGCTCGTATTTGGCTTATTTATGATTAGTCGAGCCGTATTACGCGTTTGGGTTGGTTTTAGTGTGTTTGCAGGTTTTTAGAGCCAAAAGGACCCAAAACGAGACAAAAGACCGAGAGTCGAGTCAAACGGACGGAAGAAACGGATTTTTGCAAAAGACAGACGAACCTATCGGGCCAGCCTATCGGCCGATAGGTACATCCGAAAGGTGTTCCTGCCCTATCAAGGAAAGTCGACCGACGAACCAACTATCGGGCAAGCTATCGACCGATAGGCTGCTACGCGGGCTCTCGTGTTTTGACGGATTTTGACTCTTTTGGATAGATTTTGTTTCCTAGATTAGGGCTAATCGGGAGTTTAACTCCCATAGGCTATATACACCCCTCCTAGACCTAGTTTTATCTATCTTTCATCATTCTTTATCATCCTTTATTATCTTTAGCAGATTTTTACATTTTTTAGCAAGATTTATTCCTTTGATGCAAGAACTTCTTGGAGGCAGTAACTATTATTGTTTTTCGGAGATTGAAGACTCGGAGTTCATCCGTAAGGGTTGTAATCTCTCTTTTCATATTAATAATATGCATTCTCCATCTATTTCTTGTTTAATTTCAATTATGTCTGGCTAAATTCATTGATTGATTCTAGGGTTAGTAATTTTAATTGATGTTCACATGATGTTCCTTTGATTACCTTTTGACCTTTCATCCTAGGCTTGTGATCAAGATGTGTTAAATCTCATGTTAGATTAAAGGGCCCTTAATCGATGCATGTTAGCTAATTGATTTTGCCCGGAAGGAGTAATTAATTAGTGGAAATACTTGATGCACAGTATGATTTAATCTTAAGACCTAAGTGGAGTAAAATTAATCATAGATAAATAAGTTGGCGCTTTTTAAGTGATTTAAATTCTTTGAGCCCTGGCGGGCAAAAGGCTTTAAATTAACTATCTTTCTAGGTTGCCTTGATCGGAATTCTAGATCGGCTGAGTGATTATTTGTAGGATTGAATTAAAATTTGGGGAGAAGGAATCAAGTGAATGGATTGTGTGAACTCAATTAGATGATACTACCATAGGATCAATTAGCTTTCAACTTGTGATTTTATCTTGCTAATTTGCTTTATTTGCTTGATTTAGATAATTCATCTTTTATTTAATTTTTGTTCTTCGATTTTTGAAGTTTGATAATTAGAAACAAACCAAATTTTCGGATTCCTAAATAGCAGTCAAATTTTGAGTAGAGTTACTTCCTTTATTTTCGACACATCAATTCCCTTGGGTTCGACACCTTGGAAATACTTCGAGGTTTTACAAATTTTAAAATTGATCGGATTTGAAAACCATACTACGCGAATCCCAGCGATCAATTTTTGGCGCCGTTGCCGGGGAATTGATAGAAAACTTAAAGGGATAATTCGAAAAAGAAGAGATTGTTACTTTAGGTTGTTTACTATTATTATTAATATTCGATCTCGTTTCCTCACATCTTGTTTTCTCTTCCTTGTAGGCGGTGCATGATCACAAGATCCCAGGGAAAGGACTTATTTCCTTTGGATCCGGAAATCGAGAAGTCTTTGAGGAGGAAGAAGCAAGAAGCGAGAACCGAGACTATTTCTATACCTTTCGTTGATACCATGGCCGGCATTGTTGACCCACCACGAGAACTCGCTCGTCCCGAGAAGATCCCTTTGAATGCCCGCTTTCGACCTAAGCTGGACGATTATCAAGAAGGAGGTTGGGGAAAGATTGATGCCAACAACTTCGAGCTTAAGCCGTCCCTCATCGCTACGGTGAAATCTCAAACATACAGAGGAGGAGTTAATGAAGATCCAAACGCTCATCTTGAGTCGTTTTTGGACATATGTGCCACCATCAAGCAAAACGGAGTGCCTCCGGATGTCATTAAGCTCCGCCTATTCCGGTTCTCCTTAGAAGACGATGCGCTAGATTGGTACAAGAGCCTAGATCGGAAGGAAATTGGTACTTGGAGAGAGATGACCCGGTTGTTCTTAGCACAGTTCTATCCTCCCTCGAAGGTGCAAAAACAAATCAACGATATCTTGCAATTCGAGCAATATGAGGATGAATACTTATACGAGGCATGGATCCGATTTAAGAAGCTACTTCGCAAATGCCCACAGCATGGAATTGACAAGGAGGAAATCTATATTCGGTTTTATCGGGGTTTGACGAGAAAGGCTAGAAGAGAGTTGGACTATTCCTCGAAAGGGGGATTTCTTGCTAACGATTATGAAGAGGCCAAGAATCTCATCGAGCTAGCGGTCAACAATGATTACGAGGAGGTGACCGATAGGAAGATGACGAGAATAAAGGTTCCATCCGGTGACGAGGACGCCTACGGTGATTTGAAGGCGAAATTTGAAAGACAACAAAAAGAGCTTGAGATGTTAAAAAAGAATACTTTGGGAGTCAATTCAGTTTTTGAAGAGCTAAACGAGCCTATTGCAGTTAAGGAGGATGTAAATTACGTGCAAGGAGGAAACTTCTGGCAAGGGGAAATAGGGAAAACTATTATCCGAACAATCGAATCCACCCTAATTTCTCCTATGCCAACCCGAACAATGCTCTTCAGCCACCACCGGGATTTAACGTGAAAAACGGGGTTATTCAAGAGCCGATTGCTAAGACACCTATGGAAGAGATGTTGGAACGATTGGAGGCGAGTCAAAAAGATTTTATTTATAAAGTAGACAAGAGGTTCGGGGCTCTCGAGCATAGTGTGACATCTATTGGAAACTCAGTGATAGCATTGACAAAGCAGATGTCGATGGTGGAGACCCAAATGAGTCAAATGGCGAACGCCCAAGCCGGAATTCATAAGCCGGGCCATTTTCCGAGCAGTACCGAGACCAACCCGAAGACGCAACAATGCAACGCAATCGAGCTTCGGAGTGGGACAAGGTACAGTAATCATGGGGCTGAAGTTGAGAAATCTGGAGACGAGGATGTACTAAAAACGGGAGCCGAGAACGAGAAGGAAGATGAAACGCAGCAGGCCCATCGGCCAAGACTATCGGCCGATAGGCCCACCCGATACCCGCATGAATGCCAAAGCTTAAGCCTATCGACCCCCCTATCGGCCGAAAGGCTCCTGTAGGTTCGAATGTGAAGGATTTTGAGGTAAAAGCTCCATTTCCACAGCGATTGGCCAAGTCGAGACATGATGAAAAGCTTCAACGATTTATCGACATGTTTCAAAAGGTGAATATCAACATTCCACTTCTAGACGCTTTGAGAGACATGCCGGGGTACGTTAAATTCTTGAAAGATGCTGTGGCAAGCAAGAGGAAGTTGGGGAAGTTTGAAACAATAAATTTGACAGAGGAGTGTAGCGTTATCATTCAAAACAAGCTCCCGCTCAAGCAGAAGGATCCGGGACGTTTTACTTTGACATGCATGATTGGCGACCAAACGTTCAGTAATGTGTTGTGTGATCTCGGGGCAAGCATCAATCTTATGCCTCTATCCATCTTTAAGAGGTTGAAGATTGGGGAGATGAAGCCAACTACCATTTCTCTACTCATGGCGGACCGGTCGATCTCTTATCCGAGGGGAGTTGTGGAGGATGTGTTCGTTAGAGTCCAACACTTAGTCTTCCCAGCCGATTTCGTAGTTCTTGACATGCCCGAGGACGAGAATCAACCATTGATCTTTGGGAGACCGTTTCTAGCGACGGGGAGAGCACTTATCGACGTCCAAGAGGGTGATCTTACCTTTCGGGTTAATGATCAAAATCTGAAAATTTCCATCTATGACGCGATGAAGAAGCCCGATGATGCGCCCGAGGAATGTTTTGAAATTGAGTCTATTATGCCGCCCCCGACCGACTTGTTGGAGCATTGCATTTCACAATCCATTTACTCACATTCCGATGTTGAAGAAATTTACGAGGATTTGCCAAAGTATGTTCGAATGTTGGAGGCGAACGAGAGTCGATCTAATGAGAAGGACGTATGCTATCTTGATATCAACAAACCCGTTCAAGGGGGAGTAGTCGCTGAAGACCGGGAATGAATAAGGTATCGTCTAGCTAAAGACGTTAAACGTAGCACTTGTTGGGAGGTAACCCAACGTATGTATATTACTTCATTTTATTCGTTTGTTTTCGATTTTTCGTTTGCGTGATTTTTGTAGTTGCTAGTTTCGTAGTAACTTTGTTAGTTTTGTTAAGTTCTAATCCATGCACGCCGAGTTTTGGATACTTGTAGGTCTTAATCGCCATATCCAAGCAAAAACGGGACCAAGTATGCGAAATAGAACGAGTTGAAAAAAATTTTTGAGACAGACAATCCTATCGGGCGTGCCTATCGGCCGATAGGCCGATAGGCCCGGCCGATAGGCTGAGGAAAATAAAAAAATTTTTATTGTTACAAGCAGTGGTCGATAGGCAGATCCTATCGACCGATATCCCACCCGATATGAGGTACGTAAGTTTCAGTAGTTCCTATCGGCCCAGCCTATCGGCCGATAGGCCAGACCGATAGGACATACCCGGCCCAGTATCCGCTTCGACCCGGTTGATTAATACCCCCTTTTAAACACCTTCACCACCCGTTTTTTTTCACACACACACATATATCGGCCGATAGAACTAGGAGCGATTTTTTTTCTACGGTTTTTCCTTCAAAACTTCGATCAAGGTACTTAATTTCGACACTTAATCCTCTTGTTTTTCAATTCTTTACATGTTTTGAAGCACTTTGACGGATTCTTTTTGGAGTTTTGTTAAAAATCGAATTGGGGATCCACTTTTGGGGGCTTTTGTTAGACTTGGATGTTCTTTGAATTTTATGCCCGATTGTTGATAGAATCTTGATGGAAACATGTTATCTATGCTTGATTGTTCATGGGTACTTCGAATTGGGGGATTAATTGATGAAATTGAACGAATTTTGAAAAAAACCCCAAATTGGAAGAACCCTAATTTCGAATTTGTTGAAATTGGGTAAATTTGTTGAATTGAATTGTTAATTGGGATTGATATGAGTTGAATTGTTGATGAATTAGATTTGATTGGAGAGAATTTGTCCTAATATGATCGTAGTGTGTAGTTTTGTTATTGTGGGTTGTGATTCTAATCCTTTGAATACGAAATGAGGGAGTCTAAGTTTGGGGGAGGTTGTGTGATTTGTTGATCGTAGTATATGGCTGTCGGGTCTATGATTTTGATGTTTATTGGACATTATAGGGCTCTTAGTTGATATTGTGGGATTATTGGATTATGTCGACGCTTGTTGAATGTTTGCATTATGAGTTGCTTATTGGATATTGATTGGATGGTTGTTTTGTAGGAACTTTGAAATGGCTGGAAATCAAAGCAAGAAGTCGAAGCCGAGTAAGGCCAGAAAGTCTAAGGCAACCACAGAGAAGGAAAAGGCTCCGACGAAGATAGTGCCGGCTATTCCGATCCCGGCTGCACTCGACCCGAAGAAGTTCAAGCTAAGATTGACTGGATCTGAGTCTAAAAGAAGGTGGTCGCATCTTATCGGAATGTCACACAAGCATTGCCGATTTTTGCATGAGGAGACGGCTCGGGGTATGGGGATATACGATGATATTATGTTACTAGCGAGGCAGTGCGGGTTTGAGCAAATTTTTCGGGCAAACTATCTCGCTTACCACGTGCTCACCGTGGAGTTTCTGTCCACACTTGAGGTTTTTAGGGAGCACGGGACTCCGACATCTATTCGCTTCAACCTCGACAACATAGAAAGGGAGCTCTCGGCCGACGAAGTTAATGCCATTATCAACGGGGCCGAGGACGGGTCATTCCAGCAGGGCGATCATGCCAAAGAAAACTTAGAGCTGTGGTCCAAGATGATTTACCGCAGGGAGGAGACGCTTCTCATTTATAATCCGACGTATGCCAAGGCCTCCTCGATCAGGAACCCAGTTCTACGTTATGTCCACCGTCTGTTCACCTCGACGATTTTGAGCCGTACCGACTCGGGGACGTGTTTGTCCACTGATCTTCACCTTTTATGGTCGGCCTTGAACGGTACACGGAAGCACGCCGGATGTTTTCTGATTGAGCACATGGAGAAACAAGCCCGGCTGACCGGGAAGCAGAGGATTGGTATTGGGGCGTTCGTGACCCCTATCGCGGAGCATCTTGGGGTGCACATTAGAGGAGAGCCGGTGTCCCAAGACATCTATTTGGATAAACCGACACTGCAGAGGCAAGAGATGCTTGCCTTCACCGAGGGGTTCGACTGGAAATTGCACGGTCGGAACAAAACCGTGTCCCTCTTCCGACTCCCCTCTCCGACCTTGACCTCTGTGATGGGCGACGCGCCCGATGTATATGCGAGGTGGAGTATGAGCTCCGAGGCTCATTTGGCACTTATCTGACTGTTGGATGCGTCTCGTAAAAGACAACGCCGGGAGGTGACCATTGATGAGCCGTTCTTGGAGGGAGCTGAGGAGGAGATGGATGATATACCCGAGGGGGGTAGCCGTGACGAGATTCCCACCGGTGGAGGTAGTAGTTTTCAGATGAGAGCTCCGGATTTTGAGGCTTTTGAGACGAGATTTTTTTTGAGAGAGAGAGAGAGATGCACGAAGAGAGTATGCAGGCGCAAGACAACTATCATTTGGCGAGTATGCGTTCTTTGACAACCGAGTTTGGTTCTTTGGGAACTCGGCTGGGCGAGGTTGAGACTCGGGTGGGTGATGTTGCCACTCGGGTCAATGAGTTGTACGAGCTCGTGGAGTAACGAGCCGAAGAGGACAGAGTGTGGCGACAAGAGGAGATTGCTTGGAGGGAGCAAGAGAGGAAGAGGCAGGAAGATAGGTGGGCCCAGGAGGACCACTACAACTGAATGCTACACGAGATGTACCACTTTGCTCCTTTCCCCGATTCACATGCCCGCTATGATCCGAGCTCGCCGACAAACCCGCCATTTCCGCCACAGTGATCAGGTACTCCGTTAACAAAGCCACTCCTTTCTCTTTTCAAACTTATTCCTCCTTTAGGATACGAAATAAGTTTGGGGGGGGGGGGGGGAGAAGTGCGGCTTTGTTAATTTCTTTACGTGTGAGTACCTTGTTTGCCTTGTATCATTATTTGCTTGTGTTGGTGCCCGTTGTTTTTATTTGTGCTTCTCATATTGGTGTTGCGTGGATTTAGCTTTTGTTGCTTAGTTTTTAGATTTTTATGTTCATTTTCGGTTGGTGTGTTTGCTAGTTTCTTTTTTTTTTTTAGGTCGTAGTATTTTTTTAGATTTCGTGTTTGCTTTTATTTGCTTTTCGTTGTTTGCTTAGATAGCCTTGCTTGTCTTAGTTTTTCTTTATTCGTGAATTTTTCGTGCTTCTATTTGTGTGATACCGATGTTACGACACTGTTTTTCTCTCTGAAGAAACGGTCGAGTTTTAGTCGAGTTGTAGCCGCGATTATTTCGTTTTGCATAGTATTCATTTTGGTCCAAAATTTTTCGTGATTGTAGAGGTCTTGGCGGATAAGAGACGATACATACTTGTTTTAAAATCACCGTCAATACGTTTGGTTACATCTTAGGATAGTGAGTCGTCTTGTTTCTTTAGTCGTGTTGGCACTTAGATTGAGTTTAGAGTCGGCCGCTTTTTCCCAAAAGTCGAGATAATGTTGTTCTATGAAGGGAAGTCTAGTAACCGGGGGCATTCGCGTGACCCGTTGTTTACCCTCGCGTAAAACGACGACTCTGATTAGACTAGTGATTTAGATATTTCACATGTGCCAAGGATAGGGAACCTAGTAACCGGGGGTATTCGCGTGACCCGCTGTTTACTCTCGCGCAAAACGGCGACCTTGATTCGGGCATGCGGAAATTATATATTCGAGTTGTTTCTCCGCTGTAGACGGGAACTTAGTAACTAGAAGCATCCATGTGCCCCATGAGTGTCTTTTACGTCAAACGGTTTCCTAATACATGAGAATGGAACCCGATGAAACATCCCGAGATCCTAACCTAGTGGTCAACTCGAATCAAATTCTTGAACATACATATAAGGGAATACTGTCCGAGGTTTATTTGTTATGAAACTCGTGAAAATTGTGCCACTAGACTGTGTAACGGGACGAACTAGCTTGTTTATTTTAGCCTTTCATATTGACGGTCGATTTGACTCACGTTTTGTTAATCTTTGAGCTGGATTTTCTTCATGAACGAATGATTAGGACTGAACTTGTCTACTTTGCGGAATCATTATTCGAAAGTGCGGCTTTTACGACACTCGGATTATTTAGAGAGAATTACAGGATAGTATTGATTAGGTTGAACACTATGAGTTGCACGATGATTCACGACTTTCTTTTTCTTTTCTTTTTGTTGTTCGGGACGAACAAGGCTTAAGTTTGGGGGGGTTTGATAAGTGGTAATTTTACCACTTATTTCTAGGATTTTATACTAGGTTTTTATCTCGTTTCGTGATTAATGTGCTCGTATTTGGCTTATTTATGATTAGTCGAGCCGTATTACGCGTTTGGGTTGGTTTTAGTGTGTTTGCAGGTTTTTAGAGCCAAAAGGACCCAAAACGAGACAAAGGACCGAGAGTCGAGTCAAACGGACGGAAGAAACGGATTTTTGCGAAAGACAGACGAACCTATCGGGCCAGCCTATCGGCCGATAGGTACGTCCGAAAGGTGTTCCTGCCCTATCAAGGAAAGTCGACCGACGAACCAACTATCGGGCAAGCTATCGACCGATAGGCCAGGCCGATAGGCTGCTACGCGGGCTCTCCTGTTTTGACGGATTTTGACTCTTTTGGATAGATTTTGTTTCCTAGATTAGGGCTAATTGGGAGTTTAACTCCCATAGGCTATATACACCCCTCCTCGACCTAGTTTTATCTATCTTTCATCATTCTTTATCATCCTTTATTATCTTTAGCAGATTTTTACATTTTTTTAGCAAGATTTATTCCTTTGATGCAAGAACTTCTTGGAGGCAGCAACTATTATTGTTTTTCGGAGATTGAAGACTCGGAGTTCATCCGTAAGGGTTGTAATCTCTCTTTTCATATTAATAATATGCATTCTCCATCTATTTCTTGTTTAATTTCAATTATGTCTGGCTAAATTCATTGATTGATTCTAGGGTTAGTAATTTTAATTGATGTTCACATGATGTTCCTTTGATTACCTTTTGACCTTTCATCCTAGGCTTGTGATCAAGATGTGTTAAATCTCATGTTAGATTAAAGGGCCCTTAATCGATGCATGTTAGCTAATTGATTTTGCCCGGAAGGAGTAATTAATTAGTGGAAATACTTGATGCACAGTATGATTTAATCTTAAGACCTAAGTGGAGTAAGATTAATCATAGATAAATAAGTTGGCGCTTTTTAAGTGATTTAAATTCTTTGAGCCCTGGCGGGGAAAAGGCTTTAAATTAACTATCTTTCTAGGTTGCCTTGATCGGAATTCTAGATCGGCTGAGTGATTATTTCTAGGATTGAATTAAAATTTGGGGAGAAGGAATCAAGTGAATGGATTGTGTGAACTCAATTAGATGATACTACCCTAGGATCAATTAGCTTTCAACTTGTGATTTTATCTTGCTAATTTGCTTTATTTGCTTGATTTAGATAATTCATCTTTTATTTAATTTTTGTTCTTCGATTTTTGAAGTTTGATAATTAGAAACAAACCAAATTTTCGGATTCCTAAATACCAGTCAAATTTTGAGTAGAGTTACTTCCTTTATTTTCGACACATCAATTCCCTTGGGTTCGACACCTTGGAAATACTTCGAGGTTTTACAAATTTTAAAATTGATCGGATTTGAAAACCATACTACGCGAATCCCAGCGATCATCATACCACACAAAGCATGTTTATTGTTTAACTCTTTCAACTTTTTTGAGGTATTTATACTCCCTTATAAACAAACCCAAAAGTCACACAACTCATCCACAAAACAAGTCACACCCACCCCCTCCAGTAAAGCAGATTCTTCTGCCGCTACAGCCACCGGAACCGCTGCCAACATCAACTGCTTCCGCCGACGACACCACCGAATATTAATTCAATAGGTGGTGTTTCGAGCTTTGATGGTTTTGTTGTTGTTTGAGTGGTTCCGCCGCCGACATACCAAACTTTAAATCTCAAACAATTTTCTTATAAACAATTAAACAACTAAAACGTTTCTATTCAAAATAGCCTACAGATACCTACAAACCATGAGATATCCAAAACATTATAAAATCAAATTGTCAATTCCCACCAAATCTTTAAAAAATAAAGATGACATCAAGTTCTTTATAGCCAAAATAATGGATCGATTGCCAAGATGGGTTTTCAATATTGATGAGTATCAAAGGAATTGAGCTAAGGATGTCCACATCGTTGGTTCTACCTTCTTGACCACCGAAACCCCACCACCATCGCCATAACTGCCGTCGGCCACTGAAATATCCAGATCTGAAGGCAAAACCAAAACCCGAGTTTGTAACTTACTTATAAGCTCAAAGTACATTCTACAGGAAACCCGATATTCCAGCGATGGAGGTTTGTTGGTGGTGGTTTGGTGACAAGGGTGTGGTTACGTGGTGGTTTTGGCCGGTGTTTGGTTGTTGGTGGATGATGGTTTAGTGAAAGAAATGAAAGGGTCATATATGTTCTGTGATGAGAAAAAAAAAGTTTGTTTTTGTGGGTGGAGGATACAACTTACAAGTAGTTAATTTTAATAGATAAAATCAAATTAAAGAAAATAATATGAAAGGACAAAAATACCCTCTTATTTAACAGTCAAACTAACGGAGTTAGGGAATTTGGATCAAATCCGAAATGGGTGTTTCACTTTTTGGGGCAATTCTATATATACTCAACTTAAACATAATAATTTCATATTTCCTTAAGAAATTCTTTAAAGGCATTGTACTTAAGCACTAAAAATTTGTGTTTTGGGGAAATATGATATTTTGATTTTGAGATTGGGTAAATATGGAATTATCTTTTCACTTTTGGACCAAACCTAAAACTTTTTCAAAATTTGGACTGAAAATGACATACCCGGCAAACCACAAGGACTAAAAATGTAGTTAACTCTGATTTTAAAGGATAGTAAATTCAAGCCTGTCAATTCAAAATGGAAGGCAATGCAAAGATGATAGACATTTAAAAAAATTGATTATATCCCAGGAAAATAAAGATGGTTTTAACTAATTTTAAAAATTTACAAATTTAAAAATTTGAGGTTATACAGTTTTGAGAACACACACCACAAAATACATTTACATAAAGAAATACTCTATGAACAACTAAGAGTGCAAATTTTTTACATCTAAAAAATATAAATAACTAAGGAATAAGAGTGAAATATGTAATAAAAATCATAATATTTGCCATAATGATTTTAAAGTATAAAAATGTGTGAGGAAAATTAATTCAAATACATAGCATCGTAGGCGTAATAAGTGTTTGATTAAATGACAACAAATCATTCATTTTAGATGATCGTACATGTTTGGTAACTTGACTATATAGATATCAATTCGATATCTTAATATATTATATATATTGAACCCATTGTTTGAAATCAACCTCATATAGTACCCCACATATTGACGCTAGGATGCACCACCGAATAAGTTATATATGATAGTTCGATGCTACTAATTAAAAAGTAGTTCGTATTGATTTCTGTAAACACGAACAAATATTTTGCTTATGTGATTGTTCGATGCTACTAATTAAAAAGTAGTTCGTATTGATTTCTGTAAACACGAACAAATATTTTGCTTCAGTGAGATATAATTCATCTTAAGAAATGCACATGTAATTTTTTTATGGCGTTAGTATCATGGATAAATATGTTGCACATTTCGAGTACAAGTCATTTTAACCTGTCAATAACCCAGCCTAGGCCATATTTGATATTAAATACGTTATATAAAAATACGATATTTTAGCTTAGAATAATTTCACTCGAAAACAAAAACTGTGAATGCTGGGGCCTTGAAATAATATGTAATATAAATATAATATTCGATAATATCGAAAATAAAGTACCGTGCTTTAGGATGAATAAAGCCCGTGCATCGCACGGGCCAAGATGTCTCGTTATTAGCTTAATATTAGCTTAGACTGATGCCTTGATTGATGCAAACAGTTAGGCGTGTATTCTGTATATATTGACCGCTATGTTAATGATAAGGGACAAGGATTGTAATCTTTCAATTATGTATATGTACTCTACAAAATACTATATGTTAATTTTCTAATAATACAAAATAAATTTGAGCATGGTACAGAGATCCATTTAATTTTAGTACACATAATAAGATAGGAACAATATGATATGAAATATTTTTTTCTTAAATACATACAATTTTTTGATAATTAGCACTTTATTATCATTATTACTATTATAAAATAAACTCGGGTACCATAGAATAATTAGTTTAGTTTTTTATACATTGACTGAGAAAAAAGGTTTTCATAAGAAAATCACCTTAATATACTGATTAAGAATATTTATAGTATTTATAAAACATCTTGCAGTTTGATATAACTAATAATGCAAGTAATTTCAATCAGATATTCAATCCAACAAATTTGAGTTTAATATTTTACATTTTAATAGAGATCGACGTATAGTTTTCTTGATTTAAAAAATCATGAGATATGAAAGTAATCAAAATAATGTTATAAAATTAAATGCAACACACATGTTCATGACGAGACATCCAGAAAACGTAAACTTATCCAAACAAATACTATAGATCATATATCCTCATATTTGATATCCATAGGTGAACTAAGTTAAAAGAAGCATATAATATATGCAATATTTATAATTAAGTATTTAAGGTTTTGTGATTCAAAGTTGATCAAAGGAGGGCGATTTTTGATCGAGTTCTACGTATTTTTGGACGATAGGCAAGTACTTTGACGACAACTTATTTTTTGGCTAGAAGATAATTTTTTTGACGACAACTTACAATGATTAATTACAAAAAGTCTCCTTGTACACCAACGAACAAGTTGACGTAGGCCCTTCTTTCCAGGACTGATCTCAAAGCCCGCTTAAAGTCTAAACACCAATTATTGTTCGGATGGAGGTTTCAAACTGAAGTTGTACTGACCCTTTTTTAATTTTCGTTAAACTTCCGACTTTTATGATTCTTGATTTTTGTATCTCTCTAATATGGGTAATAGACGTATTTATGGGCTGAGGATCTTGATGCCGATGTGCTTGACGTTCACCGTGATATTCCACAATATTTTTGTGAAAATGTTGTTTGCTTCAAATGTTGTAATATATTTTTGTATCTCTCATTTGTGGTGGATACTCTTGTCTGTATTCAGGTACTAGACCTGCGGATGCGGCGGAGTAACCCAAGTTTGACTCAAGAATGTGAGTCAACAATGATATATATGTCCCGCACCGCCATGTATTTTTGAACCGAATGTAATGAATTATTTAATTTTATCTTAGGTTGTATATTTCCAGTTATGGTTGTTATTTTGCATGGCCGCGCATGGAACAACTTCATGGGTTTTTATTATGTGCTCTCACATAGTAAGGGTGTCGAAGGTCGAGTCGAGAGACGAAATAGTGGAAATTTCGACATGATTTACGAGCCAAGATTGCAGACGTAGGATAGAAGAGTTACGATCCTAAGTCATACAGTACGGATGTAATATCTGGAAGACAAGGTCGTAAGAACACCTGTTGGCGTTCGTCAATTAACGACGAAAGGCAGGTACGACCATACTATAGGAGCATTATGGCTATACGTGATGAGATTGAGGACCGTAATTAAGCCTGTTAACTTACGTCAAAAACTACATAGAGTAGTTACATGAGTAGAATTGGTGAAATATGTTCGTACATACAACGGCTACAGCCGTAAGTGAGGGTAGGTAACGACCATAACTTAGTTGATTGGCTATTGAGGAAAATGCAGTAGCTTCGATACTGTCATAACTGTTGGGTTGTGGCTGTATAGATGGCTAGTTACGATCATACGTGGCAAAGTGCGTCCGTAACTCTACTAGTATATAAGTGCGAGAGCAAATATTTTCGGCTCATTTTCTGCTATCATCCGCTCCTTTCTTCTTTATACGCGATTTTGAGTGGGTTTGAAGGTCTTGGGACCTAGACATGGTCCATCATCCGAGAAGGCTTATTATGAATATATCAATCATCCAACAATTATCCTTCGAATCAAGGTACGATTGACTTTCTTAATGTTTTAGATCTTGAAGGTTTTGAGTTAGATTCGTCTTGGATAATCCTTGTTGATGTTAGAGCTTGTGATATTATGAGTATACCTTAATAATATGTTGAATTTCCTTTTGGGTTTCCTGATTGTTTTCGACTCATACCAAGTACGATTTCGATTGATTGCCCCACTAAGTCGTATTGAGAGTATGAGTTGATTGCGGGTAAGTTTGAGGATTTGTAAGTAGAATGCTTGCATGGTAGTGTTATTATGTTGAAGGTGGTGATACCAGGAAGTTCATTCGAGGCAATCTAGCGTTAGCTATCATCGTCGAGTCAACTTTGGGTATTCTTCTATTAGGATTCGGGCAAAAAATACGCAGCAGAAGATAATTAACCTCTGAATCCCGATTAAGGATCGTACATGCAATACAAAATAAAATACAAGAGGCCGAGATGTATACTAAAAGGTTCGACCGTGAGTGTTGCAGATGGTGATGATGAATCCGATAAGAGCTTCGAAATCCAATGAGGAATGTGTCGCTGTCTCTATATATCATATGCTGGATCGACAAATAAAGAAAACCTCATCCTTGCCTTGTACATTGATGGCTAGAGGAAGGGAAAATGAGCTTTCTTATTTTTCGCTCTTTCTGAAATAGTGGATGTGAGTGAAGTTTCCAAAAAAACTAGCCTTTGTTTTATCATGAGAGGTTATATTTATACTCTCATTCAAAACTTAGGGAGCCCTTGAAAGGGATCCTCTTGATCGACCATTAAGTCCCATCGGGCCGTCCTAATGGGCTATGATATGGACCCTTGTGTGCCTAGTCCTTTAGGCACACCTTAATCCGTTTTAATTTATTTATACAGTTAATTAATTTAATTAATTTAATTATATTAAATAATATTAATTAAAAATTTCCAAGAATTATATTAATTAGTTACTTATATGAATTAAATTAACCACCCAATAATTAATTTAATTCACAAGATCGAATTCATTTATCTAATAAATTAAATTACATCCAATGCCCAAATTAACCCTTACTCTATTCTAATTGCGCGACTTCGTATGTTCGTGTCAGTTAGTGATGGGAGCCGGAGGAACCAAAGAGTGTGAGTAGCACCTAGCGAGTTTCATGATTCACTTTATAATCTAACTGAGAGAAAATGATGGGATCATTACAAATATTTCTCATCATGAATACTATATACATATAATTCAATCAGATGTCCCAATAAAGTTTTAGGGTCATGATAAAGTCAAATCCTATTATAAATCTCCCATTTGATTTCAAATACAAAATATTTCACTTACATGCGCAGAGTTGAGTTTTTTAATTTTAAGTACCTGTACTTTAATTGAAACAATTTTTACTCTTGCATTTTAAAACTGTGCAGACAAAGACAATTTCAAAATATCAAAACATTTATTTCTTTCAAAGCACGAAATACATCATTTTGTTTGGAAGTAATTTTTTTTTTCAAAAATCGAAAGGGTATTTTCATTAAAATACTTGGATTTTAAATATCAATTACTAATTTATAAAAAGTATTTTATTAATGTATCCTAGAATAGAGATTATTAGACCGAACTCACTGTACCCAAAATCAACAATTCCATTCGGTCCAACCAACACCTACCATACCACCTTAACCTCATCAAGACTTCACATCAACAGAGAACATTCGACATTACATTTCGAATATCAAATAGTTGAGATTATTCATAAATATTTCCCCCACATCGGTCATCATTGACTTACAACCGCATCTAAAAACTCATATGTTCGTATACCCAAATAATATACTCATGACCTTGCTACATAAATCATCTCCTTCCACTTAATACAGCGTATGATAGTAATTATGAAGCATAGGGCCGTACAGGACCTTACGGTCGTAATCAACACCATATACGACTAATTGCTGTTAGTAGTCTTATTAGTACATCAACAACATAATTTCTAAACCAACTGTAACCTCATTAAAGCATATCTCCGTGAAACAAGCGCAAACACGAAAATCTCGACACGATTTCATAATTACCAGCAATATCAAACGAACCAAAACACAACGGAAACAACAAATTTCATAATAACGCTCATCGCAAATACTCAACCAATTAACGTGTCTGACATTGCTCAAATCTCAATGTTTATCTGTTCGACCCGTATACAGTCACATATTCATTACCAACCTTGACATATGAACATTCAAAACTCAAAGTATAATAAGTGAGAAGACTTACATCCACAGGTTGCACTAAAGGTTGGAAGTCCAGCGATACTAATCCTGACAGACCGACTCACATGACACGACCCGACATAACCCACCATCCTAGGTTTCCACAAAATGGCTCCGATGTCGTATTCTGTAATACCCTCGATACTTTCTAAGCGTATAATAGCACCGGAAACCCTCTCACTAGAGTTTAGCAGGCTTGACCAACGCAACAACATAACTACCGACCAAAAAAGACATCATATTTCAAATACAACTCTAAATACACAATCCAATCAACTGAATAAATACAATATTTTCAACCATCTATGATTTCATCGTTGTAGGTAAGTTCATATCACGAAGATATCGATCTCTAGGTATATACGACTCCACCAAGAACCACTCACATCAAATTATCAAACATTTCCGAAACCAAACATGATAATAGAAATATATGCATTCTAAAGCTGTTCCAACCTTTATTCCGCTAAAAAATACTCCTTAACATAATAAAATTCTTGCTGACCGGGCATTCACTCTCTTCTTGTTTCCCAAGGAGTAGCTTCAGATATCCGAATATTTACATGAAATATCTGGATATTACATCAGATAAGGATCCAGGCAGTGGCCGACAGGTGGGTTCGGTGGTCGGCATCTTTCGGCATGCATGTACATGGATAACGCAAGCTAATGTAGATTAGTCCAAGGGAATCTCGTGTGGTTCCGGCTACTTACAGCGCATGTTCCACTGAAGTCAAGGGGTAGTTACGTACGTATAATATAGAGGCTTAACATATGCTATTTTGTGAGAGTAGCGCACCCTAAAGGGCCTGAGAAACTCAAGTTTCTGTCAAACAGGTTTAGTGCATGCTATTCTTTGAGATCAGCACACGCCAATGGGGTTGGAAAATTTGAGTTTCAGCGCACGCAAAAGCAAGTCTTTAATGCATGCTAACATGTGCAGTATATATAACTGCAGATCGGGAATCATTATTCATTTTCGTCCATTCTTTCACTTATCCGAGAGAGGTGATTTTGGAAAAGATTGTGGGAGCTCTAGACACTTAAGAGTTCATAGTTTTGTTCATCTAACGTGATTGTGAAGCTTGAGAAGGTATTTGGAGAGGATTCAACTCTAAGTTTTCATCCAAATATTCAAGAGGTAATTATTGTTCATCTTGAATTTCATTTTCGAATGATTATGATGTCTTGAGTTGTAATCATAATATATATAAGCTTATATATATGATTACAAGATGAGTATGTTGATTCCTTGAGTTCTTAGAATTTATTGTGAAGAACATTATGAAGATGGGTTGTTAAACCTACAGAGACACGTGACAGTGGATCACGGTGTCGGAATTGATTATGTTTGTTTAATTATGCGTAGTGTAGTCCGTGCGGGTTGTTGAACCTACGGAGACACGTGATAGTGGATCAGGGTGTCATAAACATGATTATTTTCAAATCAAAGTTTTGCAAGGAAAAGTTTTATGAAAATGAATGCTGGACCGAGTCCTAAGCTTTGAGTAAATGTTTTTCTTTTCATATTGTGAGCAGTTGGTTTAATGAAACGAGTTTTGGGTTAAAACCCTCAACTCTTCTTTTGAAAGGTTTAGTGAACCAGGACTCAGAGTTTTAAAGGTTTTGAAATTCCAAAAATTCCCGAGGTGATGAACTTATTTTCGAAATGCTTCATAGCTTAAATTCCCTTATTAAAACCCCCGGGAATAAATTGATACTTGAATATTGTGTTTGATTCTTGATTCATGTTTGCTTGTTACATTTCATATGATTTGATACTTGCACTAGTAAAACAGTGGAGTTTTACTAACCCCCGAGTAATCGGGGGGTGGATGTCTGCTTAAGGCCCAGTGTACATACGAGTTCGGGGAGCAACACAGGATTGGCACAAGAGGATGACGAGCTGCGATACTAATCAAGAGTCGAGAGTTGGTAGAGTTTGGTTGTATTGTTAGAGTTGATTTCAGTCTTCCGTTGTGTTGTGTTTCGACCCCTGTGTGGGTAATGTTGTTTTAGTCAGTTCTGTTGATGGAGTCGTGTGACCTCATCGGTCTGTGTATTCATGTGTAAGTTGTAATATCCGGATTTATTACAGTGTATTTCATCTGTATTCAAACCCTGTATTATTTGGATTGGTGATTTTGATTATTGGAGTATGATATTTCGTGCATTGATATCATTGTACATAAGTATAGAAACTTGCAAAATTGCTCAAGCAACCTCGTTATAGCGCACGCTAAGAATGTATCTTAACGCGCGCTATCGGGCCATTATTAGCGCACGCTATACAGGTAGGAGTAACGTGCGCTAAGGACTCAATTATTGAGCGGGACGGCTAGCACATGCGCCAGCTGGGACATGGGTCCGGATAAGATTCCCGCTGACGCACCCGGACAAATTCTGAAGTCAACCATTATTAGCGCACGCTAAGAGATGCTTAGTAGCGTGCGCTAACTTGTCAATAATGCAGAATATTATAAATAGGACATCAACCGTGTTGGCTTGCATTTCTTTCGTCTATTCCTCAATCTTGAGAGTTCTGAGAGTTGTAGTAATACTCCTATACACTTAGAACGCATATTGTTGATGTTTATACATTGGTTATCACGTGGAATGTGCATGGAAGTGGAATAGCACCTTGGAGGGGCATACAACCAACCGGAGTTGGATTCTACCTTACGGTTCAGTGATTTCGTCATTTTAAGGTATGTTCAATCTATCTCCATAATTAGTTTTGGATTCTAACGATTTGGATGATCATGTTAACAAGATATGGATTTTCATAAATGAATTATCCAAGTATATCATGTTTGGAATAGTGAGTTGAATAAGCCTTAAATACCTTGATTATAATCATCATGATTCGAATCTTAGTACACTGAATATGTGAAGAGAAGCTTCTATCACTAGTAAACCGAATCTAATAGATGATTTCATAGTAATCTTGGACTAGACGTTAACATCCTTATTGTTAGATAAATCTAAAGGTTTGATCATGGAAGGATTTATCTAGTATATATAGGACGTTTATCAACTTCAGTATGATAACATGGACTGATATAGAGGTGTTGATATCAACCGTTTAGCTTTTCGAATTGTCGTATGAAGTTTTGAAGTCGGAATAGAATATGGTTTTATATTGGTAGGCATATCCTTGAATCCGAAGTCGTCTTTATTCGTAAAATCATTCATAAGGGTATGAACATGGTATTCATGGAAGTAACATGAATTATCACGCAAGATTTCATTGTTTCTATCATGGTAAGAACAGTTTACTGTTCAGCAGTAAACTGCCATGCATAGATAGCGCACGCTATGCTATGCAATTTAACGTGCGCTATCGAGCAGTAGTTAGCGTGCGCTACGTTTGGTACGTAACGTACGCTAGACCATCAGACGAGTCAGTTGGCTGATCAGTGAAGTACTGACCATGCATCGTTAGCGTGCGCTAGGCTTTGTTGTTTGCGTGCGCTATTGGGCAGACGTAACGCACGCTACACAGAATACTTAGCGTGCGCTAAGCTATTCGGGCAGATTGCAGTTTATGAACTTTTGACCGTTAATCGAATTGTTAAACTTTTGTACGACGTGAGATAAATCCTATATCATTTCTTTTGTTAAGGTTTGGTCTCGTTACATGATTGATTGAGGAGGACGATCTTCGAGTATTCATTTTCGTGGAAGTATTGTTATTGTCTTCAAATCGAGGCAAGTACCTTAATTGTTTTATGTATTGTTGTTATACATATTGTCGTGCATGTATGTCGTTATTGTGTGTCCACCTCGTGTTGGTCCGATGGGATCATCGGGGGATCTATGCTAGCGCATACTGGATCATCGGACGGGTTTTTCCACCACGGGTTGGTCTGACGGGATCATCGTGGGTTCTAGGCAGTGAACGCTGGATCGATGGAATTACCATGTGTATGTATTGATATCATGTTGTGATTATCAGTTGTGAATGTTATGTTTGAGTTTCTCGTAGGAGAAGACTCGTTGGTATTTTGTCGTTTACGTTATTATTATTCACCGTGAGATATGAATAATATGTTGTGGTACTTGTACTAGCATCGTTGTGCTAACCCCTTCGGGGGTGAACATTTTGTTTGTGTTCAGGATCCAGGAGAGCGGGGAAACAACCACTGGAACTGTATGACGACAAGGGTGCAGAGTGATGTCCCGACTGGGTTTATTTATCTGTTGTTTATTCGTTATTTCAATAAGTACTCGAGTATGAAGTCATTTATGATGATTTGAATTTGGTGATGTATTATTGAGTTCTGTTGAACAATTGTACTGTTTCTGTATTTGGTCAGAATTGATGTACTGTAATTCCGTTATTTCCATTCGTTAGTACCTTTTTATGCTTATTCAATTCTTCAGCCTTGTAAATCCTTATGTAAAGGATTTACGGCGCTGTAATATTCCCGAATGTAATGGGGGTGTTACAGAATATGGTATCGGAGCTAAGATTATGGATATCTTGGCCGTTGGGTTAAAATAGGGGTCATTTATGTCTTTTGGGATAACCGGCTGTGAATGACATCACTGCACTGCCTACGTCTTCATGCGAACAGTGGTTGTAAGTTCCTAAACTCTATCTCGTTCTTTGCATATTGTATCTCTTTGTACTCGAATATTAGAACGATGTTGTTTCCTGTATATTGAGTATTTATGCTTACAGTATGTTGAGAGGCGGACGTGGACGTGGTCGCGGTCGTGGACGCGGACGGAGAAATGCCGAAAGGGAAGCGTTGCCTTCTAACCAGGCCAGTCATAGCTCAAAGTAGCCGCAATAGCCTATTAATAATGAACTGATCTCAGCATGCGGATATCCTTCGTCAAGTGGTGAACCAGATGACTCGGTTCGCCTGTGTCGTGGACCGAATGCAAGTGGCGGTGGGACTACAGCAGGGAGAGAGACAGCAAGGGATCCCAGATATGGGAAATCGAGGTGACCGGTGGCTGCAGGAGGTAGCAAAGATGCAACCACCCAAATTCGACGGTATTTCTGAGACTCCCACCTGGGACCATTGGTTGAAGGAACTGGAGAAAATATTTGCCCGAATTAACTGCCCAGATGACCGGAGAGCCTCTATCGCGCAATATTTTCTGATAGGGGAAGCGTCCGAATGGTGGGAAGCCATCCGGCCGGTAGACCATGATGCCGATTGGACAGAGTTTAGATTGATGATGGAAGCTCAGTATTGCCCTCGTCCTGTGAGGGAAGCCAAAGTTCGGGAGTTTTTCTCCGCTCAGCCCTCTGATGTGTCAGTATCCCAGGCGATCAAGACATTTAACCAACAGCTGGCATTTGTTCGACATCTGGTCAGAACAGATGCAGAAATGATGATCCATTTCGATATGAGAATGAAACCAGAAGTTCAGAGGTACATGTCCGGATTCGAATGTACCACACTCCGCCAATACCAGGATAAGGCGTTGGCATATGAGATCAAGGAAGCAGCCATGGAGAAATTTGCGGAAACCAAGAAGCGAAAGTCTCGGTACTTTTACAAAGCACAAAAACAAAGAGCCCCGTAAGGCCCAAATCATCCTTTCACTCTTTCAAGAAACCTCCGCACCTGACTAGGAGCGGAAAGAACTTCTGAGCGACATCAACTCTTACCGATGTTACCAGAAATGCTTTAATCGCGCCAGACGGCACTATCGACGGAATTGCCCCTTCCCGCCGTGACTTGTTTTGATTGTGGACGAGAGGGACATCGGGCGGTGTTTTGTGAAGAGGCCGCAAAGTCTTTAGAGCCCGTACACCACAAACCCGTAGGAGGCCAGTATTCCACACACGCAGCAAAGTGTTCGGATGCCTCAGAATTTTTGCCGCGGGCGTTGCTGAGGACAATGGGAGCGATAGGGGACATCGAGTGCCGTATCTGCTCCGCGAAGTCTGTACGAGATGAGGAGGACAGACGATCGTGATGTCATTGCCGCATCGTGCATCGGCCCGCATCTTTTCCCACCGGCTAGCGTTTTATTCGATACAGAGCTACACATTCTTTCATATCTTTGTCTTGTGTAAATCGTTTGAATATTTCCGGTTTCATGCTTGTGAACCTTATGTTGTTGGTTTACCTAGTGGAGAGAGGATTGTCAGAAATTTAGAAACTAGAAATTACCCTGTATCATTTGGAGGCAAAGAGTGGCTCTCAAATCGATCGTGATAGAAATGCAAGGAGACGACCTGATACTCGGAGACGATTGGCTTAATCGATATGGAGCAATTGTGAACTACCGAAGAGGAATATCTCGCTGATCGCCGATGATGGTTCGAAATTTTGTTTGAGGGATGGAAACCGAAGCTGTGGAAATTGATCAAGGCGATGAAAGTCACAAATTGTTGAAACAGTAATGCATCGCATCGTGTTATGCAATGAAGAAAGAAGACGAAATTGTGGAACTTTCATCCATTCCTGTTGTGAACGAATTTCCGGATGTGTTTCTGACGAGTTACGGACTACCTCCACGAAGGGATGTGGAATTTACCATTGAGCCGAACCCGAGCTACGCCAATTTCCAAGGCGCCGTATCGTATGGCACCTACCGAGATGTACGAATCAAGAAGCAAATGGAGGAGTTCTTGGACAAGGGCTATATTCACAAGCGTTTCACCCCGGGAGCGCCAGTTCTTTTTGTCCGAAAGAAGGATGGATCGCTCCGACTGTGTATTGATTATCGAGAGCTGAACAAGATGACGATTAAGAACAAGTATCCGTTGCCACGGATTGATGATTTGTTTGACCAGTTGCAAGGGGCAACGGTATTTTCTAAAATTGATCTGAGATCAGGATACCATCAGCTGAGGATTAAGGAATCTGATGTTCCGAAATCAGCGTTCAGGACTCGTTACGGGCATTATGAGTTTGAAGTGATGCCGTTTGGTCTCACTAACGCACCTGCTGTATTTATGCAATTGATGAACCGTGTGTTCATTGAATTTTTGGATAAATTTGTGGTCGTGTTTATTGATGACATTCTAGTGTACTCTAAGAGTCCAGAAGAACATGCGCAGCATTTGCGGATTGTATTGGGACTTTTGAGAAACGAACAATTGTACGCCAAACTTTCTAAGTGTGAATTCTGGCTAAAGGAAGTAATGTTACTCGGCCATGTGGTGTCAGCTAGAGGAGTCCGAGTAGATCCTCAGAAGATCGAAGCAATATTAGATTGGAAGCCTCCAAAGAACGTGAAAGAGGTCCGAAGCTTCTTAGGACTTGCTGGATACTATCGTCGATTCGTGGAAGGGTTTTCTAAAGTCTCCCTCCCACTTACTCGACTCCTGCAGAAAACTCAAAAGTTTGAGTGGAATGAATTGTGTCAGATTAGCTTTGATGAATTGAAGAAGAGATTGACGACGACACCGATTCTATCACTTCCGCAAGGAACTGAAGGATTCATAGTTTACAGTGATGCTTCGAACCAAGGACTTGGGTGCGTATTGATGCAGAATGATAAGGTGATCGCTTATGCGTCGCGACAACTGAAACCTTATGAAGTGAATTACCCAACACATGATTTGGAGCTAGCAGCAGTGGTTTTTGCCTTGAAGATCTGGAGGCATTATCTGTACGGAACTCACTGTCAGATCTTTACGGATCAGAAGAGTCTCAAGTACATATTTAGTCAGAAAGAGTTGAACATGCGGCAAAGAAGATGGTTGGAACTGATTAAGGACTATGACTTGGAGATTTTATATCATCCAGGCAAAGCAAATGTAGTGGCCGATGCACTTAGCCGCAAGCCTGTCTCCATTCAGATGCTGGAGACGCTGACATCCCAACTTATCCTTCAACGAGAGATGATTCGTGAAGGGATTGAAGTGTGGTTACAAAGAGTCCAAGGACAGCTGTGCGTGATGGAGATAACTTCGTCATTAACCAAAGAAATCAAATCTAGACAGGCAGATGATCCTCTGATGGTTCGGTTACATGATGAAGTGATCAAAGGAAAGGCCCCCGGATTCATAATTCATGACGATGGAGTTTTGAGATTTCAGAACCGACTCTGCGTCCCCGATGTTGATGTTCTGAAACAGACGATTATGAAGGAAGCTCATAGTTCGCCCTATTCTATCCACCCGGGCACCAGTAAAATGTATAAAGACTTGAAGCAGAATTTCTGGTGGGGCAACATGAAGCAAGACGTAGCGGACTATGTTTCGAAATGCTTGACTTGTCAGCAGGTTAAGATCGAGCATCAATGGCCTGCTGGAATGTTGAAGCCGCTCCCGATTCCTGAATGGAAGTGGGAGGACATATCGATGGACTTTGTCACTAATATGCCGAAAACCAGGACAGGAATGAACATGATTTGGGTGATAGTTGATCGTTTAACCAAATCAGCTCATTTTCTAGGCATTAAGGATACGTGGGGACCAGAGAGGTTGGCACGAGTATTTATTTCGGAGATAGTTCGATTGCATGGTACGCCGAAGACCATTGTTTCTGATCGAGACGGCCGTTTTGTGTCTCACTTTTGGAAAGCAGTTCATAAGGCCTTGGGGACCGAATTGAACTTCAGTACAGCTTATCACCCGCAGACTGACGGACAATCTGAGAGAACTATACAAACGGTGGAAGACATGCTAAGGGCCTGTGCCTTAGATTGGTCAAACGATTGGGAAGTTCATCTACCGTTGATTGAATTTACCTACAACAATAGTTGACATGCTTCTATTAAGATGGCACCGTTTGAGGCATTATACGGAAGGATATGCAGATCGCCCCTATGCTGGGACGATTCGTCAGACTTGATCGGAACAGAACCAGAGTTGATCGTACAGACTCGAGAGAAGATAGCCTTGATTCGTGAAAGGCTGTTGACCGCCCAAAGTCGCCAGAAATCCTATGCGGACGTACGTCGTCGCCCATTGGAGTTCAATACTGGAGACCATGTACTTTTAAAGGTTTCTCCTACTCGGGGAATCTTTCGTTTCGGAAGGAAAGGAAAGCTGAGTCCGAGATATATCGGACCATTTGAGATCCTCGAGAGAGTTGGGGAGTTGGCATACGCATTAGCATTGCCGCCGTCATTGTGCCATGTTCATAACGTGTTCCACGTATCCCGCCACGGAGATATATACCGGATCCTACCATATCATCGATTTCGCGAGATCGAAGTCGAACAGATGGGACGTTTGAAGAAAGACTACCAAGATACTCGAGAGTCGAGTTAAGCAACTGAGGAACAAGTCAATCGTTTTGGTCAAAGTTCAGTGGTCACGTCATGGAACGGAAGAAGCCACCTGGGAAACGGAAGCTGATATGAAGTCCAGATATCCCGAGTTATTTTCGTCTTGAGTTTCGGGACGAAACTCCTTTTTAGTAGGAGAGTATGTAATATCCGGATTTATTACAGTGTATTTCATATGTATTCAAACCCTGTATTATTTGTATTGGTGATTTTGATTATTGGAGTATGATATTTCGTGCATTGATATCATTGTACATAAGTATAGAAACTTGCAAAATTGCTCAAGCAACCTCGTTATAGCGCACGCTAAGAATGTATCTTAACGCGCGCTATCGGGCCATTATTAGCGCACGCTATACAGGTAGGAGTAACTTGCGCTAAGGACTCAATTATTGAGCGGGACGGCTAACACATGCGCCAGCCGGGACATGGGTCCGGATAAGATTCCCGCTGACGCACCCGGACAAATTCTGTAGTCAACCATTATTAGCGCATGCTAAGAGATGCTTAGTAGCGTGCGCTAACTTGTCAATAATGCAGAATATTATAAATAGGACATCAACCGTGTTGGCTTGCATTTCTTTCGTCTATTCCTCAATCTTGAGAGTTCTGAGAGTTGTAGTAATACTCCTATACACTTAGAACGCATATTGTTGATGTTTATACATTGGTTATCACGTGGAATGTGCATGGAAGTGGAATAGCACCTTGGAGGGGCATACAACCAACCGGAGTTGGATTCTACCTTACGGTTCAGCGATTTCGTCATTTTAAGGTATGTTCAATCTATCTCCAGACTTAGAGTTGGATTCTAACGATTTGGATGATCATGTTAACAAGATATGGATTTTCATAAATGAATTATCCAAGTATATCATGTTTGGAATAGTGAGTTGAATAAGCCTTAAATACCTTGATTATAATCATCATGATTCGAATCTTAGTACACTGAATATGTGAAGAGAAGCTTCTATCATTAGTAAACCGAATCTAATAGATGATTTCATAGTAATCTTGGACTAGACGTTAACATCCTTATTGTTAGATAAATCTAAAGGTTTGATCATGGAAGGATTTATCTAGTATATATAGGACGTTTATCAACTTCAGTATGATAACATGGACTGATATAGAGGTGTTGATATCAACCGTTTAGCTTTTCGAATTGTCGTATGAAGTTTTGAAGTCGGAATAGAATATGGTTTTATATTGGTAGGCATATCCTTGAATCCGAAGTCGTATTTATTCGTAAAATCATTCATAAGGGTATGAACATGGTATTCATGGAAGTAACATGAATTATCACGCAAGATTTCATTGTTTCTATCATGGCAAGAACAAGCATCGCTCAAAGAAGAAATCGCCATGCATAGATAGCGCACGCTATGCTATGCAATTTAACGTGCGCTATCGAGCAGTAGTTAGCGTGCGCTACGTTTGGTACGTAACGTACGCTATACCATCGGACGAGTCAGTTGGCTGATCAGTGAAGTACTGACCATGCATCGTTAGCGTGCGCTAGGCTTTGTTGTTTGCGTGCGCTATTGGGCAGTCGTAACACACGCTACACAGAATACTTAGCGTGCGCTAAGCTATTCGGGCAGATTGCAGTTTATGAATATTTGACCGTTAATCGAATTGTTAAACTTTTGTACGACGTGAGATAAATCCTATATCATTTCTTTTGTTAAGGTTTGGTCTCGTTACATGATTGATTGAGGAGGACGATCTTCGAGTATTCATTTTCGTGGAAGTATTGTTATTGTCTTCTAATCGAGGCAAGTACCTTAATTGTTTTATGTATTGTTGTTATACATATTGTCGTGCATGTATGTCGTTATTGTGTGTCCACCTCGTGTTGGTCCGACGGGATCATCGGGGGATCTATGCTAGCGTGCGCTGGATCATCGGACGGGTTTTTACACCACGGGTTGGTCTGACGGGATCATCGTGGGTTCTAGGCAGTGAACGCTGGATCGATGGAATTACCATGTGTATGTATTGATATCATGTTGTGATTATCAGTTGTGAATGTTATGTTTGAGTTTCTCGTAGGAGAAGACTCGTTGGTATTTTGTCGTTTATGTTATTATTATTCACCATGAGATATGAATAATATGTTGTGGTACTTGTACTAGCATCGTTGTGCTAACCCCTTCGGGGGTGAACATTTTGTTTGTGTTCAGGATCCAGGAGAGCGGGGAAACAACCACTGGAACTGTATGACGACGAGGGTGCAGAGTGATGTCCCGACCGGGTTTATTTATCTGTTGTTTATTCGTTATTTCAATAAGTACTCGAGTACGAAGTCATTTATGATGATTTGAATTTGGTGATGTATTATTGAGTTCTGTTGAACAATTGTACTGTTTCTGTATTTGGTCAGAATTGATGTACTGTAATTCCGTTATTTCCATTCGTTAGTACCTTTTTATGCTTATTCAATTCTTCAGCCTTGTAAATCCTTATGTAAAGGATTTACGGCGCTGTAATATTCCCGAATGTATTGGGGGTGTTACATAAGTGACCTTAACGGTCTGTATTATTATATTGTTTGACCCTGGCCGGGCAAGCATTTGGTCATTTATAGATGTTTAGCCTGGTAGATCCTTGTGGAAAGGGTCTACGGCATGTAATATTCCCATACAGTTTTGGGGGTGTTACATTTATGGTATCGGAGATTAGGTGGCTGAAACCTAGGCTGTCGGGTCGAGTCGAGTCGTGATTGGTTGAGTAATGTGTTGTCTTGTCGTTCGAGTCATCATGTGACAAGTTGAGTTGTGCGTAGTCACAACATTCGGATATGTTGTCGGACGAGATTAGTATCGTGGGCGAACATCACCTCTGTGCGGCTTGTGGATGTAAGTCTCCTCCTTTATGCGTAATACCTGTGTATCTCGATTTTATCTTAATGAGTTAATTGCGGTGCATAATTTTATTTGCACGTTGTTGTGAATATAGTTGTATTTAATACGTGTGACATGTAGTATATGTATAAACTGGGCCTATTGTTTTTTTACCTTTGAACCACTGTGAGGGGTGGTATAGTGTGAAAATTGAGAACCTTGATGGGTTTTGAATAAGGTATCGACGGTTGAGTTCGTGAGAAACTCCGAGGAATGGTTTTGTTGTATGTTTAAACTAGATGTTGTGAGATGTATTCAATTGCATTGTGCATGATGGACTGTATTCCTTTTATCCGCTGCGTGAGTTCTTTTGTAATGGCTTTCGGTATTTTACCGACTGAGTTTTATTTCGAAAACCGATTCCCTTAACCGAGATTTTGGCATTATGGCCTTGATCGTTTTGGCGAAATTCTTATGACGGTATTTAGTATTTTGTAAATGGCTTTTGTGAGTTTTTGAAATATTATCGTCATCGGCCTTTTTGGCGTTTTTGTAAATGGTTTTTAGCCTGGTGGGTTCCGGCGCGGGACCCACGGCGCTATAATGTTCCGTGTAATTATCTAAATTTTTGGGCATTCTAGCCCATTGAATTATCTTTGAAAACCTTGAGTATCCTAGAAAATAAATTTCGAAACGTACTTTTAAAATGAATTATTTTCTCGTGGTACATCCAAGGTGCCACAATATGTTTCAAAATTCTTCTACCTCGAGGACCAAAATGTTTTGAGATATTTCCAATGTTTTAGAAACACTTTTACTTAGACTCGATGGTCGAATATTTCCGAAAGTTTTTCACGAAAAGACAGTGTCCTCATTTTTATCGAGTACGAAATAGTTTTCCAAATCTCGATAACGATGTTTCACGTTTGTACTTTTTTTGAAGGGTGATACTCAAGATCAATCGGTGTTTCCAAAATTATTGTAAAAAGGTGTTTTTATTTTTTTTAAAAAAAACTATCAATTCCTGTTTGCGTTTGGAAATGTATGTATGATGTTTGCTTTGTCGTTATGATGTTAACTTCCGAATATGATCGAATTGGTGGCATGAACGTTGTGGCGTTGCCACGTATTTGTAGTACTAGCCCTCTGTGAGAAGTGTGAACTGGTATTTACTATTTGTCGCCTCATGGTGATTTGCGTGTTGTCGCACGAGTGTGAGCTGTTGAAGCATGGGTTTGTACGTTTGGGTATATGTGTGATTGTTTCATGATGTTTGTAATTATGTACTGGTTATCGTTCGGGCCGTTGAGGTCGCCGAACGATACTATCGTTGCTGTAGTGTTTGTGTGTGTATTACTTTACGATGGTAATCGTTGTATATGATATGTGTTGTGATTCTTTGTTGTGCTGAATTGGCATCTCTGGTTTATTGCTTTGTGATGTTACGTCCCATTGTATCTAGCATTTGTATATTCGGTATGCCGAGCCGGGGTGTTTCAACCATGGTGTGCCGGGGGCATGCACGTACCAATTGTGCTTCTCGTCAGTAATGCATTTAAAGTTGGGTTCCGAGTCTTTCGGGGCACGAACTTCAGTACAGATATCAGGATCGGCTCTAAGAGGCCCATGGGAAATGTTTCCGTCGACTGCTTTTGTGTTGTTGCCTCGTTTCCGTTATTGTGAGTTGCGGGGACGACCTTCTTTTATAAGAGGTCGAAGGTAATACCCGTATTGTTTTTGGACTTCTGCATTTCCTCTTTCTCGGGTCTATCGACTCGCTCGTGTTCGTTGATACTTTCTGAACTTGTTTTGTATTTAAGTTTCATCGTTCGAACGAGCTGTGATCTTGTTTTGGGTCGATCTAGTTATCGCTGTGACTTTTCCGAGTTCGGTACGATTCTTGTGAACCTTGTTCGGAAGTAACATCTTTTGGTTCTACTAGTTCTTTTATTTGAAGTGGATCGGATTTTGAACTTCTGTATTTTCGACTCTATCGAGTCGTTTATGTTCGTTGACATTTTCTGAGCTTGTCCTGCCCCTTGCTTTTGTTGATCGAATGAGTGTGGTATTGTTTCGGAATAACTCGTTTGTCGTGGTGACTTTTCAATTGCTATTCCCTTCCATGTGGGTCTTATGTGAATGCACATCTTGTTGTTTTCACCGGATCATATATTGTCTCGAGTCGAGATGTGAACCTTGGAGTTGTTGTTTGAATTTTATTGTTCTTCGTGATTCGAACATGATTGTTCGATTTTTGTTGTCTCGATCGTTGTGGTTCGATCGTTTGATTGTTTGGTTTTGCTGATCTTGTTTCGTGATTATTGAACAATCAGACTCCTTCGTAATTCCCTTAAGTTCAGGAAATTAGTCTCATTTTCGATCTTCCAACCCTTGGGTGGTGGAATTCCGTATTTGTTCAGCGATTGGCTCGTGTTTTGATCGATGTACCGTTGGGTTGGTCAATCGTATTGATTTTCGTTCGTTGTGTTTTGTGATTGTTCGGATAATCGACTTGATTGTATTATCTGTTTGACAACACTTGTCACTTGTTGGTTTTATTATGTCTCTACCGGTGGCGTTGTGTTGGTCGTCGTGGAGCGTGTTTTCACACCATATACCCTTTGCGTTGCTTGTAATGTTTCGCCGTTGGGCGCGATTTTTTTCGGTTCTTGTGTATCTCGTTGAGTTTACCTGGCGGGATATTGCTTCTCCCTACTTGATTTAAGTTTCGGTACGAAACTTCTTTTAAGGAGGGTAGAATGTAATATCCGCAATTTTGGATTTCGGTAATTTTCTTTTTTCCAGCGGAGGTCCGTTTCGACGACTCGCTTGGGACCGTTTCATCATTCTGAGAATGATTAATTCTGCACTTTTTGCCATCCGAGTTCGTTTCGGTATTGTTTTGTTGAGTTCCGTGTTTCTTAACGACTTTTCCGCACTCGAGTTCGATTTTTGTGAATCTCGTTTGAAATTACTGTTTCGAGTTTCCCGTAAGTCCATTTAACTTAGTTAGACATGTTGTGAACTTCGGTTTGGTTATTCGATCACGTATCGTGATTTTCGGACATTTTGGGCCATTTTCGTAATTTCCCAAGGTTTGGGTTAATTACCTTCCGTTGTCGAATTTCGAGCCTTCGGGTGGTCCGATTCATGTGTTCTCTTAGTGCTCGGATTCGTCTTTACAAGTACTTCGTAACCGTGTTCTCGATTTACGTTCAGGTCTGAGTTTCGAGATTTTTCGGACCGTCGGATCGACCGAGTCCCGGCTGGCAGGACCTGGCCGAGTAACGGCCGCTATGGCCCGGCAGTTACGGCCGTAAGGGCTGGTTACGTACGTAAGGCCCTGGCCAGTAACGTACGTAACGGGCCGGCAGATTTGGGGCAGTGATTCGGCCATGGCCGGTTACGGCCGTAAGCCATGGCCGATTACGTACGTTACGTAGCCGTCAGTCGGCCTATTTAAGGCCAGCAGACGTTTTCTTCAGCGATTTTCTCACTCGTTTCATCCTCTTCCGCGGCGGGAGATTTAATGATCATGGAGGGATCTTGTCAGGTGTTAAATCCATGAAGTCTTGGAGTTCATATCATCATTTGTCAGTCCTATAACATCCTTTGATCGAGCGAATCAGGTCAGATTTTCTAGAAATCTAGTTTTGGGGAATTTGGGTATTTTGGTTGATTTCGTCCGTTTAATCCGATTTAACTTAGGATTATAATGTATTGATGATTATTTAGATGTATTATATCATTTCCCATGTTATTCCATGGTTGGATCGTATCGATTCATTGTTTTGGTCGAGTTCTTAGTCGACGCCTTGAAGGTGTCCGACAAAAGGTCTTAGAGGGGGGAATTGGGCGTTGTATGATTATTATTCATCGTACGATTGTTGATTTATCATTGGTATGACTTAGGGACGAAATTCTTGTGAAGAACTCGAGTCGGAACCCTTCCGTTCGTTGTCTTCTTCGTGGTACAAGCTTCCCGATCGAACCGTGTTCTTCGGGGTATTCGGTAACGGTTATTAAGGCAAGTATCTTATTATACGACTTGTATCTTGTGACTAGTAATCACGTATGAGATTTATGATGATTTTGATTGCCCTCGTAAATATGTTCCGTTTGAATTGGTTGTGTATTCCGCAATTTGAAGGCTTTGTGATAATTGTGTTATATTGGTATACATGCTAGGTGTTGTGCCATTTGTGCAGGATTGCGACGTACATATGGATGGTCGTACACTTGGTTGTGAAATGTTTTGCGTACCGATCGTGTGTTATGTTGGTTGTGTGTCGTTGATTGATGATAGTTGTTGCGAGTGTTGAGATTGTGTTATGTGCGTGTGATGTATGATTTTGTGGTGATCAACGTGATTGATTAACTGTGCTCATTGCCGTATGTAATGTGAATGTGAACGTGAATATGTGTGTGACCACTAAGTTCACTCGTGTGGGTTCGACAGGACCTACGAGGATTCGTGGCAGTGGACTACGGGGTCAGAACTTAGTGAGGTACTGAGGTCCAATCGTGCTGGTCTAACGAGGCCTACGATAACGCATGGCAGTGGACCATGAGTTTCGGATACAGTACGTCCAACCGGGTGAGCTCGACGGGGCTTACGGTGACACGTGGCAGTAGACTACGGTGTCAGGACTGTGTGTGTGTGATTGTTGTGATTGATATAGTCCGTGTGGGTCGTTGAGCCTACAGAGACACATGACAGTGGATCACGGTGTCGGAATTGGTTATGTTTGGTTAATAGTCCGTGTGGGTTGTTAAACCTACGGAGACACGTGACAGTGGATCACGGTGTCGGAATTGATTATGTTTGTTTAATTGTGCGTAGTGTAGTCCGTGCGGGTTGTTGAACCTACGGAGACACGTGACAGTGGATCACGGTGTCATGAACATGATTATTTTCAAATCAAAGTTTTGCAAGGAAAAGTTTTATGAAAATGAATGCTGGACCGAGTCCTAAGCTTTGAGTAAATATTTTTCTTTTCATATTTTGAGCAGTTTGTAATACCCGATTGTATTTCATTCATTATCATTCAATAATTATCAATCAGTAATTGGCACTCAGTAATTTTCACTCATTAATAATCACTCATCATTCTTGATTCATTCATTTGCGTTCGTTGTGGGCATGTTGTAACCGTGTATCAGTTACTGATCGTTATTTCATCTCCATTTGAGTGTTGAGACGGGAGTATTATCATTATCATCGTGATTGGTAGTCTTGTGCTGGAAGTTTCATATTTGGCATGTGTTGGACTTGTTCACTTTCACAAACGTATGGTATGTCGGATCATTCATCAATCGTAGCGAGGAATCGGAAGTTTCGGATTTTCATCTTGTCCAGCAACGAGTTACGGCCGTAACTAGTCATACATTACGACCGTAACATGCATTCGTTGGTTCAAGATGATTTTGGACGAAGGTGAGTTACGGCCGTAAGGATTGTCGGATACGGCCGTAACAGGCACTCGTTGATTTCAGTCCAGTTCGGACGAATGGGACTTACGGCCGTAAGGGTTTCGGCATACGACCGCAAGATGAGGAGATATGGCCGTAAGGTGGGCAGGCTACGGCCATAAGGGGTGTTCGTAAGTTTCAGGATTTGTCGGACGAGAAGGACTTACGACCGTAAGGGTTGCGGCATACGGCCGTAAGGCTTGGCCAGATACGGCCGTACGTTACAAGTAGGGTGCTTGGTCAGTTTCGACGAAGGGGGCTTATGCCCGTAAGATTGGCCGAATACGGCCGTATCGTTCGAGTTATGCCCGTAAGGTGTGCGGGTACGGCCGTATGGATTTCGGCAGGTGTTTTGGACGAGGGTGAGTTACGCCCGTAAGTCAGGTGCAGTTACGGCCGTAAGGCCGTTGACCTGGGATATTACGGCCGTAAGTAGGCCGAGTTACGGCCGTAACTTCCGGCAGTTTATAAGGGATTGGACGGGACTTTTTACTCATTTCCTCGTTCTTCAACTTATATATGAGGGAGAGAACTTGAGGGAGAGATTTTTCCATCACCTATCACTTGGGTGTTAGATTTTCATCATCTTCATTCGTTTGGGAAGCTTGGATACTCGATTTAACTCATGTTCATCGGATCGAAGTGTTTGGATCTTCAAGAGGTAATTTCTCCAACATCTTGGATTTCGATTTTGTGTTGAGATATGATGTTTTGGACGTTATAATCATGTTGTATGAAGAGATATGCATATGATTATGAGTTTGGATAAATATTCATTGGATTATTGAAGGATTATTCAAGAACACTTTCAATATTAAATTGGATTTGGGGGTTTTCGATTAATTGTTGTTGAAATCACGAATTTGGATATTCATATTGGATTATTGATTGTATTGAAGATGTTTTGTTGGTTGGAAACACTTCTTGGGGATTTGATAGTGGTATAATTGAGGATTGATTGTAAGCAATCGAAAGTTGGGTACAACGTGTTTGATATAATGCCCCAATGAATTTGGTTTAGTCGTATCGACGTTTTGAGTTTGTTATATTCGTGTTTGATATGTATATTGAGCAGATTGTTGGTGATTGTGTTATTCAAGGTTGTTCGAGCGACCGACATCTCATTTAGGACGTTTGTTCGTGGAAGGACATTGTTCACCGGTGTTTAGTAAGTTAATTCTTACTCGGTTAAAAGGATATTCATTCCTTTTGTTGTTGTTCATTCATAATTAGAACTCATTCATAATGTATTAACCATATTGAGACTTATAATTGTCGAATAATCACTTCATTCACGAGGAACGATGGTTCCAATCATTTCATTGAGCTATCATTCACTTCACTATTAATTCATCTTGGTGAGTCATTCTTGACTTTGTCGGATTATTATTCATTGATATTCATCATGGTCATTCTCGTTCATATGTCCTTATGGGTTCGTATTGCGTGGCCGGGTGGTGATGTGTGGGATTTCTAGTCGGGCACATGATGGTCATTTGTTCGGGTTCACCGACACAATGGACTGTGCACACGGTAACGTACCTCCGTGAGACTAATTAGGTACAAGGGCGGGTGTGTCCGGTCACTTGTCTTGTGCACATGCATATACCATTACGGGCGTACTACAATGCCCCTCTTCAGCTTAATTCATAACTAAGGATATTTCATAACTAAAGATATATCATGATTGTGTATTTTCAACCCTTGAGGATTGTTGTTCTGTGTAACTGACCCCGTAAGGGGATATTATTTTCAGGTCACGGCAAGGCAAAGGCATGGTAAGAGCATGTTGACGGCGAGGAGTCCCAGTGATACTAGTAGGGGGCCCTAGTTCTTTCAGTCATCCTTGTTTCTCTTCATATGTATTTCTGCTGCAAATTCCGTTTGAGATGTTTATTTATTCAGGGTGGTGTATTTTATCTTCATATAAAATATACTAGTTTTCTGTATTGTCCTGGTGTATTGTACTTAAGCTCCTCATCGGAGTATTTGGTAATATAATGTGGTTCGGTACTACAATTATATTATTTAATTCATCAGTTTTCATTCGCCTGGTGGGTCCCAGTCGGGGGTCCACGGCACTGTAATATCCGCCTAGTTTGGGGTGTTACAGAGTTGGTATCGGAGCGCATGGTTTTGAATACTACCTTCCGAGTCATGTCTCATTTGAAATCATCGTCATCGGACTAGTATCATTGGACTTTCGCGTCACGTGTGACCTGTGCAAATGCCGAGCCAATCAGACCGAAAGAACTGTAAGACTTCTAACGCCATGGTATAATTTCTGGCAATAAGAATCATTCATTCATCGTTCATCAGTCAACAATCCTCATCATCATTCATTTTGATCAGGACGATCATGTTAACTCATTAATCACTCAGTTCATTTCACAGTTCAGTTGTTGATCTTGAGGATCATATGATTAATCGTGTTAACTTGTTCAAGATAATCATTTCAAGAATTTCATCAAATAATCATGTCACTTCAGTTAATCATTCATGTAATCACTGTGCTAGAGCACGTATGCTCATTTTCATCATTTCATGACGTAATCATAATGTGATATTCATGCGAGAGATATAATCATCATGTGACTTTCCTACTTCAGTATGGAGAGAGCAGGCAGAGGACGCGGAGGACGAGGCCGCGGTGCGGGCCGAATCCCGAGAGCTCATGTGAATACACGTGCGAACGCGAGGAATAATGCTAACTCATCAAGCAGCGACGCTGCTACTCATTCACCTGGACGTGATCATTCACTATCGGGGAGTCGTACCCGCGACACAGCTCAGTCAGAAGGTGTTCGGGTTGACCCACTCGCTTTTATGTAGGGTATGATGGCCCAGATGACTCATATGGCACGCCTCATGGAGACGATGCAGAACTCAATAGCTCAGAATCAACAGGTTCCTCCACCGCCACCTCAGAGGCAAGAGAGGAGTGTGGGCAGTATCATCGGCGACATCTCTCACCAAAGGCCACCTACTTTTGAGGGCTCATCTGAGACGGCGGATATTGTTCATTGGCTCGAGCATTTCGAGAAGTTATTTGCTATGGTAGAGTGTCCCGAAGTACACAAAGATTCAGTTGCGGCTTACTATCTGGGTAAGAGCGCTCATTCTTGGTGGTTGTCGTTGAAGCCCACCGACGGATCATGTACTTGGGATCAATTCAAGACTCTCATGATGGAGAGGTATTATCCGGCCCCACTGAGAGAGGCCAAACTGTCAGAATTACTCACTCCCGACCCCTCATCATACGAGGATGTTCTCGCCATTGCCGAGAAATTTCAGGAACTTCTTTCGTTCGCCTCATCTATCATTCACTCCGAGGCGGATAAGATTAAGTATTTCAGCAAGAGGCTGAAACCCCGTATGCGGATGCAGTTACATAATCATAGTTGCACCACCCTGGCCGAATTCATTCAGAAGGCTCTTACTTATGAGCTTACTGCTAAGGAGATTTCTAAGCAGCAACCTTCATCTGCTAGCAAGAAGTCCAAGAATCGTAATCAGTCTAAAGGCGGTCACACAACCTTCAAGAAGCCTCGTGCGGGCACTACTTTTTCTGAGGGACCTCCTGTGGCACCCAGACCGGTGGAATCGCAGTCCATAGCGGCCAGTTCGACCATCACCTGTTTTAACTGTGGGGATCTTGGTCATGTCAGCACCAAGTGTCCGAGGCAGACTGTCACATGCCATAACTGTGGGATTGCTGGGCATAATGCCCGTTTTTGCCGAAGGGACTCTAAACCTACTCCGGCGTCATCTCAGCCCCGGCGCCATTTGTTCATAATCAGCCACTTCACCAAGGCTGCTCAAGACGACAGGAGCGAACAAAGACGGATCAAAGAGCTATCATATGGGAGCATCCAGTTCGGGGGCCGGCAAGCCCCAAATTTATGAGATGAAGAAGACCGACGATCCGGAGGCCCAGATAATCTCAGGTACACTCGATATTCTATCTCAACATATGTGTACCCTTTTTGATACTGGTGCATCGCATTCATTCATTTCCGAGTCATGTTTGAGTAGACTACGTCTGGGCAGTGCTACTAGTTGTGAGCCCTATGTCATTGGTCTACCTGATGGTAGAAGAATTATCGGAAATCGTGAGATTCAGAATTGTCCGATTCAGCTTCATGGCCGTGTATGGCTAGCGGACCTAATTGTAGTAGATTTGCCGAGATACGACGTCATCTTGGGTATTGATTGGATGGATCGTCACGATGCCATCATTAGTGTCCGTAAGCGTATGGTCACTATCATTTCAGACAATTGGGTCGAATGTGTTTTTCAGGGAGGCAATCCCGGCTGTTCTGGTAAGGTCTTTAACTTGATGAAAGCAGTGAAATTACTCAGTCAGGGGTGTGTTGGTTATTGGTGCTATATGACCAAAACCGAGAAGTCACCAATAATGTTGACGGATATTCCGGTAGTGAGAGAATATGCCGATGTATTAGCAGACGAGTTATCTGGTTTGCCTCCACAGAGAGATGTGGGATTCACGATTGATTTGGAGCCCGGTATGTCCCCGATATCGAAGGCACCGTACCGGATGGCCCCGACCGAAATGCAGGAGTTGAAGAATCAACTTGAGGAATTGTTCGAGAAAGGTTATATCCGACCGAGTGCGTCCCCGTGGGGAGCACCAGTGTTGTTTGTCAAGAAGAAGGATGGTTCTTTTCGCTTGTGTATTGATTATCGGGAGTTGAACAGAGTGACGATCAAGAATAAGTATCCTCTACCCCGTATTGATGATCTCTTAGATCAACTTCAGGGAGCTTCAGTATTTTCCAAGATCGACTTAAGATCTGGATATCATCAATTGCGAATTCGAGAGTCGGATATCGCAAGGACAACGTTTCGTACACGCTATGGTCATTATGAGTTCGTGGTAATGCCGTTTGGGTTAACTAATGCACCTGCGGTATTCATGGATTTAATGAGTCGGGTTTTCATCAACTTTTTGGATCAGTTTGTTGTTGTCTTCTTTGATGACATTTTGATTTATTCTCGTAACCGATAGGAGCACGAGGTTCACCTTCATCAGGTTATCGACGTGTTTAGATGAGAGCAACTTTATGGAAAGTTTTCCAAATGTGTGTTCTGGATGTCCGAAGTGACGTTTCTCGGGCATGTAATTTCATCAGACGGAGTGCGTGTGGATCCTCAGAAGACGGAGGCTATCCAAGATTGGTTACCTCCGAAGAATGTTAAGGAAATCCGAAGCTTTCTTGGATTAGCAGGTTATTATCAGCGGTTTGTGGAAGGATTTTCTAAAATAGCTCAACCAATGATGAGCCTTTTGCGAAAGGATAAGAAATACACGTGGTCCGACGCGTGTCAACGGAGTTTTGAGGAACTCAAGAGCCGATTAATTTCAGCACCTGTACTTTCCTTGCCACAAGGGATGGAAGGATTCGTGGTTTATAGTGACGCGTCCGGACACGGTCTTGGGTGTGTATTAATGCAGAATGGGAAGGTTATTACCTATGCTTCATGGCAGCTGAGACCTTACGAGGTTAATTATCCGACCCACGACCTGGAACTAGCAGCCGTGGTTTTCGTGTTGGAGATTTGGCATCATTACCTTTATGGCGTCACCTGTCAGATATTCACCGATAATAAGAGTTTGAAGTATATATTTACTCATAAGGAGTTAAATATGCGACAGAGGCGGTGGTTGTAAAATCAAAGATTATGATATCGAGATTCTGTACCACCCGGGTAAGGCAAATGTGGTTGCCGATGCCTTGAGTCGTAAGTCCGTTCAGGAGCAAATGCTTGCTCGTTTAACAGTTCAGAAGGAGCTTCACCAGGAATTCCTTAGACCCGAGATCGAGGTCTGGCATCAGCGAGTGCAAGGGCAACTTTGCATGTTAGAGATTTCATCGCCACTTGAGGAGGCAATAAGAGAGAATCAGGGTTCAGACCCATAATTGTTGCGCATCCGTGAGGATGTGGTTCAGGGCAAAGCCGCTGGATTTGTGGTCCACGAGGATGGACTTTTGCGATTTAAGAATCGGTTGTGCGTACCGGCGAATGACGAGTTGAAAAACTCGATTTTGAGAGAAGGTCATGCTACCCCTTATTTTATTCATCCGGGGTCTAGCAAGATGTACAAGGTCTTGAAACAAAATTACTGGTGGAGTAATATGAAGCAAGAAGTCGCGGAATTTGTTTCGAGATGTTTAACCTGTCAGCAACTCAAGATAGAACATCAGCGACCGGCAGGTATGCTGAAACCGCTCCCTATTCCAAAGTGGAAGTGGGAAGATATTTCTATGGACTTCATCATGAGTTTGCCGACGAGTCATTGTGGCATGAATACAATCTGTGTGATTGTGGACCGTATGACTAAATCGGCTCATTTCCTTGAGATTAAGGATACGTGGGGTCCCAAGAGACTTGCCAGTTGTTCATCAAAGAGATAGTGAGACTGCACGGTACTCCTAAGAGTATCGTTTCCGATCGTGACGGACGATTCGTGTTACATTTTTGGAAATCAGTTCATCATGCTATGGGAACTCAACTTAATCTCAGTACCGCTTTTCACCCTCAGTCCGACGGACAATCAGAGAGGACTATTCAGACATTGGAGGACATGTTGAGGGCATGCGTCCTCGATTGGAAAGACGATTGGGAAGCCCAATTACCGTTGATTGAGTTCACGTACAATAATAGTTGGCATGCTTCGATTAAGATGGCACCTTACGAGGCATTGTATGGTCGTCATTGTCGATCTCCTTTGTGTTGGGATGACTTATCAGAATCAATCGGCACCGAGCCCGATATGCTTATAGCTGCCCGTGAGAAGGTAGCTTTGATCAAGAGTCGTTTGTTGACCGCTCAGAGTCGACAGAAATCATATGCATATAATCGTCGTCGACCATTAGAGTTCGAGATAGGTGACCACGTGTTGGTCAAGGTATCCCCGAGTCGAGGTATTTTCCATTTCAGAAAACGGGGAAAGTTGAGTCCGAGATTCATTGGACCGTTTGAGATTTTGGATCGTGTAGGCGAGTTAGCTTATTGATTGGCTTTACCTCCGGCGTTGAGCCGAATTCATAATGTGTTTCACGTCTCTCAGTTGCGGAAATATATTTCCGACCCGAGCCACATACTTCAGTTCGACGAAATCGAGATCACGGATGATCATTCGTATGAGGAGCGTCCTATACGAGTTTTAGCGCGGCGAATCAAATAGTTGAGGAACAAGACGATTCCTTTGGTCAAGATTCAGTGGTCTAGACCCGGAGTCGAAGAGGCTACTTGGGAAACTGAGGAGAGTATGCGGGAGATTTATCCCGAGTTGTTTGACCCTTAGGTTCGAGGATGAAACTCTTTTTAAGGGGGGGAGTATGTAATACCCGATTGTATTTCATTCATTATCATTCAGTAATTATCAGTCAGTAATTGGCACTCAGTAATTTTCACTCATTAATAATCACTCATCATTCATGATTCATTCATTTGCGTTCGTTATGGGCATGTTGTAACCGTGTATCAGTTACTGATCGTCATTTCATCTCCGTTTGAGTGTTGAGACGGGAGTATTATCATTATCATCGCGATTGGTAGTCTTGTGCTGGAAGATTCATATTTGGCATGTGTTGGACTTGTTCACTTTCACATACGTATGGTATGTCGGATCATTGATCAATCGTAGCGAGGAATCAGAAATGTCGGATTTTCATCTTATCCAGCAACGAGTTACGGCCGTACCTAGTCATATATTACGGCCGTAACATGCATTCGTTGGTTCAAGACGATTTTGGACGAAGGTGAGTTACGGCCGTAAGGATTGTCGGATACGGCCGTAACAGGTGCTCGTTGATTTCAGGCCAGTTCGGACGAATGGGACTCATTGCCATAAGGGTTTCGGCATATGGCCGCAAGATGAGGAGATACGGCCATAAGGTGGACAGGCTACGACCGTAAGGGGTGTTCGTAAGTTTCAGGATTTGTCGGACGAGAAGGACTTACGGCCGTAAGGGTTGCGGCATATGGCCGTAAGTTGAGGCAGGTACGGCCGTAAGGCTTGGCCGGATACGGCCGTACGTTACAGGCAGGGTGCCTGGTCAGTTTCGACGAAGGGGGCTTACGCCCGTAAGATAGGTCGGATTCGGCCGTATCGTTCGAGTTACGCCCGTAAGGTGTGCGGGTACAGTCGTATGGATGTCGGCAGGTATTTTGGACGAGGGCGAGTTACGCCCGTAAGTCAGGTGCAGTTACGGCCGTAAGTAGGCCGAGTTACGGCCGTAACTTCCGGCAGTTTATAAGGGATTGGACGGGACATTTTACTCATTTTGTGTTGAGATATGATGTTTTGGACATTACAATCATGTTGTATGAAGAGATATGCATATGATTATGAGTTTGTATAAATATTCATTGGATTATTGAAGGATTATTCAAGAACACTTTGAATATTAAACTGGATTTGGGGGTTTTCGATTAATTGTTGTTGAAATCACGAATTTGGATATTCATATTGGATTATTGATTGTATTGAAGATGTTTTTTTGGTTGGAAACACTTCTTGGGGATTTGATAGTGGTATAATTGAGGATTGATTGTAAGCAATCGAAAGTTGGGTACAACGCCAATGAACTTGGTTTAGTCGTATCGACGTTTTGAGTTCGTTATATTCGTGTTTGATATGTATATTGAGCGGATTGTTGGTGATTGTGTTATTCAAGGTTGTTCGAGCGATCGACATCTCATTTAGGATGTTTGTTCGTGGAAGGACATTGTTCACCGGTGTTGAGTAAGTTAATTCTTACTCGGTTAAAAGGATATTCATTCCTTTTGTTGTTGTTCATTCATAATCATAACTCATTCATAATGGAATAACCATATTGAGACTTGTAATTGTCGAATAATCACTTCATTAATGAGGAACGACGGTTCCAATCATTTCATTGAGCTATCATTCACTTCACTATTAATTCATCTCGGTGAGTCATTCTTGACTTTGTCGAATTATTATTCATTGATATTCATCATGGTCATTCTCGTTCATATGACCTTCTGGGTGCGTATTGCGTGGCCGGGTGGTGATGTGTGGGATTTTTAGTCGGGCACATGATGGTCATGTGTTCGGGTTCACCGACACAATGGACTGTGCACACGGTAACGTACCTCCGTGAGACTAATTAGGTACAAGGACGGGTGTGTCCGGTCACTCGTCTTGTGCACATGCACATACCATTACGGGCGTACTACGATACCCCTCTTCAGCTTAATTCATAACTAAGGATATTTCATAACTAAAGATATATCATGATTGTGTATTTTCAACCCTTGAGGATTGTTGTTCTGTGTAACTGACCCCGTAAGGGGATATTGTTTTCAGGTCACGGCAAGGCAAAGGCACGGGAAGAGCATGTTGACGGTGAGGAGTCCCAGTGATACTAGTAGGGGCTCCCAGTTCTTTCAGTCATCCTTGTTTCTCTTCATATGTATTTCCGCTGCAAATTCCGTTTGAAATATTTATTTATTCAGGGTGGTGTATTTTATCTTCATATAAAATATACTAGTTTTCTGTATTGTCCTGGTGTATTGTACTTAAGCTTCTCATCGGAGTATTTGGTAATATAATGTGGTTCGGTACTACAATTATATTATTTAATTCATCAGTTTTCATTCGCCTGGTGGGTCCCAGCCGGGGGTCCACGGCGCTGTAATATCCACCTAGTTTGGGGTGTTACACAGTTGGTTTAATGAAACGAGTTTTGGGTTAAAACTCTCAACTCTTCTTTTGAATGGTTTAGTGAACCAGGACTCAGAGTTTTAAAGGTTTTGAAATTCCAAAAATTCCCGAGGTGATGAACTTATTTTCGAAATGCTTCATAGCTTAAATTCTCTTATTAAAACCCCCGGGAATAAATTGATACTTGAATATTGTGTTTGATTTTTGATTCATGTTTGCTTGTTACTTTTCGTATGATTTGATACTTGCACTAGTAAAACAGTGGAGTTTTACTAACCCCCGAGTAATCGGGGGGTTGATGTCTGTTTTGCGTCCAGGTACATGCAGGTTCAGGGGAACAGTCACAGGATTGGCACAAGAGGATGACGAGCTGCGATACTAATCAAGAGTCGAGAGTTGGTAGAGTTTGGTTGTATTGTTAGAGTTGATTTCAGTCTTCCGCTGTGTTGTGTTTCGACCCCTGTGTGGGTAATGTTGTTTTAGTCAGTTCTGTTGATGGAGTCGTGTGACCTCATCAGTCTGTGTATTCATGTGTAAGTGATCTTAACGGTATGTATTATTATATTGTTTGACCCTGGCCGGGCAAGCATTTGGTCGTTTATGGATGTTTAGCCTGGTAGATCCTTGTGGAAAGGGTCTACGGCGTGTAATATTTTCATACAGTTTTGGGGTGTTACACGTGTTACTCGATATATGTTCATGTTACTCGATGGACAACCTTGTTACTCGATGGACAACCTTGTTACTCGATTGTCCCATTCGTGTTATCCATTGTCAACCTTTCTCAATATTGTAAATTTTTGCAAGTTGACTCGAAATTTTGTTACTCAAATATACAATATATGACTCGAATGTATTCGAGAAGGTCAATTCCGCTAATTTGGATATCAAAAGAGTTATTGCTAAATATGGGATAAAAAAGAATAACCCTATATTTAAAAAGACAAAGCAAGTTTTCTCTCATTATTTCAGGCTAACACAATACATCGATCGATTAGGTGCTGAACTCTGATCCATCAAACACCATAATTTGGTCATTTCTTTGAGTATGTGTTGTTACCCAAAATATTATCTGGAGATAGTATTGCTGGAATGATCGAGTAACAAACAGATGCGAGAACACTTCCAAGGGAAAATAAATAACACAAGATTTGCCGGGGTTGTTAATCCCGGGCTTGAATGCTCTCGCGAGATGTTATTAATAAATATACTGTGGAGTTCAAATATTAATGTTAGAATCTATTACAATGAGTGTATAGACTTCTAGTTATCTAAGCTGTAGAGCGTGTAGATTGCCGGAAGAACCAGATATGAAGATCTGTGAGTTCTTGCTTTGGATGTACTGTAAGTATGTATGAATATCACTATGAATGTGTAAGTAATTGCCAGATGAGTCTTTTATTCTCTCTCTGTATGTTTTGCACTGTATTCACGATGATTTGTTGTCGTCCCTTTAGCCATTGTTGTGAGCCTCCTATTTATAGAAGACAAGGTTGCTGGGACCCCTCCGGCGATCGCGGGCGACAACCGTCTTCTATATTATAATAAGATGGCCGATCGTCCCATCACGTGGGGTGTTCCCTTAAAGTCTGGGGCTGCTGCTGGCGGCCAGCTGTGCGAGCCAATGGGAAGCCTGCACGCGTCCTGAGTCGCTGTCCGGGGAGGACCCACTTTGCACCTATCGGCAGCCCTGTCGGTAGAGGTAGGTGACAACCTGGGGTCAAAGGTCTTATCTGTCGGCGCCTTTTGCAGATCTGCATGTGGGTCACCGTTTAAGATTCAGTCGTCGACGACTTTGATGGATGTTGGATTCATACGTGGCACGAAACGATCGTCTCTGGTTGGACATCATAGACGATCGCCAGATAGCAATATACGATCACCGGATACCAAAAGACGATCGCCGGATATCAAAAGACGATCGCCGTAGATGCCGACTGCTGGGTGCTTGCCTAGAGTATGTCTTCTATGGTTTGCCCTCAGATCGTTATTGCCGATTGCCATCGAGGCATATTAATCGCCACACAACAATGCCGATCTCCATCGAGGCGTAATAATCGCCGCACAACAATTGCCCCCCAGCTCGCTTCGATGTTGAAAACTCGGGGTGAGGTGGCACTGTTGGCGATCGCCAATGTCTAGACGATCAGACGATCTGATTTCAAATTTGGACGATCTCCTTTTGCGCTGGGAGCAGTGGGAAAAGAAAGCGGGCTCTCGAAACGCTGCAAGGACATGTGTCGCGCTACCATTGGGGGAGTCCGATGGTTTGTCAGACTTGTCGCCTGGCGTGCCCTCGAAAAGACGCGTACGCGGGATTCGAGGGCTGCATTTAATGTGTCCCCCTCCGACGGTTGCCCTCCAGCCCTTGGGATTTCGCCTATTTGCACAGAGACCCCTGCTCCTGCTTATAAAAGGGGCTAGGGCTTCTTCATTTCTACTCTTCACGCCTCCTTGCATTCTAGCTGAGACTCTGCAGAAATTTCCGAAGCTCCTTGTGCCGACCGTCCTTCCTTTTAGGTAAGAACATAAATCTTCTTTCCCCCTTTTCTTTTTAAGAACATGTCTGGAGGATCCAAAACCTTCGAGACCGGAAGCACCTCTACCGCCGCGGCTTCGCTGGACCGGGAGAAAATTCCCGGGGGACTCCATATGGAAACGGCCATTGAGGCTATTCGTGCGGGGATAGCACCCACAGAACTCGAGGAGCTCTTCAACGAGGCCGAAGTGGCGAGATCTGCGGTGACGGCGGAGCAAGGGGGTTCGCCGGTGGATGAAGATGAACTGGTGCGGTTGTCTTGGGAACGGGACAGTGTATTCGGCCCTGCCTATATGGCTTTCGCTAATCTTATGGAGGGGATTGCCGAGCCCTGTCCAGAATTTGATTTCGAAGCTTATTCAGCCGCTCATCCCTACGAACATGTGACGCGAACGGTGTTTCGGGCCGCCGACCCGTCTCAGTGGACTCTTGGTCAGATCCGGAGTTCGGCGACCCGGAAAGACTTGAGCCGCTGGAGGGCCAAATATCATATCCCTTCTGATGTTTCACTGCACGTGCCCTTGGAAAATGAACGTGCTGATCAACCTCCCGAGGGTCTGGTCGCCGTTAGTGAGATTATTATGGAGGCCGGTCTGAGATTACCCTTGCCGTTTGCCGTATCTTATTTATTGATCGCCTAGAATTTGGCGCCTCTCCAACTGACGCCGAATGCCTGGCTACAGGTCATCTGTACTTTGACACTTTTCGGCGGTCACCGGTTGTTCCGTCTCCTTTCTGCGATGGAGATGAATTATCTCTTCAAACTGGTTGATCAGAAAGGGTCGATCGGTGGTAATCACATTCAAGGTCGAATGGGAAGAGTGGTCCTCGGTGTGCCGAACAAGACCCGGGGTGACCTGGCAAAATGGTGCTGGGTCGGCGGAGCGTGGCGATCGGCGTCGAGTGATAGGCCGGAGGAAGAGTTGGAGATTCCCACCAATTTTCGAGAGAGGAATCCGAGTAAGGGTTTTAACTCTCCCTTTGATCGGACATGTCTTGGACTGATCTAATTTTGTTTCCTTTTTGCAGGATCCCTTGTTCCAGCGATCGGCGATCTCCCCTTTGATTTTTTGATCGTATGGGAGCGAATTCGTACCTTACTGGACTCCTACATAGACGTTCGCTCATTGGGGGACGAACTTCACTGGTTGGGGGCTCGATTATTTCGCTTCCCACGTCATCTGAAAGTTCCAGTTATAAATTTTACTTCTTCTTCCTTGCTTGACGATCGTCCGATCGAAAGAGGTGTTTAACTTGTCTGAATTTTTTCTTTGACAGAGATTCACTTTCCTCGCTTTGCCGAGCCACCACAAGAGATCGCCATGTCTAACCCTGGTCTCATCGGTCGTCTTCATCAGGGAAAGAAGACGGGTCGCGTAGCTGCGACGACGTATCGCCCCGTCCCTGTGGTGAGGACCGCTGTGGTGCCGGTCGCCGAGCCGGGAATCCAAGATGAGGAACAACTCCAGCGCAACCGCAAGAGGCGGAGGCCGGAGGAGTCCCCGTCGACTACTGAGGCGGACGTGTCTATTTTGGAGCTGCCGGTTGCCGCGGATCCTATCTCCGCTGTTCCGATGTTGGAGGGATCTGGCTCCAGGCCCTCGGCGTCCGGATCCAGGTCATCGGCTGGCTTCTTGAAAAAAGTGGCGATCGCCGAAGCTGAAACTTCTCGGGGCAAGCCCTATTTTGGCCGCGACCCTGAATTGGTCAACAGGTAAGACCAGATTGATCTTTCCACGTTAGGCAATTTGAGTATGGTATATTCTAACTCCTTTGTCTCTTTCGTTTGTGCTGCAGGGTCCGTCTTGTTGATTCGGACGTCTCGCCGATGGTGCTGGACTTCCTGGCGAGCAAGTCTCCGCAGAAGTCCCTTGATGTCCCTTCCTATGTCTCCAAGGCCGTCGCCTCTCTGCCCAAGGCTTGGACGACCGATCCTGATGCGATCGCTCGTCGGCGGTCTGGGGATGTCATGCAAGCGACCATTACCCTGGCTCTCCAGACGGCGACGATGGCTGTCCAAGTTGCCAAGGATTACGAGGGGCGACCCTCTAATGCTCGTCTTCATAGCGACCTCGAGGCCGCCCGGAACAAAAATGTTGAATTTGCTAACCGGATCCAGGCTATGGAGAAGGAGTACTTAGAGACGGCCAAACGAGCTAAACAGGACATCGATCGGATGAAGCAGGAGCTGAGCCGCTCCAAGGAAGTGGTCGATCGGTTCCGTGACCAGGATAAGGAAGCTCGCTGGATGCATGTGGCTTCGCAGGAGGAGGCGGATGGGTTGAAGGCGATGGTGGATCGGCTCAACAGCGAGCTGGAGGCGACGAAGGGAGAGCTTGAGAAAGCTAAGGGAGAAACGGCCGCCAAGGTGGTCGAGCTGGCGGAAGCTGAGAAGACGACCACGGAGTTGAGAGGGCAGCTAAAGGCGATCGAGACCGATCCCTACCTCAATGTGGCACTCGTCGGCGAGTTCGCCTATTATGTGGCCTATACCGACGCTGTCCGAGCCGCCAAGAAGGTAGGGATCGAGATCGGTCCTATGATGGAGAGCTTCAAGGCTTATGCGCTCGAGCACCCTTTGCATTCGGAGTTTTCCCTGCCGATCCTTAACGGGATCGACTTGAGTTGGTATCCTTTCCCGGACAAACTCATTTATCTTGAGGCCGATGGGGGAGCTCGTGCCGATCCGCCACCTGGGGGCGAAGACCAGCCTGAGAGACCCTGATAGATTTCTTAGCCTTTCTTTTCTTGTAACTTTTCGCTCTCTCTTTGTATTGCCTTCGGGCTCTGTATTGTACGAACTCCTAGTCATAAATAAAATACTCCTTTTTTGTATCTATGTCTTTACATGTACGATCGCCTTTGAATGTTTGCATGCAAATTTTTTCAAGTATGTGTATGATTGCTTCCGATGTCTTGTTCATCTGACCGATTGCTTGAATGTTTGAATGTATTGACATGTTTCGGAAATTCTTACTTGTAAATATTGTTGAACAATTCCGATCGTCCTGCGTGTGTTTGAACGAAGCCGATCGGCCATGGTTCCTTTTTTCCGATCGCATTTAGGATTAGCTCGCCTCTTTTGCCCCCTTGTTTTTGTTTACTTAATGTAAGTAAGGGAACAAAAATAGTATGTGTGGTGAGCTATCTTCAGTTTTCCCGATTGTGAGGAACCGTGCACGGTCGCCGAGTTCGATGGACCGATCTCCACAACCGTGTCTTTGTGTGCGAGGGACATTGCCTATCCCGCGACTCACTTTATTGTGAGGGTCCTCCGTTAGGCTGCGCCTGCCTTGTATTTAAACGAAAGGTGGGCAATCTTGGTCTGGAGGAGTCCTTGCACGGGGCGTCGTCGGTTTATTCGACTCCACGTCCGCGGCTTTGTTAGCACTTTTCTACCTCGGGTCAGCATGTTAGATGGCAACCCTTGACGGTATACGTTGTGAAGGGGTAGGGACGCGCTGCCTTGTCCGGGTACATCATGTTAGATGATGTGCCTTGAGGGCGTGCGAACGTGTCCGCAGATTAGTTTAGAGGGTCCTTCAGCTACACCGGCCTCATATTTAAACGAAGGGCGGGCGATCTCAGCCCAAAGAAACCTTGCATGGGCGAAGTTGTCGGTTCCATCGACCTCCAGGACCATGGCTGCATTGTTTCTACCTCGGATCGCCATGTTTGAACAACGATCCTCGATGGTATATGATATGCCTGGTGGGGCGATCGCTAGAATAGATGGGATAGGAAGAAATCTCATTATATTCTTTGTACATTGGGTAGTTGAAACTGAATACAAAGTTTTCACTGGTAGTACTTCTTCAAATGTACGGCGTTCCAGGGATATTGATCTGGAGTACCGTCAGGGTGTAACACCCCGAGATATTCAGAGTATATTACAGCGCCGTGGACCCCCACATGGGACCCACCAGGCTACAAACAAGAAAACTCCACTCGACTAACCATCCCGGTTAGCGAGGACACACATTTAATTATAAGACATAAAAAGTTACGCCCGGAGCAACCGGCGAAATGATCATCAACCAACAATGTAACAATTTAAAAGTAGTACAACACGGAGTTTGAATTTGAAAAGCCTAAGTACTCGCGAGTACACTCTATAAGTTTATAATTATTAGAACAATCAATTCAAAATGGACAAGGAAATAGAAAGACCCAAATGCACATGTCAACGACCCTGGCCAACGTCCTCGTACTGTCCAGTGCCCGCTCGTCCGGATGATCATAACCTGAAATCCATAACAAGAATTTCCCCAAAACGGGTCCCCAGAGGGGTTAGCAATTACGCTAGTACAAGTAATCAAGGCAAACCAATCGCTTACACATTTCATAGTACATGCACCAATATCATTTCGAAGACCAAAATAAGACATGTCTTTTCCGGAAACAAACAGTCACAATTAATTTGCCTAGGACCGGGACGAAGCCACGAATCCCACTCGAGGCCTCTAAGGACCCTCCCGAGCTGGCCACATTCATAAAACAAGTCAAGCACCACACGTCACCTAGGACCGGGACGAAGCCACGAATCCCACTCGAGGCCTCTAAGGACCCTCCCGAGCTGGCTAGCGAATCAAACTCATGAATCCAGGACGAAGCCATAGATTCCCTCGAGGCCCCGTCGGACCCTCCCGAGGTGAGTAAAGCACACACAATATACATCACCATTTCACATTAAGCATAAAGGTTTCCAAGAATTACTTGCCTTGAATATTTTGATGACGCAACGAACGGAAAGGATAATCACCGACGAGCACTAGGAATCAACGGAACCAAACCTAACGATTCGAAGAACATAATTACAACCAACTCTAGTCGAATACGGAAATGGAATACACCCGAAAACCCGCCTACGATTCGTGTATATTCGCACAAATTAATAACGAGGGCGGACCACAACCAAACCCTCTCGATTCCGCAAAACTATGAAAATATACTCTGAATCCGTAGGAAAATTTATGATAGCAACAAGATTAATCATATTCATCAAGAATCTATCAACAAAATGGAAAGAATCGGATAAAAACCCCAAAATCCCCAATTATTCGAAAGTAGGGTTCTAGAGATGTTACCTTCGGAGATTCAAGTACTAAGATCCGTAGAACACGCGTTAGATTGATTGTCCGGGCTTCACGATCGAAAGGAGATGAAGAAAATCAAACACTCAAATGATTTGTGAAGGAAAAACCCTCCCTCAAGCTCTCTCTCTCGGTTGTAGGTGAAGAAAAGGGAAAGAAATGAGCTGAAATGCTCAAAAAATGAATTTATAGGGGTTGACTACCCTGCCGGACCGCGGCCGTGCCGATCGGCACGGTCGTGTCGCACTGGTGGCGACAGGGGACTCGACCGTGTCACGATTGACACGGTCGCGGCGCGAGGGCCTTCCGATAGTGACCCGTCCGACGGCGACTCGGCATGACTCGGCCGTGTCTGGAACACGGTCGGGCGTGTCGGCAGTCGGTTCTGGCTTATCCGGAAGAGTTCGACTCGGCCGTGCCAAACGACACGGTCGAGTCCTGTGGGCAGAGACTTCGGCATTTCCGGACGAGTACGGCACGGGCCGTGTCGAACGACATGGCCGAGTTCGGTCGGCAGTGATCGGCCAATAACTGAAAAATGAGCGGGTGAGCTAAAACGACCATAACTCTCTCGTCCGGACTCCGATTGACTCACCGTTTGAACCATTGGAAAGCTAACTCGATGTTATATAATATTGCAAAGATTTAGAATTTTTGAAGTCACCAAAAATTAATGGTGATCTAACAAATTCGAACTCATATGAGGAAAGTTGAAACAATGAACAATAACGATACACAACTCGAAGTTTTTCCGAACGGTGAACACGGTGAACGAACATGATTGATGAATGATTATAAATGAGTGAAAATCCACTGAGTGACAATCACCGAATGAAATTACTGAATGATAATGACTGAATTACAACCGGGTATTACATACACCCCCCCTTAAAAGAGTTTCGTCCCCGAAACTAAGGGTCAAACAACTCGGGATAACTCTCCCGCATACTATCCTCGGTTTCCAAAGTAGCCTCTTCGACTCCGTGTCTTGACCACTGCACTTTGACCAAAGGGATGGTCTTATGCCTCAGTCGTTTCTCACGATGCTCCAAAATCTTCAAAGGACGCTCCTCAAAAGTAATATCTTCAGCAATATCAATCTCGCCATAATCGATGACGTGACTAGGATCCGGAACATATTTCCTCAGCTGGGAAACATGAAAAATGCTATGAACATGACTCAAGGCCGGGGGTAACGCCAAACGGTATGCTAACCCACCGACTCGCTCGAGAATCTCGAAGGGTCCAATAAATCTCGGACTCAACTTCCCCTTCTTCCCGAAACGGAAAACTCCTCTCGTTGGCGAAACCTTCAGCAAAACGTGGTCTCCCACCTCGAATTCTAAAGGTCTACGACGGACATCGGCATATGACTTATGTCGACTCTGGGCCGTCAACATCCGTTCTCGAATTAATTCTATCTTCCGCCTCGTCTCTAAAATGACATCCGGCTCGGTCCCGACTAAATCGGACGCCTCATTCCAACAAATCGGTGACCGACATCGCCGCCCATAAAGTGCCTCGTACGGTGCCATTCGAATCGACGTGTGCCAACTATTGTTGTACGTGAATTCGATCAACGGCAAATGCTCCTACCAGTCGCTGCTCCAATCGAGAGCGCACGCACGCAACATATCCTCGAACGTCTGGATAGTGCGTTCGATCCATCGGTGAGCATGGAAAGAGGTACTCAAATGCAAACGGTACCCAACGCCTTATGCACCTTTGCCAAAAGTGCGATACGAAACGGCCATCACGATCCGAAACGATAGACTTCGGAGTACCGTGAAGCCTCACAATATGTGCGATAAATATACGGGCCAACTTCTCCGGGCCCCAAGTGTCCTTGATGCCCAGAAAATGTGCCGACTTGGTCAGACGATCAACAATCACCCAAACCATATTCATGCCCGATCTCGATCTCGGCAAACTCGTAATGAAATCCATCGATATATCTTCCCATTTCCATTCCGAGCGAAGTGACCAATAACCCGGCGGTCAGCGATGCTCGATTTTGACTGTGGCAAGTCAAACATCTCGCCACAAAGCTGCGACCTCCTCCTTCATATCATTCCACGGAAGTTCCTCCTCGTGTCCTTGTACATCTTACTCGAGCCAGGATGAACGGAATAGGGTGTGGAATGGGCCTCACGCAAAATACCCTGTCGCAACCCTGGATCGTTCGGCACACAAAGCCGACTCTGGAATCTCAAAACACCATCCTCGTGAATCACAAACCCAGGAGACTTTCCTTTAAGAACGTTCTCTCGGATTTGAGTAATCATCGGATCCTCTAATTGCTTCAGTTTAATTTCATCGATCAAAGGCAGCGAAATTTCTAAGGCACAAAGTTGCCCGCAGATCAGCGGCAAAACCTCAACATCTAACCCGATCAAAGCCCGCCAAAGCTCAGACTGAGGCGTAAGGACCTCAAGCGTTCGCAACGCAATCGGTTTCCGACTCAAGGCGTCGGCCACGACATTCGCCTTACCCGGATGATAAAGGATTTCGAGGTCATAATCCTTAATCAACTCTAACCACCTCCTCTGCCTCATATTCAACTCTCGCTGAGTAAATATGTATTTCAGACTTTTATGATCGGTAAAAATCTGACATGCAGAGCCGAAAAGATAGTGACGCCAAATCTTGAGTGCAAAGACAACCGCCGCTAACTCCTAATCGTGAGTTGGGTTGTTAAGCTGATACGGCCTCATCTGTGTAGACGCATAGGCTATGGTCTTGCCGTCTTTGCATCAATACGCACCCAAGACCACGACTCGAAGCATCGCTAAAACGGCGAAACCCTCGTTGCCACATGGCAATGCCAAAACCGGGGCTGAAGTCAAACGCTTCTTGACTCCTCAAAACTCGGCCCCGCCTCTCATCGGTCGGACGAACTTCTCGGATTACGGAGCAAGCGTGTAAGTGGCCGAGCTAGTTTAGAGAAAACCTCGACGAACCTACGGTAGTAGCCAGCCAAACCCAAGAAACTACGGACCTCCTTCACATTTGTGGGCGATGCCCAATCCAACATTGCCTCAATTTTCTGCGGATCCACTCGAACTCCCTCGGCTGAAATCACGTGACCCAAAAACATCACTTCCTTCAGCCAGAACTCACATTTCGAGAACTTCGCATAGAGTTGCTCGGTCCTCAAAATGTCTAACACTACCCGCAAATGATGGGCATGCTCTTCCTCGTTCCTCGAATAAATAAGAATATCGTCAATGAAGACGACGACACACTTATCCAAATACTCGATAAAGACTTTGTTCATCAACTGCATGAACACCACCGGCGCGTTAGTTAACCCGAAAGGCATAACTACAAACTCATAATGTCCGTATCTCGTCCGAAAAGCCATTTTCGGCACATCGGACTCCCTCACCCGGAGCTGATAGTACCCCGATCTCAAATCAATCTTTGAGAATACCGCCGCTCCCTGCAACTGATCGAACAAGTCGTCAATCCTTGGCAAAGGATACTTGTTCTTGATGGTCACCTTGTTCAGTTCACGATAGTCGATACACAAACGTAGTGAACCATCCTTCTTACGCATAAACAAGACCGGTGCGCCCCAAGGCGAGGCGCTCGGTCGAACATACCCCGACTCAAGAAGTTCACTCAACTGTTTCTTCAACTCTGACATCTCTGAAGGTGTCATGCGATACGGCGCCTTCGAAATCGGAGCCGCACCCGGCTCTAACTCTATAGCAAACTCAACCTCACGATCCGGTGGCAATCCCGGCAACTCGTCAGGAAATACATCAGGAAACTCACTAACGACTGGAATCGATGAAAGCTCGACTCCACCATTCTCCGCCTTCAAGGCGTAGCACCAATAACCAGTACACCCTTTTCGCAGGAGTTTCATCGCCTTCAAGGCGTTAATAACAAACTTCTGGTTTCTCTTTCGCCCTGTGAAAGAGTGTTCGGTGCCGTCCTCGGCTAACATAGTGATGATTCTCGTGCGGTAGTTCATGATCGCGCCATGCCGCTCGAGCCAATCATCCCCGAGAATCAAATCCTCACCCTCGATACCCACGACAATAAGATTAGAGAGCCAAGCCCTCTCACAAATAATCACGAAGCAGTCCGGACTTCTCGATCACTGACAATTCTATCACCGCTAGGAAGTTTAACGATGAAAGGCTCGCAAGGTGATAAGCAGTCGAGACTCAAACGGCGTACACACTCTAGAGAAATGAATGAATGCGTAGCACCCGAATTAAAAAGCACACCGACAGGATGAGAATGGATATGAACAGTGCACATCGCCACGATAGTCTTTGGGTCATCGGCCCTCCTCATCTCGTATATACGCAGCTGGGCGGAGCCGACACTGGAAGCTCCTCCTCTAGCGGGTTGACCCCGACCCCTACCTCGGCCGGCACTCGGTGGAGGCGGCGGAGCAAATGAGCCCTGGTTCACACTTGACTCCATAAGTGCAGAACGGGCGCCGCGAAACTGTCTGAGCTTCTCGCAAAAAGAAGCTTTGTGGCCCGACTGACCAAAAGTATGACAAGTCAAAGGTGGGCGAGGACAATCCCGGTTCACGTGGCCTGGCTTGCCACAGTTAAAGCATCTGGGGTCCCGGACGACGGTTCCGGAGGCACTCTGAAAGCTCCCAGAAAAACGAGCCGAACCGCCCGTAGAAATATTTGCAGCCTGAGATTTCTGCTGGCCTCCACTCTTAGGACCAGAAAAATTTCCGACCGACTTCTGCTTCTTGCTCTCGCGAGCCAAATCGCTAGCGGTCACCGACATATCATAAGCAAGAGCTCGACTCTGATAATCCTTCAAGGTAGTACAGACGAGCCCAGACATATAGTCCCGAATGGACAGTTTCATTCTCCTAGAAAAATGGAAAATCTTGTCGCTCTCTTCGACAACTTGGGTCTTCACATAACCCAACTCCTTGTTAAAATCGGCAATAGCTTGGGATACGGGGATATCCCGTGGTTGAGCATCAAAGAAAGCATGCACTCGAGCACATCGACCGGCCATGGACAATACTCGGTCTCCATCAACTCCTGAAACTCGGCCCACGAAGCAACATGATCTTTGGGACCAACGGCCTCCCACCAATCTGTAGCATCTCCCGTGAGAAAGTATTGAGCAATAGGGACCTTACGGTCCTCGGGGCAGTTGGTAGCAGTGAATACTTTGGATATCTCCTTGATCCACCCTTCCCAGCCGATCGGGTCGAAGCTCCCGGCGGGAGGATGCATCTTGATGACATCCTGAAGCCAACGATCCGTTCCGCCCGATTAGCATGGGCACGATCGGGGTTACGGACCACGAGCTATAGCCGCCATCTGGTTAACCATTTGCTGCATAACAGCCGCAATACCAAGATCGGCGCGCTCCTGAGAAGAAGCATGACTGTGACGGTCACCGGTACTGCCGGCTCCCGAAGTATGCGACGTGGCCGCCCCACCGGCTGCCCCACGTCCTCGGCCACGTCCACGACCACGACCACGACCACGACCACGGTTTCCTCCGGCATCCATACTGAAGTTGAGAGATAACAGAAGTATATCGATGATGAGTAAGGGAGGAAAAGCAACTACGATCCAAAAGTGGAAATACAATGCAAGAAACAAAAGAGCCGAATAAGAAAACTTACGAGCACTGGAAGTACTGGGATCTTTGGCGGTGTGACAATGTGCAAAACAAATACGACTAGACCCAAATAACCAACAAGCCTAGGTATCCATAAACCTAGAGCTCCGATACCATTTCTGTAACACCCCGAGATATTCAGAGTATATTACAGCGCCGTGGACCCCCACATGGGACCCACCAGGCTACAAACAAGAAAACTCCACTCGACTAACCATCCCGGTTAGCGAGGACACACATTTAATTATAAGACATAAAAAGTTACGCCGAGCAAGCCGCGAAATGATCATCAACCAATAATGTAACAATTTAAAAGTAGTACAACACGGAGTTTGAATTTGAAAAGCCTAAGTACTCGCGAGTACACTCTATAAGTTTATAATTATTAGAACAATCAATTCAAAATGGACAAGGAAATAGAAAGACCCAAATGCACATGTCAACGACCACAGCAACGTCCTCGTCTTGTCCAGTGCCCGCTCGTCAGGATGATCATAACGTGAAATCCATAACAAGAATTTCCCCAAAACGGGTCCCCAGAGGGGTTAGCAATTACGCTAGTACAAGTAATCAAGGCAAACCAATCGCTTACACATTTCATAGTACATGCACCAATATCATTTCGAAGACCAAAATAAGACATGTCTTTTAGGAAACAAACAAATACAATTAATTTGCCTAGGACCGGGACGAAGCCACGAATCCCACTCGAGGCCTCTAAGGACCCTCCCGAGCTGGCCACATTCATAAAACAAGTCAAGCACCACACGTCACCTAGGACCGGGACGAAGCCACGAATCCCACTCGAGGCCTCTAAGGACCCTCCCGAGCTGGATAGCGAATCAAACTCATGAATCCAGGATGAAGCCATAGATTCCCTCGAGGCCCCGTCGGACCCTCCCGAGGTGAGTAAAGCACACACAATATACATTACCATTTCACATTAAGCATAAAGGTTTCCAAGAATTACTTGCCTTGAATATTTTGATGACGCAACGAATGGAAAGGATAATCACCGACGAACACTAGGAATCAACGGAACCAAACCTAACGATTCGAAGAACATAATTACAACCAACTCTAGTCGAATACGGAAATGGAATACACCCAAAAACCCGCCTACGATTCGTGTATATTCGCACAAAATAATAACGAGGGCGGACCACAACCAAACCCTCTCGATTCCGCAAAACTATGAAAATATACTCTGAATCCGTAGGAAAATTTATGATAGCAACAAGATTAATCATATTCATCAAGAATCTATCAACAAAACGGAAAGAATCGGACAAAAACCCCAAAATCCCCAATTATTCGAAAGTAGGGTTCTAGAGATGTTACCTTCGGAGATTCAAGTACTAAGATCCGTAGAACACGCGTTGGATTGATTGTCCGGGCTTCACGATCGAAAGGAGATGAAGAAAATCAAACACTCAAATGATTTGTGAAGGAAAAACCCTCCCTCAAGCTCTCTCTCTCGGTTGTAGGTGAAGAAAAGGGAAAGAAATGAGGTGAAATGCTCAAAAAATGTATTTATAGGGGTTGACTGCCCTGCCGGACACGGCCCGTGCCGATCGGCATGGTCGTGTCGCACAGCTGGCCGACAGGGACTCGACCATGTCCTGCTTGACACGGTCGCGGCGCGGAGGGCCTTCCGATAGTGACCCATCCGACAGCGACTCAGCATGACTCGACCGTGTCCTGGAACACGGTCGGGCGTGTCAGCAGTCGGTTCTGGCTTATCCGGAAGAGTTCGACTCAGCCGTGCCAAACGACACGGTCGAGTCCTGTGGGCAGAGACTTCGGCATTTCCGGACGAGTACGGCACGGGCCGTGTCGGACGACACGGCCGAGTTCGGTCGGCAGTGATCGGCCAATAACTGAAAAATGAGCGGGTGAGCTAAAACGACCATAACTCTCTCGTCCGGACTCCGATTGACTCACCGTTTGAACCATTGGAAAGCTAACTCGATGTTCTATAATATTGCAAAGATTTAGAATTTTTGAAGTCACCAAAAATTAATGGTGATCTAACAAATTCGAACTCATATGAGGAAAGTTGAAACAATGAACAATAACGATACACAACTCGAAGTTTTTCCGAACGGTGAACACGGTGAACGAACATGATTGAAGAATGATTATAAATGAGTGAAAATCCACTGAGTGACAATCACCGAATGAAATTACTGAATGATAATGACTAAATTACAACCGGGTATTACACAGGGTGTTCAAGTTCGTAGGCTCCCTTAGTCAGCCATTTTGATATCCTGAAGGTGCCTTCCCAGTTCGGACCAAAGACACCTGTGTGGGTCTGGATCTTTTTGAGGACGAGATCGCCCACTAGAAACCGTCTTTCCTTAACCTTCGAATTGAAGAACTTCTAGGATCTCCTTTTGTGGATTGTGTTCTTCATTTCTGAGGTCAGTCATCGTTCTTCGAGCATGTCGAGATCGATCCGTCGGGCCACATCATTGTTGGTCGTCATCTCTTGTTCGGTTTGATGGCTGAGGACAGCGATCTCCGAGGGGATCACCGCTTCTGTTCCGAAGGCGAGGGCGAATGGGGTTTCGCCGGTTGAGTTACGGGTCGTCATTCGATAAGACCACAAAATGTCTGGGAGCTCGCTCGCCCATCGTCCTTGCCTAGATTCGAGTCGTGCTTTAATCATGTGTTTGAGGATTTTGTTCACGGCTTCTACCTGCCCGTTCGTCTGAGGGAGGTAGGGGGCCGAGAACAACCTCTTGATTCCCCACTTCTCGCAGAATTGCATGACTTCTAAGCCGTCGAACAGCTTTCCATTGTCGGAGATGATGGCCTGGTGTAATATCCGCAATTTTCGATTTCCGGTAATTCTTTTTTTTCGGTCGGAGTCCGTTTTGACGACTCGCTCATGACCGTTTCGTCATTCTGAGAATGATTAATTCTACACTTTTTGACATCCGAGTTCGTTTCGGTGTCGTTTCGTTGAGTTCTGTGCTTTTTAGCGACTTTTCCGCACTTGAGTTCGATTCTTGCGAATCTCGACCGGCTATTGTTTGAGTTTCCCGCAAGTCCGTTTAACTTTGTTAGACGTGTTGTGAACTTCGGTTTGGTTATTCGATCACGTATGGTGATTTTCGGGCATTTGGGCCATTTTCGTAATTTCCCAAAGTTTGGGGTAATTACCTTCCGTTGTCGAATCTCGAGCCTTCGGGTGGTCGGAATTGTGTGTTCTACTAGCTCTTAGATTCGTCTTTGTGAGTACTTCGTAACCGTATCTTGGTTCGTATTCGAGTTCGGGTTTCGGTGTCGTTTTGTTGAATTCGGGATTACTAAACGACTTTTCTAAGTATGAGTTCGTCTTTGTTAGATCATCATTAATTTTTGGTAACTCCAAAAATTATAAATCTTGCAATATTATAGAACATCGAGTTAGCTTTCCAATGGTTCAAACGGTGAGTCAATGGTCCGGACGAGAGAGTTATGGTCGTTTTAGTGGAAGACTGTCGGTGTCGGGCACCGTCCAGGAGCCTTTCGGCCGATAGGGGGGCCGATAGACTCTACTGCCGGCATTTTGTATAGGGTATCGGTTGGGCCTATCGGCCGATAGGCCGGCCGATAGGTTCTGCTGTGTTGCACTATAAATGTGTTGTTTTGAGCGAACAGCTCATTCCTTCCCCATTTTTTTCACTGCTGCGCGAGAGAGAGAGATATAGAGGGGGAGAGTTCTTCATCCGGGGGTCGATTTTTATCATTTCTTTTCGGTTGTGAGGCTCGGATAATCAATCTAACGCGTGTTCTACGGATCTTAACACTTGAATCACTCAAGGTAATCTCTTGAAACCCTACCTTTTTGGATAATTGGGGATTTTGGGGTTTTGTCCGATTCTTTCCGTTTCGTTGATGGATTCATGATGAATATGATTAATCTTGTTAGTATCTTTAGTTTCCCTACGGATTCATGGATATTTTGTGGATTTTTACGGAATCGAGAGGGTTTGGTTGTGGTCCGCCCTCGTTGTTGTTTTCGGTATGAATATACATGAATCGTAGGTGGGGTTCCGGGTGTATTCCATTTCCATAATCGTTTAGAAGTGGTTGTGATTGTGCTATTCGAATCGTTAGGTTCATTTTCGTCGGTTCCTCACGGTCGTGCTTGATTCTTCCGTTCCGTTCATTGTCGTCTTCCTTTCCGTTAGCATCGGGCGTTCCGAAGCTTCCCGGTTGAGCCGTATCCGTTCGTGGTTCAGTGCTCGTGGTATCGAGGCAAGTACCTTGCCCATACTTTTCTCATTTTATGTATATGATGATCGGTGGTCGTCTTAATGTGTTTGTTTGGTTGTTTGAAATGAAGTTTCAAAAGATTTCGGTTTGGCCTCGTTAAAGGCTTTCTTTCAAAACGCGTGTGTTTTGTGAATGGTGTTTTGAGAATTGATTATGATTCGATTATTTTGAACGTTGAAGGATTTTATGAGGATACTCCTCTTGTTTAAAGTTATGGAATCGTGTATTCCGTATTTAAGCTTGTTATTGTATTTTTGAAGAGTTTGGTAATGGTGTCGAGTTAATGGCCATCTCTAGTGGGTATTCTTAATGAACTTACATTCTTAGCATGCTAGTATTGCATGAGTAACGTGTATTGTGTGTAATTTACTCACCTTGTGTTGGCCCGACGGGTCAAGGAGGGAAATCTATGCCGCCGCCCGGATTTCACGAGTTTCGTCGCTAGCCAACTAAGAGGTAAGTGTTCGTTTGGCTTACTTGGCTAGGATGGCACTCGAGTATTTTGTTGTTTATTTTAAATCCTTTATTTGTGGATTTTGTTGTTGGGATACGAACCTCCCAGTCGTTCTTGTGTAATGTGAGTTGATGAGATTTGGGGCTAAAATCCCAATGGTTTTGTAAAAGTCGTTTTACGGATTTGGGGCTAAAATCCCAACGGTTGGTTAATGTCATTTTCGTAAAGTAAACCTTTGGGCGGTGACCCCTTTTGTCTTTCGGTTTTGAAAAGTAGGATTTGATAATCCTAAATTGTTTCTATTAAAACTCTCGATGGCATTCTAAACTGTTTTATAAATTACTTCCATTGATTTATGATATTTCGTTTTTGAAATGTTTTCTCAAACCCTTGCCTCGGGAAGTACTTTTCGCTTCGTTTGGATCTTTGAGGATCCTCGGTTATTGTTATTCGTGGAATGTGAATTGTATGGCTCGTATTTGCACTTTGTATTTGCACTAGCAAAACAGTGGAGTTTGCTAACCCCAGTATTCGGGGTGGATGTCTGTTTTGCATTCGTGTTTTGGAGCATAACACGGGAGTCGGCACGAAGGATGATGAAAGATGATCGATACTAATCACATGAGGAACCGTACATCGTGTGTTGGTTCGGTTGTACTTTATTTTCATTTCTTTGTATTGTTCCGTTATGCGGTGTAGTTGTATTTTGTCCCTGCGTGGGCATGAGTTGTATTTGAGTTGTATGTATTTGTGGAAAGACCAAATCGGTCTACCGAGTTATTGTAGCCTCGAAGGCATTGTCGAGATGTTAAATGTCGTTACCACTGGTAGATCCTTGAGGAAAGGTTCTACGGCGTGTAATATCCCTGAGCGGATTGGGGGTGTTACATAAATGGTATCGAGCTTAGGTTGAGGAAACCTAGGTGTCGGGTCAAGTCGTGTTGTGCGAGTCTTGTTTCGTTGGATTTTTATCGATGAGTCGTGTCGCGACGCGTCGTTTGAGTTTGTTGGTCGTGATTAGTATCGTGGGGCGATCATCATCTTCGTGCGACTGTGGAAGTAAGTCTCCTTCTTTGTGTTGTGCCTCGTGTGACACGAGCTATTTTTATGATTATTTGTTAAGTGGTGGAATCCTTATGTGAATTCGATTTCACGATATGTATTTAGTCGACTCTCGTAATTGATTTAAACGAGGACTCAAGTCGTATCTGATGTCTTATTATTGTAGTATTTCTCCGTTGTAGATGAATTTACAAAAGAATTGCACGTTAAAAAAGACTAATCAGGAAGCTTTGTGCTTATACACGTTCGACTTGTTCACTAGCCAGTGCGGGAGGGTATTTTATCAGCGGTTTTGTTCTGAATGTGGTATTTTATCGTTTATTTTCGTTTAAAGACATGTATTGTCTTGATTTTAAACGTTTTGATGCGTGTGCTAGGAGTTGTTTCATTGAACGTCGGTATGTGTGAGTTTTGGGCATTCTGGCCTATTGGATTTTTGAAAACCTTGAGTATCTTAGAAAAATAAATTTCGAGACATACTTTTCAAATGGGTTATTTTCTTGTGGTACATCCAAGATGCCACAATGTATTTCAAAAATTTTCTACCTCGGGGACCAAAATGTTTTGAGATATTTTCAACACTTTTATTTAGACCCGAGGGTCGAATAATTTGAAAGTTTTCACTAAGAGAAAGTGTCTTCATTTTTATCAAATGCGAAATGGTTCTCCAATGTCTCGATAACGATGTTTCACGTTTGTATTTTTTTGAAAGATGATACTCAAGATCAATCGGTGTTCTTCTAAATTATTTTCAAAATGAAGTTTTCGTTTTTAAAACCTATCCATTCCCGTTTGAGGGCTGGGTATGAATGTATGATGTTCGCGTTGTCATTTTGATACTTTCTCCCGAGTATGACCGAATTGGCGGTGTGAGCGTTGAGTCGCTTTCCACACATGGGTTGTGCTAGCCCCTGTGAGAGGCGGAGTGTTGGTATTGAATGTTGTCGCCTCATGGCAATTTCTGCGTTGTCGCGCATGTGCGAGCTGTTAGAGCTTGGTTTGGTATGACCGTGTGCATCGGTGATGGTTCCGTTATGCGTCGATTGTTTAATGTCTTGTTACCTTGCTCCGTTTTTGTGAATTTCGTGGGCGAGTCGGGGTAATGCCGTCTATTTTGACTTCGTATTTTCTCTTCCTCCGCCTATCGATTCGCTCATGTTCGTTGGCACTTTATGAACTTGTTCGGTATTTGATTTCATCGTCCGAGCAGTGTGATCTTGTTGTGGGCGATCCGGTTATCGGTGTGACTTTTTTGAGTTCGGTTCGATTCTTGTGAACTTTGTTCTAAGTAACATCATTTGGTTCTACTAGTCCTTTTATTCGAAGGGATCGGATTTTGAACTTCTGTATTTTCTACTTTGTCGACTCATTTATGTTCGTTGACATTTCTGAGCTTGTCCTGCCCTTGTTTTTGTTTATCGAACGAGTGTGATATCATTTCGGAATAACTTATTTGTCGTTGTGACTTTTCAATCGCTATTCACTTTCCTGTGGATCTTATGGGAATGCATGTCTTGTAGTTCTCACCAGATCATCCTGGGAGTTATTGTTGAACTTTATTGTTCTTCGTGATTCGAACATGATTCTTCGATTTTTGTTGTCTCGATCGTTGTTTGTTCGGTTTTTGTTCTCGTTTCGTGATTGTTGAACGTTCAGGCTCCTTCGTAATTCCCTTTAGTTCGGGAAATTAGCTTCGTTTTCAATCTTCCATCCCTTAGGCGATGGGATACCGTGTTTGTTCAGCGGTTGACTCGCGTTTTGATTGATGTACCGTTGGGTTGGTCAATCATATCGATTTTCGTTCGTTGTGTTTTGTGATTATCGGATAATTGACTTGACTATGGTATCCGTTTGATGACGCTTGTCACTTGTCGGTTTTATTATATCCCTAACGGCGACGTTGTGTTGGTCACCGTGGAGCGTGTTTACACGCCGTATATTCCTTTGCGTTGTTTGTAACATTTCGCCGTTGGGCATTAGTTACGCATTCTTGTGTGTCTCGTTGAGTTTTTCCTGGCGGAATATTTCTTCTCCCTACTTGTTTTAAGTTTCGGGACGAAACTTCTTTTAAGGAGGGTAGAATGTAATATCCGCAATTTTCGATTTCCGGTAATTCTTTTTTCGGTCGGAGTCCGTTTTGACGACTCGCTCATGACCGTTTCGTCATTCGAGAATGATTAATTCTACACTTTTGACATCCGAGTTCGTTTCGGTGTCGTTTCGTTGAGTTACGTGCTTTTTAGCGACTTTTCCGCACTTGAGTTCGATTCTTGCGAATCTCGACCTAACTGTTTGAGTTTCCGCAAGTCCGTTTAACTTTGTTAGACGTGTTGTGAACTTCGGTTTGGTTATTCGATCACGTATGGTGATTTTCGGGCATTTGGGCCATTTTCGTAATTTCCCAAAGTTTGGGGTAATTACCTTCCGTTGTCGAATCTCGAGCCTTCGGGTGGTCGGAATTGTGTGTTCTACTAGCTCTTAGATTCGTCTTTGTGAGTACTTCGTAACCGTATCTTCGGTTCGTATTCAAGTTCGGGTTTCGGTGTCGTTTTGTTGAATTCAGGATTACTAAACGACTTTTCTAAGTATGAGTTCGTCTTTGTTAGATCATCATTAATTTTTGGTAACTCCAAAAATTATAAATCTTTGCAATATTATAGAACATCGAGTTAGCTTTCCAATGGTTCAAACGGTGAGTCAATCGGAGTCCGGACGAGAGAGTTATGGTCGTTTTAGTGGAAGACTGTCAGCTGTCGGGCACCGTCCAGGAGCCTTTCGGCCGATAGGGGGGCCGATAGACTCTACTGCCGGCATTTTGTATAGGGTATCGGTTGGGCCTATCGGCCGATAGGCCGGCCGATAGGTTCTGCTGTGTTGCACTATAAATGTGTTGTTTTGAGCGAACAGCTCATTCCTTCCCCATTTTTTTCACTGCTGCGCGAGAGAGAGAGATATAGAGGGGGAGAGTTCTTCATCCGGGGGTCGATTTTTATCATTTCTTTTCGGTTGTGAGGCTCGGATAATCAATCTAACGCGTGTTCTACGGATCTTAACACTTGAATCACTCAAGGTAATCTCTTGAAACCCTACCTTTTTGGATAATTGGGGATTTTGGGGTTTTGTCCGATTCTTTCCGTTTCGTTGATGGATTCATGATGAATATGATTAATCTTGTTAGTATCTTTAGTTTCCCTACGGATTCATGGATATTTTGTGGATTTTTACGGAATCGAGAGGGTTTGGTTGTGGTCCGCCCTCGTTGTTGTTTTCGGTATGAATATACATGAATCGTAGGTGGGGTTCCGGGTGTATTCCATTTCCATAATCGTTTAGAAGTGGTTGTGATTGTGCTATTCGAATCGTTAGGTTCATTTTCGTCGGTTCCTCACGGTCGTGCTTGATTCTTCCGTTCCGTTCATTGTCGTCTTCCTTTCCGTTAGCATCGGGCGCCCAAGCTTCCCGGTTGAGCCGTATCCGTTCGTGGTTCAAGGTGCTCGTGGTATCGAGGCAAGTACCTTGCCCATACTTTTCTCGTTTTATGTATATGATGATCGGTGGTCGTCTTAATGTGTTTGTTTGGTTGTTTGAAATGAAGTTTCAAAAGATTTCGGTTTGGCCTCGTTAAAGGCTTTCTTTCAAAACGCGTGTGTTTTGTGAATGGTGTTTTGAGAATTGATTATGATTCGATTATTTTGAACGTTGAAGGATTTTATGAGGATACTCCTCTTGTTTAAAGTTATGGAATCGTGTATTCCGTATTTAAGCTTGTTATTGTATTTTTGAAGAGTTTGGTAATGGTGTCGAGTTAATGGCCATCTCTAGTGGGTATTCTTAATGAACTTACATTCTTAGCATGCTAGTATTGCATGAGTAACGTGTATTGTGTGTAATTTACTCACCTTGTGTTGGCCCGACGGGGTCAAGGAGGGAAATCTATGCTGCCGCCCTGGATTTCACGAGTTTCGTACTGCTAGCCAACTAAGAGGTAAGTGTTCGTTTGGCTTACTTGGCTAGGATGGCACTGGAGTATTTTGTTGTTTATTTTAAATCCTTTATTTGTGGATTTTGTTGTTGGGATACGAACCTCCTGGTCGTTCTTGTGTACTGTGAGTTGATGAGATTTGGGGCTAAAATCCCAATGGTTTTGTAAAAGTCGTTTTACGGATTTGGGGCTAAAATCCCAACGGTTGGTTAATGTCATTTTTCAGAAAGTAAACCTTTGGGGCGGTGACCCCTTTTGTCTTTCGGTTTTCGAAAAGTAGGATTTGATAATCCTAAATTGTTTCCTATTAAAACTCTCGATGGCATTCTAAACTGTTTTATAAATTACTTCCATTGATTTATGATATTTCGTTTTTGAAATGTTTTCTCAAACCCTTGCCTCGGGAAGTACTTTTCGTTTCGTTTGGATCTTTGAGGATCCTCGGTTATTGTTATTCGTGGAATGTGAATTGTATGGCTCGTATTTGCACTTTGTATTTGCACTAGCAAAACAAAGGAGTTTTGCTAACCCAGTATTCGGGGTGGATGTCTCTGTTTGCATTCGGGTTTTGGAGCATAACACGTGGTCGGCACGAAGGATGATGAAAGATGATCGATACTAATCACATGAGGAACCGTACATCGTGTGTTGGTTCGATTGTACTTTATTTTCCGTTGTATTGTTCCGTTATGCGGGTGTAGTTGTATTTTGTCCCCTGCGTGGGCATGAGTTGTATTTGAGTTGTATGTATTTGTGGAAAGACCAAATCGGTCTCTCGAGTTATTGTAGCCTCGAAGGCATTGTCGAGATGTTAAATGTCGTTACCCGGCTGGTAGATCCTTGAGGAAAGGTTCTACGGCGTGTAATATCCCCGAGCGGATTGGGGGTGTTACATAAATGGTATCGAGCTTAGGTTGAGGAAACCTAGGCCGCCGGTCAAGTCGTGTTGTCCGAGTCTTGTTTCGTTGGATTTTTATCTCGATCGAGTCGTCGCGACGCGTCGTTTGAGTTTGTTGGTCGTGATTAGTATCGTGGGGCGATCATCATCTTCGTGCGACCTGTGGAAGTAAGTCTCCCTTCTTTGTGTTGTGCCTCGTGTGACACGAGCTATTTTTATGATTATTTGTTAAGTGGTGGAATCCTTATGTGAATTCCGATTTCACGATATGTATTTAGTCGACTCTCGTATTTGATTTATACGAGGAGTGTCGCTGCTTGTGATGTCTTTTATTGTTGTTTTTCTCCGTTGTTGATGATTTTCGAATCGATTTGCACGCTTTACAAGTCTCTTGTGGAAGCTTTGTGCTTATACACGTTCGACTTGTTCACTAGCCGCCATGGGAGGGTATTTTATCCGGTTTTGTTCTGAATGTGGTATTTTATCGTTTATTTTCGTTTAAAGACATGTATTGTCTTGATTTTAAACGTTTTGATGCGTGTGCTAGGAGTTGTTTCATTGAACGTCGGTATGTGTGAGTTTTGGGCATTCTGGCCTATTGGATTTTTGAAAACCTTGAGTATCTTAGAAAAATAAATTTCGAGACATACTTTTCAAATGGGTTATTTTCTTGTGGTACATCCAAGATGCCACAATGTATTTCAAAAATTTTCTACCTCGGGGACCAAAATGTTTTGAGATATTTTCAACACTTTTATTTAGACCCGAGGGTCGAATAATTTGAAAGTTTTCACTAAGAGAAAGTGTCTTCATTTTTATCAAATGCGAAATGGTTCTCCAATGTCTCGATAACGATGTTTCACGTTTGTATTTTTTTGAAAGATGATACTCAAGATCAATCGGTGTTCTTCTAAATTATTTTCAAAATGAAGTTTTCGTTTTTAAAACCTATCCATTCCCGTTTGAGGGCTGGGTATGAATGTATGATGTTCGCGTTGTCATTTTGATACTTTCTCCCGAGTATGACCGAATTGGCGGTGTGAGCGTTGAGTCGCTTTCCACACATGGGTTGTGCTAGCCCCTGTGAGAGGCGGAGTGTTGGTATTGAATGTTGTCGCCTCATGGCAATTTCTGCGTTGTCGCGCATGTGCGAGCTGTTAGAGCTTGGTTTGGTATGACCGTGTGCATCGGTGATGGTTCCGTTATGCGTCGATTGTTTAATGTCTTGTTACCTTGCTCCCGTTTTTGTGAATTTCGTGGACGAGGTCGGGGGTAATGCCCGTACTATTTTGACTTCTGTATTTTCTCTTCCTCCAGTCTATCGATTCGCTCATGTTCGTTGGCACTTTATGAACTTGTTCGGTATTTCAGTTTCATCGTCCGAACGAGCTGTGATCTTGTTGTGGGCCGATCTGGTTATCGGTGTGACTTTTTTTTGAGTTCGGTTCGATTCTTGTGAACTTTGTTCGGAAGTAACATCATTTGGTTCTACTAGTCCTTTTATTCGAAGGGATCGGATTTTGAACTTCTGTATTTTCTACTTTGTCGACTCATTTATGTTCGTTGACATTTCTGAGCTTGTCCTGCCCTTGTTTTTGTTTATCGAACGAGTGTGATATCATTTCGGAATAACTTATTTGTCGTTGTGACTTTTCAATCGCTATTCACTTTCCTGTGGATCTTATGGGAATGCATGTCTTGTAGTTCTCACCAGATCATCCTGGGAGTTATTGTTGAACTTTATTGTTCTTCGTGATTCGAACATGATTCTTCGATTTTTGTTGTCTCGATCGTTGTTTGTTCGGTTTTTGTTCTCGTTTCGTGATTGTTGAACGATCGTGCTCCTTCGTAATTCCCTTTAGTTCGGGAAATTAGCTTCGTTTTCAATCTTCCATCCCTTAGGCGATGGGATACCGTGTTTGTTCAGCGGTTGACTCACGTTTTGATTGATGTACCGTTGGGTTGGTCAATCATATCGATTTTCGTTCGTTGTGTTTTGTGATTATCGGATAATTGACTTGACTATGGTATCCGTTTGATGACGCTTGTCACTTGTCGGTTTTATTATATCCCTAACGGCGACGTTGTGTTGGTCACCGTGGAGCGTGTTTACACGCCGTATATTCCTTTGCGTTGTTTGTAACATTTCGCCGTTGGGCATTAGTTACGCATTCTTGTGTGTCTCGTTGAGTTTTTCCTGGCGGAATATTTCTTCTCCCTACTTGTTTTAAGTTTCGGGACGAAACTTCTTTTAAGGAGGGTAGAATGTAATATCCGCAATTTTCGATTTCCGGTAATTCTTTTTTTTCGGTCGGAGTCCGTTTTGACGACTCGCTCATGACCGTTTCGTCATTCTGAGAATGATTAATTCTACACTTTTTGACATCCGAGTTCGTTTCGTGTCGTTTCGTTGAGTTCGTGCTTTTAGCGACTTTTCCGCACTTGAGTTCGATTCTTGCGAATCTCGACCGAAACTAGCTGTTTCGAGTTTCCCGCAAGTCCGTTTAACTTTGTTAGACGTGTTGTGAACTTCGGTTTGGTTATTCGATCACGTATGGTGATTTTCGGGCATTTGGGCCATTTTCGTAATTTCCCAAAGTTTGGGGTAATTACCTTCCGTTGTCGAATCTCGAGCCTTCGGTTTGTCGGAATTGTGTGTTCTACTTGCTCTTAGAGTCGTCTTTGTTAGTTGTTCTTAACCGTATCTTCTGTTCGTATTCGTGTTCGGTTTCTGTCGTTTTGTTGAATTCGGGATTACTAAACGACTTTTCTAAGTATGAGTTCGTCTTTGTTAGATCATCATTAATTTTTGGTAACTCCAAAAATTATAAATCTTTGCAATATTATAGAACATCGAGTTAGCTTTCCAATGGTTCAAACGGTGAGTCAATCTGAGTCCTGGACGAGAGAGTTATGGTCGTTTTAGTGGAAGATCATCACTGCGGGCACCGTCCCAGAGCCTTTCGGCCGATAGGGGGCCGATAGACTCTACCGCCGGCATTTTGTATAGGGTATCGGTTAGCCTATCGGCCGATAGGCCGCCGATAGGTTCTCATTGTGTTGCACTATAAATGTGTTGTTTTGAGCGAATGACTCATTCCTTCCCCATTTTTTTCACTGCTGCGCGAGAGAGAGAGATATAGAGGGGGAGAGTTCTTCATCCGGGGGTCGATTTTTATCATTTCTTTTCGGTTGTGAGGCTCGGATAATCAATCTAACGCGTGTTCTACGGATCTTAACACTTGAATCACTCAAGGTAATCTCTTGAAACCCTACCTTTTTGGATAATTGGGGATTTTGGGGTTTTGTCCGATTCTTTCCGTTTCGTTGATGGATTCATGATGAATATGATTAATCTTGTTAGTATCTTTAGTTTCCTACGGATTCATGGATATTTTGTGGATTTTTACGGAATCGAGAGGGTTTGGTTGTGGTCCGCCTCGTTGTTGTTTCGGTATGAATATACATGAATCGTAGGTGGGGTTCCGGTGTATTCCATTTCCATAATCGTTTAGAAGTGGTTGTGATTGTGCTATTCGAATCGTTAGGTTCATTTTCGCCGGTTCCTCACGGCCGTGCTTGATTCTTCCGCTCCGTTCATTGTCGTCTTCCTTTCCGCTAGCATCGGGCGCCCAAGCTTCCCGGTTGAGCCGTATCCGTCGTGGTTCGGTTTCGTGGTATCGAGGCAAGTACCTTGCCCATACTTTTCTCGCTTTATGTATATGATGATCGGTGGTCGCCTTAATGTGTTTGTTTGGTTGTTTGAAATGAAGTTTCAAAAGATTTGATTTGGCCTCGTTAAAGGCTTTCTTTCAAAACGCGTGTGTTTTGTGAATGGTGTTTTGAGAATTGATTATGATTCGATTATTTTGAACGTTGAAGGATTTTATGAGGATACTCCTCTTGTTTAAAGTTATGGAATCGTATTCCGTATTTAAGCTTGTTATTGTATTTTTGAAGAGTTTGGTAATGGTTTCGAGTTAATGGCCATCTATCGTGTGTATTAATAATGAACTTACAATCTTAGCAAGCTAGTATTGCATGAGTAACGTGTATTGTGTGTAATTTACTCACCTTGTGTTGACGACGGGTCAAGGAGGGAAATCTATGCCGCCGCCCGGATTTCACGAGTTTCGTACCGCTAGCCAACTCGTTAGGGTCCTTGCAAGGCCTCGAGTGAGAATGTATGCCGCCGCCTGTTCTCACGGCTTAGCGTGTGCTGCTTTGTTTTTGTTGTAATTGTAGCCAACTCGGTAGGGTCCCTATGAGGCCTCGAGCGAGAATGTATGCCGCGCCCGTTCTGAGGCTAATTGTAGACTGTTCATTTCCGGAAATGAGTGCTTTCGAACGGTTTTCATGATTGCATGCATTGACTAAGTGTGTAAGAGGTAAGTGTTCGTTTGGCTTACTTGGCTAGGATGGCACTGGAGTATTTTGTTGTTTATTTTAAATCCTTTATTTGTGGATTTTGTTGTTGGGATACGAACCTCCTGGTCGTTCTTGTGTACTGTGAGTTGATGAGATTTGGGGCTAAAATCCCAATGGTTTTGTAAAAGTCGTTTTACGGATTTGGGGCTAAAATCCCAACGGTTGGTTAATGTCATTTTTCAGAAAGTAAACCTTTGGGGCGGTGACCCCTTTTGTCTTTCGGTTTTCGAAAAGTAGGATTTGATAATCCTAAATTGTTTCCTATTAAAACTCTCGATGGCATTCTAAACTGTTTTATAAATTACTTCCATTGATTTATGATATTTCGTTTTTGAAATGTTTTCTCAAACCCTTGCCTCGGGAAGTACTTTTCGTTTCGTTTGGATCTTTGAGGATCCTCGGTTATTGTTATTCGTGGAATGTGAATTGTATGGCTCGTATTTGCACTTTGTATTTGCACTAGCAAAACGGTGGAGTTTGCTAACCCCAGTATTCGGGGTGGATGTCTGCTTTTGCATTCGGGTTTTGGAGCATAACACGGGGTCGGCACGAAGGATGATGAAAGATGATCGATACTAATCACATGAGGAACCGTACATCGTGTGTTGGTTCGGTTGTACTTTATTTTCATTCTTTGTATTGTTCCGTTATGCGGGTGTAGTTGTATTTTGTCCCCTGCGTGGGCATGAGTTGTATTTGAGTTGTATGTATTTGTGGAAAGACCAAATCGGTCTACTGAGTCATTGTAGCCTCGAAGGCATTGTCGAGATGTTAAATGTCGTTACCAGCCTGGTAGATCCTTGAGGAAAGGTTCTACGGCGTGTAATATCCCTGAGCAGATTGGGGGTGTTACACCTGGGGTAGACCGAATCGGCATATGATGTTTCTCCAGATAAACTTGATTACTTGCTCTTGGTCAATCTTGTTGAGCGGTTCGGCCTCAGCCCATTTGGTGAAATAGTCGGCCCCTACAATGGCAAACTTACAACCCCCTGGTGCCGTCGGCAAGGGACCTATAAGGTCGATGCCCCATTGCGTGAATGGCCATGGGCTATACATTGAGGTGAGCTGCTCGGGGGAGAGTTTGATGTTTGGTCCCATTACTTGACACCTGTGACATGATCTGGCATAGGCGATCGCATCCTTCTGAAGTGAAGGCCAAAAAAAACCTTGTCTGGTTGTTTTATGGATGAGAGCTCGTCCGCCAGCATGGTTTCCACAGATCCCGTCATGGATCTCGACTAAAATGAGCCGACCTTCCTCCGATGTAATACACTTGAGGAGGGGAAGGCTGAAAGCTCGCTTGTAAAGTCGGTCATCCAATAGGGTGTATCTGGTCGCACCGAGCTGGAGTTGGCGAGCTTTGATACGGTCGTCAGGGACCGTTTCGTCCTTTAAGTATTTGATGAACGGAGTCATCCAGTTTTCCTCGGCAACAGAAACTGTGGTAACCAGGTTTCTATCGATCGCCGGCCTTGCTGATTTTGTAATTTGGATATTAGAGAAATTGGTTGCCCCATCTAATGACGCTAGTTTGGATAGGGAATCGGCCTAGGAGTTGTGCTCTCTCGGGACTTGTTCGATTAGCACTTCCTCAAATTTCGTGCACATTTCGGCGACCAGCTCTTGGTATTTGACCATCTGCTCGCCGCGCGCCTCATATTCTCCCTTGACTTGGTTTACAACCAAGAGGGAATCCATGAAGATATGGAGGCGACGAACATCTGGGGCGAGGGCTAGATCGAGCCCGCCCACCAAGGCTTCGTATTCGGCTTCATTGTTGGTCGCACGAAACCTGAAACGCACGGCATTTGTGAAACTTTGGCCGTCGGGGCTAATGAGGACAATCCCTGCCCCTGCTCGCGAGTTGGTCGCTGAGGCATCCACGTCTGACTTCCGGGCGGGCGCGGCACAGGACTGGGACTGTGAGGGAATGTTAATTCCACCACAAAGTCTGCCAGAGCCTGGCCTTTGATCGCCGTGAGAGGAGCGTATGTGATACCGTATTGGGCGATCTCCAGTGACCACTTGAGGAGTCGCCCGTTGGTGTCTGGTCGGTGTAGAACTTGCCTTAGATGGAGAGTCGTCAGAACCTCCACTTGATGTTCGAAGAAGTAGGCCCTTAGCTTGCGAACACTCATGACTAGAGCGTAGGCGATCTTCTCCAATGGTGTATAACGTGTTTCTGCGTCATGGAGTGATTGACTAACATAGTAGATCGGCAAGTGGACTTGTCCCTCTGCTCGTACCAAAACGGCACTTAGTGCGACCTCCGAAGCCGCTAGGTAAAGGAATAATTTCTCCCCGGGGATCGGCTTTGCTAGGATCTGGGGGTTAGAAAGATATTCCTTGATTTTGGCGAACGCTACCTGACTCTCCTTCGTCCATGCGAACTTCTTGTTCTTGATGGTCGTGAAGAAAGGCTTGCTTTTATCGCCGAGACGAGATATGAAACGGTTGAGGACGGCTAGACAACCTGTGAGTCGTTGCACCTGCTTGACATTCCGTAGCTCCTGCATGTCGAGGATCGCCTGAATCTTGGTGGGGTTCGCCTCGATCCCCCTTTGGCTCACGATGTGCCCCAGGAATTTTCTGGAGCCCACCCCGAAGTTGCATTTCTTGGGGTTCAGTTTCATGTTGAACTTCTCGAGGATGGCGAACGTCTCAGCGAGGTCGTTGAGGTGGTCTTCCTTCTTGAGGCTTTTGACCACAATGTCGTCAATGTAGACCTCCATGGTCTTGACGATCTGATTGGCGAACATTCCATTGACTAGACGCTGGTAGGTTGCCCCCGCATTCTTCAAGCCGAACGGAATTCGGACCCAAAAGTATATGTCCTTTTCCGTGTGGAAAGATGTGTGCTTTATGTCTTTCTCCGCCATTGGGATTTGATGGTATCCGGCGAAGGCATCCATGAACGACATCATTTCGCAACCTGCTGTGCTATTGACCAAGTGATCAATATGAGGCATCGGAAAGTGATCTTTTGGACATGCCGCGTTGAGGTCGGTGAAGTCGATGCACAACCTCCAGGAGCCAGTTGGCTTTTTGACGAGCACCGTGTTGGCGACCCACTGTGGATCGTCTGTAGCTACTCCGATTAGTTTGTTGTTGAGTAGTTTTTTGACCTCTATGTCGAGCGCTGTGTACTTCTCAGGACCGAATTTCCTACGTTTCTGGTGAACAGGCTTCCTTGCCGGGTCGATCTTTAGATAGTGGCAAGCATGTTCAGGACTTATGCCAACCATATCTTGATGCGACCAGGCAAAGACTCCGATGTTCTTACGTAGTAAATTGATCAGATCCTCTTTTAATTCGTGATCGATGCTTGCGCCGATCTGTACTTCCCGCTCCGGGCGAGCCGAATCTATCGTTATACTCTCCAACTCTTCGACGGGGATGGTCGCCTCTCGTTTGGCTCGAAACCAATCCTTGGCTCGATGTCGTCCGTTAACCGATCCGAGATGGCGTCCTCTGAGTCGGGTTGCTACAATGTGCTTGGCTCATCGATCTCCATGGGTTGATCGTCTATCGTTTCAATGTTACACATAGTATGGGAAGTATTGAAAGAAGTTACGACATAGGAGTAATTCAAACATTTCTTTGCTATTAGCTGATCTCCTTTTACAGTACCGACCGTCCCATCGGCAGTGGGGAATTTGATACAGTAAAAGAAGGAAGAGGCGACCGCCTCAAAGGTTTCTAGAAACGGACGACCTAGGAACCCATTATAGATGCTGGGCCTATCTATGATTACAAAATTTAGGTTCCTAGTAATCCTAACCTTTGGATCGTAAAAGCATATTAGCTCGACAGAGAGCTTGATCCTTCCGTAGGCTTGGACTGTGCTGTCGCCGAATCCTTGAAGTACGGTCTCGAATGGCTTAATGAACTTGGTCAGATTGCCGAGCTGATCAAGGGCGGATTTGAATATGATGTTGCAGAAACTCCCGTTGTCGACCAGCACACGATCGACCATTTTCCCAAGGATACACGCGGAGATCACCAATGCATCCTCCTTGGGGCATTGTATTCCCTCCCTGTCCTTGTTGGAGAAGGTGATGAGTGCGTCTTTAGAGATGGTCGGCTCTGGAGGTACCACGACATGGACCCTGGCGAATGCCCTCAGCTCGGCCTTTCGCTTACTATTGACATGATGGAAACCGGGGAAAGGCCCCCGAGGTTTCCACCTCCTGCTTGAAGCATATTGATCCGGCCGCCAGGGTTGATCGGAGGGATCGATTCATCAAAGTACTCTGGTTCATGCTCGATCCTGGAAACTGGATTGAGAGGGGTTCTTTCGTTTTGTCGGTGCTCGCGCCCTCCGGTCCTCTCTGTCCTAGGTTCTGGCTTGGTGACCAAGTTGTCCAATTTGCCTTCCTCAAACAATCGCCAGAGTTGTCTGAGGAGGTCTCGGCATTGGCTAGTGTTGTGGCCGGGACTCTTATGGTAGGCACAGAATTTGCTGCGGTCTAGATGACCGTGGTCCCTTATCGGCTTTGGTTTGGAAAGCTACTCGCGCCCCTTGATTGCGTTGAAGATGTGGGCCGGAGATAAGTTGAGGTTGTGGAGGAGGTGGACCTCTACATCCTCGAAGGCTTTGAACTCAGCAGGCGGCTTTGCGACCGCCTTTCTGGGCTTGGCGATCGCCTTCTTCTGGACATGGGATGGCGTCTTCCCTTCTCAGGAGGGTCCCTCGCCCAAGCGGAGGGAGAGCATCCTCTGCCTGGCCAGGAAATCATCGGCTCTGACGCGGAAGACCGAGTAGGTCGGGGGGATGTTCTTTGTGATGTGCCTGAACATGGGTGAGTGGCCGCAGAATCCCCCCAGGACCGAGTAGAGAGCGAGCTCATCGCTGACGGGCTCGCCGGTGAGGACTATATCGTCTATCTGGTCGATGTAATCTTCATCTGATTCGTCCTTCCCCTGCCTGATTTTCATCATGCGGTGGGGGCCTTCAGGGCGAGTGACTTTGGCTGCGAAGTACGACGTGAAGTCGTTCGCCAGCTTCTCAAAGCAATTGATTGAGCGAGGAGGTAGTGAGATGTATCACCTGTGGGCGAGGTCGCCCAGAGTTAATGGGAACATTCGACACTTCGTCGCATCTGATGCTCCGCATCCGGTCATGTAGATCCGGAATTTACTCAAGTGGGTTTCCAGATCCGATCTCCCCTCATATAGAGGTGTTTGTGGGGGAGCGATCTTTGGTTGAACTGGGGTGAGCTCGATCGGAACCACGAGTGGTTCACTTGGTCCAGCGATCGACCTCCTGGCGCTTGCCCCAATTTCCAGGAGCTCCTTCATCTCGTCGAGCTGGCGCTGCATGGCGGCCATCGCCGTTGCCTGACTGCTCGCTGATTGGCTCCCGGAGCGCGAGCCAAGGCGATCGTGCACTGATCCCCTGGCCCCATGGTGAATGATGAGCTCCCTGCTAGTGGGTTCATTTCTTGGGCGAGCGGGGGCCCGCTGACCGACTTGTCTTCTGGGAGTCGGATATGCCAAACTCCTGGTAAAGGATTCGGACTCCGATGTCTCCCGGCTGGGGCCTGAGTGCCCGGGTCGCCATGAGGGATCGCTCCCTAGGCGGCTGAAGACGGAATCATCCCGCCTAACGAGGGCTTTCTCCTGTGGCTCGGGGCTTTCCGTTGATTTCTCAACATATATCCCCTTGAGCTTCCGCTTGCCTGCCCGGCGGATGGCTGATGGAGTGATGGTGGGCGAGTCGCATGCCCTTCGTCGCTCCCTGAGGATCGCTATAGCCTCCTCAATCTGTTCCGCAGTCTGGAACTGATCGAGTGAGAGGCTAGGACCGTCCCTCGGGGGCGGGAGTGAGAGCCTTGCGTTGCCGTGGTCACCTTCCACCGTGGGCTGGGATTCGGTTCGGGCCAGAACGAGATTTCCGGCAGATCGCAGGGTTTCTCTCTTGGAGGTCGTGGCAGACGTCATTTTTCTGAAGGCTTTCTTTGAAGAACAGTGAGTATTTCTGCAAGTATATGTCCGGAGAACAGTGAGTGTTCTTCGAGACGGTTGGGATAAAAATGAAGGTGGATGCCCTTCTTCTAGCGCCAATTGTTGTTACCCAAAATATTATTCGGAGATAGTATTGCTGGAATGATCGAGTAACAAACAGATGCGAGAACACTTCCAAGGGAAAATAAATAACACAAGATTTGCCGGGGTTGTTAATCCTGGGCTTGAATGCTCTCGTGAGATGTTATTAATAAATATACTGTGGAGTACATATATTAATGTTAGAATCTATTACAATGAGTGTATAGACTTCTAGTTATCTAAGCTGTAGAGCGTGTAGATTGCCGGAAGAACCAGATATGAAGATATGTGAGTTCTTGCTTTGGATGTACTGTAAGTATGTATGAATATCACTATGAATGTGTAAGTAATTGCCAGATGAGTCTTTTATTCTCTCTCTGTATGTTTTGCACTGTATTCACGATGATTTGTTGTCGTCCCTTTAGCCATTGTTGTGAGCCTCCTATTTATAGGAGACAAGGTTGCTGGGACCCCTCCGGTGATCGCGGGCGACCGCCGTCTTCTATATTATAATAAGGTGGCCGATCGTCCCGTCACGTGGGGCTGTTTCCTTAAAGTCTGGGGCTACTGCTGGCGGCCAGCTGTGCGAGCTAATGGGAAGCCTGCACGCATCCTGAGTCGCTGTCCGGGGAGGACCCACTTTGTACCTTTCGGCGGCCCTGTCGGTAGGTGAGGTAGGTGACAGCCTGGGGTCAAAGGTCTTATCTGTCGGCGCCTTTTGCGGATCTGCATGTGGGTCACCGTCCAAGATTTGGTCGTCGACGACTTTGATGGATGTTGGATTCATACGTGGCACGAGACGATCGTCTCTGGTTGGACATCATAGACGATCACCAGATACCAAAAGACGATCACCGGATACCAAAAGACGATCGCCGTGGATGCCGACTGCTGGGTGCTTGCCTAGAGTATGTCTTCTATGGTTGGCCCTCGGATCGTTATTGCCGATCGCCATCGAGGCGTATTAATCGCCGCACAACAATGCCGATCGCCATCGAGGCGTAATAATCGCCGCACAACATTATGGTTTAGCTTCTTAAATAGTTTCTTAATGAGCTTCCTTGAATAGGCTAAAGTTGTACAATCATCTACTAAAATATAAAAAGTAAGAAAAAAAAATAGCAACAAAAGTGGACCAATTTAATTTCCCCCACAATCCCATGATTTTTGGACCAATTTACTTCCCCGCAACAAAATCAATAACCGCCCACTATTTTTACATCCATTCTAATTCAACAAGTTTTTCCTCCTCATCATTCTCAAATTCTCAAAAATTGATGCAAAACTAAAAAAAATCAACCAAAACTCACCAAATATTTTGATTCCAACATCACATCTCTCCGAATAACTACATTCGAGCAAAGATTGGAATACCTTTAGGGATACAAACAAGTGTTTGTGATTGTTCATGTTTTAGATGAATTAAGAGAATTGATGATGAGTTAAAAAGTGTAACCAGCGTAGGACATGAACTTGGCAGCAGTGTGTTATTATGTTTCTATATAATATAACAAAACTAGTAACAATGTACTCCTTTATTAGTAATATGTGGAAGTAAAAGTTTCAATCAATTAGTCACCATCAAACTTGAATTCAGACAATATTTTAGAGAAATTGTTCCGATAACTGAAACTGGTAACCATTATTTAATTTTATGCTATAATGTTTCCATTATAACAATTCATTCATGTTACAATTCTTGTTTTCAATTTGTCCCTTTATTGTGACAACCAATTGTAACTTTGTTACCAAATCTGCAAATAGCTTAGGTGACATTATGATCAAATATTTCCATACCAATATATGAACGTGGTGGCATATTTTATTTTTTATTTCATTCAGTTGCATTATATTTGCTTCCACATGTTACAACAAATATGGGAATAAATTGAGTTATTTTTATTTGTATATGTTTATTTTATTGTTGCTATAGTATTTTTGTTTCCACATTTTGCCTATATATGGTGACATTTATACACTACGCCATAAGTGCTTATATGCAACGCATATCTCCAGTGTTGCAAGGAAAAGTATTGCAATAGCTCTCTGATCTTTTGTCTTTTGCAATACTACTCAATTGCTGTTGCATTAGACCTTAATGCACTGTTGCAAAAGACGTTACTACAACACCAACCTAAAGTGTTGGATTATACGTGAACTTAAAGCGTTGCAATATACTAAATTATCTTAATAATTACGAAAAATATTTTAAATATTTTTAAAAACTATCGTTAAATTTAGATTTTTTACACTAAAACAAAATAAATTATTTGAATTTGTTTAATCATTTTATAACATATTTTTTATAAGAGCACATATAGTTTTTTACGTAAAAAATTTTCGGATTAAATTAATAAATTTAAAAAATATTAAAAAAAGGAAATAATTCCTTCAAATTATAATAAATAAAATATATTATATGAATACATATATTTTTCTTTTGAAAATTATAATCTAAATTTAAAATAAAAAATTGACTTTATACATTCAACTCTTTAAAATATAATAAGAAATATAAATTAGAATTTATTTATATTAATATTATAAAAAATTGAAAAATAAAAATGCATTTACCATCAAAACATTTGGAAAACGGCACGCTGAGGTGGCCAAATCTCGATCTAAAAATGGACATTGAAAACATGGGTCTTGAAAAGATTGGGAGATGCTAATCCCGATCTAAAACTGGACATTAAAGATGTTAATCGGGCCCGGTCCCGCCGGACCAACCCGTTTAACCCGCTAAAAAACAGGGTTAGGGCCAAAATATCACAGCCCTTTTAAATCTGGGCCTTTTTGGCCCGGACCGATTAGACCGCGGGCCTAACGGGCGGGCTGCCCAGGCTACCGGGTTGGCCCACCGGGCCAGTCTTAAAAATTGAAATTTATTTATATTAATTACTTAACCTATTTTCTGTTTCTCCTCTTTCCATCGGCCGCAACCCACAAATTTCACCTTGCACAGTTCATCTCCCTAACTTTCTCTCCCTCACCCATCGTCAATCATCATTCATCTTCGTCGTTGCTTGCCTGATTCACACAATCGCCACCTTGACCTTACCTGGCAGAGCAGATTCACACTCAGTTCACGGTTGCCCTTCATATCCCTTGCAGAGTCGTCGTCGCACGCCTCATCAACTCGCCGCCATCTACCGCCCTGCTAAGTGAGTATTCCAGTCACCGTCGCACGTCTCATCGACTCGCCGCTGTCCATCAACCTTTCTAAGTGAGTATTCCAGCCGATGATTTCAAATATTAGCTTATTCTCTGCCAGATTCATCATCTAGTAATTGTGTATTAGAGACGACATTTTCATGCTGATAACCATCTGCAATACGAAACTACTAAGCACTAGCAGTTGAGAAATGATATAATACATAAAATGTGTCCTATAGCAAAATGACCATCCATTTGTTGAGCAAAAATCCTAGTTTAAGAGATTGTTGTGGTCGAAATTGGTCTATTTGCATTTTCCCTTTTTCCTTTTCTTCTTGTTCAGATCTAATTCAATTTAATTTGATTGTTTATTTGATTAATTTTAGTATTATATTTCATCTATTGTACTGGAATGAGCAAGGATGTGGTTCAATTTGTATGGCTATTTTGATTCGTGTACCCTTCTTTAATAGAGATGGAAAACATGATGCCGTTTTGATACTAAATATTAGTATTTGATTATTATGTGGATTTATTAATTTTTCATGGTCGAGGACCTAGAAGGAATGGGGAGGCTGCCTGTCATCCTGCTCTTCTTTTACATGTTCTTTAGCCTTCACACATTTTACTTGCTGGGTTCAAGTGGTCGTACCCAACATCAACGCTCTTGTGTTGAGAGGCTAATATGCACTAGAGGAAGGCTGAGATGGCCAGCTATTCTGATTGCTTCATTGCTTTGCCAGGTTTTTACAATCTCTCTCCCTCCCTCTCTCTCTCTAGACTTTGTTTTTTATTGTTCATACAGTATTATTTACAATTATCAGGTGGTTATGGCACTATGGAGGAATTATTGGAGGTCATAACATGGGCTCAACTTGGCATCCATGACAAGCTTGTAAGAATTTTTTGTTTGAGTAGAATATTATTAGTACTTACTATTGTTGTTTCATTAAAGCCTAATTGTATTGTATTCTGATGGGACTTATATAATGAATATTGATTATGACTACTACTTCTACAATATATGTTGTTGTTATTAGGTTTGGTGAATGTTGATGGTTGCTACAACTACTTCCTGACCTTTATTGATAGAGCAGTGGATGATGGCTTTATAAAGCCTTCTCAGCATCACATCTTCGTTTCTGCCCCTAATGCCAAAGAGCTTGTCCACAAACTGGAGGTTATTATTATCATTATTATTATTATTATTATTATTATTATTATTATTAGTAGTAGTAGTAGCAGCAGCAGCAGCAGTAGCAGTAGTAGTAGTAGTAGTAGTATAGTAGTAGTGGTAGTAGTAGTAGTAGTAGTAGTAGTAGTAGTAGTGGTGGTGGTGGTGGTGGTAGTGGTGGTGGTAGTAGTGGTGGTCGTGGTAGTAGTGGTGGTACTACTACTACTACTACTACTACTACTACTACTACTACTACTACTGCTACTACTACTACTACTGCTACTACTGCTACTACTGCTACTACTGCTACTACTGCTACTACTGCTACTACTGCTACTACTGCTACTACTGCTACTACTGCTACTACTGCTACTACTGCTACTACTGCTACTACTGCTACTACTGCTACTACTGCTACTACTGCTACTACTGCTACTACTACTGCTACTGCTACTGCTGCTGCTACTGCTACTGCTACTGCTACTGCTACTGCTACTGCTACTGCTACTGCTACTGCTACTGCTACTGCTACTGCTACTGCTACTGCTACTGCTACTGCTACTGCTACTGCTACTGCTACTGCTACTGCTACTGCTACTGCTACTGCTACTGCTACTGCTACTGCTACTGCTACTGCTACTACTACTGCTACTACTACTACTACTACTACTACTACTACTACTACTACTACTACTACTACTACTACTACTACTACTACTACTACCACCAATAATAATAATAATAATAATAATAGTAACCTCCAGTTTGTGGACAAGCTCTTTGGCATTAGGGGCAGAAACGAAGATGTGACGCTGGGAAGGCTTTATAAAGCCATCATCCACTGCCCTGTCAATGAAGGTCAGGAAGTAGTTGTAGTAACCATCGACATTCAGCAACCCCACCTAATAACAACAACATATATTGTAGAAGTAGTAGTAATAATCAATATTCATTATATAAGTCCCATCAGAATACAATACAATACAATTAAGCTTTAATGAAACAACCATAGTAAGTACTAATAATATTTTACTCAAACAAAAAAATCTTACAGGCTTTTCATGGATGCCAAGTTGAGCCCATGTTATGACCTCCAATAATTCCTCCATAGTGCCATAACCACCTGATAATTCTAAATAATACTGTATGAACAATAAAAAACAAAGTCTAGAAAGAGAGAGAGAGAGAGAGAGAGAGAGAGAGAGAGAGAGAGAGAGATTGTACAAACCTGGCAAAGCAATGAAGCAATCAGAATAGATGGCCATCTCAGCCTTCCTCTGGTGCATATTAGCCTCTCAACACAAGAGCGTTGCTATTGGGTACGACCACTTGAACCCAGCAAGTAAAATGTGTGAAGGCTGAAGAACATGTAAAAGAAGGACAGGATGAGAGGCAACCTCACCATTCCTTCTAGGTCCTCGACCATGAAAAGTTAATAAATCTACATAATAATCAAATACTAATATTTAGTATCAAAACGGCATCATGTTTTCCATCTCTATTAAAGAAGGGTACACGAATCAAAATATCCATACAAATTGAACCACATCCTTGCCCATTCCAGTATAATAGATGAAATATAATACTAAAATTAATCAAATAAACAATCAAATTAAATTGAATTAGATCTGAACAAGAAGAAAAAGAAAAAGGGAAAATGCAAATAGACCAATTTCGACCACAACAATCTCTTAAACTAGGGTTTTTGCTCAACAAATGGATGGTCATTTTGCTATAGGACACATTTTATGTATTATATCATTTCTCAACTGCTAGTGCTTAGTAGTTTCGTATTACAGATGGTTATCAGCATGAAAATGTCGTCTCTGATACACAATTACTAGATGATGAATCTGGCAGAGAATAAGCTAATATTTGAAATCATCGGCTGGAATACTCACTTAGAAAGGTTGATGGACGGCGGCGAGTTGATGAGACGTGCGACGGTGACTGGAATACCCACTTAGCAGGGCGGTAGATGGCGGAGAGTTGATGAGGCGCGCGACGGCGACTCTGCAAGGAATATGAAGGGCAACTGTGAACTGAGTGTGAATCAAGCAAGCAGCGACGAAGATGAATGGCGATTGACGATGGCGTAAGGGAGAGGAAGTTAGGGAGATGAACTGTGCAAGGTGAAATTTGTGGGTTGCGGCCGATGGAAAGAGGAGAAACAGAAAATAGGTTAAGTAATTAATATAAATAAATTTCAATTTTTAAGACTGGCCCGGCGGGCCAACCCGGTAGCCTGGGTAGCCCGCCCGTTAGGCCTGCGGTCTAATCAGTCCGGGCCAAAAAGGCCCAGATTTAAAAGGGCTGTGATATTTTGGCCCTAACCCTGTTTTTTAGCGGGTTAAACGGGCTGGTCCGGCGGGACCGGGCCCGATTAACATCTTTAATGTCCAGTTTTCGATCAGGATTAGCATCTCCCAATCTTTTCAAGACCCATGTTTTCAATGTCCATTTTTAGATCGAGATTTGGCCACCTCAGCATGCCGTTTTCCAAATGTTTTGATGATAAATGCATTTTTATTTTTCAATTTTTTATAATATTAATATAAATAAATTTTAATTTATATTTCTTATTATATTTTAAAGAGTTGAATGTATAAAATCAATTTTTTATTTTAAATTTAGATTATAATTTTCAAAAGAAAAATATATGTATTCATATAATATATTTAATTTATTATAATTTGAAGGAATTATTTCCTTTTTTTTAATATTTATTAAATTTATTAATTTAATCCAAAAAATTTTTACACAAAAAACTATATGTGCTCTTATAAAAAATATGTTATAAAATGATTAAACAAATTCAAATAATTTATTTTGTTTTAGTGTAAAAAATCTAAATTTAACGATATTTTCTAAAAATATTTAAAATATTTTTCGTAATTATTAAGATGATTTAGTCTATTGCAACGCTTTAAGTTCACGTATAATCCAACACTTTAGGTTGGTGTTGCAGTAACGTCTTTTGCAACAGTGCATTAAGGTCTAATGCAACACCAATTGAGTAGTATTGCAAAAGACAAAAGATCAGAGAGCTATTGCAATACTTTTCCTTGCAACACTGGAGATATGCGTTGCATATGAGCACTTATGGCGTAGTGCTGGTCTAGTATTATTGACCAGATAAGTCAACGCTCCAATTGCACTTAGATATGGTACTTCAGGACCAAGTATCCTTTCACCCTTTTCAATTGGTCGAAATAAATCTTTCTTTGTATCAAGAGATCTAACGACCATTGGTGATGCTAATTGATGTTCATTATCCATGTAAAAGCGTTTTAACACTTTTTCTATATATGTGGATCGATGGATAAATGTTCCTCCATGGATATGTTCAATTTGCAAACCAAGACAAAACTTTGTCTTTCCCAAATCTTTCATCTCAAATTCTTTCTTCAAATATTCAGCAGTTTCATTGAGCTCTTCAGAAGTCCCAATTAAATTTAAATCATCAACATAAATGGCTATGATTGCAAAACCACTTTTGGTTTTCTTAATGAAAACACAAGGGCATATAACTTTATTCTTGTATCCTTCTTTCAAAAGATACTCGCTCAGTCTATTATACCACAAACGACCGAACTGTTTCAACCTATACAACGATTTTTGCAGTTTAATTAAATACATGCTTTTGGGTTTTGACTGTAATCGTTCAGGCATTTTAAATCCTTCATGAATTTTCATATATATGTCATTATCTAATGATCCATATAGATAAGCAGTTACTACATCCATGAGGCGCATATCAAGCCTTTGTGACATAGCCAGACTAATCAAGAATCTGAAAGTATTCGCATCCATTACGGGAGAGTATATTTCCTCATAATCAATTCCTGGTCTTTGAGAGAAACCTTGAGCTACGAGTCTTGCTCTATATCTCGTAACTTCATTTTTATCATTTCTCTTTCTAACAAAGATCCATCTGTATCCCACAGGAATTTCAGATTCCGGAGTTAGGACTACAAGTCCAAATACTTTCCGGTTATCACAGGAATTTAATTCACTTTCCATAGCTTCTTTCCACTTTGGCCAAGCAACTCTCCGTATGCATTCTGCAACGGATTGTGGTTCAGGATCCTCATTTAAAACTTGAAGAGCTATATGAAAGGCAAATATATCATCAATGGTGATATTTTCTCTCTCTAGTATCTGATTTGAATGTAAATAATTTATTGCGATCTCATGATTTTCAGATACTTGCAATTCTTCAGGAATTACATCATTTGATTGATTAGTCATTTTCGTCATTGTTTGGTTTCCATCTTGCCCCTTTCTTTTTCTAGGCATAGAATCTTTGGAACCAAGTGGTCGACCACGTTTTTGACGAATTTTAGACTCATTTGCTGTCAAAGCTATTTGTCCTTCAGGGACATCAGTTTTAGCTGGAGTGTTTGCAGCATGTATATGAGATTGTGTCACTTTTCTTGTATCTATGAAAGCATCAGGAATTTGATTTGCAATCTTTTGCAAGTGAATGATCTTTTCAACTTCTTGTTCACATTGATTAGTTCTAGAATCAAAATGTGACAAGTTTTTCTCATTCCAAGATATTTCCTTGTGCTTTTCGGGATGTAGATTTATTCCTAATGTTGGAAATGTCATTTCATCAAAATGACAATCTGCAAATCGTGCAGTAAATAAATCACCCGTCAAAGGTTCTAAATACCTTATAATCGATGGTGAATCAAATCTAACATATATCCCAAGTCTTCGTTGGGGGCCCATTTTTGTTGGTTGTGGGGGAGCAATTGGGACTTGAACCGCACAACCAAAAGTTCGTAAGTGAGAAACATCAGGTTCTCGGCCAAAAATAATTGGCATTGGGAGTATTCATGATTGGCTGATGGCCTTAGTCGAACTAATGTTGCAGCATGTAATATGGCATGACCGCAAGCAGTAGTTGGGAGTTTTGATTTCATAAGTAATGGTCTAGCAATAATTTGAAGGCGTTTAATAAACGATTCTGCTAAACCATTCTGAGTATGGACATAAGCGAATGGATGTTCAATTTCAATTCCAATATCCATACAATAGTTTTCAAATGCTTGAGACTTAAATTCACTAGCATTATCAAGACGAATTCTTTTAATTGAATTGTCTGGGAATTGAGCTCTTAATTTTATGATTTGAGCAAGTCGTCTAGCAAATGCTGCATTTCTAGTAGAAAGCAAGCAAACATGTGACCATCTAGAAGAAGCATCGATCAATACCATAAAGTATCGAAAAGGTCCACTAGGTGGATCTATAGGTCCACAAATATCTTCTTGAATTCTTTATAAGAAATATGGAGTTTCATTATTAACTTTCGTATATGAAGGTCTAATGATTAACTTGCCTTGCGCACAAGCTTCACATGGGAATTCATTTGTAGAAAGAATCTTTTGATTCTTTATGTTGTGCCCATATGAATTATTGATTATTCGGCACATCATAATCGCTCCCGGATGTCCAAACCTATCATGACAAAGCTTAAAGCTCTTCGTGTCATTGAACTTCATGTTCATAACATGGTTTGTCTCAATTGCTTTTATGAATGTGTAATACATCCAGAAGGTAGTGTTGATAATTTTTCTTTTGTCGGCTTATAGCCTGAAACCAAAGAATTTATGTAAAGATATTCATTCCTACCTTCCGTAATTGTCTCGATGTGGTATCCATTATTGCGGATATTCTTGAAACTTAGTAAGTTCTTTTTAGACTTACTAGAGTGTAGTACATTTTCAATATCTAATTTAGTATCATTTGGCAAAATGATACAAGCTCTTCCGGAGCCTTCAATGATGTTTGATGCTCCTGATATTGTGTTAACATTATCCTCAGCTAATATCAACTTAAAAAAATACTTCTTCTTTTGAAGGATGGTATGTGTATTGGCACTATCAGCAAGACATATATCACAAGATTCCATTTGAGTTTCTGAGACATTTTTTATAAGGAAGATCAATTTGATTAAGTAAATATTTCAAGGAAAAATAAGCAATTGTTTATAGCGGAAAGACAATGATGTGGAAATAAATAACTGAAATAAGCAATGTCTTCTTATAAACTAGAAATAAATGATAAAGGACTAAACAATGTCCATATTATTGTCTTCAAGCACACCACAACCAATCAACTGATCCATATTATCTCCTTTCGGGTCATCAAAAAAATCGAAGACATCTAAGTGAGTAATATCAATTGGACCGTCAAAATCAACATTATTGGACTCCTTCATGCCTTTTCCCTTGATTGGATTTTGATATAGATCCGCAAGGTGTTTCTGTAACACCCTAAACTAGGCGACTATTACAGTGCTGTGGACCCCCGACTGGGACCCACCAGGCGAATGAAGATTAATGACTTAAATAATATAATTGTAATACCGAACCACATTATATCATCAATTACTCCGGTGAGGAGTTTCAAGTACAACACACCCAAGATAATACAGAATACATGTATATTTTATATGAAGATAAATTGTACAACACTGAATAAAATGAGTATTCAAACGAAAGTCTGCAGCGGAAATAAAATGAAGAAACACGAATAACTGAAAGGACTGGAGCCCCTTACTAGTATCACTGGGACTCCTCGCCATCAAATTTCTCTTCCCGTGCTTTAGCCTTGCCATTACCTGAAAACAACATCCCCCAATGGGGTCAGTTACACAGAACAACAATCCTTTAGAGTTGAATAAACACAATCATGATATATTTTAATTACAAAATTAAGCTGAAGAGGAGCATCATTGTACGCCCGTAATGGTATGTGCAAGTGCACAAGACGAGTGTACGGACACACCCGTCCTTGTACCTAATTAGTCTCACGGAGGTATGTTACCGTGTGCACAGTCCATTGTGTCGGTGAACCCGAACACATGACCATCATGTGCCCGACTAAAAATTCCACACATCCCCACCCGGCCACGCAATATGAACCCAGAAGGTCATATGAACAAGAATGACCATGAAGAATATTAATGAATAACAATCCGACAAAGTTAAGAATGACTCACCGAGATGAAATAATAGTGAAGTGAATGATAGCTCAATGAAATGATTGGAACCGTCGTTCCTCATGAATGAAGTGATTATTCGACAATTACGAGTCTCAATATGGTTAATACATTATGAATGAGTTATTATTATGAATGAAAAACAACGAAAGGAATGAATATCCTTTTAACCGAGTAAGAATTAACTTACACAACACCGGTGAAGAATGTCCTTCCTTGAACAAACGTCCTACAATGAGATGTCGGTCGCTCAACAACCTTGAATAACACAATTACCCACAATCCGTTCAATATACTTATAGATCACGATTATAACTAACTCAAAACGTCGATATGACAAAACCAAGTTCATTGGGGCATTACAACAAACACGTTGTAAACAATCTTCGATTGTTTACAATAAACCTCCATTATATCCATACCAAACCTCCAAGGAGCGATTCAATCCATCAAAACATCTTCAACACACTCAATAATCCAAAATAAATACACAATTCGAGATTACATCGACATCTAATCGAAAACCCCTAAATCCAAATCAATATTCAAAGTGTTCTTGAATAATCCCTATTAATCCGATGATAATCCTTAACAATTCATAATCACAAGTATATCACTTCATATATCATGATTATCACATCCAAAACATCATATCCCAACTCAAAATCGAAATCCAAGATGTTGAAGAATTTACCTTTGAAGATCCAAACACTTTGATCCGGTGAATACGTGTTAAATCGACTATCCAAGCTTCACAAACGAACGAAGATGATGAAATCCGAACACACAAGTGTTTGATGATGAAAAATCTCTACCACAAACCCTCTCTCTCGGAACCAAGATGAAGAAGTGGTGAAAATGAGAAAAACCCGTCGGTCCACTTATATAGGTCACAGGGACGTACGACCAAAACCGCACGATAAAGTGTCCGTGCGTCCGGTCATGCGTGAAGCTTCTGCAAGCTGCTCTCTAGCGCCTGAGCGCCGCGACAGCGATAACTCATGCGGCTTTGCTCGTGCGGCCACGACTCAAATCTTTGGGCCTCTGCCCGATCCGGCAGCCCAACACACGAGCGCCACGCCCGAGCATTTGCTCGTGTGGCCTGCTCGTGCGGCCCTGACTCGACCGCTGGGTCTCCTGCCCAGTCCAGCCACAACACACAAGCACCATGCCCGAGCAGTTGCTCGTGTGGCCTGCTCATGCGGCCCTACTCGACATGTAGTTTAGCCTATAATGATGCACCGAGTACAATAAATCACAGAATTCGAGAAGTACAGGGGCAAAAGAATGAGTATTACAAAAATTACGCCGAACGGTGAACACAATTGAATGAGTGTGAATGATGAGTGATTATTAATGAGTGAAAATTACTGACTGATAATTACTGAATGATAATGACTGAATTACAACCGGGTATTACATACTCCCCCCTTAAAAAGTTTCATCCTCGAAACTAAGGGTCAAACAACTCGGGATAACTCTCCCGCATACTATATTCGGTTTCCCAAGTAGCCTCTTCCACTCCATGTCTAGACCACTGAATCTTGACCAAAGGAATCGTCTTGTTCCTCAACTGCTTGATTCGCCGCTCTAAAACTCGTATAGGACGCTCCTCATACGAATGATCATCTGCGATCTCGATTTCGTCAAACTGAAGTATGTGACACGGGTCGGCAACATACTTCCGCAACTGAGACACGTGAAACACATTATGGATTAGGCTCAATGCCGGAGGTAAGGCCAATCGATAATCCGGATCGCCTACTTGATCCAAAATCTCAAACGGTCCAATGAATCTCAGACTCAACTTCCCCCGCATCCCAAAACGGAAGATACCTCGACTCGGGGATACCTTGATCAAAACGTGGTCACCCGCCTCGAACTCTAATGGCTGATGACGGTTATCTGCATATGATTTCTGTCGACTCTGAGCGATCAACAAATGACTCCTGATCAAAGCTACCTTCTCCCGGACGGCTATAAGCATATCAGGCTCAGTGCCGATTGATTCTGATAAGTCATCCCAACACAAAGGAGATCGACAATGACGACCGTACAAGGCCTCATAAGGTGCCATCTTAATCGAAGCATGCCAACTATGATTGTATGTGAACTCGATCAACGGTAGTTGGGCTTCCCAATCGTCCTTCCAATCGAGGACACATGACCTCAACATGTCCTACACCGTCTGAATAGTCCTCTCTGATTGTCCGTCGGACTGAGCATGAAAAGATGTACTGAGAGTAAGCTGAGTTCCCATAGCACGATGAACTTATTTCCAAAAATGCGACACGAATGGCCCGTCACGATCAGAAACGATACTCTTAGGAGTACCGTGCAATCTCACTATCTCTTTGATGAACAACTGGGCAAGTCTCTCGGGACCCCACGTATCCTTAATCTCAAGGAAATGAGCTGACTTAGTTATGCCACGACGACTCGTCAGCAAACTCGTGATGAAGTCCATCGAAATATCTTCCCACTTCCACTCTGGAATAGGGAGCGGTTTCAGCATACCCGTCAGTCGCTGATGTTCTATCTTGACTTGATGACAGGTTAAACATCTCGAAACAAATTCCGCGACTTCTCGCTTCATATTACTCCACCAGTAATTTTGTTTCAAGTCTTTGTACATTTTGCTAGACCCCGGATGAATGGAATAAGGGGTAGCATGAGCTTCTCTCAAAATCGAGTTTTTCAACTCGTCATTCGCCGGTACGCATAACCGATTCTTAAATCGCAAAAGTCCATCCTCGTGGACCACAAATCTAGGGGCTTTCCCCTGAGTCACATCATCTCGAATGCGCAACAAAAATGGGTCCGAACCCTGATTCACCCTGATCGCTTCCTCAAGTGGCGATGAAATCTCTAACATACAAAGTTGCCCTTGTACTCGCTGTAACCAGACCTCGACCTCGGATCTTAGGGATTCCTGCTGAAGCTCCTTCTGAACTGTTAAATAAGCAAGCATTTGCTCCTGAATGGACTTACGACTCAAGACATCAGCGACCACGTTCGCCTTGACCGAGTGGTACAGGATCTCAATATCATAATCTTTGATTAGTTCCAACCACCGTCTCTGTCGCATATTTAACTCCTTCTGAGTAAATATATACTTCAAACTCTTATGATGGGTGAATATCTGACAGGTAACGCCGTAAAGATAATGGCGCCAAATTTTCAATGCGAACACCACGGCTGCTAGCTCCAGGTCGTGGGTTGGATAATTAACCTCGTAAGGTTTCAATTGCCGTGAAGCATAAGCAATAACCTTCCCGTTCTGCATTAATACACATCCAAGACCGTGTCCGGACACATCACTATAAACCACAAATCCTTTCGTCCCTTGCGGCAAGGAAAGGACAGGTGCTGAAATAAAACGACTCTTGAGTTCCTCAAAACTCCGCTGAGACGCGTCGGACTGCGTGTATCTTTTATCCTTCCGCACAAGGTTCGTCATGGGTTGAGCATTTGACGAAAATCTTTCCACAAATTGCCGATAATAACTAGCTAATCCGAGAAAACTTCGAATTTCCTTAACATTCTTTGGAGGTTTCCAATCTCGGATCGCCTCCATCTTTTGAGGGTCAACACGAACTCCGTCTGATGAAATTACATGTCCGAGAAACGTCATCTCGGACATCCAAAACTCACATTTGGAAAACTTTCCATAAAGTTGCTCTCGTCTCAACACGTCGAGAACCTGATGAAGGTGAAATTCGTGCTCCTCATGGTCATGAGAATAAATCAAAATGTCATCAATGAAGACAACCACGAACTGGTCCAAATAGTTGATGAAAACTCGATTCATTAATTCCATGAATACCGCAGGTGCATTAGTTAACCCAAACGGCATTACCACGAACTCATAATGACCATAACATGTTCGAAATGACGTCCTTGAGATATCCGACTCACAAATTCGCAACTGCTGATATCCAGATCTTAAGTCGATCTTGGAAAATATTGAAGCTCCCTGAAGTTGATCCAAAAGATCATTAATACGGGGTAGAGGATATTTATTCTTGATCGTAACTCTATTCAACTCTCGATAATCAATACACAAACGAAATGAACCGTCCTTCTTCTTGACAAATAACACTGGTGCTCCCCACGGGGATGCACTCGGTCGGATATAACCTTTCTCGGTCAAATCCTCCAATTGATTCTTCAGTTCCTGCATTTCGGTCGGGGCCATCCGATACGGTGCCTTCTATATTGGAGACGTACCAGGCTCCAACTCAATCGTGAATTCCACATCTCTTTGTTGAGGCAAACTAGCTAACTCATCTGCAAATACATCGGCATATTCTCTCACTACCGGAATATCCGCCAACATTATTGATGATTTCTCGGTTTTGGTCATATAGCACCAATAACCAACACACCCCTGACTGAGTAATTTCACTACTTTCATCAAGTTGATGACTCTCCCGGAACAACTGGGATTACCTCCCTGAAATACACATTCGACCCCATCGTCTGAAATGATAGTGACCATATGCTTACGGAAATTAATGATGGCATCGTGATGATCCATCCAATCAATACCCCAGATGACGTCGTCTCTCGGTAAATCTACCACGATTAGGTCTGCTAACCAATCACGGCTATGAAGCTGAATCGGACAATCCTTAATCTCACGATTCCCGATAATTCTTCTACCATCAGGTATACCAATGACATAAGGCTCACAGCTAGTAGCACTACCCGGACGTAGTCTACTCAAACATGACTCGGAAATGAATGAATGCGATGCACCAGTATCAAAAAGGATAAACACAGGTTGGGATAGAATTTCGAGTGTACCTGAGATCATCTGGGCCTCCGGGTCGTCGGTGTTCTTCATCTCATAAATTCGGGGCTTGTCGGCCCCCGAACCGGACACTCCCGTCTGATAGCTTTTGGCTCCGCCTTTATTTGCTCCTGTCGTCTTAAACGACGCAGACTGAGTGGCCTGATTATGAACCGCTGACTGCTTCGGGGCCTGAGATGACACCGGAGTAGGTTTGGAGTCTCTTCAGCAAAAACGGGCCTTATGCCCAGCAATCCCACAGTTATGGCATGTGATAGTCTGCCTCGGACACTTGGTGCTGAAATGATACTGTTCTTCATAGTTGAAACAGGTGATGGCCGAACTGGCCGCTCGGGACTGTGATTCCAAGGGTCTGGGCGCCACAGGAGGTCGCTCAGAGAAAGTAGAGCCCGTACCAGGCTTCTTGAAGGTTGCCTCACCGCCTTCAGACTGATTACGATTCTTAGACTTCTTGTTAGCAGATGAAGGTTGCTGCTTAACAATCTCCTTAGCAGTAAGATCATAAGTAAGAGCTTTCTCAATGAATTCGGCCAGAGTGGTGCAATTGTGATTAAGCAACTGTATCCGCATACGAGGTTTCAGCCTCTTGCTGAAATACTTGATCTTTTCCGCCTCGGAGTGAATAATAGATGAGGCGAAAGGAAGAAGTTCCTGAAATTTCTCGGCGATGGCGAGAATATCATCGTCTGCTGAGGGGTCGGGAGTGAGTAATTCTGATAACTTGGCCTCTCTGAGTGGGTCCGGATAATACCTCTCCATTATGAGAGTCTTGCATTGATCCCAAGTACATGATCCGTCGGTGCGCTTCAACGATAACCACCATGAATGAGCGCTCTTACCCAGATAGTAAGCCGCAACTGAAACTTTGTGCCCTTCGGGACACTCTACCATAGCAAATAACTTCTTGAAATTCTCGAGCCAGTGAACAATATCCACCGGCTCAGATGAGCCCTCAAAAGTAGGTGGCCTTTGGCGAGAGATGTCGCCAATAATACTGCTTACACCCCTATCTTACCCCTGAGGTGGTGGCGGAGGAGCCTGCTGATTCTGAGATGTTGAGTTCTGCATCGTCTCCATGAGGCGTGCCATCTGTGTCATCTGGGCCATCGTGCCCTGCATAAAAGCGAGTGGATCAACCCGAACACCTTCTGATTGAGCTGTGTCCCGGGTACGACTCCCTGACAGTGAATGATCATTTCTGGGGGAATGAGTGGCAGCGTCGCTGCTCGATGAATTAGCATTGTTCCTCGTGTTCGCGCGTGTATTCACACAAGCTCTCGGGTTTCGGCCTGCACCGCGGCCTCTTCCCCCGCGTCCTCTGCGCTCTGCCTGCTCTCTCCATACTGAAGTAGGAAAGTCACATGATAATTATAGATCTCGTATGAATATCACATTATGATTACGTCATGAAATGATGAAAATGAGCATACGCGCTCTAACACAGTGATTACATGAATGATTAACTGAGGTGACATGATTATCTGATGAAATTCTTGAAATGATTATCTTGAACAAGTTAACAAGATTAATGATACGATCCTTACGATCAACAACTGAGCAATGAAATGAACTAAGTGATTAATGAGTTAACATGATTGATATGATCAAAATGAAAATGATGATTGAGGATTGTTGACTGTTGAATGATAAATGAGTGATTCTTATTGCCAGAAATTATACCATGGCGTCAAAAATCTTACTGTTCTTTGGTCTGAGGGGCTCGGCTCTTGCACAGGTCACATGTGACGCGAAAGTCCAATGATACTAGTCTGATGAATGATGATTTCAAATGAGACATGACTCGGAAGGTAGTATTCAAAATCACGCTCCAATACCAACTCTGTAACACCCCAAACTAGGCGACTATTATAGTGCCGTGGACCCCCGACTGGGACCCACCAGGCGAATGAAGATTCATGACTTAAATAATATAATTGTAGTACCGAACCACATTATATCATCAATTACTCCGATGAGGAGTTTCAAGTACAACACACCCAAGATAATACAGAATACATGTATATTTTATATGAAGATAAAATATACAACACTGAATAAAATGAGTATTCAAACGAAAGTCAGCAGCGGAAATAAAATGAAGAAACAAGAATGACTGAAAGGACTGGGGCCCCCTACTAGTATCACTGGGACTTCTCGCCGTCAACGTTCTCTTCCCGTGTTTTAGCCTTGCCATGACCTGAAAACAACATCCCCCAACGGGGTCAGTTACACAGAACAATAATCCTCTAGAGTTGAATAAACACAATCATGATATATTTTAATTATGAAATTAAGCTGAAGAGGAGCATCATAGTACGCCCGTACTGGTATGTGAAAGTGCACAAGACGAGTGTCCGGACACACCCGTCCTTGTGCCTAATTTGTCTCACGGAGGTACGTTACCGTGTGCACAGTCCATTGTGTCGGTGAACCCGAACACATAACCATCATGTGCCCGACTAAAAATTCCACACATCCCCACCCGGCCACGCAATATGAACCCAGAAGGTCATATGAACAAGAATTACCATGAAGAATATTAAAGAATAATAACCCGACAAAGTCAAGAATGACTCACCGAGATGAAATAATAGTGAAGTGAATGATAGCTCAATAAAATGATTGGAACCGTCATTCCTCGTGAATGAAGTGATTATTCGACAATTACGAGTCTCAATACGGTTAACACATTATGAATGAGTTATGATTATGAATGAAAAACAACGAAAGGAATGAATATCCTTTCAACCGAGTAAGAATTAACTTACACAACACCGGTGAAGAATGTTCTTCCTCGAACAAACGTCCTACAATGAGATGTCGGTCGCTCGAACAACCTTGAATAACACAATTACCCACAATCCGTTCAATACACGTATCGAGCACGACTATAACTAACTAAAAACGTCGATATGACAAAACCAAGTTCATTGGGGCATTACAACAAACACGTTGTAAACAATCTTCGATTGTTTACAATAAACCTCCATTATATCCATACCAAACTTCCAAGGAGTGATTCAATGCATCAAAACATCTTCAACACACTCAATAATCCAAAATGAATACACAATTTGAGATTACATTGACATCTAATCGAAAACCCCCAAATCCAAATCAATATTCAATGTGTTCTTGAATAATCCCTATTAATCCGATGATAATCCTTAATAATTCATAATCACAAGTATATCACTTCATATATCATGATTATCACATCCAAAACATCATATCCCAACTCAAAATCGAAATCCAAGATGTTGAAGAATTTACCTTTGAAGATCCAAACACTTCGATCCGGTGAATACGTGTTAAATCAACTATCCAAGCTTCACAAACGAACGAAGATGATGAAATCCGAACACACAAGTGTTTGATGATGAAAAATCTCTCCCACAAACCCTCTCTCTCGGAACCAAGATGAAGAAGTGGTGAAAATGAGAAAAACCCATCGGTCCACTTATAAAGGTCATAGGGACGCACGACCGAAACCGCACGATCAAGTGTCCGTGCGTCCGGTCTTGCGGGAAGCTTCTGCCGGCAACTGCTCTAGCACACGAGCGCCGCGCACGAGCAATAACTCGTGCGGCCTGCTCGTGCAGCCCTGACTCAAACGCTGGGCCTCCTGCCCAGTCCAGCCGCAACACACGAGCACCACGCCCGAGCAGTTGTTCGTGTGGCCCTGACTCGACCGCTGGGTCTCCTGCCTAGTCCAGCCACAACACAAGAGCACCACGCCCGAGCAGTTGCTCGTGTGGCCCTGCTCGACATGCACTTCAGCCTATAACAATGCACTGAGTACAATAAATCACAGAATTCAAGAAGTACGGGGGCAAAAACATGAGTATTACAAAAATTACGCCGAACGGTGAACACAATTGAATGAGTGTGAATGATGAGTGATTATTAATGAGTGAAAATTACTGACTGATAATTACTGAATGATAATAACTGAATTACAATCGGGTATTACAGTTTTGCTGTTTGGCAAGTACGTGCCCAATGTCCCGTCATGCCACACCTTTGGCATTCACCTTTCTTTTTGGATGAATTGTACTCGTTGGATACTTTATGTCTTTTGTTGCTAGAGGTTGCATCATGTGGTTTACCGCGACCATATTCACGTCCACATCCATGTCCGCGCCCACGTCCACGTTGGTTCCCTCGACCACGTCTATTATCATAGTTGAAAGTTGCATTGGCTTCAGGCAATGCAGCGGAACCGGTGGGGCGGAGTTCATGGTTTTTCAGGAGCAATTCATTATTTTGCTCAGCAACCAACAAACAAGATATTAGTTCTGAGTACTTTTTGAAACCACGCTCCCTATATTTTTGCTGTAACAGCACACTAGAAGCATGAAAAGTGGAGAATGTTTTCTTAAGCATATCAGCATCACTAATTTTTTCTCCATAAAGTTTCAGTTTAGAAACAATTTTGAATAAATCAGAATTATAAGCACTCACAGACTTAAAATCTTGCAGTCTTAGATGCATCCACTCGTAACGAGCTTTAGGAAGGACGACAGTATTTTGATGATCAAACCTTTCTTTGAGGTTCGTCCACAATTCTTGTGGATCTTTGATAGTCAGATACTCTGTCTTAAGGTCATGATGAAAGTGATGACGAAGGAATATTAGTGCCTTAGCGCGATCCTGTTCGAATGCTTTGTTTCCTTCTTTTATTACATCTCCTAAACCCCTTGAGATCAGGTGAACATCAGCATCAAGAGTCCATGACATGTAATTCTTACCCGAGATGTCAAGGGTGATGAACTCAAGTTTATCTATGTTTGCCATCCGTGCAATTCTGCACAAAATAATCAAGGATATGTTATCCAAATGTTTAATTTACTTGCTCATAGAGCCTGTAATATTCTTCGGGAATATTACTTGTGCTACTTTAATAGCATTAATTTAAGATCTTGAATGTAATATTATTCAGGAATACTACTTGTGCTATTTAAATAGGATCAATTAATTTTCAAGATCATTTCAAAAAACAAAATAAATTATGTATATAATATATTTCAGAATATAACATGTCAAAATTCGAAATAAAATCACAAAAATCACGAAATTTGACATGGAAATTGATAACAATAAACTTCACAATAAATTCATAAAATCGTAATCGATCAAGTGTGTGTATATATATATATATATATTTGCAAAGTATATATCATAGATTTAAAATCATGTCATCTGATAAAAAAAATTTGTAACTTTAATTTAGAAAGTATGGCGGACAAAATCGATACACTATAAACTAGTACGCACATACAAAACTAAAACCTAGAAATTATAAATATTTAGGCATAGAAAGATAATAACAAAGAGACATAAGATGCTGAAAACTACAAACAAATAGGCGGTGATATACACACATAAAAACATGATGACATTGAATTAAAATCAACCTATCATCAATACCTATAAGAAACTTGGTTTCTGACGATGTGAAGTGGATGCATCTGTAACACCCCCGATATATTCAGTAATAGTACAGCGCCGTAAATCCTTTACATAAGAATTTACAAGGCTGAATAAAAGAAATGACAATAACAGATACCAGTTTATGAAATTGCTGAAATAAAATTCAACCGACTGGTTCAAAACCGAATTTACAAATATCCCATGAAGAGTTATTATTACATCATCAAAATCCAAACATTATAAATCGACAACGTACTCGAGTACTTATTGAAAATAACCAATAAATAACAGACAGTAAACCCGGTCGAAACATCACTCTGCACCCTCGTCGTCATGCATCTCCAGTGGTTGTTTCCCCGCTCTCCTGGATCCTGAACATACACAAATGTTCACCCCCAAAGGGGTTAGCACAACGATGCTAGTACAAGTACAATAATCATACAACAGTGATATAATCAACAATTATATCTTAACAAGTTTCTCCAACGAGAATATCCACAACACATATCATATCATAACATTTCCAACATACAGATGGTATTCCAACGATCCAGCGCACACAGCTATAGATTCCCATGATGATCCCGTCGGACCAACACATGGTGGAACTACCTGTCCAACGATCCAGCGCACACAGCTATAGATTCCCATGATGATTCCCGTCGGATCAACGCATGGTGGACATATATACACAACATATTTACATGATACAATCATAATTGTCATAATACAAACAATTCTAATTAGAGTACTTGCCTCGGTTCGTTGACAAGAATAAACTTCCACGAATATCAAAATACTCGAAGGTCGTCCCCTTCGATCACGTGTTAAGTTCGAACCTTAACAAAAGAAATAGTACGAGAATTCATTTCGTGCATTTAACGTCTAACAATTCAACAATTACGGTAGGAAGTCCTTAATATGCAATGCATGCGGATGATTAACGCACGCTACGAATCATATGTAGCGTGCGTTAATGCTACTCATTAGCGTCTGCAGACACACCGCCAGCGTCGCTAACCCGGCGTTATCGATGCCTCAGCGATCGGTAGTGACTCGGCCGATGATTTAACGCACGCTAAGTCCAAAACGCGTTGCGTCGCTAAACGCGTTTCGATAGCGCACGTTAAATCTCGTATATTAGCGCACGCTAATAGTGCATGGAAGTTCACTGGAGGGTAGCAGATTTACACAAATAGTGATGAAGTAAGCGAATTCTTCAGTGATTTGATGTTTGTTATGTGTCTTCATGTTATGTTCATAACCTTTATGAATGATCTCCAGGATAATATCAACTTCAAGATGCAAATATACGTATAATCATCATGACACCATAATCCATCTTGATTACAATTCTCATGCGAAGTTGGTGATCTCCGGTTGATGTATTAGATTCTACTATCATTATACATATTCAGACTTCATCTTGAGGTGAACTAACAATTCCGACTTATACGAAAGAATATTTCCTAAGATGATTCTTCCTTTAAGTTCTTATAACATCTCTTCCAAATCATGATCACAAAGATAACATAAATCATACGGATTGTTAACTTCAGAATATTTCTCTCATCATTTGAAGTACTAGGATTCCAACTTCAAGGTTCCAACAATAATATCGTAGTTGTAGACATTCCAATCTTCTAAACATGATGTTGAATAATTCACTAATGAAATTTAATACCTCGTTAATATGATCATCGTATCCATTGGAAATCCAAATCTAAGACTGGTGATAGGTTGAACATACCTTAATATGCCGAAATCACTGAACCACGAGGTATAATCCGACTCCGGTTGGTTATGTGCCACTCCAAGGTGTTACTTCTCTTCAATGATCACTCACAAGTGATACTCAATCATTCAATGATCACTAATATATGTTCTAAGTGTTTAGAAGGGAGATTCTTGCTCTCTGGACTCTCAAAGATGAAGTATAGACGAAGGAAATGAAAGCCAAAGCGGTTGTTGTTCCATTTATAATATTCTGCATTATTGACAAGTTAGCGCACGCTAACAAGCATTCCTTAGCGTGCGCTAATAATGGTTGACTTCAGGATTGTCCGGGTGCGTCCGCGGGAATCTTATCCGGACCCATGTCCCGGCTGGCGCATGTGCTAGCTGTCCCGCTCAATAATTGAGTTCTTAGCGCACGCAACTCCTATCATCATAGCGTGCGCTAATAGTGGCCCGATAGCGCGCGTTAAGATACATTCTTAGCGTGCGCTATCACGAGGTTGCTTGAGCAATTTTTCAAGTTTCTATACTTATGCATAATGATATCAATGCACGAAATATCATACTCCAATAATCAAAATCACCAATCCGAAATAATACATGGTTTGAATACAGATGAAATACACTGTAATAAATCCGGATATTACATACTCTCCTACTAAAAAGGAGTTTCGTCCCGAAACTCAAGACGAAAATAACTCGGGATGTCTAGACTTCATATCAGCTTCCGTTTCCCAGGTGGCTTCTTCCATTCCGTGACGTGACCACTGAACTTTGACCAAAACGATTGACTTGTTCCTCAGTCACTTAACTCGACTCTCGAGTATCTTGACCGGCCTTTCTTCAAAAGTCCCATCCTGCGCGACTTCGATCTCGCCGAAATCAATGATATGACTGGGATCTGGTATATACCTCCGTAATTGGTATACGTGGAACACGTTATGAACATGGCACAATCTGTATGCCAACTCCCCAACTCTCTCGAGGATTTCAAATGGTCCGATATATCTAGGACTAAGCTTTCCTTTCCTTCCGAAACGAAAGATTCCCCGAGTAGGAGAGACCTTCAAAAGTACGTGGTCTCCAGTACTGAACTCCAATGGGCGGCGGCGTACGTTCGCATAGGATTTCTGGCGACTCTGGGCAGTTAACAACCTTTCACGAATCAAGGCTATCTTCTCTCGAGTCTGCTCGATCAACTCTGGTTCTGTTCCGATCAAGTCCGATGAATCGTCCCAGCATAGGGGCGATCTGCATCTCCTTCCGTATAATGCCTCAAACGGTGCCATCTTAATGGAAGCATGCCAACTATTGTTGTAGGTAAATTCAATCAACGGTAGATGAATTTCCAAATCGTTTGACCAATCTAAGGCACAGGCCCTTAGCATATCTTCCACCGTTTGTATAGTTCTCTCAGATTGTCCGTCAGTCTGCGGGTGATAAGCTGTAATGAAGTTCAATTCGGTCCCCAAGGCCTTATGAACTGCTTTCCAAAAATGAGACACAAAACGGCCGTCTCGATCAGAAACAATGGTCTTCGGCGTACCATGCAATCGAACTATCTCCGAAATAAATACTCGTGCCAACCTCTCTAGTCCCCATGTATCCTTAATACCTAGAAAATGAGCTGATTTGGTTAAGCGATCAACTATCACCCAAATCACGTTCATTCCTGTCTTGGTTCTCGGCATATTAGTGATAAAATCCATCGATATGTCCTCCCACTTCCATTCAGGAATTGGGAGCGGCTTCAACATTCCAGGAGGCCGTTGATGTTCAATCTTAACCTACTGACAAGTCAAGCATTTCGAAACATAGTCCGCTACATCCCTTTTCATGTTGCCCCACCAGAAATTCTGCTTCAAGTCCTTATACATTTTACTGGTTCCCGGGTGAATAGAATAGGGCGAACTATGAGCTTCTTTCATAATCGTCTGTTTCAGAACATCAACATCGGGAACGCAGAGTCGGTTCTGAAATCTCAAAACTCCATCGTCATGAATTATGAATCCGGGGGCCTTTCCTTTGATCACTTCATCATGTAACCGAATCATCAGAGGATCATATGCCTGTCTAGATTTGATTTCTTCGGTTAAAGATGAAGTTATCTCCATCACGCACAGTTGCCCTTAGACTCTTTGTAACCACACTTCAATTCCTTCACGAATCATCTCTCGTTGAAGGCTAAGTTGGGATGTCAGCGTTTCCAGCATCTGAATAGAGACAGGCTTGCGGCTAAGTGCATCGGCCACTACATTTGCTTTGCCTGGATGATATAAAATCTCCAAGTCATAGTCCTTAATCAGTTCTAACCATCTTCTTTGCCGCATGTTCAACTCTTTCTGACTAAATATGTACTTGAGACTCTTGTGATCCGTAAAGATCTGACAGTGAGTCCCGTACAGATAATGCCTCCAGATCTTCAAGGCAAAAACCACTGCTGCTAGCTCCAAATCATGTGTCGGGTAATTCACTTCATAAGGTTTCAGTTGTCGCGACGCATAGCGATCACCTTATCATTACGCATCAACACGCACCCAAGTCCTTGGTTGAAGCATCATCAGAACTATGAATCCTCCAGTTCCCTGCGGAAGTGATAAAATCGGTGCCGTCGTCAATCTCTTCTTCAATTCGTCAAAGCTAATCTGACACAATTCATTCCACTCAAACTTTTGAGTTTTCTGCAGGAGTCGAGTAAGTGGGCGGGAGATTTTAGAAAACCCTTCCACGAATCGACGATAGTATCCAGCAAGTCCCAAGAAGCTTCGGACCTCTTTCACGTTCTTTAGAGGCTCCCAATTCATAATTGCTTCGATCTTCTGAGGATCTACTCGGACTCCTTCAGCTGACACTACATGGCCGAGGAACATTACTTCCTTTAGCCAGAATTCACACTTAGAAAGTTTGGCGTACAATTGTTCGTTTCTCAAAAGTTCCAATACAATCCGCAAATGCTGCGCATGTTCTTCCGGACTCTTAGAATACACCAGAATGTCATCAATGAACACGACCACAAATTTATCCAAAAATTCAATGAACACACGGTTCATTAATTGCATAAATACAGCAGGTGCGTTAGTGAGACCAAACGGCATCACTACAAACTCATAATGTCCGTAGCGAGTTCTGAATGCTGATTTCGGAACGTCAGATTCCTTAATCCTTAGCTGATGATATCCTGATCTCAGGTCATTCTTAGAAAATACTGTTGCCCCTTGCAACTGGTCAAACAAATCATCAATCCGTGGCAACGGATACTTGTTCTTAATCGTCATCTTGTTCAGCTCCCGATAGTCAATACACAGTCGAAGCGATCCATCCTTCTTTCGGACAAAAATAACTGGTGCTCCCCAGGGTGAAACGCTTGGCTGGATATAGCCCTTATCCAGTAATTCCTCCAGTTGCTTCTTCAGTTCGTACATCTCGGTAGGTGCCATACGATACGGCGCCTTGGAAATCGGTGTAGCTCCGGGTTCCAGCTCAATAGTAAATTCCACATCCCTTCGTGGAGGTAGTCCCGGTAACTCGTCAGGAAATACATCTGGAAATTCGTTCACAACAGGAATGGATGAAAGTTCCACAATTTCGTCTTCTTTCTTCATTGCGTAACACCAGTACCCGGTACAACCCTGTTTCAACAATTTGACAGCTTTCATTGCCTTGATCAATTATCCTGAGCTTCCCGGTTTCCATCCTTCGAACAGTACTTCGGAGCCATCATCAGCGATCAGTGAAATATTCCTCCTTCGGTAGTCTACAATTGCTCCATACCGATTAAGCCAATCGTCTCTGAGTATCAGGTCATCTCCTTGCATTTCTATCACGATCAGATTTGAGAGCCACTCTCTGCACCCAAATGATACAGGGAAATTTCTAGTTTCTAAATTTCTGACAATCCTCTCTCCACTCGCTAAACCAACAACATAAGGTTCACAAGCATTAAAACCGGAAATATTCAAACGATTTACACAAGACAAAGATATGAAAGAATGTGTAGCTCCTGTATCGAACAAAACGCTAACTGGCTGGGAAAGGATTTGGACAGTACCTGATGCGACAGCAACATCCTGATCATCTATCCTCCTCATCTCATACAAACGTGGGGGAACAGATCCGGCACTCGATGTCCCCTTTCGGTCCCATTGTCCTCTGCCTCGCCCGCGGCCAAAATACTCAGGCAGCAGAACACTTTGCTGCGTCTGTTGGACACTGGCTTCCTTCTGAACTGGCTGTGATGAACGGGTTCCATTGTACTTAGTGGCGTCCTTACAAAACATCGCACGGTGCCCTTCCTGTCCGCACTCAAAACATGTAACTGGAGTGCGCAAACAATCACGCCAAAGGTGGCCTGGGCGACCACAGTTAAAGCACTTCCTAGCTGTATCCGTCGTGGCTGACATTGTTCCGTAATTCTTTCCGCTCTTAGATGGGTGCGGAGGCTTCTTGAAAGAAAAAGAAGACTGGGCCTTGCGGGGCCCACTGCTCTTGTGCTCTGTAAAAGTACCAGAGACTTTCTGTTTCTTCGACTCCATGAACTTCTCCATTGCTGCTTCTTTTATTTCATACGCCAACGCCTTATCCTGTATCAAGTGAGAGTGGTACATTCAAAACCGGACATGTACCTCTGGATTTCTGGTTTCATCCTCATTTCAAAATGAATCATCATCTCCGCATCTGTTCTGACCAAATGTCGAACAAATGCTAACTGCTGGTTAAACGTCTTAATCGTCTGGGATACGGGTTCGTCTGATGGTTGAGCGGAGAAAAATTCCCGAATTTTGGCTTCCCTCACAGGACGAGGGCAATACTGAGCTTCCATTAGCATTTTAAATTCCGTCCAATCGGCATCATGATCTGCAGGTCGGATAGCTTCCCACCACTCGGATGCTTCCCCTATCAGAAAGTACTGGGCAATAGGAGCTCTCTTGTCGTCTGGGCAATTAATTCCAGCAAAAATTTTCTCCAGTTCCTTCAACCAATGGTCCCAAGTGGGAGTCTCAGAAAATCCGTCAAATTTGGGTGGTTGCATCTTTGCCACTTCTTGTAACCATCGGTCACCTCAATTTCCCATTTTTGGAATCCTTTGTTGTCCATTTCCCTGCTGAATTCCTGCCGCCACTTGCATTCGGTCCACGACCTGAGCGAACTGAGTCATCTGGTTCACGACTTGACGAAGGATTTCTGGCACACCAGGTTCCGGTTCGTTATTGATGGATTGCTGCGGCTCGCCTGAGCTATGACTAGCCTGATTAGAAGGCGATGCCTCCCTTTCAGCATTCCTTCGTCCGCGTCCACGACCGCGACCACGTCCACGTCCGCCTCTCAACATACTGTAAGCACAAGTAGTTAATATACAGGAAACAACATCGTTCTAATATTCGAGTATAAAGAGACACAACATGTAAAGAACAAGATAGGGTTTAGGAACTTACAACCACTGTTCGCATGAAGACGTAGGCAGTGCAGTGATGTCGTTCACGACCGGTTACCTCAAAAGACACAAATGACCCCTATTTTAACCCAACGGCCAAGATATCCATAATCTTAGCTCTGATACCATATTCTGTAACACCCCCGATATATTCAGTAATATTACAGCGCCGTAAATCCTTTACATAAGAATTTACAAGGCTGAATAAAAGAAATGACAATAACAGATACCAGTTTATGAAATTGCTGAAATAAAATTCAACCGACTGGTTCAAAACCGAATTTACAAATATCCCATGAAGAGTTATTATTACATCATCAAAATCCAAACATTATAAATGGATAACGTACTCGAGTACTTATTGAAAATAACCAATAAATAACAGATAGTAAACCCGATCGAAACATCACTCTGCACCCTCGTCGTCATGCATCTCCAGTGGTTGTTTCCCCGCTCTCCTGGATCCTGAACATACACAAATGTTCACCCCCAAAGGGGTTAGCACAACGATGCTAGTACAAGTACAATAATCATACAACAGTGATATAATCAACAATTATATCTTAACAAGTTTCTCCAACGAGAATATCCACAACACATATCATATCATAACATTTCCAACATACAAATGGTATTCCAATGATCCAGCGCACACAGCTATAGATTCCCATGATGATCCTGTCGGACCAACACATGGTGGAACTACCTGTCCAACGATCCAGCGCACAGAGCTATGGATTCCCATGATGATTCCCGTCGGATCAACGCATGGTGGACATATATACACAACATATTTACATGATACAATCATAATTGTCATAATACAAACAATTCTAATTAGAGTACTTGCCTCGGTTCGTTGACAAGAATAAACTTCCACGAATATCAAAATACTCGAAGGTCGTCCCCTTTGATCAGTCACGTGTTAAGCTCGAACCTTAACAAAAGAAATAGTACAGAATTCATTTCGTCTTTATTTAACGTCTAACAATTCAACAATTACGGTAGGAAGTCCTTAATATGCAATTTGTCGGGACAGTTAACGCACGCTACGAATCATATGTAGCGTACGTTAATGCTACTCGTTAGCGTCTGCAGACACACCGCCTAGCGTCGCTAACCCGGCGTTGTCGGGCTTCATCGATCACCGATCGACTCGGCCGATGATTTAACGCACGCTAAGTCCAAAACGCGTTGACGCTAAACGTACTCGATAGCGCACGTTAAATCTCGTATATTAGCGCACGCTAATAGTGCATGGCGCCACCGGAGGGCGGCGATTTACACAAATAGTGATGAAGTAAGCGAATTCTTGATGATTTGATGTTGGTTATCTGTCTTCATGTTATGTTCATAACCTTTATGAATGATCTCCAGGATAATATCAACTTCAAGATGCAAATATACGTATAATCATCATGACACCATAATCCATCTTGATTACAATTCTCATGCGAAGTTGGTGATCTCCGGTTGATGTATTAGATTCTACCATCATTATACATATTCAGACTTCATCTTGAGGTGAACTAACAATTCCGACTTATACGAAAGAATATTTCCTAAGATGATTCTTCCTTTAAGTTCTTATAACATCTCTTCCAAATCATGATCACAAAGATAACATAAATCATACGGATTGTTAAGTTCAGAATATTTCTCTCATCATTTGAAGTACTAGGATTCCAACTTCAAGGTTCCAACAATAATATCGTAGTTGTAGACATTCCAATCTTCTAAACATGATGTTGAATAATTCACTAATGAAATTTAATACCTCGTTAATATGATCATCGTATCCATTGGAAATCCAAATCTAAGACTGGTGATAGGTTGAACATACCTTAATATGCCGAAATCACTGAACCACGAGGTATAATCCGACTCCGGTTGGTTATGTGCCACTCCAAGGTGTTACTTCTCTTCAATGATCACTCACAAGTGATACTCAATCATTCAATGATCACTAATATATGTTCTAAGTGTTTAGAAGGGAGATTCTTGCTCTCTGGACTCTCAAAGATGAAGTATAGACGAAGGAAATGAAAGTCAAAGCGGTTGTTGTCCCATTTATAATATTCTGCATTATTGACAAGTTAGCGCACGCTAACAAGCATTCCTTAGCGTGCGCTAATAATGGTTGACTTCAGGATTGTCCAAGGCCCGCGGGAATCTTATCCGGACCCATGTCCCGGCTGGCGCATGTGCTAGCTGTCCCGCTCAATAATTGAGTTCTTAGCGCACGCAACTCCTATCATCATAGCGTGCGCTAATAGTGGCCCGATAGCGCGCGTTAAGATACATTCTTAGCGTGCGCTATCACGAGGTTGCTTGAGCAATTTTGCAAGTTTTTATACTTATGCATAATGATATCAATGCACGAAATATCATACTCCAATAATCAAAATCACCAATCCGAAATAATACATGGTTTGAATACAGATGAAATACACTGTAATAAATCCGGATATTACAGCATCAAATAAAGCAGATCTATTCCCTTAAATTTCAAAATAGGTTTCTCGATTATCAAGCCATCAAAATCCTAAAAATTATTCCATAAAAATATAGATAATATGAGAATTTGGTGAAATCAAATAGAGATGAAGTTATTTAATTAACTACACTCTTATATGATTCACATGAATTCGGCGCAAAGATTAAAATAGAATTATCTTTTATGATCGAAGGGATATGAGAGATATAGAACTATCGTGCTGATAACGTGTTGTAAATTAGAAAGAATAAGAGATAAGTTTAGAGAGAACCAATAGAGAGAATATTGTTTTTTTCTTGTGTAGCCTACAATGAGGATTAAAGCCTCTGTTTATAGGGAGCATAAAGGATTAGGGTTAGGGTTTAGACATCACTTATACAAGAAAGGTGAATATATACCATAATATAATATTCTATAACACTTTCAGAGTTTTACGTTATTTTCATTTAAAATCTATAAGTCAATGACTAAAATACAAAATACTACTTAAAAATATATTTGTGATGTGAAAACACTTTCAGAAATAAAATGGAGGCCTAATATTGTCACTAGTGTACACAAGCGCTCCAGTAACAAACCACTTTAAATGTCACCAATCATGTGATACATAGTGGAAACAAATATACTACAAATATTTTCAGATTTGGATTCTTGATTTAAAAATTTTAATATTGAAGCAAACAATTAGAATAAATCAAATGTTACAAACTAAAAAATTTTGGATTTTAAGGGGAGGATTTTAGGGGATTATTGATCGGATTCAAAAATTCAAAAGAAGCAAACAAGGAAACAAAATCAAAGATTAAAAAAATGCAAAAAATGAAAATCATGGGCTGAATTTAGAAATTGGTAACTGTTTTCAGTTTAATTAATCTGGAAATAGTTAAATTAAGGTTGTTATTTACTAATTTGTCCTTTTTAAGTAGATTGAATGTGAACCGTAGATCGTTAGTTTATCCATGTTGTACAGTTGAGATTGCCTTAAGGAGGCTCCTTAGATATTTACAACAAGAAGCAAAGCCGGATTTCATGTTTCCCACTACTCTTAGGATTGAGCGTATTTTCTCTTTTTTTAATTTTCTTTCTATTGTATGATTCATTTTTAATTTTTCTAAGGTTTATTTCAATTTTTTAGGGTTTTTTTACTCGATTAAATTTTACATTTTCCTACTTTTAGTTTATCTTTCATTTTATGTTTCTGTTTTGTTTTATAGTGTTTTATTTATTTTAGTTATTTTTTCGGTCTTTTAGAGTTTGTTTTCTTTTTTTGCTTCATGGGATATTTTTTTTTCTCCCTCCGGGACAGGAATTATCCCTGTCAGTGAGTACCCTTGGGACTCAACCTCATCCTGATCAAGGGCTAAGGTTCCAAAAAACCTATTCGTCCCCTTGGTCCTCGTTTGCGTCACAGATCCACGTTTACCGAGCTCGGTTCTAGAATTGAAATTTCATCCGTTAAGGTCCAACCGTTCTCCCTGCTTCATGACATATTTAAGCATGGTGTATAAGATCTACAAAATTATTGTTTCAATAAAATTGTAAAGATATATATTTTTGAACATTTTTTGATGCTTTTGGAAAATCCAAACATCAAGAATTGAGTTAAATCCCTTGAATATTTGGTAAGGATGATTAACCTGCAAAATAAAAGCACCGGGAAGGTCCCAATGTGAGAACTCTGATGCTGAAGTTGTATGCACAAGGAATCCACCAGGCGTGGATCTTACACAAGGAATCCACCAGGCGAACACGACTACAAACACAACGCATTGACCGAAAAAGAATCAAAGTCCCGACTACGGTACTCAACACAATATTTCAATATGGAATTTCAACGACACAAAAGGCCTACATGGTAAAAAATAAAAATACAACAACATCCACGAGCCTTGCTCGGGTAACCCAAAATAACAACACCTGACAAGTTGGAAAATACTCCAACAACTGACCGACCAACATGGACCCGAAACAATTCAGGACTAGTATCGCTCGAATGCCTCGTCACCATCATCATGCCCCTGTGTCTTAACCCTTATCGCAAATACCTAAAATATATAAACATGTTTCGTCCCCACAAGGTCCATCATGCCCCTGTGTCTTAACCCCCTCATCGCAAGTACCTAAAATATATAAACATATTTCGTCCCCACAAGGTCAGTCGTCCAGATAATGAATATCAAATACATGTATAACATGATATATATCTACAGAAAATCAAGCCGTATATCAATAGTACGAGATGCTCACAAGCGAAGGCAGAAATTAAACAATTACGTAATATTATGCCAACGACATACGATCAACACCTGCTCAACTAGTGAGAACAAGTGTCCAATAGCGAATAGTCAACACTGAACACAAACAACAAACTGCCTTTAGGTAAACCAGCCCAAAGCTCAAATACATAACCACAATGATGCCCGAAAGCTCCACCTGAACTGCAATACATCAATAATTGCCTAAAAGCCCTCAAGTGAAGCTACAATACATCACAAATGAGATGGCCATAGCGACAGTCCGAAGCTGTATCACAATAATGAGAGGGTCGAAGCCAAACAGTATGAAGTTGTATCACAATAATGAGATGGCCGAAACCAAGCAACCCTAAGATATCATCCAATAATTGTGGCCTGCCGAATTCCAGGTGCTGTAAAAACCAACTGCGAGAAGTTAAAGCCCCAGGCTTACCCATAATAAGATCACCAAGTGACCATGACCTACTGAATTGTATGTGTTGGGAAACCAACCGCGAAGGTTCAAGCCCCAAGATTACCATAATAAGATCATCAAAATAAATGTGACCTACTGAATTGTAGGTGTTGAGAAACCAACCGCGTGTAATATCTGGAATTTCTACACTATTGTTTAATGTTATTTTATCCGAGTTATGTTGTACAGCGTGGAATCTATACAGTATGGATAAAATAAATGAAGGACTGAGACATCTGTATTGGTATAATTGTCGTACTTGGTCGACAATTGTATTTGTGGATATAGTGTGTTGTGTATACGTATTCGGTATATTGAATCGACGAGCAAGATCAGTGGAAATGGCTAAGTATAGAAGCCATAACGTACGTTAAGCATATGAGCTTACATACGTTAATTCCTAAAGGTTACGTACGTTAACTTTAGGTCGTTACGTACGTTAAAGCATCAGGTGAGATATAGTTGGCTGATCAGAGAGGACCATGTCAAGCGTAGCGTACGTTAAGCATAGGAGCTTACGTACACTAAGATGCTAAGTGTTACGTACGCTATGTTTAATGCATTACGTACGTAACGAGAGGAATCGGACAAAGGAATCAATACCTGCCATGTGGAGCCCAGGTATCGGCTGGCGTGCCAAAGGATAAGTCAAGTAGGTATTACGTATGTTATGCAGAGCATATTACGTACGTAATATGAGCATATACTGTAGCAAGTCAACGTACCTATTACGTACACTATGGAACAAGCATTACGTACGTTATGTAAGGTACGAAGCAAGATAGTGCGTTCTGGAATGATGTTACATACGCTATGTAGAACCTGTAGCGTACGTAAGGAGTATTACGTACATTAATATGGATTGGTAACGTACGTAATGAGCGGTGCAGATTATAAAATGGGGTTCGGTCTTTCATTTCTTCACGAGAAGAAACAATGTTTTCCTTCCCTTCTTCGTCCCTCTGCGCATGTTAGTGAGATTTAGCCTCTTATAACTCGATTATAAGCTTGGAAACATGGATTTGATGCTTGGATATGAAGATATCAATGATCCTTGAGGTGTTTTATGGTGTTGTTCATGTTCTTGAGGTATATTGATGAACTCTACACCTTGAATTCGGATTTTGATGTTATCATTGATGAATGATTCGTATGAAGATGATTTTGATGTTGTTGTTATGATTCTTGAGGTTATGTGAATTGTATGATGATAAATGACTTGGATTATGAGTCGGATGATTATCTACATGTTAAAGGATATCGAATTATGTTGTTTTGATGGCTATGAACATGGTTTCGAATCATTTAGTGTTTTTAAAGAACTTCTTGATGAATATAACATAGCAAGATGATGGTATGTTGAATTATCGGTATTTTTAGATATGAAGATGAAATGTTCGTTAATTCATGTTGATTGTAGTGGTAGAATTCGTATGTTCTTGATGAAATAAGAATCATGATAAACAATTTAGAATCCGGAAAGATTGATCATCGAATATGATTTCCTTTACATTCGTATCCGTAATCGTATTGTGGTTGTGAATTTATTATTGTTTGAGTTGGATTGTTAGGACTTGTGTTTAATCGAGATATTGTAAAATCGTTGGGTTTGTTGATCGGTTATATGGATTGTTAATAACGATTATCGGATTCGGTTCATGTTATGGATATGAGTTCGTGATGGTTTGAGTTATACTATTTGGTTTTGTATATGATTGAGGAATTGTTGAGCCGTTGAGTTTGATTAATTGGTTATATCGGGAATTGATTATTATCGAATGTGTGTTAATGATTATTGTAATAGGTTGAGATTATTGATCGGTAATTAGAACCATGCTTTGCAGTCGTGTTCGAGAATGTTCATAGATTGCTTTGGTCGGGGCTGAGGATCTCGTAGACGAAGGCAATGGAATTGGTAACGGCTTCCTCATCGTGTCGGTAGCAAGGCAAGTTATTACTTGCACAGTTTATAATATTTAATAAATGGTTTCGATTTCATTCGTTTATAATTCGTATAGCAATAATTACAATTGTGAACACTGGAGATTTGGAATTGTACGTTGTTTTCGTATTTGGGGAATTTAAATCATAATGTATATGATTTACTTTTGTTATTGGTATACTTGGGTATCGAGGATACATTGTGATAAAGACGAAGATATGAATTATCTACAGTCCGTGACATTTTGGACCGTCGAATATTGAGGATAATGGTTGGTGATGGTTTAGACATTGATATTGCTCTCGAAGGAATCAGGGCAAGTACTCTAATCATTTTTGTCATTTTTTGTCGGTCATATTATGATACATTGTGTATTGTTGTTGTCATGCATTTGTGTACTATATGCATTTGTGCGTTGTTGTCGTATGTCCACCTCATGTTGATCTGATGGGATCATCTTGGGATCTATGCTAGCGTGCGATGGATCATTGGACGGGTTTATCCACCTCGTGTTGGTCCGACGGGATCCTCTTGGGATCTAGGCAGTGAATGCTGGATCATTGGATTACCCATATGTTGTTGTGCATATGTATATTATGAGTTATCCACCTCGTGTTGACCTATCAGGATCATCTTGGGATCTATGCTGTGTGCGCTGGATCATCGGATTTCCATAAGTATACATTGTTGTTATTGATGTGAGCATATTGACGTTGTCATACGAGTATGCATTTATAGGTCTTGTGTTAGGACCATGTCCGTATGTGATATTGATCTGATCTCGGATTAGACTAACGTGATTCGTCGTGGCATTACATATCTCGAGGTATGTTCTGTATTTTTCTTCTTGGTTCTTGTCTTTGGATGGACAATCGATTATCGTGTTGATATTTGTTTATGTTATCCGATGGATCGGATTGGTCAGAGCTGGTACATTTTCGTATCGCGAGTTATGATGATGTTTTGAGAAACTTGAGTATTGTTTGAGGTACAGTACAGATGTTATGTTTGAGTTTATTGGTTAATCGAGATTACGAGATAGGTAATATGATAATGGTTATTTAAGTGAGGATTATTCGAGTAAGTAAAGTTACGGCGGTAAGATTACATTGGTCATATTCTTACTTAGTATTTTCATTGGTATGTAATTATTGACGTGATGTGATTGTTATCATTGTTGGATATTATTGCTGACCCCGTCGTGGGATTTCTTTTTAGGTTCTTGGGATATCGAGCTTGTAGCAGTCGTGAAGATATGAGCTTCCCGGAGGATACTGGCTATGGCTTGTCTTTATGAATCGAGTATTCTGATTATGTTGTATTCCATTGCTAGAGTATTTTTAACTGGTTGTCTTTTCCGCTGCGTGGGTATTTTTAAATGCCCTTTTGATATTTGGCAACTTGAGTTATTTTGGAATTTATTTTCTAAACTATTTTGTCGGTACGTGTAAGCGATAGCTTAACATATGTTTTTAAACTGTTGAGTTTTGGCATTTTGGGCCTTGTGGTTTCAAATGAGATTTTTACGACGGTTTTGGATAAACGGATTTTATTAAATCTTCAAATGTTTTTAAAAGATAGTACTGTCGTTAGCCTCTTGGGCGTTTGTAAATATTTGCAAAAATGTCTTTTAGCCTTGTGGGTTCCATCTCGGGGCCCACGGCGCTGTAATATTCATAGATGGCTCTGGGGGTGTTACACCGTGAAGGTTCAAGACCCAAGGTTACCCATCAAGCACTAGCCGAGACTATCCCCTAAAACCTAATTAATCACAAACAGCAATGATCACAAAATTTCTGAATTCACAAGAATGATTGGCCAACATAACAACAATAACTCACAGATGGCACTGTCCTCGGCGGTCTCAATTGAAATATCTTGATTGCCTTTAATCGGTATCGATAAAAACAATACTATGGATGGGCGTCGTCCTCCATAATCCCAATTCAATGCCTTGATTACCTTGAATTGGCCAATCGATAACAACGACACAATGGATGGGCACAGTCCTCGACAGTCCATATTCACTATCCAAATTACCTTTAATCAATCAATTGATAACAATGACAACGAATGGGCACCATCCCGATAGTCCCGATTCAATATCCCGATTATCTTGAGTCGGCCAATCGATTGTTAGGAGTATGCCCTCGAATGCCACTCAGAGGTTGTTGAGTGAGGGCATTGTACTTGTAATTATGTAAACCATTTATATAAGGCAAATGATTGTTTCATTATTTACTGGTAGTTACTGGCATTCCTAACTCGTAAATAAACATATAGAAACTAGTCCGTGTATTTGAGAGCAAAACGTTCCACTCCTTATTGGATAAGGGGGTCGACACTGGAAAGGTTTATAGCTCAAATACTTAATCGTTCGCAAGTCGATGAAACTTGACTGGGCGTTAAGTTTATGTATAGACTTGTATGACGTGTTCTTTGACATGGAGAGTGCCTGTCGAACACTAATGGTTAGTGGGAGCACACGTTATAGGTATGCTAATTAGATTAGTATACTCGAACCGACTCACCCTCGATTCGTCACACGGATTTCACTCCGGGACAGTCAATGACGGAATCGAAAGGTTATGATAGGTATTCGTGAACCTTCGACTTGAGGATTTAGTAGGGATGTGCTTGTGACGTCAAGATTTTCATTAGAGTAGTTCGACCCCGTAAACCTAAGGCGGGGGTCAACTCGACGTGCATCTTGACGGCAAGTAGCAGTCCTACCGAATACCAAGATAGAATTCTTTCTCCCGTTAGTGAACGGGTTATATGTCCTATGCGGTTATGGCGAGATGAGATCATAAGTCTTTGGCCAAAGCATTGGAGCTAGTCGTATTAGATACACGAGAGCTCGATGATCTCGATTTGCATTAAGGCATGCATAGCGTCAAGTACAGATAGGGTTTGGTACCGTGACCCTATAACTTGATCGGGATATTTGAAAGAAGGGTTTATACGTATCTGGTATTCACGACAGAATGGTTCTTGAATGATCCCAATCATTCGTTCTCGATTGGGGTACAGTGTAGCCGCCAGTGGCTAGGTGGTGCTACTACTCTTTGGTTCCTCCCATTGCTAACTGAGACGGACCTACCGAGTCGCGCATTAGGATTGACGACGGAATGAATCAAGCTTAATTCTCTCATTATGAATATTAGATATTGGATATCTAATTCGGGACATTGGATGTTTAAATTGATTTATTGGATAAATTAATTTACGGCCTAATGAATTAAATAAATTACTGGGTGATAAATTTAATTCATAGATATAATTATTTCTTGGAGAAATTAATTATGTCATAATGTATTTGATATGATAAAATTAATTGGATTAATTAATCGATATAAATACATCGGAACGGAATCGGAGTTTATCTGTTTGGACTCACAGGAGTCCGAAACGAACCGAACTCATCCGTTTTTCATCATAGCCGCCCCACTTTCCACCTTATTCCCTTTTGTTTTTGTTCCCATTGATTAATGGGTGATAATGACATGGTGGGGTTGATTCTCATTTGATGAGTTGTTTTAAGGTGAGTGGAATTTGAATAAGAAAAGGAGACTTCATTCTCTCATTAATAGGCATTCATACGGATCAATAAAAGAGAGTTCAAGAGAGAGAAAAGTTCTTCTCAAAGTAGTCTTCTTCTTCTTCACTTTCCTCTTGGTTTTCTTAGAGAAATTTCAAGAGATTAATTGAGAGTTGTGAGTTATACACTTAGAGTGTGATAATCTCATATTGCAAGCTTCATCACCTAGCTCTAGCCGTATCCTCGGAGGATAGCAAGGTGTTGTCATTCCGTTCGTTTTTCCGGCGCGTGGCAAGTAGAGACGCGGTGCTTTCGGCGTTGGATCGTTCAAGAGCTTGGGGAATAGCTCAAGAGAAGGTTACCATTTAATCAACGGACTTCGAGGGTTAGTTTCTTACGACTCTTGCTTTTGTTCAATATTCGTATATATGTAGCTCGATCGATCCTCGTAGGGATTCGGATCGTATTTATTTTCGTTTCACCGCTTCTGCTGCGGCCTTTGTTTTTAGGCGCCGAATCCCAACAGTGGTATCGGAGTGTAGGTCTTGCGATCGTATATACGATATTAGCATTTGGAATGCTCGATTAGATGGTGAATGATTTGGAATCATTTTAGTCATAATCGTGGTATATATTTTTACGTTCGTTGTAATTATATTTTTCGTAAGTTTATGTCTAAATATAAATCTTAATTTCTTGGAAAAATGATTTATATTGAAGATATGAATGTTGGAGAATATAGATATTGGATATCCGGTCGAAAAACTAGTCCCGAAATGCCGTTGGGACGGTCAGGAGAAGTCCGGAAGTCGGGGCCGCGGCCCAGTGTGCGGCGGCACAGGCGGCCAGCATCTTGTGGGCCGCGGCACGATCTCCGAGCCGCGGCACGGGTCTTGGGCAGCGGCGGCGGCATGCCGAGCATGATCGGCCATGCAGCATGTCTGCAAGCATCTTTGCCGCGATGACTTCGGCCATGGCAGCCAATTTCGCCCTACTCGATTTTTCGTGTATTCTTGAAAATTAATATCCCTCATGTTAAATTGGATTTAATATGATTAAAATGATTTATGGTATTTCATTTTATAAGGGAAATTTGATTAATTGGAATATTTATAGTCGACCGAATTATTTTGAACGTTATCAAATTACCGATTGTGTGAATCGATTGGATCGGTTTGTATTGTTGATTGGATCAATGTATCTCTACGCTTTCCATTTATATAGTATTTATTGGATGAATGCTTTTTGAATGGGGATGTGGTTCGTGGACTTAGTTTTAAATCGTTCGTTTTATTCGATTGGGTTATAAATGCCGTTTTGAGCCTATTTATTTTACTAGAAATGTTTGTATCTAGGATGCAATTTTCGATGTAAAATTTATATGTAATGACGAAGACCGGAGGAAGATCCATTTCGAGAAGACGAAGATTCAAGACGAAGACTTGTAATTAGATTACGAAGTTTTTTGTTTTCTAGGAACGGTCCATGAACCACATGTTGGTAGCAACTAGGTTGTGAATGGTTGTTTCATATTGTATGAATGCCACAAATGCGCTAATATGATTAATGTGCAAAGTGTAATGTTAATCGCGAAAATTCTCCCACAATAAATAATTAAGTTTATAAGGTTTCAAGGTTTTCCTTCCCTCCATCGAGTTTTCGGGAAATTGAAATCCAAACCGGATGTGCTATGCTTCCGAGTTATCGGGGTAGACGTTCGGGGAGGACGGATAAATTATCGGGAGCGCATTGGATGCCTTCAGTTGGAGCAAATTTTATCCCTAGAAACCTGATAGGTTGCCGGATAAGATTCAATTGTGAAACTGATTTGCGTCGATGGTATAAACTTAACTTTTATCCCTAGAAACCTGATAGGTTACCCAGCTCCCACTATTTTATCGTAATAACACACTCCCATGTGATATCCGGAAGTATCGTCGCTCTTACTTCATAGTGGTGATCGAGTTCTTTATAAATCTTAATAGAGGGCAACCGAACAGGTTTCTAGTCTATTAATTTTCATAAAGTGGTGTCCAACACCAACCCATCTAATGGATGATTCGATCTTCTTTTTCCCCTTGTTCACTCCCCTCAACCTATACGATTTCTATGGTTCGTGAACAAGTTAAGTTTATACCATCGACGCAAATCAGTTTCACAATTGAATCTTATCCGGCAACCTATCAGGTTTCTAGGGATAAAATTTGCTCCAACCGAAGGCATCCAATGCGCTCCCGGTAATTTATCCGTCCTCCCCGAATGACTACCCCGATAACTCGGAAGCATAGCACATCCGGTTTGGATTTCAATTTCCCGAAAACTCGATGGAGGGAAGGAAAACCTTGAAACCTTATAAACTTAATTATTTATTGTGGGAGAATTTTCGCGATTAACATTACACTTTGCACATTAATCATATTAGCGCGTTTGTGGCTCCTCAATCTGATGATTGTCCTCAGTATAGAGGCACTGGGATACGTCTTGGAGACGGACATTCCGGCACCTCCTATGCGGACTCGAGCCGATCAGGAAGAGATTGAAAACCACGAAAAGTGGGTTAAGGATGACGTGAAAGTCCGTGCTTATATGATGGCTTCCATGTCTAATGAGCTTCAGAGAGCTCATGAGAAAATGACTTCTGCTAGGCAGATTCTATCTCACTTAACCGAGCTTTATGGTGAGCACGAGAATCGCTAGATATGAGATATCCAAGCAACTGTTCGGTGCAAGGATGAAGGAAGGTGATAAGGTTGGGGAACACGTCCTCAAAATGATATCCATGATAGAGAGATTGGAGGCTCTTGATTTTAAAATGGATACTTCTCTCCAAACCGACCTTATCCTACGGTCTCTCCCGATTCCTTCTCACGGTTGTTATGAACTTCAACGTCAATGAGATTGCATGTAACATAGCCGGGCTAATGAACAAGCGGTGACCGCTCGGTCTCGGATGAAGACCCGCGGATGAAGGAGTCTCGCACTTGTGATTTCTTACGGACTTGAAGTCTAAGAATAAGAAGAAAAAGACCAAGAAGCGGACTGGACCACAAGCTAAGGACCTTAAGGGAAAGGGCAAGGCCCCGATGGTTCCAAAGAACAAGAAGAAGAAGGATACTTGTCTCAAGTGCGGTGAGGTGGGCCACTGGGCTAGAGACTGTCCGATTCTTCATGGCACTTGGTCTGAGAACTTTTAGTTTTGGAAACAAATTGTTCTCTCTTGTATTTTCTACTTCTGAATCTGGATTACGGTGCTAGTTCTCATATTTGTACCGTGAATCGGGATGCGGAACAAAGTAGGAAGCTTGGAGTGGAGAAGTTATGATCACGGTCGGAAGCGGGCATAGTGTCGAGGCGACCGACATAGGATCACTTCTTTTGGGTTTAGAATCCGGCTTTGTTTTGACTTTAGAAGATGTACTTGTTTTGCCCAAGGGGCACAAAAACATTGTATCCATTCCGGTCATGGACCGAAAAGGCTTTTCATTTTCCATTGGTGATGGTTCTGCAAAATTTATTTTAGAAATAAACTAGTGGTACTTGCTACATTGTTGAATAGATTGTATCATCTAAATCTCGGCAACAAAGTAGTTGTGAATACTATAACTAGAAAGCGGTAGGGATGAAACCAATCAAGTTTTGCAATGGCATCTTAGACTTGGTCATGTTGGTCGGACCAAGGTTTACAAGATGGAAAAGATGGACTTATGGGTCCATTGGGATCGGATCCCTTTCCTACTTGTGAATCTTGCCTTAAAGGCAAAATGACTAAGTCCCCCTTCACAGGACATTTCAAAGAGCTGATAAACTGGGATTAATCCATACCGATGTATGTGGTGCTTTGGAAGCAGCACGTGACCGATATCAATATTTCATTACGTTTACAGATGATCATACTAGGTATGGTTATGTATACTTAATGAAACATAAATCCGAGGCCTTTGAGAAATTCCAGGAATTCAAGGCCCTAGTCGAGAAACAAACTGGTAATCATATCAAAGCACTTCGGTCGGACCGAGGTGGCGAGTATATGAGTACGGAGTTTGACGAGTTCCTTAAGGAACATGGAATAGTTTCACAACTAACACCTCCATGTACTCCTCAGTTAAATGGTGTGTCAGAAATAAGGAACCGGACCCTGTTGAACATGGTCCGTTCGATGCTGGGCTATACTGACTTGCCGATTTACCTGTGGGGGTATGCACTCCTGACTGCCGCGTATATCTTGAACAGATGTCCTTCCAAATCCGTTCCTAAAACTCCACATGAGATGTGGGAAGGAAGTAAACCAAGTCTTAATCATATTAGGATTTGGGGATGTCCCGCTTATGTCAAGAAGACTAAGGTGGAAAAGTTGGAAGCTAGGTCTACGAAGGGATTTCATTGGATTCCCATCTGGGACGATGGGATATCTATTCTACATGCCCGAAGATCGAAGGATCATTGTTGCTTTACAAGCACACTTCCTGGAAGATGAGTTCATTCAGGAAGGCGGAGCAGGTAGAAGTATTTCTTTAGAAGAATACAATGAAACTCCTCGAGAGACACCTATGCAAGAAACTGGAACCGAACTTTCTGAAACACAAGTACAACCACCTCGTAGGTCTAGTAGGGTGTCTCATTTACCTGAGAGGTATGGGCTTATGCACTTGGAGGAGCTGGGTCTCCATGAGGTTCCAAGTGATAGCCAAGAGACCGACCCAACAACCTATGACCAAGCGATGGTGGATGTAGACTCCGCGAAATGGCGTGAAGCTATGAAAGCTGAGATAGACTCGATGCATGTCAATCAGGTCTGGACTCTAGTAGACCGCCCCAAGGGCATAGTGCCCATTGGAAATAAGTGGATCTACAAGAGAAAGACTGATGGTGATGGCAAGGTTGACGCCTATAAGGCCAGGCTTGTGGCAAAGGGTTATACCCCGAGGAAGGGATCGATTACCACGATACCTTCTCGCCGTAGCCATGATCAAGTCTATTCGCATGATGCTTGCTATAGCGCCTACCACGATTATGAGATATGGCAAATGGACGTAAAGACGGCTTTCCTTAATGGATTCCTCGAGGAGGAAATCTATATGGAGCGACCTAAAGGCTTTGTGTCGAAGTCGATATTCGAGAAAGTGTGCAAGCTTGCGTTCCATTTATGGATGAAGCAAGCGTCGCGTAGTTGGAACCTTCGTTTTGACGAGGTGGTCAAAGAGTTTGACTTCGTGCAAAATGAAGAGGAACCTTGTGTATACAAGAAGGTTAGTGGGAGCAAGATCGCATTCTTAGTACTATATGTAGATGACATTCTACTAATAGGAAATGATGTGGGAATGCTCGATTACGTGAAAGCTTGGCTTTGAGTAATTTCTCCATGAAAGACTTGGGAGAAGCAACCTATATTCTTGGAATTCGACTCTCTGGGATAGAGCGAAGAGAACAATAGGCCTTTCCCAAGCCCTCTATATAGATAAGATCTTAAAGCGATTTAAGATGGATGATTCTAAAAGAGGTTTCCCTACCGATGCAACATGGAATAAAACTCACCTTGAAGATGTGTCCTCAAAGTGAGGAACAACGAAAGGAAATGAGTAATATACCATATGCTTCGGTGTAGGTAGCCTTATGTATGCTATGTTGTGTACAAGACGACATCGCGCATGCCGTAAGCGTGGTGAGTAGGTTTCGAGCAAACCCGGGTAGGGAACATTGACTGCCGTAAGAACGTTCTCAAGTACTTAAGAAGGACTAGAGATATGGTTACGATGTATGGCGGTGGAGAATTGGATGTGGTGGGATTCACCGATTCGGACTTCCAGGGCGAAGGGCGACTCGATTTCCACTTACGGCTACATATTTACTCTTAATGGAGGAGCAGTATCTTGGCGTAGTGCCAAGCAAAGCGCGACACGATTCCACCTGTCAGTGAGTATCAAGCGGCCTCGGAGGCTTCCAAGGAAGGGTTCTGGATTAAGAAGTTTCTAGGAGAACTTCAAATGATACCATGTCTTTGAAATTTTGTTCATTTGTCTTTGCGACAACGACGGAGTCATGTGCCAAGGAGCCTAGGTTTCACAAAGACCAAACATATTGAGAGGAAGTATCATCTCGTAAGAGAATTTGTTCGCAAGGGATACATTGTCTTTGCATAGAGTAGACTCGGCCGACAACGTCGCCGATCCACTGACCAAGCCACTATCTCAGACTAGCTTGGAGCGTCATCTGGAGAACATGGGTATTAGATACCATAGTGTGTGGCATTGAGTGCAAGTGGGAGATTGTTAGGAGTATGCCCTCGAATGCCACTCAGAGGTTGTTGAGTGAGGGAATTGTACTTGTAATTATGTAAACCATTTATATAAGGCAAATGATTGTTTCTTTATTTACTGGTAGTTACTGGCATTCCAAACTCGTAAATAAACATATAGAAACTAGTCCGTGTATTTGAGAGCAAAACGTTCCACTCCTTATTGGATAAGGGGGTCGGCACTGGAAAGGTTTATAGCTCAAATACTTAATCGTTCGCAAGTCGATGAAAATTGACTTGGCGTTAAGTTTATGTAAAGACTTGTATGACGTGTTCTTTGACATGGAGAGTGCCTGTCGAACACTAATGGTTAGTGGGAGCATACGTTATAGGTATGCTAATTAGATTAGTATACTCGAACCGACTCACCCTCGATTCGTCACACGGATTTCACTGCGGGACAGTCAATGACGGAATCGAAAGGTTATGATAGGTATTCGTGAACCTTCGACTTGAGGATTTAGTAGGGATGTGCTTGTGACGTCAAGATTTTCATTAGAGTAGTTCGACCCTGTAAACCGGAAGGTGGGGGTCAACCTCGATGTGCATCTTGACGGGCAAGTAGCAGGTCCTACTGAATACCAAGATAGAATTCTTTCTCCTCTTAGTGAACGGGTTATATGTCCTATACGGTTATTGGCAGATGAGATCATAAGTCTTTGGCCAAAGCATTGGAGCTAGCTGTATTAGATACACGAGAACTCGATGATCTCGATTTGCATTAACGCATGCATAGCGTCAAATCTGAGATAGGGTTTGGTAGTAGTGACCCTATAACTTGATCGGGATATTTGAAAGAAGGGTTTATACATTATCCGGTATTCACGAGAATGGTTCTTGAATGATCCCAATCATTCGTTCTCGGTTAAGTGCAGTGTAGGCCGCCAGGATGGCTAGGTGGTGCTACTACTCTTTGGTTCCTCCCATTGCTAACTGAGACGGACCTACCGAGTCGCGCATTAGGATTGACGACGGAATGAATCAAGCTTAATTCTCTCATTATGAATATTAGATATTGGATATCTAATTCGGGACATTGGATGTTTAAATTGATTTATTGGATAAATTAATTTACGGCCTAATGAATTAAATAAATTACTGGGTGATAAATTTAATTCATAGATATAATTATTTCTTGGAGAAATTAATTATGTCATAATGTATTTGATATGATAAAATTAATTGGATTAATTAATCGATATAAATACATCGAAACGGAATCGGAGTTTATCTGTTTGGACTCACATGAGTCCGAAACGAACCGAACTCATCCGTTTTTCATCATAGCCGCCGCCCCCACTTTCCACCTTATTCCCTTTTGTTTTTGTTCCCATTGATTAATGGGTGATAATGACATGGTGGGGTTGATTCTCATTTGATGAGTTGTTTTAAGGTGAGTGGAATTTGAATAAGAAAAGGAGACTTCATTCTCTCATTAATAGGCATTCATACGGATCAATAAAAGAGAGTTCAAGAGAGAGAAAAGTTCTTCTCAAAGTAGTCTTCTTCTTCTTCACTTTCCTCTTGGTTTTCTTAGAGAAATTTCAAGAGATTAATTGAGAGTTGTGAGTTATACACTTAGAGTGTGATAATCTCATATTGCAAGCTTCATCACCTAGCTCTAGCCGTATCCTCGGAGGATAGCAAGGTGTTGTCATTCCGTTCGTTTTTCCGGCGCGTGGCAAGTAGAGACGCGGTGCTTTCGGCGTTGGATCGTTCAAGAGCTTGGGGAATAGCTCAAGAGAAGGTTACCATTTAATCAACGGACTTCGAGGGTTAGTTTCTTACGACTCTTGCTTTTGTTCAATATTCGTATATATGTAGCTCGATCGATCCTCGTAGGGATTCGGATCGTATTTATTTTCATTTCACCGCTTCCGCTGCGGCCTTTGTTTTTAGGCGCCGAATCCCAACATCGATAACAACAACAAAGTGTATAGGTACCATCCTCGTTCAATACCTTGATTACCTTTAATCAGTCTATCGATAATAATGACAATAGGTTGGCACCATCCTTGACCGTCCCAATTCACTACCTCAATTACCTTTTAATCGGTCAATCTATAACAATGACAACGAATGGGCACCTTCTCCAATAGTCCCAATTCAATATCCCGATTATCTTGAATTGGCCAATCGATAACAATTATACAGTGGATGGGCACCAGCCTTGTTCAATACCTTGATTACCTTTAATCGGTCAATCGATAACAATGTCAATGGATTGCACCATCCTCGATAGTCCCAATTCAAGTACCTCGATTGCCTTAAATCGGCCAATCATAACAACAACAATGAATAGATGCCTCTGTGCCTCTAATCGATCACCAACAATAGAGATGAAAATTAAATACGTCAATGCCTTTAGTCGGTCAATACAACAATAATTATCACAATGATGTCTTAAATTGAACATCAATATCAACAATAGTAATCAATACATCGGTATCGCAACCTGACCATCGACATCAATAATAACAACAAGTGTCTCAATGCCTTTAATCGGCCACTGTACAACCAACAATAACAATTGGCACAATTGTTGAAGGGTATTGTATCGAACAATCCCCTGATATCAACAAAACCATGAAGAGACTCTGCCTCGAAATGATACAACATATTTATACATATAAAACATTAATCACATTGACTAGTACAAATATAAAAATTGGCTCAAGCTGAAGGCGAAGAAGTCCTTCCACGAACAACTTCCCCAACGAATTGATCAATCACACATGAAAAACATTGAATGAAACACAATTCATCAATAACAATGAATAACAAGTCTCAAGGACTACAACACTCAATTACCCTCAACAAGGTAATCCAATAATCTCAAACAACCCATTCCATTCCAATGGAATAATCAAACAACCCTTGAAATAAATCTTTAAAAGTTTACCAATAAAACTCAATTAATCTTGTCAAATCACCACACAAGGATTAATTCCCGATGAACAACATCATCCAACCCGAAATCATATCATAATCCAAGATTATAACAATCCCCAATCAAAATCTGTAATACCCGGTTGTGAATTCATTTATTATCATCCAGTAATTATCACTCAATAATTTTCACTCTTTATTAATCATTCATCATCTATTTTCATTCGACTGTATTCATCGTACGGCGTACTTTGAGTCGTGTATCAGTATCATTCATCGTTCAACCCTGTTTGAGAATCGGGACGAGAATATTATCATTATCATCGTGATTGGTAGCCTTGTTTTGGAAGTATCGTTTATTGCGTGTTTTGGGCTTATCATACTCATTCAAGTTATGTATGTCGGATCATTCATCATTTGTATCGTGAAGACGGAGTTGACATATTATTGTCATTCCAGCAGTTAGTTCCGGCCGTAACTTATTTTGTATTACGGCCGTAACATACGTTCGTGATTTTGTGTTTTGGCCGAAGACGAGAAACGGCTATAAGAGGCTATGGCCGTAACGTGCGTACGTTGATTTAAGGACATTTTTGGCCGAAGCCAACTTACGGCCGTAAGAGTTTGCAAGATACGGCCATAAGAGATGATTTTGGTATTCTAGGTGTTGTCGACGAAGTGAAGTTACTGCCATAAAGGTAGTAGTGTCACGGCCGTAAGGCCAGGAGTTGGACATTGTTCATTTTCCGACGAAGCATTCTTACGCCCGTAAGGAAAGGAGGTTATGGCCGTAAGGTCATTGACCTTGGAAAGTTATGGCCGTATGAGAGAGGAGTTACGGCCGTAACTCTGTGAAGTATTTAAAGAACTGGACGGTTGTTTTGTCCTCATTTCTTCATTTCTTCACTTGAGTCTGAGAGAGGTTCTTGGGAGAGTATTTTCTTCATCAAAACACTTGTGTGTTCATGTTCTAACCATCTACTTTCGATTGTTGAGCTTGGAAAGTCGATTAACATGAGTTTCAACGGATAGAAGAGTTTGGATCTTCAAAGGTAATTTCTTCAAAACCTTATACTTCGATTTTGAGATGGAGTATGATGTTTTGGATGTCATAATCATGATATGTGAAGGGATATACATATGATTATGAGTTTTTATGAATTATCATTGGATTATTGGAGGATTATTCAAGAACACGTTGAATGTTGATTTTGGAATTGGGGGTTTCGATTAGATATTGTTGAAATCTTGATTTGTGTATTCCTTTTGGATTATTGATTGTATTGAGGATGTTTTGTTGGATTGAATCACTCAATGGAGGTTTGGTATCGCTATAATTGTGTTGGGTTGTAAACAATTGAAGATTGTTTACAACGTGTTTGTTAAAATGCCCCAATGAGTTTGGGTTTGTTTTATCGACTTCTTGGGTGGGTTATGATCATAATGGATACGTATATTAAGTGGTTTGTTGGTAATTGTGTTATTCAAGGTTGTTCGGGCGACCGATACTTTCAGTAAGGACGTCTATTCGAGGAAGGACACTCCGTCACCGATATTGAGGCAAGTTAATTCTTGCTCAGTTAAAAAGATAATCATTCCTTTCGTTGTTATTCATTCATACATATAATTCATTCATAGTATCAATTATGTTGAGACTTTTAATTATCAAACTAATCATTTGATTCACGAGAAACGACGGTTCCAATCATTTCATTTGAGCTATCACTCATTGCATTATCATTTCACATCGGTGAGTCATTCTTGGCCTTGTCGGATTTCTATTCATTATTATTCATTATGGTCGCTTTTGTTCTTGTGACCTTCCGGGATCATATTGTGTTGTCGGGTGGTATATATGTGGAATTTTTAGTCGGGCACACTATGGTCATGTGTTATGCAGGTAATCCGACACATTGGACCATGCACACGGTAACGTGCCTCCGTGAGACTAATTAGGCACAAGTGAATGTGTTTATTGGGTTTTCCGAACACTTGGCGACTTGTGTACTTGCACATCCCATTCGGGCGTACTATGATGCCCCTCTTTCAGACTTGATTTCATAACTAAGACATGTGATTATTGTATCTGTTCAACTCTTAAGGATTGTTGTTTTTTGTAACTGACCCCGTTGGGGAAGTTGTTTTTAGGTCATGTCAAGGCAAAGGCACGGGAAGAGCATGATGACAGCGAGGAGTCCCAGTGATACTAGTAGGGGGCCCAGTCCTTTCAGTTATTCATGTTTCCTTCATGTGTGTTTTCCACTGTGTTTCCGTTTGGACTTTCCTTTTAATTTGGTGTTGTATATTTATCTTCATATGAAATATATATATATATTCTGTATTCCTGGGTGTATTGTATTTGAACTCCTCATCAGAGTAATTGGTAATATAATGTGGTTCGGTACTACAGTTATATTATTTAAATTATTGTATTTCTTTCGCCTGGTGGGTCCTAGTTGGGGGTCCACGGCACTGTGATAGCCGCCTAGTTTGGGGTGTTACAGAGTTGGTATCGGAGCGTGGTTTTAAATACTACTTATCCAAGTCATGTCTCATTGAAAATCATCGTTCATCAAACTAGTATCATTGGACTTTCATGTCACGTGTGACTTGTGCAAGCGCCAAGCCCCTCAGACCAAAAGAACGGTATGATTTCTGACGCCATGGTATAATTTCTGGCAATAAGAATCAACTCATTCATCAGTCAACAATCCTCAATCATCATTTTAGTTTGGATCTTGTCGATCATGTTAACTCATTAATCACTCAGTCAATCTCATTGCTCAGTTGTTGATCTCGTGGATCGTATTATCAATCTTGTTAACTTGTTCAAGATAATCATTTCAGGAACTTCATCAGATAATCATGCCACCTCAATTGATCTTTCATGCGATCTTATCATATTCCAGCATAATGTCGACGATCATTTCACTGCATTACTAATGTGTTCATTGTGTTAGGGCGTGTATGCTCATTATTATCATTCCATAATATAATCATAATGCGATATTCATGCGAGATCTATAATTATCTTCTGACTTTCCTACTTCAGTATGGATAGAGCTGTCAGAGGCCGCGGTGCGGCCCGAAACCCGGCAGCTCGTGTGAATACCCGCGCGAACGCGAGGGATGTCAATAGTTCAACAGGTAGTGATGCTGCCAACTCAGCTGACGATGCTACTCATTCACCAGTAGATAGTCATTCACTGTCAGGGAGTCGTACCCGAGATGCAGCTCAATCGGAAGGTGTTCGGGTTGACCCATTCATATTTATGCAGGGCATGATGGCCCAAATGACTCAGATGGCACGTCTGATGGAGACGATGCAGAATCCAACCACTCAGACTCAACAAGCTCCTCCGCCGCCACCTCAGAGGCAAGAGAGGAGTGTGAGCAGTATAATCGATGACATCTCTCGCCAGAGGCCTCCTACTTTTGAGGGCTCATCTGAGACGGCGGATATTATTCATTGGCTTGAACATTTTGAGAAGCTATTTTCTATGGTGGAGTGTCCCGAAGGGCACAAAGTTTCAGTCGTGGCTTACTATCTGGGTAAGAGCGCTCACTCATGGTGGCTATCTTTGAAACCCGCACTTGGGACTAGGGTTGTTAGCGAATCGAATTTTTTTAATTCGATTCCTGATTCGAATTCGTTTAGGCCGATTCGTATTCGTTTTTTTCGAATTCGAATTCGAATTCGAATTCTACTTTATATTCGTTGACATAACGAATCAGAATACAAATCTGATGGTATTCGATTCGTTTTGTTCACGATTATTCGATTCGAATCATTTATTTATATATTTAGTATATTATATATATATATATATAATCAAAAGGGTTTCATTTCATTTCTCCGCCTTTTTCTACTGCTGGTCCTGTTTTCATATCACATTATGGTGGTTTTTGGCTTGTATTATTTTTTTTGGTGAAATATATTATTATTTTTAGGTTGTATTGCAATTTTTTTATGATAAAATTTTGAATCTTTCATTCAATTCTAAAAAAATAAAATCAAATCGAATACTCGAATCGAATTGAATAATTCAAATATCCATATCGAATCAAGCTCTAATCAATTTTTATTATTCGAAAAAAAATCGAATCGAATCGAATAGTTCGAATAGTTTCACGAATACGAATCGAATACAGTTGTATTCGCTTCGATTCGATTTCTTTACAACCTTACTTGGGACCAGTTTAAGACCCTCATGTTGGAAAGATATTATCCGGCCCCACTCCGAGAGGCCAAATTATCGGAATTACTCAGTCCCGACCCCTCAGCGGAAGAAGATGTTCTCGCCATCACCAAGAAGTTTCAGGAGCTACTGCCCTTTGTCTCATCCGTTGTTCACTCCTAAGCGGATAAAATCAAGTACTTCAGTAAGAGGTCGAAACCTCATATGCGGATGCAATTGCTTAATCATCATTGCGCCACCTTGGCCGAATTTATCGAGAAAGCTCTTGCTTATGAGCTTACCGCCAAGGAAATTGCTAAGCAACAATCTTCATCTGCTGGCAAGAAATCGAAGAATCACAATCAGTCCGAGAGTAGTCGGGAAACCTTCAAGAAGCCTCGCACGGGCTCTATTTTTTCTGAGCGACCTCCGATGGCGCCTAAACCTGCAGAATCTCAGTCCCGAGCGGCCAGTTCGTCCATCACCTATTTCAATTGTGGGGAACAGGGCCATTACAGCACTAAGTGTTCGAGGCAGACTATCACGTGTAACATCTGTGGGATTGCCGGGCATAAGGCCCGTTTCTGCCGAAGAGATTCCAGACCTGCTCCGACGGCATCTCAGACCCCAAAGCAGTTGGTTGTTCAGAATAAGGCCACTCGGTCCACGTCGTTTAAGACGATGGAAGCAAATAAAGGCGGAGCCCATAATTATCAGACAGAAGCATCCGGTTTAGGGACTGGCAAGCCCCGAATCTACGAGATGAAGAAGACCGACGATCCGGAGGCCCGAATGATCTCAGGTACACTCAAAATTCTATCTCAACCTGTGTGTACCCTTTTTGATATAGGTGCATCACATTCATTCATTTTTGAATCATGTTTGAGTAGACTACACCTGGATAATACTACTAGTTGTGAACCTTATGTCATTGGTCTACCAGACGGTAGAAGAATTATCAAAAATTGTGAAGTTAAAAACTATCCAATCCAGCTTAATGGCCGTGAATGGTTGGCGGACCTAATCATGGTAGACTTACCTAGAGACGATGTAATCTTGGGTATTGATTGGATGGATCGTCATGATGCCATTCTTAGTGTCCATAAGCGTATGGTCACTATCATTTCAGACAATGGAGTCGAGTGTGTATTTCAGGGGGGTAACCCCAGCCGTTCCGGAAGAATTATTAATATGATGAAAGCAGTGAAATTACTCAATCAGGGGTGTGTCGGTTATTGGTGCTATATGACCAAGACCGAGAAACCATCAATGACGTTGGCGGATATCCCTGTAGTGGGAGACTACGCCGATGTATTTCCAGATGAGTTACCTGGTTTACTTCCACAGAGAGATGTGGAATTCACGATAGAGTTGTAGCCTGGTACGTCCCCAATATCAAAAGCACTGTATCTTATGGTCCCGACCGAAATGCAGGAACTGAAGAATCAACTGGAGGAATTGACCGAGAAAGGTTATATCCGACCGAGTGCATCCCCGTGGGGAGCACCAATGTTATTTGTCAAGAAGAAAGATGGTTCATTTCGCTTGTGCATTGATTATCGGAAGCTGAACAGGGTAACGATCAAGAATAAATATCCCCTACCCCGCATCGATGATCTCTTAGATCAGCTCCAGGGAGCTTCAGTATTTTCCAAGATCGATTTGAGATTTGGGTATCATCAGTTGCGAATTCGAGAGTCGAATATCGCAAGGATGACGTTTCGAACACGCTATGGGCACTACGAGTTTTTGGTGATGCCGTTTGGGTTAACTAATACACCTGCGGTATTCATGGAGCTGATGAACTGAGTTTTCATCGACTATTTAGATCAGTTCGTGGTTGTTTTCATAGATGACATTTTGATTTATTCTCGTGACCAAGAGTAGCACGAACTTCAACTTCATCAGGTCCTCGACGTGTTGAGATGAGAGCAACTCTATGGGAAACTTTCCAAATGTGAGTTCTGAATGTCCGAGATGATGTTTCTCGGACATGTGATTTCATCAGACGGAGTTCGTGTCGACCCTCAGAATACGGAGGCTATCCGAGATTGGCAACCTCCGAAGAATGTTAAGGAAATTCGAAGTTTTCTCGGATTTGCAAGCTATTACCGGCGATTTGTGGAAGGGTTTTCTAAAATCACCCAACCTATGAAGAACCTTTGCGGAAGGATAATAAATACACGTAGTCTGATGCATGTCAGCAGAGTTTTGAGGAACTCAAGAGCCGTTTAATTTCAGCGCCTGTCCTTTCTTTACCACAAGGGACGGAAGGATTCGTGGTTTATAGTGATGCATCCGGACATGGTCTTAGATGTGTATTAATGCAGAACGGGTAAGTGATTGCCTATGATTTGCGGCAACTGAGGCCTTATGAGGTCAATTATCCGACCCATGACCTAGAGCTAGCGGTCGTGGTTTTCGCATTGAAGATTTTGCGTCATTATCTCTATGGCGTTACCTATCAGATTTTCACCGATCATAAGAGTTTAAAATATATATTTAATCAGAAGGAGTTAAACATGCAACAGAGATGGTGGTTGTAGCTGATTAAAGATTATGATATTGAGATACAATACCACCCGTTCAGGAGCAAATGCTTGCTCGTTTGACTGTTCAGAAGGAACTTCAACAAGAGTTCCTAAGGCCTGAGATTCAGGTATGGATACAACAAGTGTAGGGGCAACTTCGCATGCTAGAGATTTCATCGCCACTGGAGGAGGCGATCAGAACGAATCAGGGTTCAAACCCAGTTTTGTTACGCATTCGAGAGGATGTGGCTCAATGGAAAGCCCCAGGATTTGTGGTCCACGAGGATGGACTTTTGTGATTTAAGAACCGATTATGCGTTCCGGCGGATGACGAGTTGAAAAGCTTTATTTTGAGAGAGGCTCATGCTACCCCTTATTCCATCCATACGGGGTCTAGCAAAATGTACAAAGACTTGAAACAAAATTATTTGTGAAGTAATATGAAGCGAGAAGTCACAAAATTTGTTTCGAGATGTTTGACCTGTCATCAAGTCAATAGAACATCATCGACCGGCGGGTATACTGAAAATCGCTCCCTATTCTAGAGTGGAAGTGGGAGGATATTTCAACGGACTTCATCACGAGTTTGGAAACAAGTCGTCGTGGCATGAATACAATTTAGGTAATCGTGGACCGTTTAACTAAGTCAGCTCATTTCCTTGAGATTAAGGATACGTGGGGTCCCGAGAGACTTGCGCAGTTATTCATTAAAGAGATCGTGAGATTGCATGGTACTCCTAAGAGTATCATTTCTGATCGTGACGGGCAATTCGTGTCACATTTTTGGGAATCCATTCATCGTACCATGGGAACTCAGCTAAATTTCAGCACATCTTTTCACCCTCAGTCCGACGGACAATCAGAGCGAACTATTCAGACGTTAGAGGACATGTTAAGGACATGTGTTCTCGATTGGAAAGATGATTGGGAAGCCCAAGTACCGTTGATCGAGTTCACGTACAATAACAGATGGCATGCTTCGATTAAGATGGCACCTTACGTGGCCTTATATGGTCATCGTTGTCGATCTCCCTTGTGTTGGGATGACTTATCAGAATCAATCGGCACTGAGCCCGATATGCTAATAGCTGCCCGCGAGAAGGTAGCTTTGATCAGGAGTCATTTGTTGACCGCTCAGAGTCGACAAAAATCATATGTGGATAATCGTCATCGACTATTAGAGTTCGAGGCAGGTGACCACGTGTTGGTCAAAGTATCCCCAAGTCGAGGTATTTTCCGTTTCGGAAAGAGGGGAAATTTGAGTCTGAGATTCATTGGACCATTTGAAATTTTGGATCGAGTGGGCAGTCTCGCTTATCTATTGGCTTTACCTCCGGCTTTGAGCCGAGTTCATAATGTGTTTCACATCTCTCAGTTGCGGAAGTATGTTGCCGACCCGAGTCACATACTTCAGTTTGATGAAATCGAGATCGTGGACGATCATACGTATGAGGAGCGTCCTGTACGAGTCTTAGAGCGGCGAATCAAACAATTGAGAAACAAGGCGATCCCTTTGGTTAAAATTCAGTGGTCTAGACACGGAGTCGAAGAGGCTACCTGGGAAATCGAGGATAGTATGCGGGAGAGTTATCCCGATTGTTTGACACTTAGTTTCAAGGATGAAACTCTTTTTAAGGGAGGAGTATGTAATACCCAGTTGTTAATTCATTTTTTATCATTCAGTAATTGTCACTCAGTAATTTTCACTCTTTATTAATCATTCATCATTTATTTTCATTCGACTGTATTCATCGTACGACGTTCTTTGAGTCGTGTATCAGTATCATTCATCGTTCAACCCTATTTGAGAATCGGGACGAGAATATTATCATTATCATCGTGATTGGTAGCCTTGTTTTGGAAGTATCGTTTATTGGGTGTTTTGGGCTTATCATACTCATGCAAGTTATGTATGTCGGATCATTCATCATTTTATCGTGAACGCGGAGTTGACGTATTATTGTCGTTCCAGCAGTTAGTTACGGTCGTAACTAATTTTGTATTACGGCCGTAACATACGTTCGTGATTTTGTGTTTTGGCCGAAGACGAGAGACGGACGTAAGAAGAGGTAGGCTACGGCCGTTACGTGCGTACGTTGATTTAAGGACATTTTTGGCCGAAGCCAACTTACGGCCGTAAGAGTTTGCAGGATACGGGCGGAAGAGATGATTTTGGTAATCTGGGTGTTGTCGACGAAGTGAAGTTACGGCTGTAAAGGTAGTAGTGTTACGGCCGTAAGGCCGAGAGTTAGACATTGTTCATTTTTCGACGAAGCTTTCTTACGCCCGTAAGGAAAGGATGTCACGGCCGTAAGGTTGTTGTCCTTGGAAAGTTACGGTCGTAAGAGAGAGGAGTTACAGCCGAAACTCTGTGCAGTATTTAAGGAACTGGACGGGTGTTTTGTCCTCATTTCTTCATTTCTTCACTTGAGTCCGAGAGAGAGGTTCTTGGGAGATGATTTTCTTCATCAAAACACTTGTGCGTTCATGTTCTAACCATCTACTTTCGATTGTGGAGCTTGGAAAGTCGATTAACACGAGTTTCAATGGATCGAAGAGTTTAGATCTTCAAAGGTAATTTTTTCAAAACCTTAGACTTCGATTTTGAGATGGAGTATGATATTTTGGATGTCATAATCATGATATGTGAAGGGATATACATATGATTATGAGTTTTTTTGAATTATCATTGGATTGTTGGAGGATTACTCAAGAACATTTTGAATGTTGATTTTATTGGGGGTTTCGATTAGATGATGTTGAAATCTCGATTTGTGTATTCCTTTTGGATTATTGATTGTATTGAGGATGTTTTGTTGGATTGAATCACTTATTGGAGTCTTGGTATCGATATAATTGAGTTGGGTTGTAAACAATTGAAGATTGTTTACAACGTGTTTGTTATAATGCCCCAATGAGTTTGGGTTTGTTGTATCGACTTCTTGGGTGGGTTATGATCATAACGGATACATATATTAAGTGATTTGTTGGTAATTGTGTTATTCAAGGTTGTTCGGACGACCGATAATTTCAGTAAGGACGTTTATTCGAGGAAGGACACTCCTTCACCGGTATTGAGGCAAGTTAATTCTTGCTCAGTTAAAAGGATAATCATTCCTTTCGTTGTTGTTCATTCATACATATAATTCATTCATAGTATATCAATCACATTGAGACTTGTAATTATCAAACTAATCATTTAATTTACGAGGAACGACGGTTCCAATCATTTCATTCGAGCTATCACTGTAACACCCCCAAAAACATCTGGGATATTACAGTGCCATGGGTCCCACGCCGGAACCCACCAGGCTAAAAAACATTTCAAAAACGTTTAAAAATGCCAAAAGGCCAATGACGGTAATATTTTAAATACTCAAATATTTTCAAAAACATAGTTCTCAAATACCGTAATAAAGTACCAGTTGAAAAAACAAGACGAGGTGCCAATTCTCGACAGTTCAAAATGTACGTTAAGCTACCACTTATACGTACCGATAAAATAGTTTAGGAAAAAGGGGTTTAACGAAATAACCCAAGTTCGCAAAATGCCAAAAGGCCATTTGAAATACACGCTAGTTGGTAAAAATACCCAAAAGCCATTTTGAAATATACACACGCAGCGGATAAAAACACAGTTCAAAAATACACATTTGCAACGGAAATGAATAACCAGAAAAGATGTAATACCTCCGGTATTTCATGCTTGATTACTTTGTACTGTGTGAATTTTTGTAATGTGACATCATTTCTATTTATGTATTCAATTGAGTGCTATATAATTGTGCGATGTAAATGAAACGGAGGTGACACGCCTTGACGTCGTGGGACGATCGTCGGTGTGAATATGACGGTGGCTAACGTCTTGTTCCCCGATAATTGTTGACGAGCGGAAGGGATGGTCACCCCGATATGGTTAGAATGTGATATGAGGATAAAGAGTTTATGTCTAACGCACGCTGGAGTTTATGTCTAACGCACGTTAGAGTTTTGTCTAACGCGCGCTATAACTTATGCCTAACGTACGCTATATTTCGATTGTTACGTACGTTAGGGTAGCTATATTATGTACGTAACAGGTGAGTCAGTCTCCCGACCAGAATCTTTCTTTTGACACGGACGGAGCTATTTTTGGCGGGCTAGAGGACAAACGAGTCAACTCTTCGTAACGTACGTTATGTCCCAAATTTAACGTACGTAACACTTGGGCACATTTCGGGCAGTGGAGGTCTTTACGTACGTTGTCATTACACTGTTACGTACGTAATAAGCCTTACGTACGTAACACCGTTATCATTAACGTACGTTAACAAAACCAAGTTTTATAAAATGGCAATTCCCTTCTTCATTTGCACGACCCAACATTACAAGATATCACCCTTGGAGAAATTCCTAGCCTTATACTCGGTTCTTAAACCTCTTATACACTTGAATTAACATTGAGGAGGTGGGTTCTTGAGCTCCGGTGAAGATTATCCAAGTCGTTCAAGTCACTTCTCGTTTCTCCTCGTAGTTCTTGTGGATTCGCCAACTATCTTCATTATTCTTCTTCCAATAAGGTAAGCCACCAATCCCTGGGGTTATATCTTCGATGTTTTCTTATTTACACTTATTAGATTGCGGGTATTGGGTAGATTTTGCCAACCTTTGTAGACAATCTTTTCGGATGGAATTGTAGTAACCAGAGTTATCATTTCTCATATGTTTCGTTTCATGCAAATCATATCTATCATACGAAATTTCATTTCAAATCATCGCTAGGAATGTAAAATTTGACGAATCAATTGTAGGAGAATTCGTAGTATTCCGTCACCATATGTTCCATTGTTCGTAGCCACCCATACCTTGTGATTTTTGACACTTAGCGAACTAAGGAAAACAATTCGATAGTATAATTATTATTGGATACCAAACCACTAAAGTTATTGTGTAATAGAATCCGTCGATTGTAGTATTCGGAATATAGAATAGAATTAGAAAGGATGAGATTCGATTATGCTATAATCATTCGTTGACAACCAAAAAATGATAGGGATAATCTTCTTGAGTAAGTCGATATATCTAATGTTAACTGTAGAATTGAACGGAATAATGGTACACAATACTTAGGAACTTAGAAACGATACTAATATCGACAATTAAAACTACGCTAGGAATCCGATTAGGAAAGGGAGGCTAGTTTTGTTCATCATGATCCATACGAGGTGTTAATCGGATATTATGTGGCTAGGTTAAGCTCGAGCGGGCGTGGGGACTCCGTTTATCACAAAGCACCTACTATCGGATCACAAGCAAGTGAAATCTTGCTCGAGACTTTCTAATATTAATGTTATACCCGTATGTGCGTATGTGCCATTTTGATGAATGCCGACGTTTGTCTTTCTATAAAATATGTTATAAATGGGCCGATGTGTTGGGGATAAAACCTGTATGGTACCCGTGTGGAAATGTGTTTGGGGATAAGACCCGAATTAGGCGCCTATGTTCCGGGGTATTCCCGTGTAGATACTTCCGTGACCCTTGGTTGCGACCTTGGGGCTTATGTGATAAAAGGGAGAGACAACGTCGGTTGTGTGATGAAATATTCCCTATTGATTACTAGATACTTTGATTGTAAAAAATGGCGTATATCGTTGTTAGTAGCTGTTATTTGGTATGCATTCTCTGACCCTGGTTACCTGGTATGATTCGTCGTGCCAGGTAAAATTGTTCATCATGTGCACGACATTCCCGAGGGGTCCAGTCAGACTTGAGCGGTGTTGGAACTATCTCTAGCCACTCTTAAATTGAAATAAATTTGCTTTGTTTTGAAACGCCTTTGTTATGTAATAATTGGACTTCGATTTTCATTTTTCCTTAAAATCTTTCGACTCACGTTATGTAAACCTTGAACTTAATGTTTTATCGCAATTTTCTTAAATTGTCTATTTTTCTAACTAGCCTTGTGGGTCCCACGTCGGATTTACTGTAACACCTCGAGAGCTTTGGGGTGTTACAGAAAATGGTATCAGAGCGAAACTCCTGGTTTGAATAAAATTTCTCCTAATTTTCAAAGTCCAACACCCCAAGCGATCGAAACTCCTCATGGGAATGCAAAGTAAGTGATATGTGTGTTTCTGTCTATGTACTACATTTTGTAAACGGTGTATGGAACTGGCTTTAGATTAATAATGTCAGTGATGGCACGCCGAGGAGATAGGAGGTGGTGAATGACGCTCAGGGTTCCGCCGCGAACCACAATGAGGACGGGAACACTGCCGAGACCCAACCTGCTGGGGGCCAGATGCCACCAGTTAATCAAAACGATCAGGAGGCGGAACGCCAGAATAACAACCCGGGAGGCATGGACCCAACTTTTGTTGAGGCCCTTGCCCAGACTATCGCCATGGGAATTGCTCAGGTCAACCAGGCGGAACGGATACCGGTCATCAATGTAGAAGAAAACGCAGGAAGAGACCGATGGTTGGGCGAGATGCTGAAGGCTAGGCTTCCATTATTTGACGGGACAGGAGAGAAATACGTGGACGACTGGATTTCTGAAATGGAGACTGCCTTCGAAGTAATCGGATGCCCAAAGAACCGGAAGGTGCCGCTCGGAATTAATCAACTCCGTGACACTGCTGCACATTGGTGGAGGGCTTACAGGCCAGAGGACCGAGTGGTCAGGTGGACCGAATTTGCCCGACTACTATGGAGCGAGTACTGTCCCAGATCAGCCCGAACTGCTCGCGCACGGGACTTTTTCAGTGCCGGACCTCGGAACATGCCAATACCAGAGATAATTCGGGCCTACCGAACCGAGCTTAGTTACATCTCACAGATGGTTCCATCAGAAGATCAACGAATATGCCACCTTGCATAGAGGTTGCCGGAGGATGTACAACGCTATGCCGCCGGATTTCACTGCACGACCCTGAGGGCATACGAAGACGTAGTCACAGCATATGCCAGTACAGTTGTTAATACCGACATCGGGCATAACTCGAAGAAGCAGAAGACATCAGTTCAGCCTGGGAGCAACAACAAAGCGAATTCGGGGCCCGCCTCTTCTTTTAAGTCGGCGGCTTCATACCAACAGAAGGGTGTATCTGATCGGCCTTACCGTAGGGACTATTTCAATTGTGGCGTGACCGGGCATACTAAGGATCGGTGTCAGAAGACGGCTACCAAATGTTTCACTTGCGGAAAGAGTGGACACATGTCTCGTTACTGCTGGCGGGCCAATCCCACTCAGAACCCAGCTTCCCAACCAAGTCAACAAGGCTCTGTGCAATCCCCTAGGACATCTGCTGTTTCCAACTACCGAGCTCCATCCCACCAGAACCAACCACCGCTACATGGTGCCGGACGAGGTCGTGGGCGCGGCGGAGGTACTTCGTCCTTTTCGGAGTCAGTGCCGTCCCATGTATTTGAGCTGAGGGCTACGGATGGTCAGTCTGCGCCAGCTATCTCAGGTACTCTTCTTGTTAACTCTCAGCCAGTGCATGTACTATTTGATACAGAAGCCACCCATTCGTTTATATCTGTGGAATGTGTTGAACGCTTAAATCTTGTTTGTGTACCTTGTGAGCCCTTTACTGTTAAACTACCCGAGGGTAGTAGATTAGGCGGCGATCAAAAGGTTCGAGACTGTCGGATCTGCGTCAACAATCATAGTTGGACCACTAATCTTATGGTCTTTCCGCTCCAGAATGAAGATATCATATTAGGTATGGACTGTATGCCATTGCATAGAATGATCTTGGATACCTACCACTTGACTATTTCCATTTCGGCTCATGACGGTACCACACACGTCATCAGCGGACGTGAACACTTTAGTACGAAAGGGTCTCTCAGCATTATCGCATCAGAAGTCTCCTGCATCTCTCGAAGGGAGTACTGCTGGTGTTATGTTCTTCGAGAGGATACTTCACAACTTACAATCACAAACATTCCGGTGGTGAATGAATTTCTAGACGTCTTTCCCGATGAACTACCAGGGCTGCCACCGCACCGAGAAGTTGACCTTTCCATTGAACTTGAGCCGGGGATGAGACCTATTTCCAAAGCTCCTTACAGGATGGCACCGTCCGAGATGAAGGAATTAAAGATTTCAGCTCGAAGATCTGTTTGAGAAAGGGTTGATCCGCCCAAGCACCTCGTCGTGGGGCGCACTGGTACTTTTCGTTAAGAAGAAAGACAACTCTCTATGCTTGTGCATCGATTAAAGGGAGCTGAATAAGGTTACTATCAAGAATAGTTATCCACTACCAAGAATTGATGACCTCTTGGATCAATTACAAGGGGCAGTCGTGTTTTCAAAGATCGATTTACGGTCCGGATATCACCAATTGAGGATTCGGGAGGAAGATATACCCAAGACTGCATTTCGGTCGAGGTATGGGCATTACGAGTATATCGTGGTATAATTCGGGTTGACTAATGCCCCAGCCGTTTTCATGGAACTGATGAATAGAGCTTTGATTGATTTCCTCGATAAATGCGTGGTGGTTTTTATCGACGACATCCTGATATATTCTCGAAGCCGACAGAAACACGAGGAACATTTGAGGCAAGTGCTGAGCGTGTTAAGGCAACACCAACTTTATGCGAAACTGTCCAAGTGCGAATTCTGGATGCCAGAGGTAATTTTTCTCGGACACGTTGTCTCGGCAGAAGGTGTCAAGGTCGACCCAGAAAAGATCGAGACAATAACGAGTTGGGAACCGCCGAAGGATGTCAAGGAGGTTAGGAGTTTCCTAGGACTGGCGGGTTACTATCGAAGATTCGTCGAGGCTTTTTCCTATATCGCCTGACCATTAACGAACCTACTGAGAAAGAGCACCAAATTTGTATGGGTGCAGATCGCGGAAGAGCTTCGACGAGCTCAAGAGTAGGCTAACTACTGCCCCAGTACTAGTGTTACCACAGGGTACAGAAGGATTCATTATATACACGGATGCATCCAAGCACGGACTAGGGTGTGTCTTCATGCGGAATGGCAGAGTCATTGCGTACGCATCCCAACAACTGAATCCGTACGAAGTAAATTACCCGACACATGACTTGGAGCTAGCCGCAGTGGTGTATGCCCTCAAGATTTGGAGGCACTATCTTTATGGAGTTACTTGCAAAGTTTTCACGGATCATAAGAGTTTGAAATATATCTTCACTCGGAGAGAATTAAACATGAGACAGAGGCGTTGGTTGGAGCTAATCAAGGACTACGATGTGGAAATCTCCTATCATCCCGGAAAAGCCAATGTGGTAGCTGATGCTCTTAGTCGGAAAACTACACAAGAGGTAATGTTATCCAGCATAACAGTTCAGCCCAAACTGCAGCAAGATATCAGGAGAAGCAACACCGAAGTATGGATACAACGTAGGCAAGGGCAATTATGCTCTATCAACATACTCTCGTCCTTACTAGACGAGATACGTCTAGCACAGATAGAAGATCCTGAATTACGCGCGATTGGTGCAAGAATTGAGGAAGGAGATGTTTCCGATTATAAGATTCAGGGTGATTTGGTGAGGTTCAAGAACAGGATCTGTATTCCACCGAATGACGGGCTGAAGCAAACTATACTGAAGGAGGCGCACTCCACTACCTATTCTATTCACCCCGGAGCAAGCAGGATGTACAAAGATTTGCGATAGAGTTTTTGGTGGAAGAATATGAAATGGGAAGTTGCTAGGTTCGTCGCCCGATGTATGACATGCCAACAAGTAAAGATTGAACACCGCAGACCAGCCGGAATTATGCAACCCCTACCTATCTCAGAGTGGAAATGGGAGAGCATATCAATGGACTTTGTCACTAAGATACCTACGGCGGTGGGAGGAAAGGATACAATTTGGGTCATTGTTGATCGATTGACAAAATCGGCACATTTCATTTCTATTCAAGAGACAACGGGACAGAGCAACTGGCCGTCATTTTCATCAGATAGATCGTAAGGCTACATGGCGTCCCCTCATCCATCATTTCGGATAGGGACACCAGATATGTGTCTCGTTTTTGGAAAGCCATCCATAAAGCTATGGGGACCCAAATACACTTTAGCATGGCTTCTCACCCTCAGACAGATGGACAGACCGAGCGTACGATTCAAACCTTAGAAGATATGTTGAGGGCATGTGTGCTCGATTGGGGTAAGGATTGGGCTAGACATTTGGGATTAGTGGAGTTCTCGTACAACAACATCTGGCATGCAAGCATAGGCATGGCACCATTTGAGGCCCTGTATGGGCGAAGATGCAAGTCACCGTTATGCTGGGATGATGCCTCCGACACCGCGGTTACCAAGTTAGATCTTATCCAGGAGTCCATTAAGAAGATCTCTATCGTTCGGAAGCACATGCTAGCCGCACAGAGCCGGCAGAAATCTTATGCCGAAAACCGACAGCGACCATTAGAATTTACGGTCGGGGATCATGTTTGGGTCAAAGTATCACCTATGCGGGGTATCCGGAATTTCGGCCAGAAGGGCAAGTTAAGCCCGAGATTTATAGGTCCGTTTGAGATATTGGACCGGGTAGGGAAGCTCGCGTATCGATTAGCTCTACCGCCGCATATGGATGGAGTGCATAACGTTTTTCATGTCTCCCAATTAAGGAAGTATGTCTATGACCCGAGTCACAAGCTCAATTTCGAAGAAGTGGAAATTTTCGATGACGCTACCTTTAGAGAGGTACCGATCGCCATTTTGGATCGGCGTGTGAAGATGTTAAGAAATAAAGCCATACCCCTCGTGAAGATTCAGTGGTCGCACCACGGCACGGAAGAAGCGACTTGGGAAACCGAGTCGAGCATGAAAGAGAGTCATCCCGAGTTATTTTCTTAAGTTTCATGACGAAACTATTTTTAAGGGGGGTGATATGTAATACCTCCGGTATTTCATGCTTGATTACTTTGTACTGTGTGAATTTTTGTAATGCGACGTCATTTCTATTTATGTATTCCATTGAGTGCTATATAATTGTGCGATGTAAATGAAACGGAGGTGACACGCCTTGATGCCGTGGGACGATCGTCGGTGCGAATATGACGGTGGCCAACGTCTTGTTCCCCGATAATTGTTGACGAGCGGAAGGGATGGTCACCCCGAGATGGTTAGAATGTGATATGAGGATAAAGAGTTTATGTCTAACGTACGCTAGAGTTTATGTCTAACGCACGTTAGAGTTTTGTCTAACGCGCGCTATAACTTATGCCTAACGTACGCTATATTTCGATTGTTACGTACGTTTGGGTAGCTATATTACGTACGCAACGGGTGAGTCGGTCTCCTGACCAAAATATTTCTTTTGACACGGACGGAGCTACTTTCGGCGGGCTAGAGGACAAATGAGTCAACTCTTCGTAACGTACGTTATGTCCCAAATTTAACATACGTAACACTTGGGCACATTTCGGGCAGTGGCGGTCTTTACGTACGTTGTCATTACACTGTTACGTACGTAATAAGCCTTACGTACATAACACCGTTATCATTAACGTACGTTAACAAAAGCAAGTTTTATAAAATGGCAATTCCCTTCTTCATTTGCACGACCCAACATTACAAGATATCACCCTTGGAGAAATTCCTAGCCTTATACTCGGTTCTTAAACCTCTTATACACTTGAATTAACATTGAGGAGGTGGGTTCTTGAGCTCTGGTGAAGATTATCCAAGTCGTTCAACTCACTTCTCGTTTCTCCTCGTAGTTCTTGTGGATTCGCCAACTCTCTTCATTATTCTTCTTCCAATAAGGTAAGCCACCAATCCCTGGAGTTATATCTTCGATGTTTTCTTATTTATACTTATTAGATTGCGGGTATTGGGTAGATTTTGCCAACCTTCGTAGACAATCTTTTCGGATGGAATTGTAGTAACCGGAGTTATCGTTTCTCATATGTTTCGTTTCATGCAAATCATATCTATCATACAAAATTTCATTTCAAATCATCGCTAGGAATGTAAAATTTGACGAATCAATTGTAGGAGAATTAGTAGTATTCCATCACCATATGTTCCATTGTTCGTAGCCACCCCTACCTTGTGATTTTTGACACTTAGCGATCTAGGGAAAACAATTCGATAGTATAATTATTATTGGATACCAAACGAGTAAAGTTATTGTGTAATAGAATCCGTCGATTGTAGTATTCGGAATATAGAATAGAATTAGAAAGCATGAGATTCGATTATGCTATAATCATTCGTTGACAACCGAAAAATAATAGGGATAATCTTCTTGAGTAAATCGATATATCTAATGTTAACTGTAGAATTGAACGGAATAATGGTACACAATACTTACGAACTTAGAAACGATACTAATATCGACAATTAAAACTACACTAGGAATCCGATTAGGAAAAGGAGGCTAGTTTTGTTCATCATGATCCATACGAGGTGTTAATCGGATATTACGTGGCTAGGTTAAGCTCGAGCGGGTGTGGGGACTCCGTTTATCACAAAGCACCTACTATCGGATCACAGGCAAGTGAAATCTTGCTCGAGAATTTTCTAATATTAATGTTATACACGTATCTGCGTATGTGCCATTTTGATGAATGCCGACGTTTGTCTTTCTCTAAAATATGTTATAAATGGGCCGATGTGTTGGGGATAAAACCTGTATGGTACCCATGTGGAAATGTGTTAGGGGATAAGGCCCGAATTGGGCGCCTATGTTCCGGGGTATTCCCGTGTGGATACTTTCGTGACCCTTGGTTGCGACCTTGGGGCTTATGTGATAAAAGAGAGAGACAACGTCGGTTGTGGGATGAAATATTCTCTGTTGATTACTAGATACTGTGATTGTAAAAAATGGCGTATATCGTTGTTAGTAGCTGTTATTTGGTATGGATTATCTGATCCTGGTTACCTGGTATGATTCGTCGTGCCAGGTAAAATTGTTCATCATGTGCAGGACATTCCCGAGGGGTCCGGTCAGACTTGAGCGGTGTTGGAACTATCTCTAGCCATTGCTTAAATTGAAATAAATTTGCTTTCTTTTGAAAAGCCTTTGTTATGTAATAATTGGACTTCGATTTTCATTTTTCCTTCAAATCTTTCGACTCACGTTATGTAAACCTTGAACTTAATGTTTTATCGCAATTTTCTTAAATTGTCTATTTTTCTAACTAGCCTTGTGGGTCCCACGTCGGATTTACTGTAACACCTCGAGAGCTTTGGGGTGTTACAAAAGAAATACTCGATACTCCAAAACATGCCACTGCCAGTATCACATCGGGAGGCTCACCCCTTCACGACCGCTACTAGCTCGATCTCCGAGTACCTAAAAATAAAGCCCACGACGGGGTCAGCCACAATACTCAATAATGATACCGATCACATCAACATAAATAATTACATACCAATGTAATAATATAGTAAGAATACTACCAAAGTAATCTTACCGTCATAACCTTACCAATCCATGGCAATTCATAACAAATCAATCCTTACCATAATCCATATTTCGCATTCTCAAATGACAAAATGAACTCAACCATATCCAATTGTATTGTATTCAAACAATACCAAGTGCCCTCAAATCATCCTCATGACTCATAAGTGCGGAAATAATCCAATATGTGCCAAATCCTATCCGTCGGATTACACAGTCAAATCTCAACCTGGATAAACCAGTAATACACAACATATCTGTAGATCAACTACCACATGATAATGATAACAAATCACTAACATCGACGTACAGTCTGAATGCTCATACGATCAATAACAATGATCAACCAATACATCACTGAGAATATCATCGACATGATAGCTCCAATATGACCAACAAAGGATCAACGATAACCGAGAGTACCCTCAACATGGTAACCCCCAACACGATCAACAAAGGATCAACAATAACCGAGAATACTATCAACAAGGTAAACTCCAAGTGATCAACAATAATGGATCTCAAAGAAATAACTTCGACTGTCGAACATACCCCTCGGGCGTATGAACAACCAATCGCAAACCGTCGAACATATCCAATTAATACATGGACTATGGATGACCAAACAATTATGGCTCAAAGATGGACATCACAGTACACCCGATCCGGAAATGTGTCCGTTCACAAGCCACCCCGGGTATCGATCAAATACACGTGTGGTCTTGTACCTAATTAGCCTCACGAAACTACGTCTCGTGTGCACAGTCCAATACGGAATAATATCCACGCATGACTATATATATGCCTGGCTAAAAATCCTACACAATAACCAATCGGAACGCAGATATGATTCCAGATATGTCACGATGCAACATGACAACGAAACTCAAAGAATCACATATCCAATAAGGATCAAAAGACTCACCGAAGTGAACAACAATAGACTGGCAATGAAAAGTCCACACGACTAATCAATATCCAAAACAACAATCCTGGGATCATCATCCCCGACAAATGATCAACACGATCAATGATCTCAATACAATCAGCCCTGGGATCATCATCCCTCAACGAAATAATCAATACGAATCAACATACAACATATACAATAATTCCTCAAAACAATTATCCTCATAACTGAACAATACTGGAATTACCTCAAAGCCGAAGATAATATTCTTTCCACGAACAACATCCCTGAACGAATACACAGTTATACGAATAATCTCAAATAAGGTACCATCCATTCAATACCAATAAACCTTTATCCTGATACTCATGCCATCACGATAACCATCCTCGTTATCCGACATTCCATATCATAGATCAAAGATAACTCACAGCTCTGTCCTCAATCAAACTTAATTAAACCATATACATTATGATTTGTCCCAAACCACAGCATGATAAACGAATCGTCATCCCGACAGTTTACATCTATAATATCATTGCTATATGAATTATAAATGAAATCAAAGCGAAACTATTCATCAAATATTATAAACTGAACAAGTATAACTTGCCTCGATACCGATACCACGAAGCTGTTACCAGAATCCATTGCCTTCGTCTCTGAGCTCCTAAGCCCCGACCAAAAGCAACCTACGAACTCTTCAACCTTGACCGCAACACAACGGCCATAATGAACGCTCAATTAACGCGACATAATACAAGAATCAAGTGACAACACATCCGATAATAATCAATAACCGGCATAGACAACCAAGCGACTCAACGGATCAACAATACCCCAATTATAAACAAAACCGAACAATACAACTCAAACAAATACGAACTCATATCCACGATACAAGCCGAAATCCGATAAATCATAATTATCAATCAATAACCGATCAATAAACCCAACATTTCCACAATATCTCGATTAAATACAGTCTTAAACAATCCAGTTCAAACCATCACGAATTCATAATCACAACACAAAAATACTACACTGCCTGTCTACTTAGCGCGCGTTAAACGCATAACGTAGCGTGCGCTAAGTTGTTCCCATTAGCGTGCGCTAGCCAGTAAGCTTAGCGTGCGCTAATGATGTACAGTGGCATGCATTCCAAGCATCGACTAACACCTTGCGACTACGAATCCGAATGAAAAGGAAATCATACTCCAAGATTAACAATAACTTTCCAGATCAAAACTCATCATCATGATCCATATCTTATCATACGAACTCAATCACTACAATCAACATAATGTTTAGTTTCAATTATCTTATCCATGTTAATAATCAAACCAACATATATCCTTCCTCTTTGATGAGATATATACCAAGAACACCAAAAATATCATGATTCCATAATCGTGTTCATGACAACCTTCATAATCCGATATGCTAACATGTAATTGATCACCTAAGTCATATATATCCGTATATCATCTTAACATCAAATTCGAAATAAAGGGAGACATAAATCGACATATCTCTTGAACACCCTTCAAAACCATACGAAACATATCAATATTCGCATACCAACAATAACATCAACGTTACCTGGGAAGCCATCTCGAAATCATACTTATCAACTCATTAATATGATAATCATCAACTCAAGAACACCAATATTAAATCCCCAAAACGAAATCCAAAGTGAAGATTAATTACCTCTTGGAAGAAAAGGATGGATTATCAAGGTTGAATCCGTTTCCAATCATTTCCAAGCTCCAAATGTTGATAAGGACGATCAACTCCATCATAATCCAGTATTAGGAACCTCAAGACTCTCTCTATGAACTCCATTCCAAGAATCATTAATAATTTCAAGAACAAAGCTTTGAATCCATGCTCTCCATCTTAATCTTGTTAAAGATCATCATCTCAGAGTGTTTTAGGAACTCAAATACCTCCCAAAGCTCTTTCTATCGAGTGAAAGGAAAGAAATGGACGAAATGCTTCATAACACCCGTCTGTCCCCTTATATAGAATACATTACTAGCGCGCGCTACTGTCATAAAATAGCATGCATTATTGCCCTAGCATGCGCTAACCGACTTTGTTAGCGTGCGTTATCGCAGCCCAGAGGCCACTGTCTTGCCTCGTACATGAGCTTACGTACGTATTGCCCATGCATTAGCATAGGTAACTTACACTGTCTAGCGTACGCAAGTCCTTACATTTAGTGTGCGTTAACATCAGTTGAATTGCTACAGTCTGCCTACCGCATGTGCCCCCACATGCCGATCTGACAAGGATAAGATTCCCTTTGACCGATCTACAATTATCATGTGTTAAGCCTCATGCTTTAGCGTGCGCTAATACTTCAGGACAAACAACCGTTGACTTATCAGAACGTGCGCCGAAAGCAGCCGGGTCCACACGCAGATTCCTTCCGATCTGACTGCATTTAGCGTGCGCTACATTCTGCCTCTAGCATGCGCTAACCATGAACGATAGCGTACGCTATACTTGAACATTAGTGTAACACCCCCAGATTTAACCGGAAATATTACAGCGTCGTGGGCCCCGAGATGGAACCCACAAGGCTAAAAGAAATTTTCGCAAACATTAACAAATGCCCAAGAGGCCAATGACGGAACTATCTGTAAAAATTCACAAAGACTTATAAAGATCCATTTATCAAAAACCGTCGTAAAAACTCATTTGAAATCACAAGGCCAAACGGCCGAAACCCAAAAGTTTAGAAAATGATTTCCAAAGTAACCTCCGTTACCAGATACCAAAAGAGCGTTTCAAAATACTCACGCAGCGGAAAAAGACCAACCATAAAGATACTCTAGCAGCGGAATACAAGAACCAATCAAGAAACTCAATGCACAAAACATGTCCTAGCCAGTATCCTCCGGGAAGCTCATCTCTTCACGACCGCTACAAGCTTAATACTCCAGGAACCTAAAAAGAAATCCCACGACGGGGTCAGCCATAATATCCAACAATGATAACCATCACATCACATTAATAATAACATACCAATGAGAATACAACATAAGAATACGAGCAACGTAATCTTACCGCCATAACTTTACTTACTCAAGTAATTCTCATCAGAATAACCATTATCACATTTCACATCTCGTACTCGATTAACCACTAAACTCGAACATAATATCTGTATTATACCTCAAACAATACTAAAGATTATCAAACCATCATCACCAACTCGCGATACAGAAATATACCAGTCCTGACCAATATGATCCATCGAATAACATCATCAAATCCCAAGACGATAACCGATTGTCCATCAAAGACTAATACCAAAGGAAATACGGAACATACCTCGAGATATGAAGTGCCACGACAATCATATCAGTCTAATCCGAGATCAGATCAATGCAATACGGACACAGTCCTAACACAAGACCTACAAATGCATACTCATATGACCACGTCAATATGCTCACAACAATAACAATGATGTATACTCAATGGAAATCCGACGATCCAGCGCCCTCAGCATAGTCCCCTTGATGATCCTATCAGATCATCATAAGGTGGATAACCAACAATACACATATGAACAACAACACATGATAAAATCAATGATGCGAATTCACAAGATTCCATCAACACAATACTGGTAATCCAACGATCCAGCGCCCTCAGCATAGATCCCCATGATGATCCCGTTGAACCAACGCATGGTGGAAAACCTATCCAACGATCCAGCGCCCTCAGCATAGATCCCCATGATGATCCCATCGAACCAACGCATGGTGGACATCCGATCCAGCGCCCTCAACATAGATCTTCATGATCCCTTCGGATCATTTACAACATAACAATGCAATTATGCATACACATATGCAAATCAATAGGTTCATCAACATGAACAACATATGAATCAAAACATGAACGACACTATGATGACACAACTAGGACGACCTCATGTTCAGCAACATGAATGACAACCTGCATGATCAACATCATCGACACTAAACCGAATCAATCTTGAATACTTGACCCGAGTCCTTCGGAAGCAATCTCGATGCCAAATCACCACCAAAGATTATCCGTAATGCTCGTCAACCCAAACGTACCATGGACTGCAGATACTCATATCCTCGTCTTTACCATAATGTATCCTCGATACTCAAAATTCCAATAATCCGAAATGAATCATAAACCTTATGATTTAACTCCCAGAATCGGAAAGACAACACATAATACAAATCTCTAGAATTTGCAGTAATAATCATTGCTATATGCATTATAAACGAAATGAAACTGAAACCATTCATTAAAAATTATAACTGAGCAAGTAATAACTTGCCTCGATACCGATACCACGAAGCTGTTACCGAACCCATTGCTTTTTTCTACGAGCTCCTCAGCCCCGATCAGAAGCAACACAACGGTCGTAATCCACGATCAATTATCGCAACCTAATGCAATAATCAAATGACAACACATCCGATAATAATCAACAACCGACAAAACCAACCAATCGAACTCAACGGTTCAACAAAAACCTCGAATAAACGCAGTTAGAACAAGCCAACTCAAACCATCACGAATTCATAACCGAAACAGAATATATTACCCTGCCTGTTGACTTAGCGTACGTTAATCTCTTACCGTAGCATGCGCTAAGTTGTTCCCGATAGCGTGCGCTAGCCAGTAGGCTTAGCGTGCGCTAATGACGTGCAGTTACATGCATTTCGGATACCGATCAACATATGGCGATTATCAAAAACTCTAAGTGATTCTGAACCATGTTCATAGCTATCAAACAACGAAATTCAATATCCTTTAACATATAGGTAATCATCCGACTTTTAATTCAAGTCATATATTCATATTTCATCTTCCTTAATATCAACAACCTAAACACCAAGAACTCGTAATCATGCCATATTCACCATCATATGAAGAAACCAACAACAACAACATCACAGATTCGAATTGAAGGAAGGCAATAGCCAACATATCTTTTTGAAGATAAACAACACATTCGAAACCATCAAATTCATATAAATATCTTCATATCAACAATAACATCATCATAATCCGGTAATCCAACTCATAATCATACTTATCAACTTGTTTATATGATAATCATCAGCTCAAGAACATCATATACAATCCAAAACGAAATCTCAAAGTGAAGAGTAATTACCTTTTTGAAGGAGTGGATTGATTTACAAGGTTGAATCCATTTCCAAGAATCACCAATGATTTCAAGCTTCAAATATTGTTATGGATGATTAACTCCACCTTAATCCAGTGTTTGGAACCTCAAATACTTCTCAAGGCTCTCTCTATCGGCTCACATGAAGAAATGGATGAAAATGATGAAAAAATAGCCAACTGCACTTATATATATACTGTACATTATTAACGTACGCTAACATCTTCAGTTAACGTACGTTACACACTTAGCGTGCGCTAACTGACTTTGTTAGCGTGCGCTATCGCAGTCCAGAGGATACTGTCTGGCTTCGTACATGTGCTTACGTACGTAATGTCCATGCGTTAGCGTACATAACTTACACTGTCTAGCATACGCAAGTCCTTACATTTAGCGTGCGCTATTACCAGTTGACTTGCTACAGTCTACACCTACCACGAAGATGCTCGTGACCCACATGCCGAAAGCAACCAATAAAGCCAAGATTCCCTGTTGACCGATCTGATATTAGTGTGCGCTATAAATATACATTAGCGTGCGCTAATAGTTCACAACAAACATCCGCTGACCTTATCTGGACACGCGTCACAAGTGGCTGGGTCCACTCGCCGAAAGCCAAGATTCCCTGTCGGATGATCTGATATTAGCGTACGCTAACCATCTTTGATAGCGTGCGCTAAACGCCAATAAACATCAACCCGGGCCTACCTGTTGGGTGCCTTCCGAACCTTTCCCAAAATGCCTTACGTACGTTAAGGATCCTCCTTGGCGTACGTAATGCAAACCTATTAGCGTACGCTAACTGCACCGCGTAGCGTGCGCTACTCATACCTCGTAGCGTGCGCTAAGCATATCTCATATCGTGCGCTAACGTGGCTGTGCTTAGCCATTTTCGGCTATCCTCTTCCAACATCTCGACATACCAAATATGAACATACGGTATACTGAATACATTACTCAACACATTATATCCTCGAATACAATTGTCGACCAAATACGACAATTATACCAATACTGAAATCTCAGTCCTTCATTTATTTTATCCATACTGTACAGATTCCACGCTGTACAACATAACTCGGATAAAATAACATTAAACAATAGTAGTAGAAATTTCGGATATTACATACTACACCACTTAAAATAAGTTTCGTCCTCGAAACTTGCAATCCGTCATAGAAACAAACAAACATACCGTTCAACCAAAATATCCCAAAGCCATCACGACAACGATCAATCATCATCATTACTGAATAACCAAAAGAGTACACTTACAAATACGCAGGTAGACGACCTCCTGAGATACTAGCAAGCGATCTCACTGTACAGTCCCAATACGCTTACAATCACAATTCCTTGAGTCTCAACAAAATTATATCATCGTCAAATGAAATAATTTATCCGTGACAAATCCTGTTTGCCTGATCGCATGATCAAGTTCCAATTCCGATAAGACGAATAATATCCGATATATCTGTGAAACAGCTGTCCAAAATAATGACAACCAATCTCGAAACATCGACACAAAATTCGAACACTTATACGATCATCAACAATGATCAACCAACAAATTAACTAAGAATACCATCGATATGATAAATTCCAATACGACCAATCTAATGGTTAAAACATAACTGAGAATATCATCAACATGATAAACTCCAATATGACCAACCAGAGGTCAAAGCACAATCGAGTATATCATCAACCTGATAAACTCTAATATGACCAACCAGAGGTCAAAACACAATCGAGAATATCATCAACATGATAAACTCTAATATTAACAACGAAGGAGCAATAATAATCGGGAATACCCTCACACGGTAAATTCCAACACGATACACATAGAACCACTGATACAGATATACGGACGAATAAAGTTCTCAAAACGACACACCAATCACATACCGTGGATCTCAATAAACATACTCGACTAGTGAGCATACTCCTCGGCATACTAACAACCAATCAAGTCGACGAAAATAACCAATCATACCTGGAGTGGAAACGACCGCTCGACATCTAAAACAAACAACATGGGGTCACCATCCCCAAATCTACAAAAGAAATCATTCAAAATCATTATGGTAAAGTCACAATATTACCATACCAATGGAATCACATAGCACAATGTCCCGGTTTCACAAACTCCAAAGTTCCAAAATTATATTATGTGCATGATTCTACAACACACGACATATTTCACTTATCCGATAAATCAATCGATCATCCTTGCATAACCAAACGACCATACCAAAGTTCGGATCCCTATTCATCGTTCCACATTGATATATTATCCAGTTCTTGAGTCACACTCACAACTTCACCATGATATGGAATATACACTAAATGCGTATGGTTATCAATCACATTTTCAAAACCAGTTTGAAATCAGATAGTCTTGTCAAAAGACAAATTTTCGAAAATTCTTTCAAGAGTTTGAAAACTCAAAACATAAATTTTCGTAAGACCACGAAATCAATTTTAAAAATTAAATCAGCTCGCTGGTGCCAAGTTCTCGATAAAAATTCTTTTCAAATACACACGATTAAATAAAATGGGATTTATGCAAATGCTTGACCATATCCATACTCCTGTATATCAGTTCAGCTTGTCACCAAATTCACTGATATTCCATTGGAAAACCACACGATGAAATTCCAAAATCTCAATATATAGACTCTGATAAAAACTCCTCCACATACTACTCGCAACGTCAATCCTTAATCCAACCTGGCTCTGATACCATATTCTGTAACACCCCAGATTTAACCGGAAATATTACAGCGCCGTGGGCCCCGATATGGAACCCACAAGGCTAAAAGAAATTTTCGCAAACATTAACAAATGCCCAAGAGGCCAACGACGGTACTATCTGTAAAAATTCACAAAGACTTATAAAGATCCATTTATCAAAAACCGTCGTAAAAACTCATTTGAAATCACAAGGCCAAACGGCCGAAACCCAAAAGTTTAGAAAATGATTTCCAAAGTAACCTCGGTTACCAGATACCAAAAGAGCGTTTCAAAATACTCACGCAGCGAAAAAAGACCAACCATAAAGATACTCTAGCAGCGGAATACAAGAACCAATCAAGAAACTCAATGCACAAAACATGTCCTAGCCAGTATCCTCCGGGAAGCTCATCTCTTCACGACCGCTACAAGCTTAATACTCCAGGAACCTATAAAGAAATCCCACGACGGGGTCAGCCATAATATCCAACAATGATAACCATCACATCACATTAATAATAACATACCAATGAGAATACAACATAAGAATACGAGCAACGTAATCTTACCGCCATAACTTTACTTACTCAAGTAATTCCCATCAGAATAACCATTATCACATTTCACATCTCATACTCGATTAACCACTAAACTCGAACATAATATCTGTATTATACATCAAACAATACTAAAGATTATCAAACTATCATCACCAACTCGCGATACGGAAATATACCAGTTCTGACCAATACGATCCATCGAATAACATCATCAAATCCCAAGACGATAACCGATTGTCCATCAAAGACAAATACCAAAGGAAATACGGAACATACCTCGAGATATGAAGTGCCACAACAATCATATCAGTCTAATCCGAGATGAGATCAATGCAATACGGACACGGTCCTAACACAAGACCTACAAATGCATACTCATATGACAACGTCAATATGCTCACAACAATAAAAATGATGTATACTCAATGGAAATCCGACGATCTAGCGCCCTCAGCATAGATCCCCTTGATGATCCTATCAGATCATCATAAGGTGGATATGTAATACCCGAATTTTCAGTATGAATTTTTCGCATTATTTTATCTAAGATATACTGGATAGCTTGGTGTCTATACAGTATGGATAAAATAAATTTAGAACTGAGACAGCTGTATTTGTACTCGTATAACTGTCGTAGTGGTTCGACAATTATTTTGAGGATACCGTATATCAGGTTATCGTACTTTTGATATTGGGTATATCGTATGATGATGTTATTGGATTCAGTACATGTATTCAGTATGCAGTATGTTCGTATTTTGGTATGTCGAGACGGATGAGGAGAATTGGAAAATGGCTAAGTATAGCCTGATTAGCGCACGCTAATGTTCAAGTATAGCGCACGCTATCGTTCATGGTTAGCGCACGCTAGAGGCAGAATATAGCGCACGCTAAATGCAGTCAGATCGGAATGAATCTGCGTGTGGACCCGGCTGCTTTCGGCGCATGTTCTGATAAGTCAACAGTTGTTGTCCTGAAGTATTAGCGCACGCTAAAGCATGAGGCTTAGCGCGCGCTAATTGTAGATTGGTCAAAAGGAATCTTATCCTCGTCAGATCGTCATGTGGAGGCACATGCGGTACGTAGACTGTAGCAAGTCAACTGATAATAGCGCACGCTAAATGCAAGGACTTGCATACGCTAAACAGTGTAAGTTACGTACGCTATTGCATGGGCATTACGTATGTAAGCTCACGTTCGAGGCAAGACAGTGACCTCTGGGCTGCGATAGCGCACGCTAACAAAGTCGGTTAGTGCACGCTAAGGCCGTAGCACACGCTAAACATAAGGTTTAGCGCACGCTAGTAATACACTTTATAAAAAGGGGACAGACGGGTGTTATGAAGCATTTCGTCCACTTCTTTCCTTTCACTCGATAGAGAGAACTTTGGGAGGTACTTGAGTTCCTAAAACACTCTGTGATGATGATCTTTAACAAGATTAAGATGGAGAGCATGGATTCAAAGCTTTGTTCTTGAAATTATTAATGATTCTTGGAATGAAATTCATAGAGAGAGTCTTGAGGTTCCAAATACTGGATTATGAGGGAGTTGAGCGTCCTTATCAACATTTGGAGCTTGGAAATGATTGGGAACGGATTCAACCTTGATAATCCATCCTTTTCCTCAAAGAGGTAATTAAACTTCACTTTGGATTTCGTTTTAGGGATTGAATATTGGTGTTCTTGAGATGATGATTATCATATTAATGAGTTGATAAGTATATTAGAGATGCCTTACTGAGTAACATTGATGTTATTGTTGGTATGCGGATATTGATATGTTTCGTATGCTTTGAATGGTGTTCAGGAGATATGTCGATTTATATCTCCCTTCATTTCGGATTTGATGTTAAGATGATATACGGATATATATGGCTTAGGTGATTAATTACATGTTAGCATATCGGATTATGATGGTTGTCATGAACATGATTATGGAATCATGGTATTCTTGGTGTTCTTGGATATATATCACATCAAAGAGGAAGGATATATGTTGGTTTGATTATTAACATGGATAAGATAATTGAAACTAAACATTATGTTGATTGTAGTGATTGAGTTCGTATGATAAGATATGGATCATGATGATGAGATTGAATCTGGAAAAGTTATTGTTAATCTTGGAGTATGATTTCCTTTTCATTCGGATTCGTAGTCGCAAAGTGTTAGTCGATGTTTGGAATGCATGCTGTGTAGCATTAGCGCACTCTAAGCCTACTGGCTAGCGCACGCTATCGGGAACGACTTAGCGCACGCTACGTTATCTGTTTAAAGTGCGCTAAGTAGGCAGATAGTATAGTATTTTCGTGTTGAGATTATGAACTCGTGATGGTTTGAACTGGATTGTTTAAGACTGTGTTTAATCGAGATATTGTGGAACTGTTGGGTTGATTGACCGGTTATTGATTATTATTGGATGTGTTGTCATTTAATTATTGCATTAGGTCGCAATAATTGAGCATTGATTATGGCCGTTGTGTTGCGGTCAAGGTTGAAGAGTTCGTACGTTGCTTTTGGTCAGGGCTGAGGAGCTCGGAGACGGTAACAACTTTGTGGTATCGGTATCGAGGCAAGTTTATACTTGTTCAGTTTATAATATTTGATGAATGGTATCGTTTTCATTTCATTTATAATTCGTATAGCGATGTTGTTATAAAGGTAAGTTGTCGGTTAACGAGTTGTATATCGTGCTCTGGCTTGTATTAAATCATAAGGTATATGATTTAATTGTGTTCAAGGAAGACGTGAGTTATCTTTGGTCAAGGGTATAATATATCGAATATCAAGGATAATTATCGCGATGACATAAGTATCGGGATAAAGGTTTATTGGTATTGAATGGATGGTACCTTATTTGAGATTATTCGTATAACTGTGTATTCGTTCAGGGATGTTGTTCGTGGAAAGTATGTTATCTTCGGCCTTGAGGTAAATTATGTTCAGTTATGAGATAATTATTATGTTGAGTTGTTGTATATGTTGTACGTTGAGGCTTCGTATATTGAGATTCGTATTGGTTGTTCATCGAGGGATGTTGATTCCAGAACTGTTGTCTGAGATTGTTGATCGTATGGATTATCCTTTCGGGTTTATGATCCCAGGGTTGTTTTGAATATTGATTAGTCGTGTCGACTTTTCCTTGTCAGATTGTCGTTGTTCACTTCGGTGAGTCTTTTGATCCTTATTGGAAATGTGATCCTTTGAGTTTCGTTGTCATGTTGCATCGTGACATATCTGGAATCATATCTGCGTTCCGATTGGTTATTGTGTAGGATTTTTAGCTGGGCACGCTATGGTTATGTGTTGATATTATTCCGCAATGAACCGTGCACACGAGACATAGTTTCGTAAGGCTAATTAGGTACAAGACCACACGTGTATTTGATCGATACCCGGGGATGGATTGTGCACGGACATATTTCCGGATCGAGCGTACTGTGATGTCCATCTTTGAGCCATACCATTTGGTCGTTCATAGATCCATGTATGATTGGATATGTTCGACGGTTTGTGACTGGTTGTTCATACGCCCGAGGGGTATGTTCGACAGTCAGAGCTATTTCTTTGAGATCCACTATTGTTGATCATTTGGAGTCTACCTTGTTGAGGGTATTCTCGGTCATGGTTGGTCCTTTGTTGATCATTTGGAGTCTACCTTGTTGAGGATATTCTCGGTTATTGTTGGTCCTTTGTTGATCATTTGGAGTCTACCTTGTTGAGGGTACTCTCGGTTATCGTTGATCCTTTGTTGGTCATATTGGAGCTATCATGTCGATGATATTCTCAGTGATGTATTGGTTGATCATTATTATTGATCGTATGAGCATTCGGACTGTACGTCGATGTTCGGGATTGTTATCATTATCATGTGGAAGTTGATCTACAGATATGTTGTGTATTACTGGTTTATCCAGGTTGAGATTTGACTGTGTAATCCGACGGACAGGATTTGGCACAGATTGGATTATTCCCGCACTTATGAGTCATGAGGACGATTTGAGGGGACTTGGTATTGTTTGAATACAGTACAGATATTTGTTTTTGAGTTCATTTCGTCATTTGAGAATGCGAAATATGGATTATGGTAAGGATTAATTTGTTATGAATTTCCATGGATTGGTAAGGTTATGACAGTAATATTACTTTGGTAGTATTCTTACTATATTATTACATTGGTATGTAATTATTTATGTTGATGTGATCGGTATCATTATTGAGTATTGTGGCTGACCCCGTCGTGGGCTTTATTTTTAGGTACTCGGAGATCGAGCTAGTAGTGGTCGTGAAGGGGTGAGCCTCCCAATGTGATACTAGCGGTGGCATGTTTGGAGTATCGAGTATTTCTTTTCTGGTTATTCATTTCCGTTGCAAATGTGTATTTTGAACTGTGTTTTTATCCGCTGCATGTGTATATTTTCAAAATGGCCTTTTGGGCATTTTACGAACTTGGGTTATTTTCGTCAAACTCTTTTTCCCAAATTATTTTATCGGTACGTTTAAGTGGTAGCTTAACGTACATTTTGAACTGTCGGGAATTGGCACTTCGCCTTGTATTTTCAAATGGTATTTTATGACGCTATTTGAGAACTATGCTTTTGAAAATATTTGAGTATTTAAAATATTACCGTCATCAGCCTTTTGGTGTTTTTGAATTGGTTTTTAGCCTGGTGGGTTCCGGCGCGGGACCCACGGCGCTGTAATATCCCGGATGGTTTTGGGGGTGTTACAGAAGATGGTATCAGAGCTTGGGTTTTGTGAAACCCGGGCGTGTGTGTTATGTGGCTCTACCGGGAAGGTAGTAGCGTGACTTTTGAAAATGATTTTTTCTGACTTTTGAGTCAAACCGATTTTGGAGTTTGCAAAATTTTTTAGATCTTTTCAAATTGTTATTTGTGATATTGGCGTGTGTTGGTATTGTTTTGAGACTTCGTGTGGGAGTCGTGTGCTAGTATCACGGGAGATCATCGGCTTCACGCACCTATAAGTATATCGTTTTGGTTATTCGCTTGTGGCGACGATTGATTGTTTTCATGATGAGTTGGAAATTTTGGGTTGATCTGTCGTTTGTGGTAGGGTTGCAAGTTTCGAGGATGAAACTTATTTTAAGGGGGGTAGTATGTAATACCTGAATTTTCAGTATGAATTTTTCGCGTTATTTTATCTAAGATATACTGGATAGCTTGGTGTCTATACAGTATGGATAAAATAAATTGAGAACTGAGACAGCTGTATTTGTACTCGTATAACTGTCGTAGTGGTTCGACAATTATTTTGAGGATACCGTGTATCAGGTTATCGTACTTTTGATATTGGGTATATCGTATGATGATGTTATTGGATTCAGTACATGTATTCAGTATGCAGTATGTTCGTATTTTGGTATGTCGAGACGGACGAGGAGAATTGGAAAATGGCTAAGTATAGCCTGATTAGCGCGCGCTAATGTTCAAGTATAGCGCACGCTATCGTTCATGGTTAGCGCACGCTAGAGGCAGAATATAGCGCACGCTAAATGCAGTCAGATCGGAACGAATCTGCGTGTGGCCCCGGCTGCTTTCGGCGCACGTTCTGATAAGTCAACGGTTGTTGTCCTGAAGTATTAGCGCATGCTAAAGCATGAGGATTAGCGCACGCTAATTGTAGATCGGTCAAAAGGAATCTTATACTCGTCAGATCGGCATGTGGAGTCACATGCGGTACGTAGACTGTAGCAAGTCAACTGATATTAGCGCACGCTAAATGCAAGGACTTGCCTACGCTAAACAGTGTAAGTTACGTACGCTAATGCATGGGCATTACGTACGTAAGCTCACGTTCGAGGCAAGACAGTGACCTCTGGGCTGCGATAGCGCACGCTAACAAAGTCGGTTAGCGCACGCTAAGGCCGTAGTGCACGCTAAACATAAGGTTTAGCGCACGCTAGTAATACACTTTATAAAAAGGGGACAGACGGGTGTTATGAAGCATTTCGTCCATTTCTTTCCTTTCACTCGCTAGAGAGAACTTTGGGAGGTACTTGAGTTCCTAAAACACTCTGTGATGATGATCTTTAACAAGATTAAGATGGAGAGAATGGATTCAAAGCTTTGTTCTTGAAATTATTAATGATTCTTGGAATGAAATTCATAGAGAGAGTCTTGAGGTTCCAAATACTGGATTATGAGGGAGTTGAGCATCCTTATCAACATTTGGAGCTTGGAAATGATTGGGAACGGATTCAACCTTGATAATCCATCCTTTTCCTCAAAGAGGTAATTAATCTTCACTTTAGATTTCGTTTTAGGGATTGAATATTGGTGTTCTTGAGATGATGATTATCATATTAATGGCTTGATAAGTATGATTAGAGATGCCTTACTAAGTAATGTTGATGTTATTGTTGGTATGCAGATATTGATATGTTTCGTATGGTTTTGAATGGTGTTCAGGAGATATGTCGATTTATATCTCCCTTCATTTTGGATTTGATGTTAAGATGATATACGGATATATATGGCTTAGGTGATTAATTACATGTTAGCATATCGGATTATGATGGTTGTCATGAACATGATTATGGAATCATGGTATTCTTGGTGTTCTTAGATATATATCACATCAAAGAGGGAGGATATATGTTGGTTTGATTATTAACATGGATAAGATAATTGAAACTAAACATTATGTTGATTGTAGTGATTGAGTTCGTATGATAAGATATAGATCATGATGATGAGATTGAATATGGAAAAGTTATTGTTAATCTTGGAGTATGATTTCCTTTTCATTCGGATTCATAGTCGCAAAGTGTTAGTCGATGCTTGGAATGCATATAACTGTGTAGCATTAGCGCACGCTAAGCCTACTGGCTAGTGCACGCTATCGGGAACGACTTAGCGCACGCTACGTTATGTGTTTAACGTGTGCTAAGTAGGCAGACAGTGTAGTATTTTCGTGTTGAGATTATGAACTCGTGATGGTTTGAACTAGATTGTTTAAGACTGTGTTTAATCGAGATATTGTGGAACTGTTGGGTTTATTGACCGGTTATTGATTATTATCAGATGTGTTGTCATTTGATTATTGCATTAGGTCGCGATAATTGAGCATTGATTATGGCCGTTGTGTTGCGGTCAAGGTTGAAGAGTTCGTAGGTTGCTTTTGGTTAGGGCTGAGGAGCTCGGAGACAAAGGCAATGGATTCTGGTAACAGCTTCGTGGTATCGGTATCGAGGCAAGTTTATACTTGTTTAGATTATAATATTTGATGAATGGTATCGTTTTCATTTCATTTATAATTCGTATAGCGATGTTGTTAGAAAGGTAATTTGTCGGTTAACGAGTTGTATATCGTGCTCTAGCTTGTATTAAATCATAAGGTATATGATTTAATTGTGTTCAAGGAAGACGTGAGTTATCTTTGGTCAAGGGTATAGTATATCGGATATCAAGGATAATTATCGCGATGACATAAGTATCGGGATAAAGGTTTATTGGTATTGAATGGATGGTACCTTATTTGAGATTATTCGTATAACTGTGTATTCGTTCAGGGATGTTGTTCGTGGAAAGGATGTTATCTTCGGCCTTGAGGTAAATTATGTTTAGTTATGAGATAATTATTATGTTGAGTTGTTGTATATGTTGTACGTTGGGGCTTCGTATATTGAGATTCGTATTGGTTGTTCATCGAGGGATGTTGATTCCAGAACTGTTGTCTGAGATTGTTAATCATATGGATTATCCTTTGGGGTTTATGATCCTAGGATTGTTTTGAATATTGATTAGTCGTGTCGACTTTTCCTTGTCAGATTGTCGTTGTTTACGTCGGTGAGTCTTTTGATCCTTATTGGAAATGTGATTCTTTAAGTTTCGTTGTCATGTTGCGTCGTGACATATCTGGAATCATATCAGCGTTCCAACTGGTTATTATGTAGGATTTTTAGCTGGGCACACTATGGTTATGTGTTGATATTATTCTGTGTTGAACCGTGCACACGAGACGTAGTTTTGTGAGGCTAATTAGGTACAAGACCACACGTGTATTTGATCGATACCCGGGGATGGATTGTGCACGGACACATTTCCGGATCGGGCGTACTGTGATGTCCATCTTTGAGCCATATCGTTTGGTCGTTCATAGTTCCATGTATGATTGGATATGTTCGACGGTTTGTGACTGGTTGTTCATACGCCCGAGGGGTATGTTCGACAGTCAGAGCTATTTCTTTGAGATCCACTATTGTTGATCATTTGGATTCTACCTTGTTGAGGGTATTCTCGGTCACGGTTGGTCCTTTGTTGATCATTTGGAGTCTACCTTGTTGAGGGTATTCTCGGTTATTGTTGGTCCTTTGTTGATCATTTGGAGTCTACCTTGTTGAGGGTACTCTCGGTTATCGTTGATCCTTCGTTGGTCATATTGGAGCTATCATGTCGATGATATTCTCAGTGATGTATTGGTTGATCATTATTATTGATCGTATGAGCATTCGGACTGTACGTCGATGTTCGGGATTGTTATCATTATCATGTGGTAGTTGATCTACATATATGTTGTGTATTACTGGTTTATCCAGGTTGAGATTTGACTGTGTAATCCGACGGACAGGATTTGGCACAGATTGGATTATTCCCGCACTTATGAGTCATGAGGACGATTTGAGGGGACTTGGTATTGTTTGAATACAGTACAGATAATTGTTGTTGAGTTCATTTCGTCATTTGAGAAGGCGAAATATGGATTATGGTAAGGATTGATTTGTTATGAATTTCCATGGATTGGTAAGGTTATGACGGTATGATTACTTTGGTAGTATTCTTACTATATTATTACATTGGTATGTAATTATTTATGTTGATGTGATCGGTATCATTATTGAGTATTGTGGCTGACCCCGTCGTGGGCTTTATTTTTAGGTACTCGGAGATCGAGCTAGTAGCGGTCGTGAAGAGGTGAGCCTCCCAATGTGATACTGGCGGTGGCATGTTTGGAGTATCGAGTATTTCTTTTCTGGTTATTCATTTCCGTTGCCAATGTGTATTTTGAACTGTGTTTTTATCTGCTGCATGTGTATATTTTCAAAATGGCCTTTTGGGCATTTTACGAACTTGGGTTATTTTCGTCAAACTCTTTTCCCAAATTATTTTATCGGTACGTTTAAGTGGTAGCTTAACGTACATTTTGAACTGTCGGGAATTGGCACTTCGCCTTGTATTTTTAAATGGTATTTTATGATGATATTTGAGAACTATGCTTTTGAAAATATTTGAGTATTTAAAATATTACCGTCATCAGCCTTTTGGCATTTTTGAATTGGTTTTTAGCCTGTGGGTTCCGGCGCGGGACCCAAGGCGCTGTAATATCCCGGATGGTTTTGGGGGTGTTACAGGATAACCAACAATACACATATGAACAACAACACATGATACAATCAATGATGCGAATTCACAAGATTCCATCAACACAATACTGGTAATCCAACGATCCAGCGCCCTCAGCATAGATCCCCATGATGATCCCGTCGAACCAACGCATGGTGGAAAACCTGTCCAACGATCTAGCGCCCTCAGCATAGATCCCCATGATGATCCCGTCGAACCAACGCATGGTGGACATCCGATCCAGCGCCCTCAGCATAGATCCTCATGATCCCTTCAGATCATTTACAACATAACAATGCAATTATGCATACACATATGCAAATCAATAGGTTCATCAACATGAACAACATATGAATCAAAACATGAACGACACTATGATGACATAACTAGGACGACCTCATGTTCAGCAACATGAATGACAACCTGCATGATCAACATCATCGACACTAAACCGAATCAATCCTGAATACTTGACCCGAGTCCTTCGGAAACAATCTCGATGCCAAATCACCACCGAAGATTATCCGCAATGCTCGGCAACCCAAACGTACCATGGACTGCAGATACTCATATCCTCGTCTTTACCATAATGTATCCTCGATACCCAAAATTCCAATAATCCGAAATGAATCATAAACCTTATGATTTAACTCCCAGAATCGAAAAGACAAGGAAATAAATTCTAAGTAATAACTTTAATCATAATAATTTAAATAAGACAAAGCAGTAAGAATAAAAATATCTTAATATCGAATTATGCTGTTTTTGATAATAAAGTCTAGGGATTCGGATTATTAAATAAATAACTCGAGCACTATATCAATTTATTAACTATGAGATTTAATAATTAAATATTATATCTTCAGGAACAATGATTTGATAACTTTCGGATTCACAAATCATTTTAACAAAAATTTATATTTAAATAATCTAGTTATATCATCCAACTAAATAGTACATTTTGGATTAATAATTAGCCTTTAATTAAATTTAGATTTTGCAAAAATATTTCCTTTCGGTCTCTATTTTTTGCATTTGTGAATTATATCAATTTAAATTAAAGAAGGCACATTAATAAATTTAATATAAGCTCAAGTATTTAATTTAACATCCTAACCCTAGGATATAAAATTTAGCTCAAATTCGTATTGACAGGTAAATTTAAGAGACAGATAATCATTGGCATATTCAGAATAAATACAGCATAAACTAAAAGAACTTGATGTAGAAAAATTAAATTGAGAGGAAAATGCTGAAACTGATAGAGAGACTTAGGCTCTGTTCTTTTGGACTGAATGAATCTGAATCGAATCTCAAGTGAATCAATGGATCCGAATGAATCGAATCGAATCAATCAATCGAATATATATTAAGGGTAAATAATAATAATAATAATAATAATGGTAAATAATAATAATAGTAATTAACAACAACAACGATAATAGTAATATTATTAGTAATAATAACAATAATAATAATTAAGATTAATAATAATAATAAGAAGAAGAAGTGAATAAGTAGTAGGCAATCGAATAGACTGAATCGAATCGAATCAATCGAATCGAAAAATCGAAAAATAAGTCCAAAAGAACAGGGTCTTATCCCAATACGCCAGTTGATCCAAGCACCTTGAATGTAACGTACGAACTTAAATTATAAAATTATAATAATAAAAAACATAAAGGTGAATTTTATCTGATAAAATAATTTTAATTAAACTTTATTTGGAATATAACATGGGGTGCGATATTTATTCGTGTGTATTACTGTAATATCCGCATTTTTCTTTCCCTTGTATTTTCATTTTCGGTGTATTTCTCGGTTGTAGCGACCCTCGTGTATCTTTCAGTGTATCTTTTCCATCATTTATTGATCTGATTCCCGTAATTGTTGTGCGGAACCGCCGTTTTGGGGTTGCCGTGGACCCATTCTATGTTTTGATGCGTCTTGAGATGTTCCGTTTGATGTGTCGTTCATATTCCGGTGTTGTGAACCGTTTATATTTTGTAACCTAGCGCACGCTATCTTTTCTGCATAGCGCACGCTAGGGGTCCTTTAGTAGCGCACGCTACGACTAATTCATAGCGCGCTGTCACGGCCGACAGTCGACGACGAGACAGGTGTGCGCAGACGGTCGGACAGGGTGCCGAGGGACCGACACGAGCAGGACGCCATGGATGGCATCGGGCTGCATGGGGATATTCAGCCTTCAGGACGGCGTGATCGGACGGAAAATCACGCAAGGAAACCATGGGAGGAGCACGGACGCCGCTGTGGGAAGCGGATCGCCCAAGGGGCATTGCAGACGGGACATGTTCGGGACTGTCCCGTAGAAGGCGCGAGCAAGGCAGGCAGCGGCGATCGTGTGGGACAAGGCACGACGAGACAAGGCCGAGTCTGGGAACAGGACTCGAGCTGGGCGGCCGGACGTGGGCGAGGGATGCCGGGCGCGGCCGGCGTGCACGGGCATGCGCACGCGAGGAGCGAGAGAGACCCTCCCCCCTATAATAGGCTTAGAGGGAAAAAGCCTTGTGGGGGCAGTGGACATTGAAAAGCTGAGGAGTCACTCAGCAGGTAAGACTCGTCCGGAAGCAACTAGAAGCGGACCGGCTTGGTCCAAGAGGTTCGGAAAGAGTCTGGAACAATGCAGAAACGGGCCCAGATGGTTAGTGCCAAGACGGGCCGGTGTGGGCCGGGATGGGCCGATGCGGGCCGGGACGGACAGAGACGGGCCGGGCGCCCGGGATGATGGAAGAACCTTTTAGGAGCCTCCTAGAAGGATGAAATACTTGAATGTTATAGAGTATTCTAGATAATTGTACTTAGCCTTGTACTTGGAATTATCTAGAATAGGGTAGAAGTATGTGGATGTTTGTAAGATTTGTATATTTTAGACAAGTGTGGATGATTCTAGAGTTAGGTTCTAGAATTGTAATGTTGTAGATAGGTCTAGAACCCTCCAAATGAGGAGGTGGAGTAGAAGGTTCTAGGTTCCTAGGAGTAGTATAAATAGGCTTGAGGTTGGCTCATTTGCTCCCAACCCTCAAAGACTCAACATTCTTGTATTGTAAAGTGTTTGTGAAATAGTGAAGTATTTTACTCTCAACTCCCAAGTGTTTAAACCCCTTCTTACACACTTAGCAACCGAGTGAGTTAGGCTTACTAGCTAGATTGAGGCAATTCTATTCTAGTGCCGCATGGGTCCGAGGAGCTTTCGAGTGCTCAAACCCAACCCCGTGACAAGTGGTATCGGAGACACGCTAGTGGTTCAAGGAGCTTCCGCATTGAGATGTTGCTGAGAGGTTTTGTGCAAGGAGGACCGATGGAGACTACATCCAGCGTCACCAAAGTTTAACCCGGCCAGGAGAAGGACAAGTCCAGGAAAGGGTCTAGGGACAAGTCCGTGGAAAGAGGTGTTGCCATGGAAGCACGAGTGGCTTGGCTGGAGGAAACCATGGGCAGACACGAGGATGCTCTCGAGGCATGGAGCAGAGTGGCCGATCAGGTGACGGAGATGAGCGAGTCATTGGAGGAGCTTGAGAATCGGGTGACGGGCACCCTTAACGCATTGCGACGCAACTTGTGTGAGGAGATCCTTGAAGCTGTCAGGAAGGAGGTTCGGTCGACGATCGCAGCCTTTCAAGAGGAGATCATAGGGAGGATCGAGACCATCGAACGAAGGACAGCACTGTACGAGCGGGCGATGGCCCACGGCAGGGACCAGCGGGGTGCGGCACCCCATCGAATCGACATTTCCCAGCCGTGTTCGTTCCAAGAATCGCGGAATGGTATGGAAGTGGACGACTTCCTGTGGAACATGGAGCGTTAATTTGGTGCATCGGGGATAGTAGATGATGCGACCAAGTTGCAGACGACTCCATTCTTCTTAGCAGATGTGGCGCTGCTATGGTGGAGAAGGCGTGAAACAGAGATCGCGCGAGGAACATGTCGGATGGAGACATGGGAGGATTTCAAGGCCGAGTTCAAGCGGCAGTTTTACTCGGAGAATGTTGAGTTTGAGGTCCGGGCTAGGTTGAAGGAGTTGACACACAGCAAGGCGATCAAGGACTATGTGAAGGAGTTCCAGGAGATCGTGCTGGAGTTGCCTAGCCTTAGTGAGCAGGAAGCTTTGTTCGCGTTCGTGGATGGACTGAAACTGTGGGCAAAGTTGGAGGTGCATAGGGCCAAGGCACATAACGTGTCCGAGGCGATTGCGATAGCAGAGCGGTTGATCGAGTTGAAACCAGCCAGGGAGAGCCGGAAGTCCAGGAGGGACGAGGACGGCATCGGTACGCAGGACAAGTCGTACCAGGGTAATGCGGATAGGGGCGCGAGGATGGCGAGGCCCAAGGACGGAAAGCAGTCAGGATGGGATCGGACTTGTCATGGGTGCGGGAGTGCAGACCATCTCGTAGCAGCGTGTCCGAAGAAGAAGAAATGTGAGATTTGCTGGAGCACGGAGCATTCGACGAGGCAATGCTCGAAGTTTCCGAGGGTACCCGCCATGGAGTACACCAAGGCACGGGATGATGCCGAGGGTGATGGGACATCGATGGCGCTTCAAGTGTTGAACTCAGCCATAGGGATGGCTTCGCAGGACGGAGCACCGCTTGAGGGAAATTTGATGTATGCGACGGGGCTGATCAATGGGAAACCCATCAAGGCGTTGGTTGACACAGGGGCCGATTACAACTACATTGACGAGGCTGAAGCACATAGGTTGGGGCTTTAGGTCATCGAGGGACGGGGCTAGATGAAGTCGAATAATGCACCACCCGTTCGAGTTACAGGAGTCGCCAATGGGGTGCGACTAAAGATTGGCACGTGGGAACCGCGCGTGCACTTCAAGGTGACGAGCATGGATGATCGGGACCTAATATTGGGCATGGACTTCCTGAGGAAGAATAAGGTTGGCCTGGTTCTGCATCAGAGGGCGCTGTACGTGTGTGATCAAGATAAGCCGCAGGTAATACACTTGACCACAGAGCCTTCGGGAAGAGCTATGACGACACTCAAGTACGTGAGGAAGCTTGAGGAGGAGCCGTCTTACCACCTTGGAGCAGTTCGGTTCATCGAGGGGCCGCCACGTCGACGAAATGGGCGGGGGAGAATGTCACGGCCGGCCGATCGGCAGCGAGGCAGTGTCTTGTGACAGTCGCCGCAGGTGCCGAGGGACCGACACGAGCAGGACGCCATGGATGGCATCGGGCTGCATGGGGATATTCAGCCTTCAGGACGGCGTGATCGGATGGAAAATCATGCAAGGAAACCGTGGGAGGAGCACGGACGCCGCTGTGGGAAGCGGATCGCCCAAGGGGCATTGCGGACAGGACATGTTCAGGCCATCGCCTGATGCGCGGGCAAGGCCGGACGAGCAGCAGTCGTGTGGGACAAGGCACGACGAGATAAGGCCGAGTCTGGGAACAGGACTCGAGCTGGGCGGCCGGACGCGGGCGAGGGATTCCGGGCGCGGCCGGCGTGCGCGGGCGCGCGCGCGCGAGGAGCGAGAGAGACCCTACCCCTATAATAGGCTTAGACGGAAAAAGCCTTGTGGGGCAGTGGACATTGAAAAGCTGAGGAGTCACTCAGCAGGTAAGACTCGACCGGAAGCAACTAGAAGCGGACCGGCTTGGTCCAGGAGTTTCGGAAAGAGTCTGGAACAATGCAGAAACGGGCCCAGATGGTCAGGGCCGAGACGGGCCGGTGCGGGCCGGGACGGGCCGATGCTGGCCGGGACGGAAAGAGATGGGCCAGGCGCCCGGGATGATGGAAGAACCTTCTAGGGGCCTCCTAGAAGGATGAAATACTTGAATGTTATAGAGTATTCTAGATAATTGTACTTAGCCTTGTACTTGGAATTATCTAGAATAGGGTAGAAGTATGTGGATGTTTGTAAGACTTGTATATTGTAGACAAGTGTGGATGATTCTAGAGTTAGGTTCTAGAATTATAATGTTGTATATAGGTCTAGAACCCTCCAAATGAGGAGGTGGAGTAGAAGGTTCTAGGTTCCTAGGAGTATTATAAATAGGCTTGAGGTTGGCTCATTTCCTCCCAACCCTCAAAGACTCAACATTCTTGTATTGTAAAGTGTTTGTGAAATAGTGAAGTGTTTTACTCTCAACTCCAAGTGTTTAAACCCCTTCTTACACACTTAGCAACTGAGTGAGTTAGGCTTACTAGCTAGATCGAGGCAATTCTAGTCTAGTGCCGCACGGGTCCGAGGAGCTTTCGAGTTCTCAAACCCAACCCCGTGACAGCGCGCTAGAGAGCAAGCCCTGGGAGTGGCAGTGCTGATTCCAGCCCTCTGGACTGGTAGATTAGCGTACTGTCACGGCCGACAGTCGACAACCAGACATGGGTGCGCAAACGGTCGCACAGGGTGCCGAGGGACCGGCACGAGCAGGACGCCAAGGATGGCATCGGGCTGTATGTAGATATTCAGCCTTTAGGACGACGTGATCGGACTGAGAATCACGCGAGGAAGCCGTGGGAGGAGCACGGACGCCGCTATGGGAAGTGGATCGCCCAAGGGGCATTGCGGACGGGACATGACCGGATCCCGGCACAGGGAGCGAGCAAGGCGGACGGCGGCGATCGTGTGGGACAAGGCACGACGGGACAAGGCCGAGTCTGGGAATAGGACTCGAGCTGGGCGGCCGGACGCGGGCGAGGGATGCCGGGCGCGGCCGGCGTGCGCGGGCGGGCGCGCGTGAGGTGCGAGAGAGACCCTTCCCCCCTATAATAGGCTTAGACGGAAAAAGCCTTGTGGGGGCAGTAGACATTGAAAAGCTGAGGAGTCACTCAGCAGGGAAGACTCGACCGGAAGCAGCTAGGAGCGGACCGTCTTGGTCCAGGAGGTTCGGGAAGAGTCTGGAACATTGTAGAGACGGGCCCAGATGGTCGGGCCGGTGCGGTCTGGGCCGGGACGGACAGAGACGGGCCGGGCGCCCGGGATGGAAGAGAAGCCTCTAGGAAACTCCTAGAAGGATGAAGTGTATTCTAGATGATTGTATGCCTTGTACTTGTAGAATACTCTAGAATATATTTGTAAGTATTGTATATAGACTTGTGTGGATGATTCTAGAGATAGGTTCTAGAATAGAATAGAAGTATGTGGATTGTATAGGATGTTCTAGAGTCCTCCAAATGAGGAGGTGGAGAGCATTTTCTAGGTCCTAGGAGTAGTATAAATAGGCTTGAGATTGGCTCATTTGCTCCCAACCCTCAAAGACTCAACATTCTTGTGTACTTGTAAAGTTTGTGAAATAGTGGAGTGTTTTCTCTCAACTCCCAAGTGTTTAAACCGCTCCTTTCATACTTAGCAACCGAGTGAGTTAGGCTTACTAGCTAGATCGAGGCAATTCTAGTCTAGTGCCGCACGGGTCCGAAGAGCTTTCGAGTGCTCAAAACCCAACCCCGTGACAAGTGGTATCGGAGCCACGCTAGTGGTTGAAGGAGCTTCCGTATTGAGACGTTGCTGAGAGGTATTGTGCAAGGAGGTCCGATGGAGACTACGTCCAGCGTCACCAAAGTTCAACCCGGCCAGGAGAAGGACAAATCCAGGAAAAGGTCTAGGGACAAGTCCGTGGAAAGAGGTGTTGCCATGGAAGCACGAGTGGCTCGGCTAGAGGAAACCATGGGCAGACACGAAGATGCTCTTGAGGCATGGAGCAGAGTGGCCGACCAGGTGACGGAGATGAGCGAGTCGTTGGAGGAGCTTGAGAATCGGGTGACGGGCACCCTTAACGCATTGCGACGCGAGTTGTGTGAGGAGATCCTTGAAGCTGTCAGGAAGGAGGTTCGGTCGACGATCGCAGCCTTTAGAGAGGAGATCGTAGGGAGGATCGAGACCATCGAAGGAAGGACAGCACTGTACGAGCGGGCGATGGCCCACGGTCGAGACCAGTGGGGTGCGGCACCCCATCGAATCGACATCCCCCGGCCGTGTTCGTTCCAAGGATCGAGGAATGGTAGGGAAGTGGATGACTTCCTATGGAACATGGAGCGTTATTTTGGTGCATCGGGGATAGTAGATGATGCGACCAAGTTGCAGACGGCTCCATTCTTCTTAGCAGATGTGGCACTGCTATGGTGGAGAAGGCGCGAAACAGAGATCGCGCGTGGTACATGTCGGATGGAGACATGGGAGGATTTTAAGGCCGAGTTCAAGCAGCAGTTTTACCCGGAGAATGTTGAGTTTGAGGTCCGGGCTAGGTTGAAGGAGTTGACACACAGCAAGGCGATCAAGGACTATGTGAAGGAGTTCCAGGAGATCGTGCTAGAGTTGCCTAGCCTTAGTGAGCAGGAAGCTTTGTTCGCGTTCGTGGATGGGCTAAAACCGTGGGCAAAGTTGGAGGTGCAGAGGGCCAAGGCACAGAACGTGTCCGAGGCGATTGCGATAGCAGAACGGCTTATCGAGTTGAAACCAGCCGGGGAGAGCCGAAAGTCCAGGAGGGACGAGGACGGCATCGGTACGCAGGACAAGTCGTACCAGGGTGCGGATAGGGGCGCGAGGATGGCCAGGCCCAAGGACGGCAAGCAGTCAGGATGGGATCGGACTTGCCATGGGTGCGGGAGTGCAGACCATCTCGTAGCAGCGTGTCCGAAGAAGAAGAAATGTGAGATTTGCTGGAGCACGGAGCATTCGATGAGGCAATGCTCGAAGTTTCCGAGGGTAGCCACCATGGAGTACACCAAGGCACGGGACGATGCCGAGGGTTATGGAACATGGATGGCGCTTCAAGTGTTGAACTCAGCCATAGGGATGGCATCGCGGGATGGAGCACCGCTTGAGGGAAACTTGATGTATGCGACGGGACTGATCAATGGGAAACCCGTCAAGGCGTTGGTCGACATAGGGGCCGATTAAAACTACATTGACGAGTCATCGAGGGATGGGGATGGATGAAGTCGAATAATGCACCACCCGTTCGGGTTACAGGAGTCGCCAATGGGGTGCGACTAAAGATAGGCACGTGGGAACCGCGCGTGCACTTCAAGGTGACGAGCATGGATGATCGAGACATAATACTGGGCATGGACTTCCTGAAGAAGAACAATGTTGGCGTAGTTCCGCACAAGAGGGCGCTGTACGTGTGTGATCAAGCCAAGCTGCAGGAAATACGCTTGACCACAGAGCCTTCGGGACAAGCTATGTCGGCACTCAAGTACGTGAGGAAGATTGAGGAGGAGCCGAGTTACCACCTTGGAGCAGTTTGGTTCATCGAGGGGCCGCCACGTCGACGAGGACGTCGACGAAATGGGCGGGGGAGAATGTCACGGCCGACAGTCGACAACGAGACATGGGTGCGCAGACGGTCGTACAGGGTGCCAAGGGACCGGCACGAGCAGGACGCCAAGGATGGCATCGGGCTGCATGTGGATATTCAGTCTTCAGGACGGCGTGATTAGACGGAGAATCACGCGAGGAAGCCGTGGGAGGAGCACGGACGCTGCTATGGGAAACGGATCGCCCAAGGGGCATTGCGGACGGGACATGTCTGGGACTGTCCGGCAGCGCAGGGGACGCGGGCAAGGCCGGACGAGTAGCAGTCGTGTGGGACAAGGCACGACGGGACAAGGCCGAGTCTGGGAACAGGACTCGAGCTGGGCGGCCGGACGCGGGCGAGGGATGCCGGGCGTGGCCGGCGTGTGCGGGCGGGCGTGCGAGAGAGACCCTCCTGTCACGGGGTTGGGTTTGAGCACTCGAAAGCTCTTCGGACCCGTGCGGCACTAGACTAGAATTGCCTCGATCTAGCTAGTAAGCCTTAACTCACTCGGTTGCTAAGTGTGTAAGAAGGGGTTAACACTTGGGAGTTGAGATTAAAACTTCACTATTTCACAAACACTTCACAATACAAGAATGTTGAGTCTTTGAGGGTTGCTGCAAATGAGCCTACCTCAAGCCTATTTATACTACTCCTAGGAACCTAGAAACTTCTACTCCACATCCACATTTGGAGGGTTCTAGACCTATCTACAACATTACAATTCTAGAACCTAACTCTAGAATCATCCACACTTGTCTACAATATACAAGTCTTACAAACATCCACATACTTCTACCCTATTCTAGATAATTCCAAGTACAAGCTAAGTACAATTATCTAGAATACTCTATAACATTCAAGTATTTCATCCTTCTAGGAGGCCCCTAGAAGGTTCTTCCATCATCCCGGGCGCCCGGCCCGTCTCTGTCCGTCCCGGCCCGCATCGGCCCGCATCGGCCCGTACCGGCCCGCACCGGCCCGACCGCATAGGCCCGTCTCTACCATGTTCCAGACTCTTCCCGAACCTCCTGGACCAAGCCGGTCTGCTTCTAGCTGCTTCCGGTCGAGTCTTTCTTGCTGAGTGACTCCTCAGCTTTTCAATGTCTACTGCCCCCACAAGGCTTTTTCCGTCTAAGCCTATTATAGGGGGGAGGATCTCTCTCGCACCTCGCGCGCGCGCGCCCGCGCACGCCGGCCGCGCCCGGCATCTCTCGCCCGGGTCCGGCCGCCCAACTCGGGTCCTGTTCCCAGACTCGACCTTGTCCCGTCGTGCCTTGTCCCACACGACTGCTGCTCGTCCGGCCTTGCCCGCGCCCCCTGCGCTGCCGGACAGTCCCGAACATGTCCAGTCCAGAATGCCAGTTGGGCGATCCGCTTCCCACAGCAGCATCCGTGCTCCCACGGCTTACTCGCGTGATTCTCCGTCCGATCACGCCGTCCTGAAGGCTGAATATCCACATGCAGCCAGATGCCATCCATGGCGTCCTGCTCGTGCCAGTCCCTCGGCACCCTGTGCGACCGTCTGCGCACACCTGTCTTGTCGTCGACTGTCGGCCGTGACATTCTCCCCCGCCCATTTCGTCGATGTACTCGTCGACGTGGCGGTTCCTCGATGAACCGAACTGCTCCAAGGTGGTAACTCGGCTCCTCCTCAAGCTTCCTCACGTACTTGAGTGCCGACATAGCTTGTCTCGAAGGCTCTGTGGTCAAGTGTATTTACTGCAGCTTGGCTTGATCACACACGTACAGCGCCCTCTTATGCGGAACAACGCCAACATTATTCTTCCTCAGGAAGTCCATGCCCAGTATTATGACCCGATCATCATTGCTCGTCACCTTGAAGTGCACGCGCGGTTCCCACATGCCAATCTTTAGTCGCACCCCATTGGCGACTCCTGTAACTCGAACGGTGGTGCATTATTCGACTTCATCCAGCCCCATCCCTCGATGACCGGAAGCCCCAACCTCTGTGCTTCAGCCTCATCAATGTAGTTGTAATCGGCCCCTGTGTCGACCAACGCCTTGACGGGTTTCCCATTGATCAGCCCCGTCGCATACATCAAATTTCCCTCAAGCGGTGCTCCGTCCCGCGATGCCGTCCCTTTGGCTGAGTTCAACACCTGAAGCGCCATCGATGTTCCATCACCCTCGGGATCGTCCCGTGCCTTGGTGTACTCTATGGCGGCTACCCTCGGAAACTTCGAGCATTGCCTCGTTGAATGCTCCGTGCTCCAGCAAATCTCACATTTCTTTTTCTTCGGACACGCTGCTACGAGATGGTCTGCACTCCCTCACCCATGGCAAGTCTGAGTCCACCCTGACTGCTTGCCGTCCTTGGGCCTGGCCATCCTCGCGCCCGTATCCGCACTACCCTGGTACGACTTGTCCTGCATACCGGAGCCATCCTCATCCCTCTTGGACTTCCGGCTCTCCCCGGCTGGTTTTAACTCGATCAGCCGTTCCGCTATCGCAATCGCCTCGGACACGTTCTGTGCCTTGGCTCTCTGCACCTCCAACTTTTCCCACAGTTTCAGTCCATCCACGAACGCGAACAAAGCTTCCTGCTCACTAAGGCTAGGCAACTCCAGCACGATCTCCTGGAACTCCTTCACATAGTCCTTGATCGTCTTGCTGTGTGTCAACTCCTTCAACCTAGCCCGGGCCTCAAATTCAACATTCTCCGGGTAAAACTGCCGCTTGAACTCGGCCTTGAAATCCTCCCATGTCTCCATCCGACATGTTCCTCGCGCGATCTCTGTTTTGCGCCTTCTCCACCATAGCAGCGTCACATCTGCTAAGAAGAATGGAGCCGTCTGCAACTTGGTCGCATCATCTACTATCCCTGATGCACCAAAGTAACGCTCCATGTTCCACAGGAAGTCATCCACTTCCCTACCATTCCTCGATCCTTGGAACGAACACGGCCGGGGGATGTCGATTCGATGGGGTGCCGCACCCCGCTGGTCCCGACCGTGGGCCATCGCCCGCTCGTACAGTGCTGTCCTTCCTTCGATGGTCTCGATCCTCCCTATGATCTCCTCTCGTAAGGCTGCGATCATCGACCGAACCTACTTCCTGACAGCTTCAAGGATCTCTTCACACAACTCACGTCGCAACGCGTTAAGGGTGCCCGTCACCCGATTCTCAAGCTCCTCCAACGACTCTCTCATCTCCGTCACCTGATCGGCCACTGTGCTCCATGCCTCGAGAGCATCCTCGTGTCTGACCATGGTTTCCACCAGCCGAGCCACTCGTGCTTCCATGGCAACACCTCTTTCCACGGACTTGTCCCTAGACCCTTTCCTGGATTTGTACTTCTCCTGGCCGGGTTGAACTTTGGTGACGCTGGACGTAGTCTCCATCGGTCCTCTTTCCACAAAACCTCTCAGCAACGTCTTAATGCGGAAGCTCCTTGAACCACTAGCATGGCTCCGATACCACTTGTCACGGGGTTGGGTTTGAGCACTCGAAAGCTCTTCGGACCCGTGCGGCACTAGACTAGAATTGCCTCGATCTAGCTAGTAAGCCTTAACTCACTCGGTTGCTAAGTGTGTAAGAAGGGGTTAACACTTGGGAGTTGAGAGTAAAACTTCACTATTTCACAAACACTTCACAATACAAGAATGTTGAGTCTTTGAGGGTTGCTGCAAATGAGCCTACCTCAAGCCTATTTATACTACTCCTAGGAACCTAGAAACTTCTACTCCACCTCCTCATTTGGAGGGTTATAGACCTATCTACAACATTACAATTCTAGAACCTAACTCTAGAATCATCCACACTTGTCTACAATATACAAGTCTTACAAACATCCACATACTTCTACCCTATTCTAGATAATTCCAAGTACAAGGCTAAGTACAATTATCTAGAATACTTTATAACATTCAAGTATTTCATCCTTCTAGGAGGCCGCTAGAAGGTTCTTCCATCATCGGCCCGCATCGGCCCGCATCGGCCCGCACCGGCCCGACTGCATAGGCCCGTCTCTACCATGTTCCAGACTCTTCCCGAACCTCCTGGACCAAGCCGGTCCGCTTCTAGATGCTTCCGGTCAAGTCATTCGTGCTGAGTGATTCCTCAGCTTTTCAATGTCTACTGCCCCCACAAGCCTTTTTCCGTCTAAGCCTATTATAGGGGGGAGGGTCTCTCTCGCACCTCGCGCGCGCGCGCCCGCGCACGCCGGCCACGCCCGGCATCCCTCGCCCGCGTCCGGCCGCCCAGCTTGAGTCCTGTTCCCAGACTCGGCCTTGTCCCGTCGTGCCTTGTCCCACACGACTGCTGCTCGTCCGGCCTTGCCCGCGCCCCCTGCGCTGCCGGACAGTCCCGAACATGTCCAGTCCGGAATGCCCCTTGGGCGATCCGCTTCCCACAGCGGCGTCCGTGCTCCCACGGCTTACTCGCGTGATTCTCCGTCCGATCACGCCATCTTGAAGGCTGAATATCCACATGCAGCCCGATGCCATCCATGGCGTCCTGCTCGTGTCGGTCCCTCGGCACCCTGTGCGACCGTCTGCGCACACCTATCTCGTCGTCGACTGTCGGCCGTGACATTCTCCCCCGCCCATTTCATCGACGTCCTCGTCGACGTGGTGGACCCTCGATGAACCGAACTGCTCCAAGGTGGTAACTCGGCCCCTCCTCAAGCTTCCTCACGTACTTGAGTGCCGACATAGCTTGTCTCGAAGGCTCTGTGGTCAAGTGTATTTCCTGTAGCTTGGCTTGATCACACACGTACAGCGCCCTCTTATGCGGAACAATGCCAACATTATTCTTCCTCAGGAAGTCCATGCCCAGTATTATGTCCCGATCATCCATGCTCGTCACCTTGAAGTGCACGCGCGGTTCCCACATGCCAATCTTTAGTCGCACCCCATTGGCGACTCCTGTAACTCGAACGGGTGGTGCATTATTCGACTTCATCCAGCCCTGTCCCTCGATGACCTGAAGCCCCAACCTCTGTGCTTCAGCCTCATCAATGTAGTTGTAATCGGCCCCTGTGTCGACCAATGCCTTGACGGGTTTCCCATTGATCAGCCGCGTCGCATACATCAAATTTCCCTCAAGCGGTGCTCCGTCCCGCGATGCCATCCCTATGGCTGAGTTCAACACCTAAAGCGCCATCGATGTTACATCACCCTCGGCATCGTCCCGTGCCTTGGTGTACTCCATGGTGGCTACCCTCGGAAACTTCGAGCATTGCCTCGTTGAATGCTCCGTGCTCCAGCAAATCTCACATTTCTTTTTCTTCGGACACGCTGCTACGAGATGGTATGCACTCCCTCACCCATGGCAAGTCTGAGTCCACCCTGACTGCTTTCCGTCCTTGGTCCTGGCCATCCTCGCGCCCCTATCCGCACTACCCTGGTACGACTTGTCCTGCGTACCGGAGCCATCCTTGTCCCTCCTGGACTTCCGGCTCTCCCCGGCTGGTTTTAACTCGATCAGCCGTTCCGCTATCGCAATCGCCTCGGACACGTTCTGTGCCTTGGCTCTCTGCACCTCCAACTTTGCCCACAGTTTCAGTCCATCCACGAACGCGAACAAAGCTTCCTGCTCACTAAGGCTAGGCAACTCCAGCACGATCTCCTGGAACTCCTTCACATAGTCCTTGATCGTCTTGCTGTGTGTCAACTCCTTCAACCTAGCCCGGACCTCAAACTCAACATTCTCCGGGTAAAACTGCCACTTGAACTCGGCCTTGAAATCCTCCCATGTCTCCATCCGACATGTTCCTCGCACGATCTCTGTTTTGCGCCTTCTCCACCATAGCAGCGTCACATCTGCTAAGAAGAATGCAGCCGTCTGCAACTTGGTCGCATCATCTACTATCCCCGATGCACCAAAGTAACGCTCCATGTTCCACAGGAAGTCATCCACTTCCCTACCATTCCTCGATCCTTGGAACGAACACGGCCGGGGGATGTCGATTCGATGGGGTGCCGCACCCCGCTGGTCCCGACCGTGGGCCATCGCCCACTCGTACAGTGCTATGCTTCCTTCGATGGTCTCGATCCTCCCTATGATCTCCTCTCGAAAGGCTGCGATCATCGACCGAACCTACTTCCTGACAGCTTCAAGGATCTCTTCACACAACTTGCGTCGCAACGCGTTAAGGGTGCCCGTCACCCGATTCTCAAGCTCCTCCAATGACTCGCTCATCTCCGTCACCTGATCGGCCACTGTGCTCCATGCCTCGAGAGCATCCTCGTGTCTGACCATGGTTTCCACCAGCCGAGCCACTCGTGGTTCCATGGCAACACCTCTTTCCACGGACTTGTCCCTAGACCCTTTCCTGGATTTGTCCTTCTCCTGGCCGGGTTGAACTTTGGTGACGCTGGACGTAGTCTCCATCGGTCCTCCTTGCACAAAACCTCTCAGCAACGTCTTAATGCGGAAGCTCCTTGAACCACTAGCGTGGCTCCGATACCACTTGTCACGGGGTTGGGTTTGAACACTCGAAAGCTCTTCGGACCCGTACGGCACTAGACTAGAATTGCCTCGATCTAGCTAGTAAGCCTTAACTCACTCGGTTGCTAAGTGTGTAAGAAGGGGTTAACACTTGGGAGTTGAGAGTAAAATTTCACTATTTCACAAACACTTCACAATACAAGAATGTTGAGTCTTTGAGGGTTGCTGCAAATGAGCCTACCTCAAGCCGATTTATACTACTCCTAGGAACCTAGAAACTTCTACTCCACCTCCTCATTTTGAGGGTTATAGACCTATCTACAACATTACAATTCTAGAACCTAACTCTAGAATCATCCACACTTGTCTACAATATACAAGTCTTACAAACATCCACATACTTCTACCCTATTCTAGATAATTCCAAGTACAAGGCTAAGTACAATTATCTAGAATACTCTATAACATTCAAGTATTTCATCCTTCTAGGAGGCCGCTAGAAGGTTCTTCCATCATCCCGGGCGCCCGGCCCGTCTCTGTCCGTCCCGGCCCGCATCGGCCCGCATCGGCCCGCATCGCCCCGTCCTGGCCCACACCGGCCCGACCGCATAGGCCCGTCTCTACCATGTTCCAGACTCTTCCTGAACCTCCTGGACCAAGCCGGTCCGCTTCTAGATGCTTCCGGTCGAGTCATTCCTGCTGAGTGACTCCTCAGCTTTTCAATGTCTACTGCCCCCACAAGCCTTTTTCCGTCTAAGCCTATTATAGGGGGGAGGGTCTCTCTTGCACCTCGCGCGCGCGCGCCCGCGCACGCCGGCCGCGCCCGGCATCCCTCGCCCGCGTCCGGCCGCCCAACTCGAGTCCTGTTCCCAGACTCGGCCTTGTCCCGTCGTGCCTTGTCCCACACGACTGCTGCTCGTCCGGCCTTGCCCGCGCCTGCTGTGGACAGCCCCGAACATGTCGATCCGAATGCCCCTTGGGCGATCCGCTTCCCACAGCGGCGTCCGTGCTCCCACGGCTTACTCGCGTGATTCTCCGTCCGATCACGCCATCCTGAAGGCTGAATATCCACATGCAGCCCGATGCCATCCATGGCGTCCTGCTCGTGTCGGTCCCTCGGCACCCTGTGCGACCGTGCGCACACCTATCTCATCGTCGACTGTCGGCAGTGACATTCTCCCCCGCCCATTTCGTCGACGTCCTCGTCGACGTGGCGGCCCCTCGATGAACCGAACTGCTCCAAGGTGGTAACTCGACCCCTCCTCAAGCTTCCTCATGTACTTGAGTGCCGACATAGCTTGTCTCGAAGGCTCTGTGGTCAAGTGTATTTCCTGCAGCTTGGCTTGATCACACACGTACAGCGCCCTCTTATGCGGAACAACGCCAACATTATTCTTCCTCAGGAAGTCCATGCCCAGTATTATGTCCCGATCATCCATGCTCGTCACCTTGAAGTGCACGCGCGGTTCCCACATGCCAATCTTTAGTCGCACCCCATTGGCGACTCCTGTAACTCGAACGGGTGGTGCATTATTCCACTTCATCCAGCCCCGTCCCTCGATGACCTGAAGCCCCAACCTCTGTGCTTCAGCCTCATCAATGTAGTTGTAATCGGCCCCTGTGTCGACCAACGCCTTGACGGGTTTCCCATTGATCAGCCGCGTCGCATACATCAAATTTCCCTCAAGCGGTGCTCCGTCCCGCGATGTCGTCCCTATGGCTGAGTTCAACACCTGAAGCGCCATCGATGTTCCATCACCCTCGGGATCGTCCCGTGCCTTGGTGTACTCCATGGCGGCTACCCTCGGAAACTTCGAGCATTGCCTCGTTGAATGCTCCGTGCTCCAGCAAATCTCACATTTCTTTTTCTTCGGACACACTGCTATGAGATGGTCTGCACTCCCGCACCCATGGCAAGTCTGAGTCCACCCTGACTCCTTGCCGTCCTTGGGCCTGGCCATCCTCGCGCCCCTATCCGCACTACCCTGGTACGACTTATCCTGCGTACCGGAGCCGTCCTCATCCCTCCTGGACTTCCGCTCTCCCCGGCTGGTTTTAACTCGATCAGCCGTTCCGCTATCGCAATCGCCTCGGACACGTTCTGTGCCTTGGCTCTCTGCACCTCCAACTTTGCCCACGGTTTCAGTCCATCCACGAACGCGAACAAAGCTTCCTGCTCACTAAGGCTAGGCAACTCCAGCACGATCTCCTGGAACTCCTTCACATAGTCCTTGATCGTCTTGCTGTGTGTCAACTCCTTCAACCTAGCCCGGACCTCAAACTCAACATTCTCTCGGTAAAACTGCCACTTGAACTCGGCCTTGAAATCCTCCCATGTCTCCATCCGACATGTTCCTCGTGCGGTCTCTGTTTGGCGCCTTCTCCACCATAGCAGCACCACATCTGCTAAGAAGAATGGAGCCATCTGCAACTTGGTCGCATCATCTACTATCCCCGATGCACCAAAGTAACGCTCCATGTTCCACAGGAAGTCATCCACTTCCCTACCATTCCTCGATCCTTGGAATGAACACGGCCGGGGGATGTCGATTCGATGGGGTGCCGCACCCCGTTGGTCCCGACCGTGGGCCATCGCCCGCTCGTACAGTGCTGTCCTTCCTTCGATGGTCTCGATCCTCCCTATGATCTCCTCTCGAAAGGCTGCGATCATCGACCGAACCTCCTTCCTGACAGCTTCAAGGATCTCTTCACACAACTCGCGTCGCAACGCGTTAAGGGTGCCCGTCACCCGATTCTCACTCTCCTCCAACGAGTCGCTCATCTCCGTCACCTGATCGGCCACTCTGCTCCATGCCTCGAGAGCATCCTCGTGTCTGCCCATGGTTTCCTCCAGCCGAGCCACTCGTGCTTCCATGGCAACACCTCTTTCCACGGACTTGTCCCTAGACCCTTTCCTGGATTTGTCCTTCTCCTGGCCGGGTTGAACTTTGGTGACGCTGGACGTAGTCTCCATCGGTCCTCCTTGCACAAAACCTCTCAGCAACGTCTTGATGCGGAAGCTCCTTGAACCACTAGCGTGGCTCCGATACCACTTGTCACGGGGTTGGGTTTGAGCACTCGAAAGCTCTTCGGACCCGTGCGGCACTAGACTAGAATTGCCTCGATCTAGCTAGTAAGCCTTAACTCACTCGGTTGCTAAGTGTGTAAGAAGGGGTTAACACTTGGGAGTTGAGAGTAAAACTCACTATTTCACAAACACTTCACAATACAAGAATGTTGAGTCTTTGAGGGTTGCTGCAAATGAGCCTACCTCAAGCCTATTTATACTACTCGTAGGAACCTAGAAACTTCTACTCCACCTCCTCATTTGGAGGGTTCTAGACCTATCTACAACATTACAATTCTAGAACCTAACTCTAGAATCATCCACACTTGTCTACAATGTACAAGTCTTACAAACATCCACATACTTCTACCCTATTCTAGATAATTCCAAGTACAAGGCTAAGTACAATTATCTAGAATACTCTATAACATTCAAGTATTTCATCCTTCTAGGAGGCCCCTAGAAGGTTCTTCCATCATCCCAGGCGCCCGGCCCGTCTCTGTCCGTCCCTGCCCGCATCGGCCCGCATCGGCCCGTCCCGGCCTGCAACGGACCGACCGCATAGGCCCGTCTCTACCATGTTCCAGACTCTTCCCGAACCTCCTGGACCAAGCCGGTCTGCTTCTAGATGCTTCCGGTCGAGTCTTTCCTGCTGAGTGACTCCTCAGCTTTTCAATGTCTACTGCCCCCACAAGGCTTTTTCCGTCTAAGCCTATTATAGGGGGGAGGGTCTCTCTCGCACCTCGCGCGCACGCGCCCGCGCACGCCGGCCGCGCCTGGCATCCCTCGCCCACGGCTTACTCGCGTGATTCTCCATCCGATCACGCCGTCCTGAAGGCTGAATATCCACATGCAGCCCGATGCCATCCATGGCGTCCTGCTCGTGCCGGTCCCTCGGCACCCTGTGCGACCGTCTGCGCACACCTGTCTCGTCATCGACTGTCGTCCGTGACATTCTCCCCCGCCCATTTCGTCGACGTCCTCGTCGACGTGGCAGCCCCTCGATGAACCGAACTGCTCCAAGGTGGTAACTCGGCTCCTCCTCAAGCTTCCTCACGTACTTGAGTGCCGACATAGCTAGTCTCGAAGGCTATGTGGTCAAGTGTATTTCGTGCAGCTTGGCTTGATCACACACGTACAGCGCCCTCTTATGCGGAACAACGCCAACATTATTCTTCCTCAGGAAGTCCATGCCCAGTATTATGTCCCGATCATCCATGCTCGTCACCTTGAAGTGCACGTGCGGTTCCCACGTGCCAATCTTTAGTCGCACCCCATTGGCTGAGTTCAACACCTGAAGCGCCATCGATGTTCCATCACCCTCGGCATCGTCCCGTGCCTTGGTGTACTCCATGGCGGCTACCCTCGGAAACTTCGAGCATTGCCTCGTTGAATGCTCCGTGCTCCAGCAAATCTCACATTTCTTTTTCTTCGGACACGCTGCTACGAGATGGTCTGCACTCCCGCACCCATGGCAAGTCTGAGTCCACCCTGACTGCTTGCCGTCCTTGGGCCTGTCCATCCTCGCACCCTTATCCGCACTACCCTGGTACGACTTGTCTTGCGTACCGGAGCCGTACTCGTCCCTCCTGGACTTCCGGCTCTCCCCGGCTGGTTTTAACTTGATCAGCCGTTCCGCTATCACAATCGCCTCGGAGACGTTCTGTGCCTTGGCTCTCTGCACCTCCAACTTTGCCCACGGTTTCAGTCCATCCACAAACGCGAACAAAGCTTCCTTGTCACGGGATGGGAGTTTTGCGCAGCTAACCCGTGTGGCACTTAAATAACTAAGCTGAGTCGAGTTGCTAAGTAAGCCGGAAAGTAACGAGAAAAGGGACAATGGCATAAAAGGATTTTATTAGATGAATGCTTTGGTACAAGAGATCTTTACAATGCTTGATTGCTTGAGGATTTCTGGATGGAGTGAGCAAATGAGGCTCCTCCTCCTTTTATACCATCCTAGGAGAGTTCTGGAGCGGAACTCTCTAGATAGAACTTTCTAGGTAGAATACTCTAGATACTTGTAGTACATTTACATGGGCATTTACATGAGCTTTCTACAAAGTGTGTAAGAAGTACATTTCTACATGCTTCTAGAGTCGTCTAAGTATGTAGAGATCTCTGGGTCTTTCTTGATCATTCTAGAACCTTCCGACACATAGAGACTCATGTTAGGGTCATCCGGGTCGTTTTCGCCCGACCCGTCACATCCTACCCCACCTATTTCAGCGACGTCCTCGGCGCGTTCTCTTGTTTGAACCTCTTGATGTGATCTTGAAATTGCCAGAGTTCGTCTTCCCATTCCCATGTTGCTTCGCTATCAGGGAGGTTTTTCCATTTTACCAAGTATTCCGTGCCGGGAGGCACGCCTCTCTTCCGAGTAACTCGTTCGGTCACAATATAGTCCACCTCCTTGTCGAATGAGGTGATTACGGCAGTATGTCACGCCCCACCTTAAGGCAGCAGGCATCGCACAGCATCCGGCCGACGCCTGCCGGACGGGCGCGCAGCATGCTCGCGCGCGTACATGGACCCAGCCAAGCTCACAGAGGACTACCCCCCTATAATAGGCTTAGACGGAAAAAGCCTTGTGACAGCAGTAGACATTGAAAAGCCGAGGAACCCACTGTCCAGAAAGAAGACCCTAGAAGCATCAAGATGGAAACCAATCAACTCCAGAAGGTCAAAGAGGGTTCCAGAAGGGCAGAAATCGGGTCGGGTTGCTACGGGCCGAATCGGGCCTTGGCCGGGCAGGCCGACACTTCGGGCCGGGCCGGGCCGACGTTCGAGGGGTGCAGGGACTCCAAGAACACTTCTTAGAATTACCTAGAATTGTATAGATCTTTCTAGATGATGGCATTCTTGTAAATACTTGGAATAGTAATGTTTTGTTGGTAATTTGTTAGCCTAGGAGGATTAGTATAAATACCCCCTTGGGGCTCATTTGTAACTCATCTTGAGAAAGCTGATTTGCTACAGTGCAATAAGAGAAAACCTTCCCCAAGCACTTCCTTACTTTCCTTCCTAGTAATCTTGTGTTGATAGGCTTACTACTTAGGCTTGAGACAACCTAAGATAGTGCCGCACGGAGAGGACTTAGCGAGGCGCGAGTATAACCCCGTGACAGTTGGTATCAGAGCCAAGGTTGAGACAACCAAGGCGGATTTTCGAAGATTGCTAGCTGATCGTGCAAGGAGTAAGATGGCACAATCATCCGACGTTACCCAACCCAACACTCAGGCCGAGAAGACCAAGAAGGGCAGAGACAAGTCTGTTGACCGGATTGCTGCCATGGACAGCCGAGTGACTCGACTGGAGGAGGTCTATGATGAGGTTGCGAGGAGGGTGGATGACTTAGAAGAAGCTGGTGAGGAGCTGCACAACCAGGTTCTTTCTACTATCAATGCTTGTGATGGGGACATGAAGAAGGAGTTGGCCGATTTTCGGGCCATGATCTTGGCCATGCAGGAGAGCATGGAGGTTCTCAAGATGGAGATGGCAACAGTGAAAAGGGCGATTGCCAACGGAGAAGGACATGTGGGTGCGACACCCGCACGAATTGATATCCCAAGGCCTGGGAAGTTCAACGGATCGAGAAACGCCAAGGAGATTGACAATTTCTTATGGAACCTGGAGCAATACTTTGGTGCCTCAAACATTCGAGATGATGACACCAAGTTGCGGACGGCGCCCTTGTACTTGGCCGACACAGCCGTGCTGTGGTGGCGGACCAAGCAGGCTGACATTGAGAGTGGTGCGTGCAGGATGGCTTCAGGAAGACTTCAAGGCCGAATTGAAGAGGCAATTCTATCCCGAGAATGTGGAGTTCGAGGCTCGGGGCAGGCTGAAGAGACTCAGCCACACTCGCACTATCAAAGACTATGTCAAGGAGTTCCAAGAGATTGTACTGGAGATACCAAGCTTGACGGCGACCGACAAGCTATTTGCATTTATGGACGGACTCAAGCCTTTTGCAAGGCAAGAGTTGGAAAGGCGCAATGTTCAGGACGTGGCGACTGCCATTGCCGTGGCCGAGGGCTTACGGGAGTTGAAGACCAGCGACAAGCCAAGGACTTTCCGCATGTATAAAGGCAAAGGTGGGGAGACCGCCATCAAGGTTCGAGCCGAACAAATCTGGGGCAAGCAACCGGTGGGCGAGAACGATAAGCCGAGAGGTTGTCACATTTGTCATAGTACCTCTCACATGAAGTACGATTGCCCACTTCGGAGGAAGAAGGTCGCGGCCATGCAAGAAACCACGAGACCGAGGTTGCGGATGGTGCGCATATGGGCTCATTGAGTTTGCTCAATCTTTGTCCAAAGCCGTTGTGGAGCCGGCGAAGGGACCCGAAAGGGGTCTATGTTCGTGGATGCCTTGATCGGAGGCACACACATCAAAGCCTTAGTGGATACAGAGCTACGCACAATTTCATGCGGGACGGTGTAGCCAATGTCTTACGACTTACCGTCACTCCAACTAATGGATCGATCAAGACGGTGAACACCCATGCTAAACCGGTGGACCGCGAAGCACGAGGAGTGGAAGCAAAGATAGGTGGTGGCGGGGAATGATCACCTTCACCGTAGTGACCATGGATGACTATGATTTGGTTCTTGGGTTACAATGGTTCGATCAGTGCGGGCTTGCATTACGCCATTTTCAGATTCCTTAGTCATTTTGGACTACGACAGACACGAGCCATTCCGGCCGGGAGGGAAGCGAAGGGGACAGGCACCCTTTCACCATGCAACTTAGTCGAGGCCTTGAGCGGGAAGAGACCTTCGCTGCATTTTACGTTCCTGATGATGGAAACAATATTGAAGGCAAGGATATACCAAAGGAAGTTCAAGCCGTTTTGGAGGAGTTCCAGGACGTGATGCCCGCGGAACTACCTAAGAAGTTGCCGCCCAGACGGGATGTGGACCACAAAATTGAACTTATTTCCGATGCGAAGCCACCTTCGAGGACACCCTATAGGATGTCACCACCGGAACTTAAGGAGCTGCAGAAACAATTGAAAGAGTTGTTGGATTCCAAAATGATCCAACCATCCAAATCTCCTTATGGATCCCCCGTTTTGTTCCAAAAGAAGCATGATGGATCCTTACGTATGTGCGTGGACTATAGGGCACTCAACAAACTGACGGTTCGCAACAAGTATCCCATTCCACTCATTGGAGAGTTGTTTGATCAACTGGGAAGTGCCACATACTTTTCAAAGATCGACCTAAGATCCGGATATTGGCAGGTCCGGATAGCCGAAGGAGACGAACCCAAGACAGCCATGGCGACCAGGTATGGTTTGTTTGATTTCCTTGTGATGCCGTTCGGGCTTACAAATGCCCCAGCGACCTTTTGTACACTGATGAACAAGGTATTTCAGCCATACATAGACAAGTTTGTTGTCGTTTATTTGGATGATATTGTCATTTACTCATCATCGATGGAGGAGCATGTAGAACACTTGCGACAGGTGTTCCAAGCATTGCGGGACAACGAACTTTATGCAAAGTTGGAGAAATGCTCATTCGCCCAACAGGAAGTGACTTTTCTGGGGCATCGTATCAAAGATGGCCGCATTATGATGGACGAGGCCAAAGTGAAAGCCGTTCGAAATTGGGAGCCGCCGACCAGCGTAACCCAACTCCGATCATTTCTGGGACTCGTGAACTACTACCGGAAGTTCATCGAGGGATACTCTCGGATAGCAGCACCATTAACGGACCTATTGAAGAAGGACCACAAATGGGAATGGACGGACAAGTGCCGAGAGGCCTTTGAGCGACTCAAAGGCAAAGTGACGGAGCAGCCAGTTCTTGCCTTGCCAGACCATGCCAAGGCATATGAGGTTCAGACCGATGCATCTGATTATGCCATCGGAGGAGTTTTGATGCAGCTAGGGCATCCCATTGCCTATGAGAGCAGAAAATTGAATGACACCGAGAGACGGTACTCGGTACATGAGAAGGAAATGACCGCCGTGGTTCATTGCCTTAGAGCCTGGAGGCATTATTTACTTGGGAGCAAGTTTGTGGTACGAACAGACAACGTAGCCACAAGTTATTTTTAAACCCAGAAGAAGCTCACGCCAAAGCAAGCAAGATGGCAGGAATTCCTAGCTGAGTTCGATTATATCCTGGAGTATAAGCCGGGAGTACTTAACCGAGTAGCCGATGCATTAAGTCGGAAGGCCGAGCTTGCAGCCTTGACCAAGGCCGAAGGAAGCATCAAGGACCGCATACGCGAGGGACTGAGGCAGGACCCTTTCGCAGAAAACATCATGCAACTTGCCAGGAGCGGCAAGACAAGACGGTTCTGGGAACGAGACGAGCTACTCTTTACCAAAGGCAATCGTTTGTACGTGCCCAAATGGGGAAACTTACGGAGGGACATCATGAAGGAATGCCACGACACACTATGGGCTGGACACCCAGGTATGCACCGTACAATGGCTTTAATTGACAATTCTTACTTTTGGCCCAAGATGCGTGAGGACGTTGAGGCATACGTCCGGACATGTCTTGTATGCCAACAAGACAAGGTGGAGCAACAACAACCTGGTGGACTACTTCAACCATTACCCATACCGGAACATCCTTTTGAAAGCGTTTCAATGGACTTTATTTCGGCTTTACCTAAATCGGATGGGTACGGGTCGATCATAGTTGTGGTGGACAGGTTTTCAAAATACGCAACCTTTATTCCAGCACCGGCGGACGTAACGGCTCTGGAGACGGCGAAGTTGTTCTTAAAGCATGTGGTAAAATATTGGGGCATTCCAAGGACAATCGTGAGTGACCGAGACCCACGTTTCACAGGAAAGTTTTGGTCGGGACTTTTCAAGCTATTGGGCTCGAACTTAGCATTCTCAACAAGTTTCCACCCACAGACGGACGGGCGGACAGACGAGTTAACGCCGCTTGAGTGCTACTTGCGGCACTATGTGAGTGCCAATCACGGATCAGGCCAAACTCTTAGACACACCCAATTTTCATACAACTTGCGTAAGAGTGAATCAACGGACGCAGCCCATTCGAGCTCGCATAGGAGACAACCGCGACAACGAACAACATTGCCACCGGATACTCGGGACAGAGTCCCGCAGCATATACCTTTGCTAAGTCATTACAAGAGGAATCGGACTTGGCTCGAGCATCATTGGACAAGGCAGCCAAGAAGATGAAGAAATGGGCCGATCTCAAGCGACGAGCGGTCGAGTTTAACGAAGGCGACTTAGTTATGGTGAAACTTCTCCCGCAGCAATTTAAAGCATTTCGGGCTGTGCATAAGGGACTTATCCGAAGATACGAGGGACCCTACAAGATCGAGCGGCGTGTTGGGACAGTTTCCTATCGAGTGGAACTACCGCCGAAGATGAAGATACACCCGGTCTTCCATGTTAGCCAACTGAAGCCTTACCATCAGGACATGGAGGATCCGGGCCGAGCTCAGTCACACCGAGCACCTACTGCCGTGATTACTTCCTTCGACAAGGAAGTAGCCGAGATCATCTCACATCGGGACGTTCGACGAAGGGGCGTGGCCCCATACACCGAGTACTTTGTGCATTGGAAGGGACTCCCAGACGCTGAAAATAGCTGGGAAGACGAGGATCACCTATGGCAATTCCGGCAGAAGATTGAAGAATATCGGGACAGCATCGTGCCGAGGACGGTCACGACTTTGATGGGGGAGAATGTCACGCCCCACCTTAAGGCAAGCAGTATCGCACGGATCGGCCGGCGCTTTGTCGGACGGCGCGGCTGATGCTCGCGCGCGTACATGGTCCCGGCCAAGCTCACAGAGGACTACCCCCCCTATAATAGGCTTAGACGGAAAAAGCCTTGTGACAGCAGTAGACATTGAAAAGCCGAGGATCCCACTGTCCAGAAAGAAGACCCTAGAAGCATCTAGATGGAAACCAATCAACTCCAGAAGGTCAAAGAGGGTTCCGGAAGGGCGTAAATCGGTCGGGTTGCTACGGGCCGACCGGGCCTTGGCCGGCAGGCCGACACTTCGGGCCGGGCCGGGCCGGACGTTCCAGAGGGGTCTGGGGACTCCAAGAACACTTCTTAGAATTACCTAGAATTGTATAGATCTTTCTAGATGATGGCATTCTTGTAAATACTTGGAATAGTAATGTTTTGTTGGTAATTTGTTAGCCTAGGAGGATTAGTATAAATACCCCCTTGGGGCTCATTTGTAACTCATCTTGAGAAAGCTGATTTGCTACAGTGCAATAAGAGAAAACCTTCCCCAAGCACTTCCTTACTTTCCTTCCTAGTAATCTTGTGTTGATAGGCTTACTACTTAGGCTTGAGACAACCTAATATAGTGCCGCACGGAGAGGACTTAGCGAGGCGCGAGTATAACCCCGTGACAAGTAGGTGCACGATTTGACTCTCCTCGGTGCGGGTCTTTCGAGTCGGCATGGTAGAGTTTCAATTGGCTCATGTGGAACACCGGATGTATTTTATGTTTTGGAGGGAGTTGCAACATATAAGAGACATTCCCAACACGTTTGATTATTGTGAATGGTCCTTCGTACCTCCTCACCAAACCTTTGTGTACTTTGCGTAATGCCTTGAATTGGTTGGTAGAAAGTTTGACCATGACCTGATCACCTTCTTGGAACTTAATGTCTCTTCTTTTAGGATCAGCCCACTTCTTCATCTTCCGGGCGGCCTTATCAAGGTAGGCGCGCGTAATGTCTCTTTCCTCATGCCATTCTCGGGCAATGCGGTGAGTTGCGGGACTCTTCCCTTCATGTGTTGAGGCTACAGCATTCGGGGTTAGTGGCTGAAAACCCATAATGATTTCGAAAGGGGACTTACCTGTTGCCTCGCTTCTCTGCAGATTGTAAGAAAACTGGGCCACATCAAGTAATCTGGGCCAGTCGTTCTGATGGGCGCTCACATAGTGCCTTAGATATAATTCCAGCAATGCATTGATTCGTTCAGTCTGTCCATCTGTTTGGGGATTGAAACTTGTCGAGAACTTGAGGTCGATTCCCAATAGCTCGAATAGTTCTCTCCAAAATCGTCCAGTGAATCGAGGGTCTCGATCACTCACAATGCTTAAAGGAATCCCCCAAAGTTTGATGATATGTTTGAAGAATAGACGGGCAGCTTCATTAGCATTGCAATCGGGTGATGTGGCAATGAAAGTACCATACTTACTGTATCGGTCCACTACCACCATGATGCTTCAGAATCCTTCTGATTTCGGGAGAGTTGTGATGAAGTCCATAGACACACTCTCCCAGGGCCTTGAAGCAATGGGCAGGGGCCCCAACAATCCTGCCGGCAGATTCTGTTTATTCTTGTCTTGCTGGCACACAAGACAAGTCTTCACGTAGGCTTCAATTTCGTCCCTCATTTGCAGCCAATAGTATGAGGCCTGCACGAGTGCAGTGGTGCGTTCGATTCCTGGGTGACCAGCCCACTTAGTGTCGTGGCACTCCTTTATGATCTCCTTTCGAAGTTTTCCCCACTTAGGCACAAATATCCGATCGCCAATGGTGCGTACAATACCATCTTCCTCCCAAAATCGCCTTGTTTTGCCTTGCCTTATTTTGTCCAAAAGATCTTTCAGTTGGACGTCTTGTTGGACTCCTTCCTTAATCCGTTGGATGAGGTCGGACTTTGGCATACTTGAACTCATAGTGGCTAGTTCTGCCTTTCTGCTTAGGGCATCCGTGACTACATTAGCTTTCCCCAGCTTGTACTCGAGTCGGTAGTCGAATTCCGCCAAGAAGTCTTGCCATCGAGCTTGCTTGGGACTTAACTTCTTTTGCGTCTGAAAATAACTCGTAGCAACATTATCCGTCATAATGACAAAGTGTGAGCCAAGCAGGTAGTGTCGCCATGTTCGCAAGCAGTGTATGACCGCAGTCATTTCCTTTTCTTGCACCGTATACCGTCTTTCCGTCTCATTGAGTTTCCGGCTCTCAAAGGCAATGGGGTGTCCATCTTGCATAAGCACTCCTCCAATAGCGAAATCAGAAGCGTCAGTTTGTACCTCAAAAGCTTTTGTGTGGTCCGGCAAGGCCAGTACGGGTTCTTCGGACACCGCTTGCTTGAGTTCTTCGAAAGCTTGCTGACACTTGCTGGACCAATGCCATACTTGGTTTTTCTTAAGTAGATCGGTCAGTGCGGCTGCTTTAGCCGAGTATCCTCTTATAAAGCGGCGGTAGTAGTTCACCAAGCCGAGAAATGATCGAAGTTCTGGAACCTTGGTCGGGGGTTGCCAATCCCGAATAGCTTTCACCTTTGCATTTTCCATCATGATTTTGCCTCCTTTAACCTTGTGACCGAGAAATTCAACTTCTTCTTGGGCAAATGAACATTTTTCCTCCTTAACGTAGAGCTCGTTCTCGCGTAGTACTTGGAAGACTTGTTTAAGGTGTTGAATATGTTCTTCAAGAGTCGAACTGTACACCACAATATCATCCAAGCAAACAACAACAAATTGGTCAAGGAAAGGGTTAAGTACCTTGTTTATGAGGGTGCAAAAGGTTGCAGGTGCGTTTGTGAGACCGAAGGGCATGACACGGAACTCAAAAGCACCATAGCGAGTCACACATGTGGTCTTGGCCTCATCTCCTTCAGCAATTCGCACTTGATAGTACCCCGAGCGTAGGTCAAGTTTGGTGAAGTACCACGCTTTGCCAAGTTGATCGAAGAGATCAGCTATCAATGGTATTGGGTATTTGTTCTTGACAGTGATCCGATTGAGTGCCCTATAGTCGATGCACATTCGAAGGGTGCCATCCTTCTTTTTCTGGAATAGTACGGGTGCACCGTAGGGAGATTTGGAGGGACGTATGTATCCTGTTTCTAGAAGGTCCTTGACTTGCCTTCGTAGTTCCGTGAGTTCGGGTGGCGCCATGCGGTAGGGAGCAGCAGCTGGAGGTTTAGCACCAGGTTCCAACTCGATGCAATGATCCACCTCTCGCCCGGGTGGAAGTTTCTTTGGCAGCTCATTGGGCATCACATCTTTGTATTCTTCAAGAATATTCTTCAAGATTTGCGGGTGGTCAGTCCGCGATGAGTTGAGTTTTTCTTCGTCATTGAGCTACCGAATTGTTACCAAGTAGTTAGGGTACTTTCGCATCCCCTTCTTAAATTGCATGGCAGAGATCAGTTTCTTCTCAACATGGGCTCGTTCAATAGGGACCATGCATGCCTTGTCCCCGTCGTAGATGGCGAGTGTGTTTGTGGCTAGCATAGGAAAGGCTTGGAATCTGTCGAAGAACTCCATGCCTAGAACCATCTTGAAGTCGTCTATGGGGACGACAGAAAAGTCGAGCTTTCCGGACCATGTCCCAAGAGAGAGTGGGACATCATGAGCAATTCCGGCTATAGGCTTGGTAGGTGAGTTTACTGCCTTCATCGCACCTCCGAGATAGACTGTCTTGAGCCCTAGGCGTTTGGCTTCTTCCTCGGACATGAAGTTATGAGATGCTCCAGTGTCGAGTAATGCGCTAACAGTTTGACCGTTAATAGTGGTGCGAGCAAACATGAGCCCTTTCTTTGGAGTAATGGGCGTCGGGGCTTGTCCCTTAAGAGCGGACATGTACTAAAGAGAACCCATGCTGTGTCGGGGTTCTTCTAATGGAGTGTCCGAGGTATCATCGGCATTGATTTTTAAGTGGGCAGCAAGGGCATTTAGGGTCTTCTTTTTGGGGCAGTCGCGTATCCAATGGTTGCCATTGCATATGAAGCAAGGGCTTTTAGGCTTTGATTGCTCCTTCTTTCCTGGGAATTTTTGTTGCCCGATCTTGCCGCTTGGGGGTCGGTTAGTTCCCCAATTCTTGCGATTACCGCCATATCCTTCCTTGCGATTTTCACCCCCACCTTTGCCATGGATGGGCCGTTTATCTTTAAATTGCCCATAGTAGTCAGTGAGTGATTCAGCCTTGGCGATAGCTTCGTCAAGGGTCTGAACACCGTGTCTATCCAGCTCGGTTTTGGCCCAATTGTTAAGGCCATCGGTGAAATAGAAAAGTGCATCTTTATCGGACATTTCAACTTCAAGCATGAGAGTTGTAAATTCATTGATATAGTCACGAATCGTACCTGTCTGCTTGAGTCTTCGGAGGCGAGCTCTCGCATCTCGTTCGGCATTGCTTTGGGCAAATTATTTTCGGATTTCTCTTTGGAAGTTTGCCCAAGTATCAATGGTGCAGATCCCTTTGCCCATATCGCCGTACTTCCGGCGCCACCAGAGTTGTGCGGCACCACGCAGGTAATTTGGTGCGCCGCTGACCTTCTGTTCCTCATCTTTTACGCCCATAGCGTCAAAGTATCGTTCCAGGCCGAATAAGAAGTTATCGACCACAGTGGCATTTCGAGTGCCATCGTAGGTTTCGGGCTTCAGCACATCCAAGCGGCGCGCATCAAAAGCGAACGGGGCAGCGGAATTAAATGATGCGGCTCGCTTGTGCTTAGCCCATTCCGATCGGACTTCTTCCACTTCCGAGCGAATAGAGCGTAGCTCTTCTTGGACAAAGCCACGGAGGCCATGAATATCCTTCTGGAATTCAATAAGTTGCCCACGCAACATATCCGACTGGTCCATCATAAGTTTCTTCAGTACGCCAGCAATGTCGGCATATTCCGTCTCCAGAGTGTCGAACCTGTCATGGACTTGATCAAGGTTCTCCTCTAAGCTAGCCATCGAGGTTTCCAGTGTGGCAATCCGAGGTTCGAAGGCATCGGCAGAGGGTCCCTTGGACTTGCCTCGGACCTTGTTACCTCGTTGCTCCTCACGACCGCATTGCTGCTCTTGAGTAGCATCAATAGGGACATCCTGAGTGTTGGCCATTGTTCTCGTGTGATATGAGTCGGTTGTGTACAAACCTGTCTCCGATACCACTTGTCACGGGATGGGAGTTTTGCGCAGCTAACCCGTGCGGCACTTAAACAACTAAGCTGAGTCGAGTTGCTAAGTAAGCATGAAAGTAACGAGAAAAGGGACAATGGCACAAAAGGATTTTATTAGATGAATGTTTTGGTACAAGAGAGCTTTACACTGCTTGATTGCTTGAGGATTTCTGGATGGAGTGAGCAAATGAGGCTCCTCCTCCTTTTATACCATCCTAGGAGAGTTCTGGAGCGGAACTCTCTAGATAGAACTTTCTAGGTAGAATACTCTAGATACTTGTAGTACATTTACATGGGCATTTACATGAGCTTTCTACAAAGTGTGTAAGAAGTACATTTCTACATGCTTCTAGAGTCGTCTAAGTATGTAGAGATCTCTGGGTCTTTCTTGATCATTCTAGAACCTTCTGACACATAGAGACTCATGTTAGGGACATCCGGGTCATTTTCGCCCGACCCGTCACATCCTGTTCACTAAGGCTAGGCAACTCCAGCACGATCTCCTGGAACTCCTTCACATAGTCCTTGATCGTCTTGCTGTGTGTCAACTCCTTCAACCTAGCCCGGACCTCAAACTCAACATTCTCCGGGTAAAACTGCCGCTTGAACTCGGCCTTGAAATCCTCCCATGTCTCCATCCGACATGTTCCTCGCGCGATCTCTATTTCGCGCCTTCTCCACCATAGCAGCGCCACATCTGCTAAGAAGAATGGAGCCGTCTGCAACTTGGTCGCATCATATACTATCCCCGATGCACCAAAGTAATGCTCCATGTTCCACAGGAAGTCATCCACTTCCCTACCATTCCTTGATCCTTGGAACGAACACGGCCAGGAGATGTCGATTCGATGGGGTGCCGCACCCCGCTGGTCCCGACCATGGGCCATCGCCCGCTCGTACAGTGCTTTCCTTCCTTCGATGGTCTTGATCCTCCCTATGATCTCCTCTCGAAAGGCTGCGATCATCGACCGAACCTCCTTCCTGACAGCTTCAAGGATCTCTTCACACAACTCGCGTCGCAACGCGTTAAGGGTGCCCGTCACCCGATTCTCAAGCTCCTCCAACGACTCGCTCATCTCCGTCACCTGATCGGCAACTCTGCTCCATGCCTCGAGAGCATCCTCGTGTCTGCCCATGGTTTCCTCCAGCCGAGCCACTCGTGCTTCCATGGCAACACCTCTTTCCACGGACTTGTCCCTAGACCCTTTCCTGGACTTGTCCTTCTCCTGGCTGGGTTGAACTTTGGTGACGCTGGACGTAGTCTCCATCGGTCCTCCTTGCACAAAACCTCTCACCAACGTCTTAATGCGGAAGCTCCTTGAACCACTAGCGTGGCTCCGATACCACTTGTCACGGGGTTGGGTTTGAGCACTCGAAAGCTCTTCGGACCCGTGCGGCACTAGACTAGAATTGCCTCGATCTAGCTAGTGAGCCTTAACTCACTCGGTTGCTAAGTGTGTAAGAAGGGGTTAACACTTGGGAGTTGAGAGTAAAACTTCACTATTTCACAAACACTTCACAATACAAGAATGTTGAATCTTTGAGGGTTGCTGCAAATGAGCCTACCTCAAGCCTATTTATACTACTCCTAGGAACCTAGAAACTTCTACTCCACCTCCTCATTTGGAGGGTTCTAGACCTATCTGTTGGGATTCGGTGCCTAAAACGAAGGCCCAGCGGAAGCGGTAAAACGAAAATTAATTCGATCCGAATCCCTACGAGAATCGATCGAGCTACGTATATACGAATATATAAACGAAAAGCAAGAGTCGTAAGAAACTAACCCTCGAAGTCCGTTGATTAAATGGAAACCTTCTCTTGAGCTATTCCCCAAGCTTTAGTTTGATCTCTACGAGTTCAATCCGCTCCAAGCCCTTGAACGATCCAACGCCGAAAACACCGCGTCTCTACTTGCCACGCGCCGGAAAAACGACCGGAACAACAACACTTGATTAACCTCTAAGGTTACGGCTAGAATCAAGTGGTGAAGCTTTTGTTATTACACTCTAAGTGTATAATATATCTCTCTTGATGTATCTTGAATTTTCTCCAAGAAAACTCAAGAATAAAAGTGAAGAAGAAGATGAAGATGAAGACTAAGAAAAAAATTTTCTCTCTCACTCCTCCTTAAGCTCACGGCTGGAATGGAGCTATATACAAGTGAGAGTTTGTCTCCACTTATATTCTTATTCAACTCCCCATGATCTCCTACTTTAGACAATATCACCAAGGTGTGATATTTGTCCCCTTGTCTTGGTCACTAGTCCACCATCCTTGAAAGTGTAGACCAAGACAAAGTAAGGGAGTAGGTGATGGGGTGGCCATCTAGAAGGAATCGGATGAGTTCGATTCGCTTCGACTCCGTGAGTCCAAACAGATAAACTCCTATTCCGTTCCGATGTATTTGTGTCGATTAATTAATCCAATCAATTAATCACATTAAATACATAATAATATAATTAATTTCTCCAAGAAATAATTATATTCACGAATTAAATTAATCACCCAGTAATTTATTTAATCCATTAGGCCGTAAATCAATTTATCCAATAAATCGATTTAGACATCCAATGTCCCAAATTAGATATCCAATATCTAATATTTATAATGAGAGATTAAGCTCGATTCATTCCGTCAGATCCTAATGCGCGACTCGGTAGGTCCGTCTCGATCAAGAATGGGAGGAACCAAAGAGTAGTAGCACCACCTAGCCACTGGTGGCCTACATGCACTCGATCGAGAACGAATGATTGGGATCATTCAAGAACCATTCTGTCGTGAATACCGGTATACGTATAAACCCTTCTTTCAAATATCCCGATCAAGTTATAGGGTCACGGTACCAAACCCTATCCGTACTTGACGCTATGCATGCGTTAATGCAAATCGAGATCATCGAGTATCGTGTATCTAATACAACTGGCTCCAATGCTTTGGCCAAAGACTTATGATCTCATCTCGCAATAACCGCATAGGACATATAACCCGCTCACTAACGGAGAAAGAATTCTATCTTGGTATTCAGGACTCGCTACTTGCCCGTCAAGATGCACGCCGAGGTTGACCCCGCCTTCCGGTTTACGTGGTCGAACTACTCTAATGAAAATCTTGACGTCACAAGCACATCCCTACTAAATCCTCAAGTCTAAGGTTCACGAATACCTATCACAACCTTTCGATTCCGTCATTGATCGTCCGAGTGAAATCCATGTGACGAATCGAGGGTGAGTCGGTTCGAGTATACTAATCCAATTAGCATACCTATAACGTGTGCTCCCACTAACCATTAGTGTTCGAGGCACTCTCCATGTCAAAGAACACGTCATACAAGTCTTCACATAAACATAACGCCTACCAAGTTTCATCGACTTGCGAACGATTAAGTATTTGAGCTATAACCTTTCCAAGGCCGACCCCCTTATCCAATAAGGAGTGGAACGCTTTGCTCTCAAATACATGGACTAGTTTCTATATGTTTATTTACGAGTTAGGAATGCCAAGAACTACCAAGAAATAAAGAAACATTCATTTGCCTTATATAAATGGTTTACATAATTACAAGTACAATGCCCTCACTCAACAACCTCGAGTGGCATTCGAGGGCATACTCCTAACAATCTCCCACTTGCACTCAATGCCACACACTATGGTATCTAATACCCATGTTCTCCGGATGACGCTCCAAGCTAGTCTCGAGATAGTGGCTTGGTCGGTGGATCGGCGACGTTGTCGGCCGAGTCTACTCTATGCGGCACAATGTATCCCTTGCGAACAAATTCTCTTACGAGATGATACTTCCTCTCAATATGTTTGGTCCGTTGTGAAACCTCGGCTCCTTGGCTGCGCTCTGACTCCGTCGTTGTCGCGATGCAATGAACAGCAAACTCGGCACATGGTATCACTTGAAGTTATCCCGAAACTTCTTAATCCGTAACCCTTCCTTGGAAGCCTCCGAGGTCGCTTGATACTCGGCTGACGGTGGAATCGTGATCGCGCTTTGCTTGGCACTACGCCAAGATACTGCTCCTCCATTAAGAGTAAATATGTAGCAGTGGACATCGAGTCGTCCTTCGGTCCTTGGAAGTCCGAATCGGTGAATCCCACCACATCCAATTCTCCACCGCCATACATTAGAACCATATCTCTAGTCCTTCTTAAGTACTTGAGAACGTTCTTTACTGGCGATCAATGTTCCCTACACAGGTTTGCACGAAACCTACTCACCACGCTTACAGCATGCGCGATGTCAGGTCTTGTACACAACATAGCATACATAAGGCTACCCACGGCCGAAGCATATGGTATATTACTCATTTCCTTTCGTTGTTCCTCACTTTGAGGACACATCTTCAAGGTGAGTTTTATTCCATGTCGCATCGGTAGGAACCCTCTTTTAGAATCATCCATCTTAAATCGCTTTAAGATTTTATCTATATAGAGGGCTTGGGAAAGACCTATTGTTCTCTTCGCTCTATCCCGGTAGAGTCGAATACCAAGAATATAGGTAGCTTCTCCCAAGTCTTTCATGGAGAAATTACTCGAAAGCCAAGCTTTCACGGAACTGAGCATTCCCACATCATTTCCTATTAGTAGAATGTCATCTACATATAGTACTAAGAATGCGATCTTGCTCCCACTAACCCTCTTGTATACACAAGGTTCCTCTTCATTTTGCACGAAGTCAAACTCTTTGTTGCCTCGTCAAAACGAAGATTCCAACTACGCGACGCTTGCTTCACCATAAATGGAACGCTAAGCTTGCACACTTTCTCGAATATCGACTTCGGATACAAAGCCTTTAGTCGCTCCATATAGATTTCCTCCTCGAGGAATCCATTAAGGAAAGCCGTCTTTACGTCCATTTGCCATATCTCATAATCGTGGTAGGCGCTATAGCAAGCATCATGCGAATAGACTTGATCATGGCTACGCGAGAAGGTATCGTGGTAATCGATTCCTTCCTTCCGGGTATAACCCTTTGCCACTAGCACGGCCTTATAGGCGTCAACCTTGCCATCACCATCAGTCTTTCTCTTGTAGATCCACTTGTTCCCAATAGGCACTATGCCCTTGGGGCGGTCTACTAGAGTCCGGACTGATTGACATGCATCGAGTCTATCTCGGCTTCCATAGCTTCACGCCATTTCGCGGAGTCTACATCCACCATCGCTTGGTCATAGGTCGTCGGGTCGGTCTCTTGGCTATCACTTGGAACCTCATGGAGACCCGGCTCCTCCAAGTGCACAAGCCCATACCTCTCGTAAATGAGACACCCTACTAGACCTACGAGGTGGTTGTACTTGTGTTTCGAAAGTTCGGTTCCGGTTTCTTGCAGTGTCTCTCGAGGAGTTTCATTGTATTCTTCTAAAGAAATACTTCTACCGCTCCGCCTTCCTGAATGAACTCATCTTCCAGAAGTGTGCTTGTAAAGCAACAATGATCCTTCGATCTTCGGGCATGTAGAATAGATATCCCATCGTCCCAGGCACGGGAATCCAATGAAACGTCCCTTCGCAGACCTAGCTTCCAACTTTTCCACCTTAGTCTTCTTGACATAGGCGGGACATCCCCAAATCCTAATATGATTAAGACTTGGTTTCCTTCCCTCCCACATCTCATGTGGAGTTTTAGGAAACGGATTTGGAAGGACATCTATTCAAGATATACGCGGCGATCAGTGCATACCCCCACGGGTAAATCGGCAAGTCAAGATAGCTCGGCATGGAACGGACCATGTTCAACGGTCCGGTTCCTTCTTTCGACACACCATTTAAGCGAGGAGTACTGGAGGTGTTAGTTGTGAAACTATTCCATGTTCCTTAAGGATCTCGTCAAACTCCGTACTCATATACTTGCCACCTCGGTCCGACCAAGTGCTTTGATATGATTACCGGTTTGTTTCTCGACTAGGGCCTTGAATTCTGGAATTTCTCAAAGGCCTCGGATTTATGTTTCATTAAGTATACATAACCATACCTAGTATGATCATCTGTAAACGTAATGAAATATTTATATCCGTCACGTCTTTGCTTCTAAAGCACCACATACGTCGGTATGGATTAATCCCGATTTATCGGCTCTTTCAAAAGTCCCTGTGAAGGGGACTTAGTCATTTTGCCTTTAAGGCAAGATTCACAAGTAGGAAAAGGATCCGATCCCAATGGACCCATAAGTCCATCTTTTTCCATCTTGTAAACCTTGGTCGACCAACATGACCAAGTCTAAGATGCCATTTCAAAACTTGATTGGTTTCATCCCTACCACGTTTTCTAGTCATAGTATTCACAACTACTTTGTTCTTTGAGATTTAGATGATACAATCCATTCAACAATGTAGCGGTACCTACTAGTTTATTTCTAAAATAAATTTTGGGAACCATCACCAATGAAAAATGAAAAGCCTTTTCGGTCCATGACCGAATGGATACAATGTTTTTGTGCCTTGGGCAAAACAAGTACATCTTCTAAAGTCAAAACAAAGCCGGATTCTAAACCCAAAAGAAGTGATCCTATGTCGGTCGCCTCGACACTATGCCCGCTTCCGACCGTGATCATAACTTCTCCACTCCAAGCTTCCTACTTTGTTCAGATCGATTCACGGTACAAATGTGAGAACTAGCACCGAGAATCCGATATCAGAAGTAGAAAATACGATGTGAGAACAATTTGTTTCCAAAACTAAAAGTTACGTGCACGAAGTGCCATGAAGAATCGGACAGTCTCTAGCCCGGTGGCCCGACTCACCGCACTTGAGACAAGTATCCTTTTCTTCTTGTTCTTGAACCATTGGGGCCTTGCCCTTACCCTTAAGGTCCTTAGCTTGTGGTCCATCTGCTTCTTGGTCTTTTTCTTCTTATTCTTAGACCTCCGAGGTCCGTAAGAAATCACAAGAGCAGACTCCTTCATCCGCGGAGTCTTCATTTGAGACCGAGCGGTCAAAAGTTTGTTCATTAGCCCGGCTAAGTTACATGCAATCTCATTGCGGTTGAAGTTCATAACAAGCGTGAGAAGGAATCGGGGAGAGGCGTAGGATAAGGTCGGTTTGGAGAGAAGTATCCATTTTAAAATCAAGAGCCTCCAATCTCTCGATCATGGATATCATTTTGAGGACGTGTTCCCCAACCTTCTCACCTTCCTTCATCCTTGCACGAGCGATTTGCTTGGATATCTCATATCTAGCGATTCTGCGTGCTCACCATAAAGCTCGGTTAAGTGAGGAGAATGCGCCTGGCAGTCATTTTCTCATGAGCTCTCTGAAGCTCATTAGACATGGAAGCCATCATATAAGCACGGACTTTCACGTCATCCTTAACCCACTTTTCGTGGTTTTCAATCTCTTCTGATTGGCTCGGGTCCGCATAGAGGCGCCGGAATGTCCGTCTCAAGACGTATCCCGGTGCCTCTATCGAGGACAATCATCAGTTGCGGAGCCAATCCACAAAGTTAGGTCCCATTAAGGTGTTCTTTTCGAGTAGAATTGCGAGTGGATTCATTGTCATATTGAGATTTATGCATTAAGTATAGCAGTTAATTAGTGACTCGTTCAATTATGTTCGAGTGTAGAATTAAGGTCTTTTCTATTCTTGTTACCCGGCTCCCACTAATTTTATCTAATAACACACTCCCATGTGAAATCCGAAGTATCGTCGCTCTACTTCATAGTGGTGATCGAGTTCTTTATAAATCTTAATAGAGGGCAACCGACGGGTTTCTAGTCTATTAATTTTCATAAAGTGGTGTCCAACACCAACCCATCTAATGGATGATTCGATCTTCTTTTTCCCCTTGTTCACTCCCCTCAACCTATACGGTTTCTATGGTTCGTGAACAAGTTAAGTTTATACCATCGACCAAATCGGTTTCACAATTGAATCTTATCCGGCAACCTATCGGGTTTCTAGGGATAAAATTTGCTCCAACCGAAGGCATCCAATGCGCTCCCGAATTTATCCGTCCTCCCGACGACTACCCCGATAACTCGGAAGCATAGCACATCCGGTTTGGATTTCAATTTCGAAAACTCGATGGAGGAAGGAAAACTTGAAACCTTATAAACTTAATTATTTGTTGTGGGAGAATTATCGCGATTAACGTTACACTTTGCACATTAATCGTTTAAGCGCGTTTGTGGCATTCATACAATATGAAACAACCAATCACAACCTAGTTGCTACCAACATGTGGTTCATGGACCGTTCTAGAAAACAAAAACTCGTAATCTAATTACAAGTCTTCGTCTTGAATCTTCGTCTTCTCGAAATGGATCTTCCTCCGGTCTTCGTCATTACATATAAATTTTACATTGAAAATTGCATCCTAGATACAAATTTTTCTAGTAAAATAAATAGGCTCAAAACGGCCTTTACAACCCAATCGAATAAAACGAACGATTCAAAACTAAGTCCACGAACCACATCCCCATTCAAAAGCATTCATTCAATAAATACTATATAAATGGAAAGCGTAGAGATACATTGATCCAATCAACAATACGAACCGATCCAATCGATTCACACAATCGGTAATATAATAACGTTCAAAATAATTGGTCGAACATTAATATTCCAATTAATCAACTTTCCCTTATAAATTGTAATACCATAAATCATTTTAATCATTTTATCTCCAATTTAACATGCGGGAGATTAATTTTCAAGAATTCACGGAAAAATCGAGCCTGGGCGAAAATGGCTGCCATGGCGAAGTCATCACTGACCTTCCGGCCCGGCTGGCATGGCGAGTCACGCTCGGCGGCCTACCGGCCGACGGCCCGTGTCTCGACACGGTCGGGTTCTGCAGCGGCTGAAGGCCGCTGACACGGCCCGTGTCACGGACACGCCGAGTCACCTGGCGACTTCGCCCTTTGTCCGAAAAGTCGTCCGACGACGATTCGAACTCGATTTTCGACCGGATATCAATATCAATATTTTTCAACATTCATATCTTCAATATAAATCATATTTCCAAGAAATTAAGATTTATATTTAGACATAAACTTACGAAAAATATAACTACAACGAACGTAAAAATATATACCACGATTATGACTAAAATGATTCCAAATCATTCACCATCTAATCAAGCATTCCAAATGCCAATATCGTATATACGATCGCAAGACCTACGCTCGATACCCTTTGTTGGGATTGGTGCCTAAAACGAAGGGCCGGAGCGGTAAAGCGAAAATTAATTCGATCGAATCCTACGAGAATCGATCGAGCTACGTATATACGAATATATAAACGAAAAGCAAGAGTCGTAAGAAACTAACCCTCGAAGTCCGTTGATTAAATGGAAACCTTCTCTTGAGCTATTCCCCAAGCTTTAGTTTGATCTCTACGAGTTCAATCCGCTCCAAGCCCTTGAACGATCCAACGCCGAAAACACCGCGTCTCTACTTGCCACGCGCCGGAAAAACGACCGGAACAACAACACTTGATTAACCTCTAAGGTTACGGCTAGAATCAAGTGGTGAAGCTTTTGTTATTACATTCTAAGTGTATAATATATCTCTCTTGATGTATCTTGAATTTTCTCCAAGAAAACTCAAGAATAAAAGTGAAGAAGAAGATGAAGATGAAGACTAAGAAAAAAATTTTCTCTCTCACTCCTCCTTAAGCTCACGGCTGGAATGGAGCTATATACAAGTGAGAGTTTGTCTCCACTTATATTCTTATTCAACTCCCCATGATCTCCTACTTTAGACAATATCACCAAGGTGTGATATTTGTCCCCTTGTCTTGGTCACTAGTCCACCATCCTTGAAAGTGTAGACCAAGACAAAGTAAGGGAGTAGGTGATGGGGTGGCCATCTAGAAGGAATCGGATGAGTTCGATTCGTTTCGGACTCCCGTGAGTCCAAACAGATAAACTCCTATTCCGTTCCGATTTATTTGTGTCGATTAATTAATCCAATCAATTAATCACATTAAATACATAATAATATAATTAATTTCTCCAAGAAATAATTATATTCACGAATTAAATTAATCACCCAGTAATTTATTTAATCCATTAGGCCGTAAATCAATTTATCCAATAAATCGATTTAGACATCGATGTCCCAAATTAGATATCCAATATCTAATATTTATAATGAGAGATTAAGCTCGATTCATTCCGTCGTCAATCTGTCTGCGCGGCTCGGTAGGTCCGTCTCGATCGGCAATGGGAGGAACCAAAGAGTAGTAGCACCACCTAGCCACTGGTGGCCTACACTGCTGTACCCGAGAACGAATGATTGGGATCATTCAAGAACCATTCATCGTGAATACCGGTATACGTATAAACCCTTCTTTCAAATATCCCGATCAAGTTATAGGGTCACGGTCGACCAAACCCTATCGTACTTGACGCTATGCATGCGTTAATGCAAATCGAGATCATCGAGTGTCGTGTATCTAATACAACTGGCTCCAATGCTTTGGCCAAAGACTTATGATCTCATCGCGATAACCGCATAGGACATATAACCCGCTCACTAACGGGAGAAAGAATTCTATCTTGGTATTGATAGGACTGCTACTTGCCCGTCAAGATGCACGTCGAGGTTGACCCCCGCCTTAGGTTTACGTGGTCGAACTACTCTAATCAAAATCTTGACGTCAAAAGCAAATCCCTACTAAATACTCAAGTCTAAGGTTCACGAAAACCAATCACAACCTTTCTATTCCGTCATTGGTATCCGAGTGAAATCCATGTGACGAATCGAGGGTGAGTCGGTTCGAGTATACTAATCCAATTAGCATACCTATAACGTGTGCTCCCACTAACCATTAGTGTTCGACAGGCACTCTCCATGTCAAAGAACACGTCATACAAGTCTTCACATAAACATAACGCCCAGTCAAGTTTCATCGACTTGCGAACGATTAAGTATTTGAGCTATAACCTTTCCAGTGCCGACCCCCTTATCCAATAAGGAGTGGAACGTTTTGCTCTCAAATACATGGACTAGTTTCTATATGTTTATTTACGAGTTAGGAATGCCAGTAACTACCAGTAAATAAAGAAACATTCATTTGCCTTATATAAATGGTTTACATAATTACAAGTACAATGCCCTCACTCAACAACCTCTGAGTGGCATTCGAGGGCATACTCCTAACACTATCTACAACATTACAGTTCTAGAAGCTAACTCTAGAATCATCCACACTTATCTACAATATACAAGTCTTACAAACATCCACATACTTCTACCCTATTCTAGATAATTCAAAGTACAAGGCTAAGTACAATTATCTAGAATACTCTATAACATTCAAGTATTTCATCCTTCTAGGAGGCCCCTAGAAGGTTCTTCCATCATCCCGGGCGCCCGGCCCGTCTCTGTCCGTCCCGGCCCGCATCGGCCCGCATCGGCCCGTCCCAGCCCACACCGGCCCGACCGCATAGGCCCGTCTCTACCATGTTCCAGACTCGTCCCGAACCTCCTGGACCAAACCGGTCCGTTTCTAGCTGCTTCCGGTCGAGTCTTTCCTGCTGAGTGACTCCTCAGCTTTTCAATGTCTACTGCCCCCACATGGCTTTTTCCGTCTAAGCCTATTATAGGGGTGAGGGTCTCTCTCGCACCTCGCGCGCGCACGCCGGCCGCGCCCGGAATCCCTCGCCCGCGTCCGGCCTCCCAGCTCGAGTCCTGTTCCCAGACTCGGCCTTCTCCCGTCGTGCCTTGTCCCACACGACTGCTGCTCGTCCGGCCTTACCCGCGCCCCCTGCGCTGCCGGACAGTCCCGAACATGTCCAGTCCGGAATGCCCCTTAGGCGATCCGCTTCCCACAGCGGCGTCCGTGCTCCCACGGCTTACTCGTGTGATTCTCCGTCCGATCACGCCATCGTGAAGGCTGAATATCCACATGCAGCCCGATGCCATCCATGGCGTCCTGCTCGTGCCGGTCCCTCGGCACCCTGTGCGACCGTCTGCACACACCTGTCTCGTCGTCGAATGTCAGCCGTGACACTCTCTCCCTATAATAGGCTTAGACGGAAAAAGCCTTGTGGGGGCAGTAGACATTGAAAAGCTGAGGAGTCACTCAGCAGGGAAGACTCGACCGGAAGCAGCTAGGAGCGGAGCGGCTTGGTCCAGGAGGTTCGGGAAGAGTCTGGAACATTGTATAGACGGGCCCAGATGGTCGGGCCGGTGCGGGCCGGGACGGGCCGATGCGGGCCGATACGGGCCGGGACGGACAGAGACGGGCCGGGCGCCCGGGATGGAAGAGAAGCCTCTAGGAAACTCCTAGAAGGATGAAGTGCTGGAATGATATAGAGTATTCTAGATGATTGTAAGCCTTGTACTTGTAGAATACTCTAGAATATGTTTGTAAGTATTGTATGTTGACTTGTGTGGATGATTCTAGAGATAGGTTCTAAAATAGGATAGAAGTATGTGGATTGTATAGGATGTTCTAGAGTCCTCCAAATGAGGAGGTGGAGAGAAGTTTCTAGGTCCTAGGAGTAGTATAAATAGGCTTGAGATTGGCTCATTTGCTCCCAACCCTCAAAGACTCAACATTCTTGTGTACTTGTAAAGTTTGTGAAATAGTGGAGTGTTTTCTCTCAACTCCCAAGTGTTTAAACCCCTCCTTTCATACTTAGCAACCGAGTGAGTTAGGCTTACTATCTAGATCGAGGCAATTCTAGTCTAGTGCCGCACGGGTCCGAAGAGCTTTCGAGTGCTCAAAACCCAACCCCGTGACAGTACGCTACGTAGCCTAGCGCACGCTAATGTCGGGGGTTAGCGCACGCTAAGACGCCCGGTAGCATGCGCTAGTGTGAATGTCCAGTACTGGACAGTTTGCCACTGGACTCGACTGATGCCCAAGTAGCGCATGCTATTGGTCGATAGCGCGCGCTACCGATAGACTTTAGCGTACGCTATTGGTCGATAGCGCGCGCTACCGAGAGGTTAGATCCGACGGGGTCTCGATAGGGCTCCACGAAGCTGTGGAACCGCGAGTTGCTTTTAACCACTACGGGTTAGATCCGACGGGGTCTCGGTAGGGATCCACGAAGTTGTGGGTCCACGGTTAATTATGGTGAAATTTACAAATGTGATTTGATTATGGCATTTTCAGAAATGGGTGTTTTGGAACTACGTTTTCTTGAATTGCATGCATTTACTATATGTGTAAGATGTAAGTTGTTCATTTGGTTACTTGTACTAGCATAATTTCTAACCCCTCTAGGGACCCGTTTTGGGGAAATTCGTTTTATGAATTTCAGGTCAGGTTCATCGAGACGAGCGGGCGCTGGACCAGTATGCGGATGATGGCCGCGCGTGATGATTGTGCACGAGTGGTGTCTTATTGCCTTCTATCTTTTTACCTTTTGTGGTCTTTAAACTAATAGAAGTACTCGAGTACTTAATAATTTTTACTCGTCTGGATTGTATTGTTGTTTAATATGTTTGTGTCGGATTATGGTGTTATGTTTGACTGGTTGAACCGGGTGGATTATTTTGTTTGGCGTCTTTATGACGAGGTGTTACTCTGTTGTTTCTGTGAGTCGATGAGTATGATGTTTGTTCAGCCTGGTGGGTCCCATATAGGGATTCACGGCGCTGTAATATACCTCGAATATCTTGGGGGTGTTACCACTAGTACAAAAGTGACTTTTGGCCACGGTTTTAGAAATATAGGTTATCCACGGTTGGATTAAGAACCGTGGCTATAAGTTAGAGATAAAAATAATATTTTATTTTAGCAACGATTTAACATAATAACTGTGGCCAATACCAAACATGTCCAAACATAAAGACATGGTTTTACACAAACCATGACTAAATAGTGCCGTATAACAATGGTTTTTTATAGTGGCCATTAACCGTAGATAACTGTGGCCATAGGATATCATTTGGTCACGGTTGTGGTCTAAATCGTGGCTTTATGTTATGACGGTTATTGTCTGTGGACAATTACAGACATATGGCTACATGAAGCTAGTATCTTGTGGCCAAAAAAGTAACGTAAATACTACCACGAAAATATGTTCACCGTTGCCAAAGTCACACGTGTTTATGGCTACACTTTAAATTATTTTTGTGACCAAAAGGTAACAAATAGTCACTATTTTAAAAGACACAGTAACCATATGTCATGTATTGATCACGGGTAATATGGAATTTCCGTGTCTATAAGTATAGCTAAGGCCATTGTTAAACTAAATTCATGTGGCTAAAAGGTAACCAATAGACACCGTTCTAAAACATTAGTTCATGTGGCTATTCAGTAATTTATGGCCACATTTTTTTTTGGAATTTTTCGTGACTAAATCGTAACCAATAGCCACAGTTCTAAAAATTTAGTTCATGTGGTTAATAATTATTTTATGACCACGATTTTAGTAATTTTGTGTGTCCAAAAGGTAATCTGCAGCCACAGTTCTAAAGTCAACGTAACTACATATATCATGTATTAGCCATAATTTTTATTGTTTTGTGTGACCAAAATATAACTAATAATGATGGTTCTAAATATTAAGCATAACCATATGTCATGTATTGATCACGGGTAATATGGATTTTCCGTGTCTATAAGTATAGCTAAGGCCACTGTTAAACTAAATTCATGTGGCTAAAAGGTAACCAATAGACACCGTTCTAAAACATTAGTTCATGTGGCTATTCAGTAATTTATGGCCACATTTTTTTTTGGATTTTTTCGTGACTAAATCGTAACCAATAGCCACAGTTCTAAAAATTTAGTTCATGTGGTTAATAATTATTTTATGACCACGATTTTAGTAATTTTGTGTGTCCAAAAGGTAATCTGCAGCCACAGTTCTAAAGTCAACGTAACTACATATATCATGTATTAGCCATAATTTTTATTATTTTGTGTGACCAAAATATAACTAATAATGATGGTTCTAAATATTAAGCATAACCATATGTCATGTATTGATCACGGGTAATATGGAATTTCCGTGTCTATAAGTATAGCTAAGGCCACTGTTAAACTAAATTCATGTGGCTAAAATGTAACCAACAACCACGCGTCTATGATAAAGTTCATGTGGCTAATAAGTAGTTTATGACCATAATTTTTAATATTTTACGTGATCAAAGCCTAATCAGTTAACCATAACTATTTGTCATGTATTCACCATTATTTTTATTATTTTATGTGACTGAAAGGTAAACAATAACCACAATTATTAAAAATAAGCATAACCATATGTCATGAATTGGCCACAATTAATATGAATTTGTTGTGGCTAAAAATATAGCTAAGGCTACAGATAAAACAGATCAATGTTGCTAACAATTCGTGTGACTGATTAATAGTTCATGGCCATATTTTTATTATTATTTTGCGTGACCAATACCCATGGTTCTAAAATTAAGCGGAGCTATATGTCATTAATTGGCGACAATTTTTATTATTTTATATGTCCAAAAGATAAGCAGTACACATGTTTCTCAAACTTAGACGTAACTATATGTCATGAATTGGCCACGACTAATATAAAATGTGTGTGTCTAAAAATATAGCTAACGCCACGACTAAAATAAATTAATGTGGCTAATAGGTAACCAATAGCTACGGTTCTAACAATTAAGGTTGTGTGGCTTGACCAATATTTTTATTATTTCACTTGACCAAAAGGTAACTAGTAGCTACGATTTCTAAAAAACAATCATAGCTATATATCATGAATTAATCATGATTAATATGATATTCTTAGGGCTGAAAAAATAAAAGAAAATATTTAAATGAAGTATATGAGAGTTTATCCTCATTATGTTAAATTTTAGTATATCGGTAGATTCTAAACACAATCCTCTTTTTCCTTATTTATAACATCAATAATTAGCAAAAAAAATCTCATCATTAATATGATTATTCCTGGTCAACAAAGCACATAGCACAATTTAGTGTAATAATGTAAGCAAAAACATTGTGTGACGGAGTATCTTTTGTAACCATTTAAATTTGTGTTATATATCTCGTTATTTTAAAGATCTAAATTCATGAAATTCGTTACATCTTAATGATTTGAACAAACTCCGGATTTGGAGCCTAAAATAAAGCAACCTCTGGACAATGTTACTCTATAATTCATATAGTATACAATGTGTATTTATCTAATTATAATTTATATATAAAGAGCATGGGCCTAGGTTGGAAATCTCGAGGCAAGTATTAATTATTGCGTACTACATACTTTATGAGTTAAAAAAAGAGGGACAAATCCGGCATAATTTTTTAAGTCATCAATGACCGAAGAGAATATTTAATACATACTATAATATAGGGAGTGATTTCTAAAGCTGTCAAAACAATCTACAACAGCATATATTATAGTCCCCGATATATTGTTTATTCAAACAATATGAATACTGAATCACATAAAATCTACACAATCTGTCCACAATAATCGCTCGCAAACAGCTTAAAAGGGTATCCAGTCGGTCTCTCACTGATTACATACCACTTTAAATATTCTTGCGAATAAATTAAATTTGCAGCTGGACAAAGAAAATCCAGTATCTGAAAAAATATTAAAAGCACATAGGCACAGTTTAACGGTTGATATGTTAACCGAAAAAATCGGTTAACCAGAACCATTTTAGCGACAAAGGTGGACCCGCTAACCGGACCGCTTTACACTTTCGGTTAGCCGAACCCGTAAAAATCGTTTCTTTTTCTTGTTCTTCTTCTTTCCTTCCTTTCTGTTATTCCTTCCTGTTATTACCTGTAACAGCACAACAATTTTTCTGTCAAAACAAAAAAAACTATTTTAAGACATTGAAAAATGTCTTAAAATATTATTTTTATTTTAAAAATAAAAAAATATTATTTTTAGTTTTTATTTTAAAAATAAAAACTATTTTTTCTGTAAAAAAAACTATTTTAAAACATTATTTTTATCTTCTCTCTAGTTTACCTTCCAAATACTCTATCATCAGGATCCGCCGCTTTTGTAAGACATTGAAGAGTGTCTAGGAAAATTTGTAATTTTAAAAATTGCAAAAGTTCTATTTTGTAATTAGTCAAGAAATAATGCTACAAGAAAACCAATGCTACAAAAATAATGCTACAAGAAAACCAATGCTACAAGTTTTTCTAGAGTTGTCGAGCAGTTCGATTCCGTGAATCGATCAAAAAATCGGTTAATCGAACCATTTTAGCCACAAAGGTGGAACCGCAAACCGACCGTTTACATTTTCTTAACCTAACCGCACCGAATTAATTCCGTTCCGGTTCGGTTAACCCGTTAAAACCGTTTTTTTTCCTCCTCCCTGTTATTACCTGTAACAGTAGCAACAGCAAAAAAATATTGAAATAGCAGCATACATGATACATCGGTAATACATATGCTAAGAAGACCTTATTTTACCTGTTTTGAACAGCAACATCATTTATACTGAAGTGAGCTTGAACTTACCTACTGATGTTGTTGTTGATTGCTGCTGTCTTATGTTGTTGAAGATACATTTTGATGTCCATAAGAAAGGAATATAACTAAACACATGTATCTATAGGCCAGAAACCCCATAGCAGACATTTGAAAAAAAAAAGACAATAAACCTCTCACAGTTTATATACTCTCTAGATTTTTACTTTTTCTATTGTGTACACATGCTTTTGGAATAAAGTTTATAGAGGGTCAAACAAAAAAAACAAATGATTCAAGAAGCATACAGCCATGTATGGGTTTTAAGGGCCTTAATGGTTTATAGATAAAAATATAAAATGGCACAATAGAAGAACCACCAAACCTGCAAATGACCATATACATGGTGAACATCAAATTATAAATTGACTGTTTAAACTCTCAAGCCAATAGGTAAGCGACCATGTCATAAAGACAACACATATATGGAACCAAAATGGACATACTTGCCATATCAAGGAAAACACCCAGTCTAGATTATATTCCTACACATGCAATTATCAATCAAAAGATTCTAAAATATTGGATCAAGGATGAAGCAATTAGCTCGGAAATGCAAATTCAACGAGTAGGCAATGACGACAGTACATGTAATTTTTTGTATTAAGGAAGACACGAATATCCAAGTACACCAATAAAGTATTTGAATGCAGAACACATATACAAGAATACAAAAATTCTGTCAAATAAACTAAGAATATAGATTGAAATTGAATACATTATTACCTTGGCAGTATCAGCAAATTAAGAGAGCTGGTGCGGATCATTTGGCTTTGCGTAGAATGATACCCCGACAGTCGGTCCGAAAGTAATCATCTCGGGATTCCTTACCCAAGTCAAGTGGATCTACATGCGGCAAGATAGTATCATTCTGAGGAAGAATTACTGTACTAAATTCCTCATCGATGTCATCATAGGCATCTCTGTAATTCTTGGGAGGTGTCATAAGGACTATGGACTTTTTCTTATCAAGCGGGTCTTTCACATAAAATACTTGCCTAGCTTGTGATGATAAAATGAAAGGATCATCCTTGTGTCCTAATCTATTCAGTTCAACCAAGTTGTAACCAAGACTATCTTTTTTGACTCCATGTTTGTTGTCAACCCAATCACACTTGAATAGAGGAATTTTTCTTGTATGATAATCTAGCACCCATATCTCTTGTAGAACACCATAATAGAATGCTTGACCATAGGTTACGCCTTCCCTAGAAATGTGCATATCAGTTGCCTCAACGCAAACCCCACTGTTTTGTTAAATTCTACATTCACGAGATTTTGTGCGAAACAGGTATCCGTTGATGTGATATACATCGTATTTCATTACCTCAAGGTGTGGGCCATGTGATATCCACCTTAAGGTGTCCGAGATACTTTCTTTAGCGACCGTCAACTCTCTCTCAACCTGAAATTCATTATAAGGATAAAGCTCATCTTAAAAAAAAATAACAGATTAAACAAACCATTTCTGCAAAATCTTTACCTCAGTTCGTAACCATTTGCCGAACGTTTTACTATGCTCTTTCTCCAACCATGCTTGTCGTTGAGATGGATGTTTTTTTCTCAAATAGACCATGTGCCGACTGGAAATAATGAATGTTATATGTATTAGAAGCTTTCAAACAAATCAACAAACAATAAATTACTAACCAATACTTACTTTATATAAGGCTCGACTTCAGGCGTATTCTGCATTACATAGAAATGCGCTTTCAAGAATAGTTCAGGAGAAACTTGAGTCGACTTACTACCTGATAATGGTTTCCCGTCATCATAAGTAGTAGAAGCTGCACAACTTTCGTATGTGTTATGGTTGTCAGGTGGAATCCCAATTGTCTTCATGCTTCTTTGATACTCACTGAAAAACTCAATTGTCTCTTCTACAACATTCTCTTCGGCGATGCATCCTTCAGGCTTATTTTTATTCCGCACATGCCCTTTAATAATCTTCATACACCTTTCGAATGGATACATCCATCAAAAGCATACTGGACCACATAACTTCACTTCTCTAGTGAGATGCACAGTTAAATGAATCATTATATCTAAAAAAGATGGAGGAAAGTATTTCTCGAGCAAGCATAACGTCACACAGATATCTTCTTGCAATTTATCTAGCTCTTCCACATGGATTTCTTTACTAGATATTGATCTATAGAAGAAACAAAACCTGATAATAGCATATCTCGTGGGAGTCGGCATAATTGACCGTATCGCAATGGGTAAAAATTGTTGCATTAACATGTGATAGTCATGTGATTTAAGACCTATCAGCTTACGCTCTTTTCGATTCACCAGGCTGGAAAAGTTTGAACAATACCCTTGTGGAACCCTTAACTCGTATAATGTTTCACAGAACTTGTCCTTTTCCTCCTTGGTTAATGTGTAACATGCTGCGGGTAGTATTGTTCCGTTACCGTGTGTTCTAGGTTCCAACTCTGGTCTCAACCCAAAATGCACCAAATCCATTCGAGCCTCGAATCCATCCTTCTTCCCAGGCATGTGCAACAATGTTCCGACAAGACTCTCACACATATTCTTCTCGACATGCATGAAATCTATACAGTGCTGGACTGAGTTAAATCGCCAATAACTAAGGCGTCGTGGCCATATGTTGAATTTCTTCCAATAAGTGGTTTCCTTGTTTTCGTCATTACACTTAACCACTTCTTTTGATGTTTTCTTCCTTCTTTTCATCTTTCCACCTCTTCCAACTGAAGTCTGCACGAATTCCATTTCACCATCCCTCACTCCCTTTCCCCATGTGTTCTTTATAGATTTCACCTCATCGTATATTTCTTCACCACTCATAGGTGTCCGAGCAGTGCCTAACTCTTGTTTTCCATTGAATGCCTTCTTCTGCCTTCTGAATGGATGATCATAAGGTAGGTACCTTCTATGACCAGCATAACACTGTTTGCCTGAGTAAGGAAGCCTTACACATTGAGTTTTTTTCCTACATACTAAGGCAACCTTTGTCCATAAAACAACTGCACGTAGAGTAAACTTCTCTTGTGCATATCCATCGTATGTTTCGACTCCCACCTCGAATAAGAACTGAAGATCATCAACCAAAGGTTCTAAGAAAACATCAATGTCCTTACAAGGAGCACCAGATATCAATAACGACAGCATGATGAACCTTCTTTTCATACACAACCACGGTGGAAGGTTGTAAATCACAGTTAAGACTGGCCATACACTGTGATGTTTGTTGCCTCTGTTTACATCAACTCCATCAGCCGAAATACCTAGCCGCAAATTTCTTGGATCGTTAGCAATTTCTGGGTATCTATTATCTACTTCTCTCCATGCTTGTGAGTCTGCCGGATGACGTAAAACACCATCTTTTTTTCTGGTGGTCTCATGCCATATCAAATCTTTCGCTGTGGACTTTGATTGGAAGAGTCGTTTCATTCTCGGGATGATGGGGAAGTACCATAGTACTTTTGCCGGAATATTCTCGTATATTTTTCCTGTTTTGTCATCTTTTTTCCATCTTGATTTCCCACAAGTGGGACACACTTTGAGATCCTTGTACTGGTTCCTATACAGAATGCAATCATTGATACATGCATGTATCTTTGTATACCCTGAACCCATTGCTTTCAATGTTCTTTTAGCCTCATATGTACTTTTCACCATTTCATTACCTTCAGGGAGCATCTTTTTATCAACACTAGTAGTTCAAGAAAGAATTTATCTGATGCTCCGTACTTACTCTTCAAGTTGAATAGTTGAACCATTGCAGACAACTTTGTAAAATTGGGACATCCTTTGTACAACGGCTTTTCAGCATCTTGAAGTACCTCCTGAAACTTCTCATGGTCCCCTAGGAAATTGTCTTCTGTAGCTTAAACCATTTCTATAGTTTCTGTAGTATCTGTTGGAATTCTCATTTCAAAATCAGCAAAGTCTTTAGTGTGCAAGTCATTGTTGACATTAACACTTCTTGATGAGACATCTTTCTCCCCATGCTTAGTCCATTTGGTATAGTTTTGATCGATGCCCTGGCTGAATAGTGTAACACCCCCAATATATTCGGGAATATTACAGCGCCGTAAATCATTTACATAGGGATTTACAAGGCTGAAGAATTGAAGAAGTATAAAAAGGTACTGACGAATGGAAATAACGGAATTACAGTACATCAGTTCTGACCAAAATACAGAAATAGTACAATTGTTCAACAGAACTCAATATTACATCACCAAATTCAAATCATCACAAACGACTGCGTACTCGAGTACTTATTGAAATAACGATTAAACAACAGATAAATAAACCCGGTCGGGACATCACTCTGCACCCTCGTCGTCATACAGTTCCAGTGGTTGTTTCCCCGCTCTCCTGGATCCTGAACACAAACAAAATGTTCACCCCCGAAGGGGTTAGCACAATGATGCTAGTACAAGTACCACAACATATTATTCATATCTCACGGTGAATAATAATAACGTAAACGACAAAACCAACGAGTCCTCTCCTACGAAACTCAAACATAACATACACAATCGATAATCACAACATGATATCAATACATACACATGGTAATTCCATCGATCCAGCTTCATCGCCTAGAACCCACGATGATCCCGCTGACCAACCCGTGGTGGAAAACCCGTCCGATGATCCAGTATGCGCTAGCATAGATCCCCCGATGATCCCGTCGGACCAACACGAGGTGGACACACAATAACGACATACATGCACGACAATATGTATAACAACAATACATAAAACAATTAAGGTACTTGCCTCGATTTGAAGACAATAACAATACTTCCACGAAAATGAACAATCGAAGATCGTCCTCCTCAATCAATCACGTAACGAGACCAAACCTTAACAAAATAAATGATATAGAGTTTATCTCACGTCGTATGAATGTTTAACAATTCGATTAACGGTCAAAAGTTCATAAACTGCAATCTGCCCGAAGAGCTTAACGCACGCTAAGTACTCTGTGTAGCGTGCGTTACGTCTGCCCGATAGCGCACGCAAACAACAAAGCCTAGCGCACGCTAACGACGCATGGTCGTGATTTCACCGACCACCAATCGACTCGTCGATGGTCTAGCGACAAGCATTACCAAATGTAGCGCACGCTAACTAGTGCTCGATAGCGCACGTTAAACTGCATAACATAGCGTGCGCTATCTCTGCATGGCAGTTTACTGCTGAGCAGTAAACTGTTCTTGCCATGAACGAAACAATGAAATCCTTCATGATAATTCATGTTACTTCCATGAATACCAAGTTCTTACTCTTATGAATAATCTCCAGTATGATATCAACTTCAAGATGCAAATATACGTATAATCATCATGACACCATAATCCATCTTGATTAGAATTCTCATGCAAAGTTGGTGATCTCCGGTTGATGTATTAGATTCTACTATCATTATACATATTCAGACTTCATCTTGAGGTGAACTAACCATTCCGACTTATACGAAAGAATATTTCCTAGGATGATCCTCCCATTAAGTTCTTATAACATCTTTTCCAAATCATGATCACAAAGATAACATAAATCATACGGATTGTTAACTTCCGAATATTTCTCTCATCATTTGAAGTACTAGGATTCCAACTTCAAGGTTCCAACAATAATATTGTAATTGTAGACATCCCAATCTTCTAAACATGATGTTGTTGAAATAATTCACTAATGAACTTCAATATCTCGTTAACATGATCATCATATCCATTGGAAATCCAAATCTAAGACTGGTGATAGGTTGAACATACCTCAATATGCCGAAATCACTGAACCACAAGGTGTAATCCGACTCCAGTTGGTTATGTGCCCCTCCAAGGTGTTACTTCTCTTCAATGATCACTTCACAAGTGATACTCAATCATTCAATGATCACTCATACATGTTCTAAGTATTTAGAGGGGATATTATTGCTCTCTGGACTCTCAAAGATGAAGTATAGACGAAGGAAATGAAAGCCCAAGCGGTTGTTGTCACATTTATAATATTCTGCATTATTGACAAGTTAGCGCACGCTACTAAGCATCCCTTAGCGTGCGCTAATAATGGTTGACTTCAGAATTTGTCAGGTGCGTCGGGGAATCTTATCCGACCCATGTCTACCGGGCGCATGAGCTAGCCGCTCAATAATTGAGTCCTTAGCGCACGTTACTCATACCTGCATAGCGTGCGCTAATAATGGCCCGATAGCGCGCGTTAAGATACATTCTTAGCGTGCGCTATCACGAGGTTGTTTGAGAAATTTTGCAAGTTTTTATACTTATGCATAATGATATTAATGCACTAAATATCATACTCCAATAATCAAAATCACCAATCCAAAGTAATACATGGTTTGAATACAGATGAAATACACTGTAATAAATCTGGATATTACATACTCTCCTACTAAAAAGGAGTTTCGTCCCGAAACTCAAGACGAAAATAACTCGGGATATCTGGACTTCATATCAGCTTCCGTTTCCCAGGTGGATTCTTCCGTTTCATGACGTGACCACTGAACTTTGACCAAAACGATTGACTTGTTCCTCAGTTGCTTAACTCGACTCTCGAGTATCTTGACTGGTCTTTCTTCGAACGTCCCATCTTGTGCGACTTCGATCTCACCGAAATCAATGATATGACTGGGATCTGGTATATATCTCCGCAACTGGGATACGTGGAACACGTTATGAACATGGCACAATGACGGCGGCAATGCTAATCTGTATGCCAACTCCCCAACTCTCTCGAGGATCTCAAATGGTCCGATATATCTCGGACTCAGCTTTCCTTTCCTTCCGAAACGAAAGATTCCCCGGGTAGGAGAAACCTTCAAAAGTACGTGATCTCCGATCAACTCCAATGGGCGGCGGCGTACGTCCGCATAGATTTCGCGACTGGGCGATCAGCCTTTCACGAATTAAGGCTATCTTCTCTCGAGTCTGCTCGATCAACTCTCAGTTGCTTCGATCAAGTCCGATGAATCATCCCAGCATAGGGGCGATCTGCATCTCCTTCCGTATAATGCCTCAAACGGTGCCATCTTAATAGAAGCATGCCAACTATTGTTGTAGGTAAATTCAATCAACGGTAGATGAATTTCCCAATCGTTTGACCAATCTAAGGCACAGGCCCTTAGCATGTCTTCCACCGTTTGTATAGTTCTCTCGGTTATGCATCGATGCGGGTGATAAGTCAGATCAAGTTCTATTCGGTCCCCAAGGCCTTATGAACTGCTTTCCAAAAGTGAGACACAAAACGACCGTCTCGATCAGAAACAATGGTTTTCGGCGTACCATGCAATCGAACTATCTCCGAAATAAAGACTCGTGCCAATCTCTCTGGTCCCCACGTATCCTTAATGCCTAGAAAATGAGCCGATTTGGTTAAACGATCAACTATCACCCAAATCATGTTCATTCCTGTCCTGGTTTTCGGCATATTAGTGATGAAGTCCATCGATATGTCCTCCCACTTCCATTCAGGAATCGGGAGCGGCTTCAACATTCCAGAAGCCGTTGATGCTCGATCTTAACCTGCCGACAAGTCAAGCATTTCAAACATAGTCCGCTACGTCTTTCTTCATGTTGCCCCACCGTAAATTGCGCTTCAAGTCCTTATACATTTCTTGGTGCCCGGGTGGATAGAATAGGGCGAACTATGAGCTTCCTTCATAATCGTCTGTTTAACATCAACATCGGGAACGCAGAGTCGATTCTGAAATCTCAAAACTCCATCGTCATGAATTATGAATCCGGGCCTTTCCTTTGATCACTTCATCATGTAACCGAACCATCGAGGATCATCTGCCTGTCTAGATTTGATTTCTTCGGTTAATGATGAAGTTATCTCCATCACGCACACCGTCCCTGGACTCTTTGTAACCATACTTCAATTCCTTCACGAATCATCTCTCGCTGAAGGCTAAGTTGGGAGGTCGGCGTCTCCAGCATCGAATAGAGACAGCTTGCGGCTAAGTGCATCGGCCACTACATTCGCTTTGCACGGATGATACAAAATCTCCAAGTCATAGTCCTTAATCGGTTCCAACCATCTTCTTTGCCGTATGTTCAACTCTTTACTCGAATATATACTTGAGACTCTTATGATCCGTAAAGATCGACGGTGAGTCCGTCTGAGATAATGCCTCCAAATCTTCAAGGCAAAAACCACTGCTGCTAGCTCCAAATCATGTGTCGGGTAATTCACTTCATAAGGTTTCAGTTGTCGCGACGCATAAGCGATCACCTTATCATTCTGCATCAACACGCACCCAAGTCCTTGGTTCGAAGCATCACTGTAAACTATGAATCCTTCAGTTCCCTGCGGGAGTGATAGAATCGGTGCCGTCGTCAATCTCTTCTTCAATTCATCAAAGCTAATCTGACATAATTTATTCCACTCAAACTTCTGAGTTTTCTGCAGGAGTCGAGTAAGTGGGCGGGACATTTTAGAAAATCCTTCCACGAATCGACGATAATATCCAGCAAGTCCTAAGAAGCTTCGGACCTCTTTCACGTTCTTTGGAGGCTTCCAATCCAATATTGCTTCGATCTTCTGAGGATCCACTCGGACTCCTCTAGCTGACACCACATGGCCGAGGAACATTACTTCCTTTAGCCAAAATTCACACATAGAAAGTTTGGCGTACAATTGCTCGTTTCTCAAAAGCTCCAATACTATCCGCAAATGCTGCGCATGTTCTTCAGGACTCTTAGAGTACACCACAATGTCATCAATAAATATGACCACAAATTTGTCCAAAAATTCAATGAACACACGGTTCATCAATTGCATAAATACAGCAGGTGCGTTAGTGAGACCAAACGGCATCACTACAAACTCATAATGCCCGTAGCGAGTTCTGAACGCTGATTTCGGAACATCACACTCCTTAATCCTCAGTTGATGGTATCCTGATCTCAGATCAATCTTAGAAAATACTGTTGCCCCTTGCAACTGGTCAAACAAATCATCAATCCGTGGCAACGGATACTTGTTCTTAATCGTCATCTTGTTCAGCTCTCGATAGTCAATGCACAGTCGGAGCGATCCATCCTTCTTTCGGACGAAAAGAACTGGCGCTCCCCAGGGTGAAACGCTTGGCTGAATATAGCCCTTGTCCAGTAACTCCTCCAGCTGCTTCTTTAGTTCGTACATCTCAGTAGGTGCCATACGATACGGCGCCTTGGAAATTGGCGTAGCTTCGGGTTCCAGCTCAATGGTAAATTCCACATCCCTTCGTGGAGGTAATCCAGGTAACTCGTCAGGAAACACATCTGGAAATTCGTTCACAACAGGAATGGATGAAAGTTCCACAATTTCGTCTTCTTTCTTCATTGCGTAACACCAGTACCCGGTACAGCCCTGTTTCAACAATTTGACAGCCTTCATCGCCTTGATCAATTTTCCTGAGGTTCTCGGTTTCCATCCCTCAAACAGAATCTCGGAACCATCGTCAGCGATCAGCGAGATATTCCTCCTTCGGTAGTTCACAATTGCTCCATATCGATTAAGCCAATCGTCTCCGAGTATCAGGTCATCTCCTTGCATTTCTATCACGATCAGGTTTGAGAGCCACTCTCTGCCTCCAAATGATACAGGGAAATTTCTAGTTTCTAAATTTCCGACAATCCTCTCTCCACTCGGTAAACCAACAACATAAGGTTCACAAGCATGAAAACCGGAAATATTCAAACGATTTACACAAGACAAAGATATGAAAGAATGTGTGGCTCCTGTATCGAATAAAATGCTAATCGGGAAAGGATCTCCGATGCACTGATGCGGCAGAGATCCCGATCGTCTGTCCTCCTCATCTCGCATGCACGTGGGGAGCAGATCCGCACTCGATGTCCCCTTTCGGTCCCATTGTCCTCTGCCTCGCCCACGGCCAAAATTCCGAGGCATCGAACACTTTGCCGCGTCGTGGGATCGGCCTCCTTCTTTGCATTTGTGGTGTACGGGCTCTAAAAGACTTTGCGCCTCTTCACAAAACACCGCCCGATGTCCCTCTCGTCCACAGTCAAAACAAGTCACGGCGGGGAAGGGCGGTTCCGTCGATAGTGCCCCGTCTGGCGCAGCTAAAGCATTTCTGGTAACATCGGTAATAGTTGATGTCGCCCCGAAATTCTTCCCGCTCCTAGCTGGGTGCGGAGGTTTCTTGAAAGAATGGAAGGATGACTGGGCCTTACGGGCCCCACTGTTCTTGTGCTCTGTAAAAGTACCAGAGACTTTCTGTTTCTTGGATTCTGAAAATTTCTCCATGGCTGCTTCCTTGATCTCATATGCCAACGCCTTATCCTGGTATTGGCGGAGTGTGGTACATTCGAATCCGGACATGTACCTCTGAACTTCTGGTTTCATTCTCATATCGAAATGAATCATCATTTCTGCATCTGTTCTGACCAGATGTCGAACAAATGCGAGCTGCTGGTTAAACGTCTTGATTGCCTGGGATACTGGCACATCAGAAGGCTGAGCGGAGAAAAACTCCCGAACTTTGGCTTCCCTCACAGGACGAGGGCAATACTGAGCTTCCATCATCATTCTAAATTCTGTCCAATCGGCATCATGGTCTACCGGCCGGATGGCTTCCCACCATTCGGACGCTTCCCCTATCAGAAAATATTGAGCGATAGAGGCTCTCCGGTCGTCTGGGCAGTTTATGCCGGCAAAGATTTTCTCCAGCTCCTTTAACCAATGATCCCAGGTGGGAGTCTCAGAAATACCGTCGAATTTGGGTGGTTGCATCTTCGCCACCTCTTGTAGCCACCGGTCACCTCGATTTCCCATATCTGGGATCCCTTGCTGTCTCTCTCCCTGCTGTAGTCCCACCGCCACTTGCATTCGGTCCACGACCTGGGCGAACTGAGTCATCTAGTTCACCACTTGACGAAGGATATCTGGTACAGCAGGATCTGGTTCATTATTAATAGACTGTTGCGGCTCGCCTGAGCTTTGACTGGCCTGGTTAGAAGGCGATGCTTCCCTTTCGGCATTTCTCCGTCCGCGTCCACGACCGCGACCACGTCCACGTCCGCCTCTCAACATACTGTAAGCATAAATACTCAATATACAGGAAACAACATCGTTCTAATATTCGAGTATAAAGAGATACAATATGCAAAGAACGAGATAGAGTTTAGGAACTTACAACCACTGTTCGAATGAAGACGTAGGCAGTGCAGTGATGTCATTCACGGCCGGTTATCCCAAAAGACATAAATGACCCCTATTTTAACCCAACGGCCAAGATATCCATAATCTTAGCTCCGATACCATATTCTGTAACACCCCCAATATATTCGGGAATATTACAGCGCCGTAAATCCTTTACATAGGGATTTACAAGGCTGAAGAATTGAAGAAGTATAAAAAGGTACTGACGAATGGAAATAACGGAATTACAGTACATCAGTTCTGACCAAAATACAGAAATAGTACAATTGTTCAACAGAACTCAATATTACATCACCAAATTCAAATCATCACAAACGACTGCGTACTCGAGTACTTATTGAAATAACGATTAAACAACAGATAAATAAACCCGGTCGGGACATCACTCTGCACCCTCGTCGTCATACAGTTCCAGTGGTTGTTTCCCCGCTCTCCTGGATCCTGAACACAAACAAAATGTTCACCCCCGAAGGGGTTAGCACAATGATGCTAGTACAAGTACCACAACATATTATTCATATCTCACGGTGAATAATAATAACGTAAACGACAAAAAACCAACGAGTCCTCTCCTACGAGAAACTCAAACATAACATACACAACTGATAATCACAACATGATATCAATACATACACATGGTAATTCCATCGATCCAGCGTTCACTGCCTAGAACCCACGATGATCCCGTCAGACCAACCCGTGGTGGAAAAACCCGTCCGATGATCCAACATGACGCTAGCATAGATCCCCCGATGATCCCGTCGGACCAACACGAGGTGGACACACAATAACGACATACATGCACGACAATATGTATAACAACAATACATAAAACAATTAAGGTACTTGCCTCGATTTGAAGACAATAACAATACTTCCACGAAAATTAACACTCGAAGATTGTCCTCCTCAATCAATCACGTAACGAGACCAAACCTTAACAAAATAAATGATATAGAGTTTATCTCACGTCGTATGAATGTTTAACAATTCGATTAACGGTCAAAAGTTCATAAACTGCAATCTGCCCGAAGAGCTTAGCGCACGCTAAGTACTCTGTGTAGCGTGCGTTACGTCTGCCCGATAGCGCACGCAAACAACAAAGCCTAGCGCACGCTAACGACGCATGGTCAGTACTTCACTGACCAGCCAACTGACTCGTCTGATGGTCTATCGTACGTTACGTACCAAACGTAGCGCACGCTAACTAGTGCTCGATAGCGCACGTTAAACTGCATAACATAGCGTGCGCTATTCGCATGGCGCTTATCGCCGAGCAAGAATCGTTCTTGCCATGAACGAAACAATGAAATCCTTCGTGATAATTCATGTTACTTCCATGAATACCAAGTTCTTACTCTTGTGAATAATCTCCAGTATGATATCAACTTCAAGATGCAAATATACGTATAATCATCATGACACCATAATCCATCTTGATTACAATTCTCATGCAAAGTTGGTGATCTCTGGTTGATGTATTAGATTCTACTATCATTATACATATTCAGACTTCATCTTGAGGTGAACTAACCATTCCGACTTATACGAAAGAATATTTCCTAGGATGATCCTCCCTTTAAGTTCTTATAACATCTTTTCTAAATCATGATCACAAAGATAACATAAATCATACGGATTGTTAACTTCCGAATATTTCTCTCATCATTTGAAGTACTAGGATTCCAACTTCAAGGTTCCAACAATAATATTGTAATTGTAGACATCCCAATCTTCTAAACATGATGTTGTTGAAATAATTCACTAATGAACTTCAATATCTCGTTAACATGATCATCATATCGATTGGAAATCCAAATCTAAGACTGGTGATAGGTTGAACATACCTCAATATGCCGAAATCACTGAACCACAAGGTGTAATCCGACTCCGGTTGGTTATGTGCCCCTCCAAGGTGTTACTTCTCTTCAATGATCACTTCACAAGTGATACTCAATCATTCAATGATCACTCATACATGTTCTAAGTATTTAGAGGGGATATTATTGCTCTCTGGACTCTCAAAGATGAAGTATAGACGAAGGAAATGAAAGCCCAAGCGGTTGTTGTCACATTTATAATATTCTGCATTATTGACAAGTTAGCGCACGCTACTAAGCATCCCTTAGCGTGCGCTAATAATGGTTGACTTCAGAATTTGTCTGGGTGCGTCAGCGGGAATCTTATCCGGACCCATGTCCCGCTGGCGCATGAGCTAGCTGCTCCGCTCAATAATTGAGTCCTTAGCGCACGTTACTCATACCTGCATAGCGTGCGCTAATAATGGCCCGATAGCGCGCGTTAAGATACATTCTTAGCGTGCGCTATCACGAGGTTGTTTGAGAAATTTTGCAAGTTTCTATACTTATGCATAATGATATTAATGCACTAAATATCATACTCCAATAATCAAAATCACCAATCCAAAGTAATACATGGTTTGAATACAGATGAAATACACTGTAATAAATCCGGATATTACAAATAGGTGATGATCTACCTCATCCACATCAAGAATGTAGTGGTTTAAACTAAACACACATGGACATGGAATCTGAATTTTTTCGCTTGTGTTTAATGGGTCCATGTTCCTCGAAATCTTCAATTGGTGGACAACATACTTGAGAAATGCTGCAACTCCAACTTCATACGGTTTTTTGGTTCTATCTGTACGCATCCAAGATTTATCCATTCTGAATCACCAAGAGAGTGGCACCTACATGGACAAGACAAACTTGTTAATAACCACCCGTAAATTTTTGTGAAAAATAAATAATGAGAACTAAGATTGATAGTGGAAAGCATTCTTCACCTGGTGAAGAAAGACAAAAACAAGGATAACACAGCTTAAAATACAACCAAATACATTTTAAATTCTATAACAAAAGACAATATTTTGCTCGAATTTATTGTAAGTGGCTAACCAAATATCCTTTTCCGCACAAAATATATTTTCCAACCATGACACGACATTCATGTTTTTTCCATAAATCGATGCTGATATCTTGTAGTGTTTTTTGTAAGCTTAGAATCTACTTTATCTTCTAAACTATCATTTTATCTTCTTTTCATTTCGGGCAAACACTTTTATATGAAAAAACAGCCTAACTCAAAGTCTTCTAGCATGTCAGATTTCCGCAAAGAGTGATATTAAGGGTCCCAAGTAAATAAAAACTTAGCATCAAGAAATGAACAACACCAGTGGCGGATCTTCAAATTTACATAACATAAGGGGCACAAAAAATTAACTTAAAAACAGTATTGAAATATCATTACAAATCAGAAAGAACATATCAAAACTGTAGCCAAAATTGCTTCATCAAATGCAGTAAACAGAAAAAGCAGCTTAATTGGAATAATAAAGAAAAAAAAAACATAAATAAAAGCTAGATAGTTAGTGTCTACCATTTAAGGCGAACCGATTGGTGAAGTAGTGAGAATGTGAGAGCCGAGAGGGAGAGCCGGAGAGGAGCTCAAGCGGTATTGGAGAATTGGAAAATTGGAGAATTGGAGATGAGCAGAGAAGCGGGTGCGCGCGCAGTGCAAGTATTTCTTCAATGGGTTGTTTCTTTTTCTGTTTTACAAGTATTACAACCTAATATTTTAGACAAAATATTTTATTATTAAAAAAAAGTTCGATCCCGAATTTCAGTTTGAACCTGTTTTAACATACAAAAGAATTTCTTGTGCATAAATTATTGCGGATGCCACTACCGGACAAGGTGGCAGGGGCTCTATCATATTTCCCCTAGGTACAGGGTTAGATTTGTTGGGATTCGGTGCCTAAAACGAAGGCCCAGCGGAAGCGGTAAAACGAAAATTAATTCGATCCGAATCCCTACGAGGATCGATCGAGCTACGTATATACGAATATATAAACGAAAAGCAAGAGTCGTAAGAAACTAACCCTCGAAGTCCGTTGATTAAATGGTAACCTTCTCTTGAGCTATTCCCCAAGCTCTTGAACGATCCAACGCCGAAAGCACCGCGTCTCTACTTGCCACGCGCCGGAGAAACAACCGGAACGACAATCACCTTGCTATCCTCCGAGGATACGGCTAGAGCTAAGTGATGAAGCTTGCAATATGAAATTATAACACTCTAAGTGTATAACTCACAATCTCTCTTTTATTTCTCAATTTTCTTCCAAGAAAAATCAAGAACTTGATGAATAAAGAGGAAGATGATGAAGAAGACTTGGAGAAGTCTTTTCTCTCTCTCTACACTCAAAGCTCACGTTGGAATCAAAGTTAAGTGAGGTGAGAAGTCTTCCTCTCTTTATTCTATTTCCACTCACATGATACATCTCATTATTATGAGAATCTAAGCCCCACAAAGTCATCTTTTTCATATAAAATGAAAACAACAAGACAAGAGGAAAGTGGGTGGAAATTAGGGGGTGGCTACCATGCGTAAACGGATGAGTTCGGTTCGTTTGACTCCGTGAGTCCAAACAGATAAACTACGATTCCGTTACGATGTATTTGTATCGATTAATTAATCCAATTAATTAAACATATCAAATACAAAATAACATAATTAATTTCTCCAAGAAATAATTATATTCATGAATTAAATTAATCACCCGGATATATTTAATCCATTAAGCCGTAAATCAATTTATCCGATAAATCGATTTAAACATCCAATGTCCCAAATTTGATATCAAATATCTAATATTCATAATGAGAGAATTAGCTCGATTCATTCCGTTGTCAATCCTAATGCGGGACTCGGTAGGTCCGTCTCAGTCAGCAATGGGAGGAACCAAAGAGTAGTAGCACCACCTAGCGGCTGGTGGCCTACACTGCACTCGATCGAGAACGAATGATTGGGATCATTCAAGAACCATTCTGTCGTGAATACCAGTATACGTATAAACCCTTCTTTCAAATGTCCCGATCAAGTTATAGGGTCACGGTCAGTCAAACCATATCTGTACTTGACGCTATGCATGCGTTAATGCAAATCGAGATCATCGAGCTGTCGTGTATCTAATACAACTAGCTCCAATGCTTTGGCCAAAGACTTATGATCTCATCTGCCAATAACCGCATAGGACATATAACCCGCTCACTAACGGGAGAAAGAATTCTATCTTGGTATTCAGTAGGACCTGCTACTTGCCTGTCAAGATGCACGTCGAGGTTGACCCCCGCCTTCCGGTTTACAGGGTCGAACTACTCTAATGAAAATCTTGATGTCACAAGCACATCCCTACTAAATCCTCAAGTCGAAGGTTCACGAATACCTATCACAACCTTTCGATTACGTCATTGACTGTCCCGGAGTGAAATCCATGTGACGAATCGAGGGTGAGTCGGTTCGAGTATACTAATCCAATTAGCATACCTATAACGTGTGCTCCCACTAACCATTAGTGTTCGACAGGCACTCTCCATGTCAAAGAACACGTCATACAAGTCTTCACATAAACTTAACGCCCAGTCAAGTTTCATCGACTTGCGAACGATTAAGTATTTGAGCTATAACCTTTCCAGTGCCGACCCCCTTATCCAATAAGGAGTGGAACGTTTTGCTCTCAAATACATGGACTAGTTTCTATATGTTTATTTACGAGTTAGGAATGCCAAGAACTACCGGTAAATAAAGAATCATTCATTTGCCTTATATAAATGGTTTACATAATTACAAGTACAATGCCCTCACTCAACAACATCTGAGTGGCATTCGAGGGCATACTCCTAACAATCTCCCACTTGCACTCAATGCCACACACTATGGTATCTAATACCCATGTTCTCCAGATGACGCTCCAAGCTAGTCTGAGATAGTGGCTTGGTCACTGGATCGCGACGTTGTCGGCCGAGTCTACTCTATGCGGACAATGTATCCCTTGCGAACAAATTCTCTTACGAGATGATACTTCCTCTCAATATGTTTGGTGTTGTTGTGAAACCTCGGCTCCTTGGCACGTGCTGACTCCGTCGTTGTCGCAGATGCAGCGGAATAGGCGGCTCGGACATGGTATCATTTGAAGTTCTCCTAGAAACTTCTTAATCCGTAACCCTTCCTTAGAAGCCTCCGAGGCCGCTTGATACTCGGCTGACAGTGGAATCGCAGTCGCGCTTTGCTTGGCACTACGCCAAGATACTGCTCCTCCATTAAGAGTAAATATGTAGCCAGTGGACATCGAGTCGTCCTTCGTCCTTGGAAGTCTGAATCGGTGAATCCCACCACATCCAATTCTCCACCGCCATACATTAGAACCATATCTCTAGTCCTTCTTAAGTACTTGAGAACGTTCTTTCTGGCGATCAATGTTCCCTACACAGGTTTGCTCGAAACCTACTCACCACGCTTACGGCATGCGCGATGTCGAGTCTTGTACACAACATAGCATACATAAGGTTACCCACGGCCGAAGCATATGGTATATTACTCATTTCCTTTCGTTGTTCCTCACTTTGAGGACACATCTTCAAGGTGAGTTTTATTCCATGTTGCATCGGTAGGAACCCTCTTTTAGAATCATCCATCTTAAATCGCTTTAAGATTTTATCTACATAGAGGGCTTGGGAAAGGCCTATTGTTCTCTTCGCTCTATCTCGGTAGAGCCGAATACCAAGAATATAGGTTGCTTCTCCCAAGTCTTTCATGGAGAAATTACTCGATAGCCAAGCTTTCACGTAACTAAGCATTCCCACATCATTTCCTATTAGTAGAATGTCATCTACATATAGTACTAAGAATGCGATCTTGCTCCCACTAACTTTCTTATATACACAAGGTTCCTCTTCATTTTGCACGAAGTCAAACTCTTTGACCGCCTCGTCAAAACGAAGGTTCCAACTACGCGACGCTTGCTTGATCCATAAATGGAACGTCAAGCTTGCACACTTTCGAATATCGACTTGACACAAAGCCTTTAGGCTGCTCCATATAGATTTCCTCCTCGAGGAATCCATTAAGGAAAGCCGTCTTTACGTCCATTTGCCATATCTCATAATCGTGGTAGGCAGCTATAGCAAGCATCATGCGAATAGACTTGATCATGGCTACGGGCAAGAAGGTATCGTGGTAATCGATCCCTTCCTTCTGGGTATAACCCTTTGCCACAAGCCTGGCTTTATAGGCGTCAACCTTGCCATCACCATCAGTCTTTCTCTTGTAGATCCACTTGTTCCCAATAGGCACTATGCCCTTGGGGCGGTCTACTAGAGTCCGACTGATTGACATGCATCGAGTCTATCTCAGCTTCCATAGCTTCACGCCATTTCGCGGATTCTACATCCACCATCGCTTGATCATAGGTCGTCGGGTCGGTCTCTTGGCTATCACTTGGAACCTCATGGAGACCTAGGTCCTCCAAGTGCACAAGCCCATACCTCTCGTAAATGAGACACCCTACTAGACCTACGAGGTGGTTGTACTTGTGTTTGAAAGTTCGATTCAGTTTCTTGCACAGTGTCTCTCGAGGAGTTTCATTGTATTCTTCTAAAGAAATACTTCTACTGCTCCGCCTTCCGAATGAACTCATCTTCCAGAAGTGTGCTTGTAAAGCAACAATGATCCTTCGATCTTCGGGCATGTAGAATAGATATCCCATCGTCCCAGGGAATCCAATGAAACGTCCTTCGCAGACCTAGCTTCCAACTTTTCCACCTTAGTCTTCTTGACATAAGCGGGACATCCCCAAATCCTAATATGATTAAGACTTGGTTTCCTTCCTTCCCACATCTCATGTGGAGTTTTAGGAAACGGATTTGGAAGGACATCTGCTCAAGATATACGCGGCGATCAGAGTGCATACCCCACGTAAATCGGCAAGTCAAGATAGCCCGGCATGGAACGGACCATGTTCAATGTGGTCCGGTTCCTTCTTTCGACACACCATTTAACTGAGGAGTACCTGGAGGTGTTAGTTGTGAAACTATTCCATGTTCCTTAAGGAACTCGTCAAACTCCGTACTCATATACTCGCCACCTCGGTCCGACCGAAGTGCTTTGATATGATTACCGGTTTGTTTCTCGACTAGGGCCTTGAATTCCTGGAATTTCTCAAAGGCCTCGGATTTATGTTTCATTAAGTATACATAACCATACCTAGTATGATCATCTGTAAACGTAATGAAATATTGATATCCGTCACGTGCTGTTTCCAAAGCACCACATACGTCGGTATGAATTAATCCCAGTTTATCAGCGGCTCTTTGAAATGTCCCTGTGAAGGGGGACTTAGTCATTTTGCCTTTAAGGCAAGATTCACAAGTAGGAAAGGGATCTGATCCCAATGGACCCATAAGTCCATCTTTTTCCATCTTGTAAACCTTGGTCTGACCAACATGACCAAGTCTAAGATGCCATTTCAAAACTTGATTGGTTTCATCCCTACCGCGTTTTCTAGTTATAGTATTCACAACTACTTTGTTCGAGATTTAGATGATACAATCCATTCAACAATGTAGCAGTACCCACTAGTTTATTTCTAAAATAAATTTTGCAGGAACCATCACCAATGAAAAATGAAAAGCCTTTTCGGTCCATGACCGGAATGGATACAATGTTTTTGTGCCCCTTGGGCAAAACAAGTACATCTTTTAAAGTCAAAACAAAGCCGGATTCTAAACCCAAAAGAAGTGATCCTATGTCGGTTGCCTCGACACTATGCCCGCTTCCGACTGTGATCATAACTTCTCCAGCTCCAAGCTTCCTACTTTGTTCCAGATCCTGATTCACGGTACAAATATGAGAACTAGCACCAGAATCCGGATTCAGAAGTAGAAAATACAGTAGCGAACAATTTGTTTCCAAAACTAAAAGTTCTGTACAAGTGCCATGAAGAATCGGACAGTCTCTAGCCCAGTGGCCCAGCTCACCGCACTTGAGACAAGTATCCTTCTTCTTCTTGTTCTTTGGAACCATCGGGGCCTTGCCCTTTCCCTTAAGGTCCTTAGCTTGTGGTCCATCCGCTTCTTGGTCTTTTTCTTCTTATTCTTAGACTTAGAAGTCCGTAAGAAATCACAAGTGCACTCCTTCATCATGGGGTCTTCATCCGAGACCGAGCGGTCACCCGGTTGTTCATTAGCCCGGCTAAGTTACATGCAATCTCATTGCGGTTGAAGTTCATAACAAAGCGTGAGAAGGAATCGGGGAGACCGTAGGATAAGGTCGGTTTGGAGAAGTATCCATTTTAAAATCAAGAGCCTCCAATCTCTCGATCATGGATATCATTTTGAGGACGTGTTCCCCAACCTTCTCACCTTCTTTCATCCTTGCACCGAACGATTGCTTGGATATCTCATATCTAGCGATTCTCCGTGCTCACCATAAAGCTCGGTTAAGTGAGATAGAATGCCTAGCGAAGTCATTTTCTCATGAGCTCTCTGAAGCTCATTAGACATGGAAGCCATCATATAAGCACGGACTTTCACGTCATCCTTAACCCACTTTTCGTGGTTTTCAATCTCTTCTGATTGGCTCGAGTCCGCATAGGAGGCGCCGGAATGTCCGTCTCAAGACGTATCCCAGTGCCTCTATACCGAGGACAATCATCGGATTGCGGAGCCAATCCACAAAGTTAGGTCCCATTAAGGTGTTCTTTTCGAGTAGAATTGCGAGTGGATTCATTGTCATATTGAGATTTGTGCATTAAGTATAACAGTTAATTAGTGACTCATTCAATTATGTTCGAGTATAGAATTTAAGGTCTTTTCTATTCTTGTTACCCGCTCCCACTATTTTTATCGGAATAACACACTCCCATGTGAAATCCTAAGTATCGTCGCTCTACTTCATAGTGGTGATCGAGTTCTTTATAAATCTTAATAGAGGGCAACCGAACAGGTTTCTAGTCTATTAATTTTCATAAAGTGGTGTCCAACACCAACCCATCTAATGGATGATTCGATCTTCTTTTTCCCCTTGTTCATTCCCCTCAACCTATACGGTTTCTATGGTTCGTGAACAAGTTAAGTTTATACCATCGACGCAAATCAGTTTCACAATTGAATCTTATCCAGAACCTATCGGGTTTCTAGGGATAAAATTTGCTCCAACCGAAGGCATCAATGCGCTCCGGTAATTTATCCGTCCTCCCGAACGACTACCCCGATAACTCGGAAGCATAGCACATCCGGTTTGGATTTCAATTTCCCGAAAACTCGATGGAGGGAAGGAAAACCTTGAAACCTTATAAACTTAATTATTTGTTGTGGGAGAATTATCGCGATTAACGTTACACTTTGCACATTAATCGTTTAAGCGCGTTTGTGGCATTCATACAATATGAAACAACCAATCACAACCTAGTTGCTACCAACATGTGGTTCATGGACCGTTCCTAGAAAACAAAAACTCCGTAATCTAATTACAAGTCTTCGTCTTGAATCTTCGTCTTCTCGAAATGGATCTTCCTCCGGTCTTCGTCATTACATATAAATTTTACATTGAAAATTGCATCCTAGATACAAATTTTTCTAGTAAAATAAATAGGCTCAAAACGGCCTTTACAACCCAATCGAATAAAACGAACGATTCAAAAACTAAGTCCACGAACCACATCCCCATTCAAAAGCATTCATTCAATAAATACTAAATAAATGGAAAGCGTAGAGATACATTGATCCAATCAACAATACGAACCGATCCAATCGATTCACACAATCGGTAATATAATAACGTTCAAAATAATTGATTGACCATAAATATTCCAATTAATCAAATTTCCCTTATAAAATGAAATACCATAAATCATTTTAATCATATTAAATCCAATTTAACATGCGGGAGATTAATTTTCAAGAATACACGGAAAAATCGAAATGGGCGAAAATGGCTGCCATGGCCGAGTCATCGCCGTGACCTTCCGGCCCGGCTGGCATGGCGAGTCATGCTCGGCGGCTCTGGCCGAGCACGGCCGTGTCTCGACACGGTCGGAGTGCACTGGCGGCTGAAATTTGCGACACGGCCGTGTCACGGACACGGCCGAGTCACCTGGCGACTTCTCGCCTTTGTCGAAAAGTCGTCCGACGACGATTCGAGCTCGATTTTCACCGGATATCAATATCAATATTTTTCAACATTCATATCTTCAATATAAATCATATTTCCAAGAAATTAAGATTTATATTTAGACATAAACTTACGAAAAATATAACTACAACGAACGTAAAAATATATACCACGATTATGACTAAAATGATTCCAAATCATTCACCATCTAATCAAGCATTCCAAATGCCAATATCGTATATACGATCGCAAGACCTACGCTCCGATACCCTTTGTTGGGATTCGGTGCCTAAAGCGAGGCCCGGCGGAAGCGGTAAAACGAAAATTAATTCGATCCGAATCCCTACGAGGATCGATCGAGCTACGTATATACGAATATATAAACGAAAAGCAAGAGTCGTAAGAAACTAACCCTCGAAGTCCGTTGATTAAATGGTAACCTTCTCTTGAGCTATTCCCCAAGCTCTTGAACGATCCAACGCCGAAAGCACCGCGTCTCTACTTGCCACGCGCCGGAGAAACAACCGAACGACAATCACCTTGCTATCCTCCGAGGATACGGCTAGAGCTAAGTGATGAAGCTTGCAATATGAAATTATAACACTCTAAGTGTATAACTCACAATCTCTCTTTTATTTCTCAATTTTCTTCCAAGAAAAATCAAGAACTTGATGAATAAAGAGGAAGATGATGAAGAAGACTTGGAGAAGTCTTTTCTCTCTCTCTACACTCAAAGCTCACGTTGGAATCAAAGTTAAGTGAGGTGAGAAGTCTTCCTCTCTTTATTCTATTTCCACTCACATGATACATCTCATTATTATGAGAATCTAAGCCCCACAAAGTCATCTTTTTCATATAAAATGAAAACAACAAGACAAGAGGAAAGTGGGTGGAAATTAGGGGGTGGCTACCATGCGAAACGGATGAGTTCGGTTCGTTTGACTCGTGAGTCCAAACGGATAAACTACGATTCCGTTACGATGTATTTGTATCGATTAATTAATCCAATTAATTAAACATATCAAATACAAAATAACATAATTAATTTCTCCAAGAAATAATTATATTCATGAATTAAATTAATCACCCAGTGATATATTTAATCCATTAAGCCGTAAATCAATTTATCCGATAAATCGATTTAAACATCCAATGTCCCAAATTTGATATCAAATATCTAATATTCATAATGAGAGAATTAGCTCGATTCATTCCGTTGTCAATCCTAATGCGCGACTCGGTAGGTCCGTCTCGATCAAGAATGGGAGGAACCAAAGAGTAGTAGCACCACCTAGCCGGCTGGTGGCCTACTGCTGTACCGAGAACGAATGATTGGGATCATTCAAGAACCATTCTGTCGTGAATACCAGTATACGTATAAACCCTTCTTTCAAATGTCCCGATCAAGTTATAGGGTCACGGTCAGTCAAACCATATCTGTACTTGACGCTATGCATGCGTTAATGCAAATCGAGATCATCGGTAGCCGTGTATCTAATACAACTAGCTCCAATGCTTTGGCCAAAGACTTATGATCTCATATGCCAATAACCGCATAGGACATATAACCCGCTCACTAACGGGAGAAAGAATTCTATCTTGGTATTCGTAGGACTGCTACTTACTGTCAAGATGCACGTCGAGGTTGACCCCGCCTTAGGTTTACGTGGTCGAACTACTCTAATGAAAATCTTGATGTCACAAGCACATCCCTACTAAATCCTCAAGTCGAAGGTTCACGAATACCTATCACAACCTTTCGATTACGTCATTGATTGTCGGAGTGAAATCCATGTGACGAATCGAGGGTGAGTCGGTTCGAGTATACTAATCCAATTAGCATACCTATAACGTGTGCTCCCACTAACCATTAGTGTTCGACAGGCACTCTCCATGTCAAAGAACACGTCATACAAGTCTTCACATAAACTTAACGCCTACCAAGTTTCATCGACTTGCGACGATTAAGTATTTGAGCTATAACCTTTCCGGTGCGACCCCTTATCCAATAAGGAGTGGAACGTTTTGCTCTCAAATACATGGACTAGTTTCTATATGTTTATTTACGAGTTAGGAATGCCAGTAACTACCAGTAAATAAAGAAACATTCATTTGCCTTATATAAATGGTTTACATAATTACAAGTACAATGCCCTCACTCAACAACCTCTGAGTGGCATTCGAGGGCATACTCCTAACAAGATTCCCACAGGCGCCTTGCAATATTTTTTTTTTCCATTTTTCTGCTGTTTTAACATACAAAAGAATATCTTGTGCATAAATTAACGCGGATGCCACTACCGGACAAGGTGGCAGGGGCTCTATCATATTTCCCCTAGGTACAGGGTTCGATTCCCACGCGTTGCAATATTTTTTTTTCCGTTTTTTCTCCTTTTTAACATACAAAAGAATTTCTTGTACATGAATTAATGCGGATGCCACTACCGGACAAGGTGGCAGGGGCTCTATCATATTTCCCCTAGGTACAGGGTTCGATTCCCACTGGCGCGTTGCAATATTTTTTTTTTCCGTTTTTTCTCCTGTTTTAACATACAAAGGAATTTCGCGTTGCAATAATTTTTTTTTCGTTTTTTCTCCTGTTTTAACATACAAAGTAATTTCTTGTACAAAGGAATGTTATTGCACACTTTTTTTATCAATTAAGTTCAATTTTAATTTCAAACCGATTCCGATCAATTTCAATTTGAACCGATTACGTTCAAATTTCAGTTCGAACCGATTAAGTTCAAATTTCATTTTGATCAAGTTAAATTTGAACCGATTAAGTTAAATTTCAATTTGAACCGATTAAGTTCAAATTTCAAATCAATTAAGTTCAATTTCAATTTCAAACCGATTAAGTTCAAATTTCAGTTTGAACCGATTAAGTTCAAATTTCAATTTGATCAACTTCAGTTTGAACCGATCAATTTCAATTTGAACTGATTCAGTTCAAATTTCAATTTGAACCGATTAAGTTCAAATTTCAATTTGAACCGATTCAGTTCAAATCTCAAATTGATCAACTTCGGTTTGAACCGATCAATTTCAATTTGAACTGATTAAGTTTAAATTTCAGTTTGAACCGATTAAGTTCAACTTTCATTCTGATCAATTTCGGTTTCAACCGATCAAGTTCAATTTGAACCGATTAAGTTCAAATTTCAAATCGATTAAGTTAAATTTCAATTTGAACCGATTAAGTTCAAATTTCAAATCAATTAAGTTCAATTTCAATTTCAAACCGATTAAGTTCAAATATCAGTTTGAACCGATTAAGTTCAAATTTCAAATTGATCAACTTCGGTTTGAACCGTTCAAGTTCAAATTTCAAAATGATTAAGTTCAAATTTCAGTTTGAACCGATTAAGTTCAAATTTCAAATTGATCAACTTCGGTTTGAACCGATCAAGTTCAAATTTCAAATCGATTACGTTCAAATTTCAGTTTGAACCGATTAAGTTCAAATTTCAAATCAATTAAGTTCAAATTTTAAACCGATTAAGTTCAATTTCAATTTGAACCGATTAAGTTCAAATTTCAAATCGATTAAGTTCAAATTTCAAATCGATTAAGTTCAAATTTCAGTTTGAACCGATTAAGTTCAACTTTCATTCTGATCAATTTCGGTTTCAATCGATCAAGTTCAATTTGAACCGATTAAGTTCAAATTTCAAATCGATTAAGTTAAATTTCAATTTGAACCGATTAAGTTCAAATTTCAAATCAATTAAGTTCAATTTCAATTTCAAACCGATTAAGTTCAAATTTCAGTTTGAACCGATTAAGTTTAAATTTCAAATTGATCAACTTCGGTTTGAACCGATCAAGTTCAAATTTCAAATCGATTAAGTTCAAATTTCAGTTTGAACCGATTAAGTTCAAATTTCAAATTGATCAACTTCGGTTTGAACCGATCAAGTTCAAATTTCAAATCGATTAAGTTAAATTTCAATTTGAACCGATTAAGTTCAAATTTCAAATCAATTAAGTTCAATTTAAATTTCAAATCGATTAAGTTCAAATTTCAGTTTGAACCGATTAAGTTCAAATTTCAAATTGATCAACTTCGGTTTGAACCGATCAAGTTCAAATTTCAACTCGATTAAGTTCAAATTTCAGTTTGAACCGATTAAGTTCAATTTTCAAATTGATCAACTTCAGTTTGAACCGATCAAGTTCAAATTTCAAATCGATTAAGTTCAAATTTCAAATCAATTAAGTTCAATTTCAATTTCAAACCGATTAAGTTCAATTTCAATTTGAACCGATCAAGTTCAATTTGAACCGATTGAGTTCAAATTTCATTTTGATCAAGTTAAATTTGAACCGATTAAGTTAAATTTCAATTTGAACCGATTAAGTTCAAATTTCAAATCAATTAAGTTCAAATTTCATTTTGATCAAGTTAAATTTGAACCGATTAAGTTAAATTTCAATTTGAACCGATTAAGTTCAAATTTCAAATCAATTAAGTTCAATTTCAATTTCAAACCGATTAAGTACAATTTCAGTTTGAACCGATTAAGTTCAAATTTCAATTTGATCAACTTCAGTTTCAACCGATCAATTTCAATTTGAACTGATTAAGTTCAAATTTCAGTTTGAACCGATTAAGTTCAAATTTCAATTTGAACCGATTAAGGTCAAATTTCAGTTTGAACCGATTAAGTTCAACTTTCATTTTGATCAATTTCGGTTTCAACCGATCAAGTTCAATTTGAACCGATTAAGTTCAAATTTCAAATTGATTAAGTTAAATTTCAATTTCAAATCGATTATGTTCAAATTTCAAATCAATTAAGTTCAATTTAAATTTCAAACCGATTAAGTTCAAATTTCAAATTGATCAACTTCGGTTTGAACCGATCAATTTCAATTTGAACTGATTAAGTTCAAATTTCAGTTTGAACCGATTAAGTTCAAATTTTAAATTGATCAACTTCGGTTTGAACCGGTCAAGTTCAATTTGAACTGGTTAAGTTCAAAATTTCAAATCGATTAAGTTGAATTTCAATTTGAACCGATTAAGTTCAAATTTCAAATTGATCAAGTTAGCTTGAAAAAAACGCGCTTAAGTAATTCTGGACAATCCACATTTTTTTATTAAAAAACTAGTGGTACAACTAACGGTAAAACGGGATTGGCGCAATTGGTCTAGGGTTCGATTCTAACAGGCGCGTTGCAATATTTTTTTTTCCGTTTTTTCTCCTGTTTTAACATACAAAACAATTTCTTGTGCATAAATTATCGCGGATGCCACTACCGGATAAGGTGGCAGGGGCTCTATCATATTTCCCCTAAGTACAGGGTTCGATTCCCACAGGCGCGTTGCAATATTTTTTTTTCCATTTTTTCTCCTGTTTTAACATACAAAAGAATTTCTTGTGCATAAATTATCGCGGATGCCACTACCGGACAAGGTGGCATGGGCTCTATCATATTTCCCCTAGGTACAGGGTTCGATTCCCACAGGCGCCTTGCAACATTTTTTTTCCGTTTTTCTGCTGTTTTAACATACAAAAGAATATCTTGTGCATAAATTAACGCGGATGCCACTACCGGACAAGGTGGCAGGGGCTCTATCATATTTCCCCTAGGTACAGGGTTCGATTCCCATGCGTTGCAATATTTTTTTTCCGTTTTTTCTCCTTTTTAACATACAAAAGAATTTTTTGTGCATGAATTAATGCGGATGCCACTACCGGACAAGATGGCAGGGGCTTTATCATATTTCCCCTAGGTACAGGGTTCGATTCCCACTGGCGCGTTGCAATATTTTTTTTTCCGTTTTTTCTCAAGTTTTAACATACAAAGGAAATTCTTGTACAAAGGAATGTTATTGCACACTTTTTTTATCAATTTTTTTTATCTGGAATCAAACACATATTAAATTATTTTTTTATGAAAAAATGTCAAATTGTTTTTTCATGCATCTGAAACTATTTTTTTTGTTAGCCAATTTATTACACTTCATTTTTTTTCACTCTTTATAATTGCATTTTCAAACAAAAAAAAATACATAACTATTTACTAAACATAAATCATAAACAATTTCAGTTTGAACCGATTGAGGAAGCCAGGAAACTATTTTATAGCCTTGAAAAATACATAAAATTCTTTAGCTAGCCGATATAAAACAATTGAAAAATGAAAACGTAATATCACTATATTTCATCAAAAGTATAGATCAATATAACATATAGATTCATGAAAAACAGGTCGGTGTACATAATATCATATAAGCTGCTTTCACTATATCTTAAACATTTACATAGACCCACTGAAAAATAGTAGGTCCCCAAGATAAAAGGGAAATAACTAATAAGTAAAATAACTTATACAACATGTTTATATTTTAATACTGAGAAATAAAGAATGAAGACATGTGACAAAGTATTATGGGGAGTAGCATGCTTATATTTTGTAATTATATATTAAAATTATATTAGAAATATATATTATATATAATTAATTTTGGATACGAATATTTTCGGATACGGATGCGCCTATATCCATATCCGTACCCAGAATATTCGTATCCACTTTTTTTTTTTATATAAATAATATCTGCTTTTTCTGGATACGAATACAGATATTTTGGACGGATCATCGGAATTTTCGGATTTTTTTGACAGACCTAGAAATAAACCCTAAAAATTGAAAATAAACTCTAAAATTGAAAATAAAATAAAAACTAAAATAAGTAATTATGAAAAAATAAATTCAATAAATGAAAACTGAAACCTAAGAAACAGATATTACAAAAATAATTCTCCCCTCATTACTACCCATGTCGCTGCTATCCTAAATTGCTTCTCCTTCCTTCCGGATTTCTCTCACCCGTGCAGATATGGTGGCGATTCGCCGAACCAACCCTAACCCAAACATGTTGCCGCCTTCATTTTCTTCTCCATCGATTTCCCGCCAAATCCTAACCTATATATTTAGGTCGAAGGTTTGTTTTCAGCATCTTCGTGGCTTCAAGAGTTGTTGATTGATCGTGGGTGCGCACTATTTTAGCGGGTAAGTGTTTCTTCTCAAACCACTATCTTCCTTATAATCCTGCAAATTGTTTTCATAATAATTTTCCATACATTTGATTGAATTCTACAATGTTTGTTTTGATTTGGGAAAAAATGATGGAGCATATTTTAATATAATCATTTTAGCCCAATTGTTGAATTATGTAGAACTTTTGTAATTATTTCTGACTTTGTGGATGATAGTCCTATGTTGCTTTCCATACGAGCACTCTTGTCTTGTATTCAGGAAAAATGTAATTGATATCACTAAGTCATGTAGCTGGAGAGGAACTCCACGATGCCCCAGTAGCGAACCTTCTGCGCTCGGCAATCCGTTTAATGATAAATGGAATAGACTCTTAATTATGATTTGTTTCTCTTCTTATAATCCTTCATGAATTGAAGGATTGCATAATGTTTTTTTTATAACTTTTTCCTAATGATTAATATGTGAGTGAGCTGTTCTGTAACCATGAAATCCATACCCATGTGTGGCTATTCCCATCATTTGCATGTTACCCAGCTGATGTATGTTGTGTATGTTGTTACATTTTGTTGTTATGGTTATGGGCAACTTTCATTCTTCTTCTTCTTCTTCTTTCGGTTGGATTTTGTTACTGTATGTTGTAATTGATAAAATGCCAAAAACTAGAATCGCCCTTCCATGCAAAATTGCAGTACATCAACCTGTCAACTTTCACCTGCCTACAATATTCTTACATATGTCATATGTACAGTGTATGTTATGGATGTATCAGAGGGTTACAATGGGGATGAGGTAGAATTTGAGGCTGAAGAAAACAATGAGAATTTCGAGAAGGATGAGGTCTATGATAACAGTTCTACTGACTCTTCTGATGAATCCATTAGAAGTACCGATCAACAACTTGGTAATGTTTGGAATCTTGTTTATTTTATTAGATAGTTTAGCCGTATTAATATAAAAAAAACTCTAATACGTATAAGAGCATAGTATGACCTTTGAAATGAATATTTGGACAAAAATGCAGGTGTTTGATACGTCAATTCTTGAACAAAAAAAATATACTCACTTTACATTTCTTCGAATATTTTTAGGAGGATGATTAGGAAGATTTCACATTATCCTTCTCTTTTTCTTTATCACTGGCATATCAATGTTCATAGATATTTATACTGTAATTTTAATCACTCTATTTTCACCATACCAGTTGATAAATCATTGTCTCCATTTATGCTATTTTCATACACAGAGAATCCTGAGCAAGACATGGTGAATCAACAACAAGACACATTGAATGCACAAGAAGAAATAGGAAAATCGATAACGTCTACAAGGAAAAGGGTCAGGGGGTTGACAAGATTAGTAAAGCTACATAGAAATTTTGAAGATTCCAACGAGAAGCATGGAAGTAGACTTTGATGCATTAGGTAGAGTTACTGGGAAATATAGATCAGAATTTGCTAGTTTTTTGGGTGACTTGGTACGGCGAGATGTTGGACTTAGGTACATGAAATGGAAGAAGGTGACAAAGGAGGTGAAGGATAAGTTATGGGAGCAAGTAACGGTATGCATCTACTGATTCTATATGCAAAATAAATTTTATCTTTATTTTTCATTTCTATTGAGTACGAGCTGATACTAACATTCCATTATATATTATGGTAGCGTTTTTATAAAATAGATGCATCGAGGATGGAATACACAATGTCTCATCTTTGTGATCATTTGCGCGACTTTAGAAGACGATTATATAAAAAGTATATACTGCCCAATATGGGTAAACCTGCGAAACTTAAAGTTGTTCCAAGACAATATCGTGCGTATGTGGATCAAGAACATTGGGATGAGTTCGTAAACTGTAGACTTTCAGATGAATTCAAGGTTATGCATTACATATAATTATACTCGTCGATTGTGTAATATCCGCACTTTTCGATTTCCGGTAATTTCTTTTTTCGGCGGGAGTCCGTTTTGACGACTCGCTCATGACCGTTTCGTCATTCTGAGAATGATTAATTCTACACTTTTTGACATCCGAGTTCGTTTCGGTGTCGTTTCGTTGAGTTCTGTGCTTTTTAGCGACTTTTCCGCGCTTGAGTTCGATTCTTGCGAATCTCGTCCGAAACTGCTGTTTCGAGTTTCCCGCAAGTCCGTTTAACTTTGTTAGACGTGTTGTGAACTTCGGTTTGGTTATTCGATCACGTATCGTGATTTCCGGGCGTTTTGGGCCATTTTGTAATTTCTTGAAAGTTACGGGTATCCGTATCTGTAATTGTTGTCTCGACCCGTTTCTTGGTCGCGTATGACTAATTATGGTATTACGCTTTCATTTCGAGTCGTTTATGTTGTCCGCGAACTTTTCGTCGTGTTCGCCCGTGCGTTTTGGAAATCGGGTCGCCGAGCGGTGGCGGGATCGGCCGGACGGTGGCGGATCGGGCCGACGACAGGCACCGCCGGACGGGTGCGGCAGAACCGCGTAAGCGCACGCTTCGGCCGGAAGGCCGCGCGCTAACCGGCAGTGTAGCGCACGCCGCCGGTGGCTAGCGTCGCCATCGGCCCGGGCGATGGGGTTTCGAGGTTCTCGACTCGGCCAGATCGGCGGGTAGCGCACGCTACGCCGAGCGTAGCGCGCTAGTCGGCGGCGTAGCGCACGCCGTCGGCCGACTAGCGTCGTTACTGCCGGGCGATTCGATCCGGTGGCTCTTGGGCGATCGGCTAGCGCGCAGCTTCCTACTTAGCGCACGCTAGCGGGAGTCGGGTCGACAGGTTTGGTCGGCAGGGTTGGTCGGTGATGCCGAGTCGTGTGGGCCCTGGCCGAGGGTACTCGGCCGATACCGGCCGATAGCGCACGCTAGTCCGAGAAGGCTAGCGCACGCTAGTCTGGCTCAGTATAAATATGGCTGAGCAGTCACATTTCACTTCGTTTTTCATTTCCTTCCTTCTCCGTCCGCGAATGGCGATTCATGGGCGACGAAGCCATGTTGTTTAACAACAAAACCACGAAGTTCTTGAGTCCATAACATCAATCAATCGTCCGTTATCATCCTTTGATCCAGCGAATCAAGGTAATCCTCCTTAGAACCCTAATTTCGTGAATTTGGGGATTTTTGCATTTTCGTCCGATTCGTTCCGTGTTGTTGATTAATTCATGATGGGTATGATTAATCTTGATAGTATTCTTGTGTTTAACATCATTTAATCCATTGTTCTTCGTCGAATCGAAGTATATTTCTCGATTTCCTTCAAATTGACTTTTTGGGGGATTTGTCCCGATCTCGTTTTTCATCCGTTTTCGATGGATCGATTATGGTTAAATGATGTTGTTAAACATATTCTATGGATTGTATATCCATATTTCAACTTAGAATTCCGTTTTCGGGTTTTGACGGGACGAATCGTGTTCTTGACCGTTTTGGGGGAAATCCGTGAACTTTCGTCATTCGTTCTTTGAATTCAACGGCTTTGAGTCGTGTTATGGAATTCATTTCATTGTTATTATTTGTCCTTCGTAGTTTGTGAACGTGAGTTGGCGTTCGGTGGAGTCGGCGGGTTCGTAGTCGGTTCGGGCCAACCTACTTCGGTCGATTCTCCGCGTTGTCCTTATTCGAGGCAAGTATCTTGCCCATACATTTCATATTTCTTAGGCATAATTATTGATAAATGATTTTATGCGAAATCCAATGTTTAATGAACGTTAAAAAGGATCGGTATGTTCTCGATAAATATTGTCTTTCAACGATAATTCGTATACTTCGTGAATGGATATGTTCTCGGAATATGTGTGTTAGTTTCGTACGTTGAGAGACGTAATGATCGCATTGACCATAATTGTTTGCCGAGGATTGTGCATTGAATTGTATATTTGTTCGGTGGGTATTCGACATGATGTGATGTTAGTCGTTACTCCTTCGAAAGGAGGTTGTGATGCTTAGCATTGCTTGTCTTGATAATCGGTTATTGTTGTGTGCTTATTGTATGTGATGTGCCTCCGGGTAGGATTGTTGAATCTCAGGATCCATACTTGCTAGTATGGGTTAGGCGGCGAAACCGTAGGGTTATCCAATACGGGTATGTCTTGCGGGGACTCCGAGGTTCGGGGCTTGCTAGCTCGATGCCGAGATAACTTGTGGTGTTATCATCGGGTATGGCTTGCGGGGACTCCGAGGTTCGTGGCTTGTTAGCACGATGCCGGGATAACTTATGGTTGTGGTTTGATTATGTAAGTATATGTGCTTTTAGTCACGTGACTGCGGTTACGGTGACATGTGATTTGATATAGTTTCCCTGTGGGTTATTCACTCGGGTTTGTTCTACGGGAGCATCTGAGGTCCGTGGCTTGCTAGCACGGACGCGAATAATCTGTGGAAACAGTTGTTATGGTATGATCGGGTCGTGGACACCAATTGTTGTTATAGATTTTTTGTTTGGGTAATATTACTATTGGGCTGTGTCCCTAAATGTTTTCGAAAGGCATGAGGATTTTTAAATCCCAATGTATTCAAAACTCCCGAGGTCGTAAAATGTTTTTCACAAGATGTTTATCGGGTTTACCCCATCTTTCGATTTAATCGTTTGATTAAGTGAATCACCTCGGGAAGTATGTTTATGATTAACATGTTTCGTGGAGTATGATATGTATGGCTCGTTTTCGTATTTTATACTTGCACTAGCAAAACAGTGGAGTTTTGCTAACCCCCGAGTATTCGGGGGGTGGATGTCTATTTTTGCATTCAGGTTTTGGAGCATAACACAGGGTTGGCACGAAGGATGATGAAAGATGAACGATACTAATCACACGAGGATCCGTTGATGTCGTATTGGTCTACTTGTATTTTCTTTTCCGCTGCAGTATCTTTTCCCCGTTGTACGGGAGTTTATTGTATTTTGACCCCTGCGTGGGTATGTGTTTGTAATCGAGTTGTATATTTTATTGAAAGACCAAATCGGTCTACTGAGTCATTTTAGCCTTGAAGGCATTGTCGAGATGTTAAATGTTGTTACCAGCCTGGTAGATCCTCGAGGAGAGGGTCTACGGCGTGTAATATCCCTGAGTGGATTGGGGGTGTTACATAAATGGTATCGGATCTTAGGTTGTGAAAACCTAGGCTGTCGGGTCAGTGGTGTCTATTGAGTTTTGTTTCGTCGGATTTTATCTGACTGAGTCGTGTCGCGACGCGTCGTCTGAGTTTGTTGGTCGTGATTAGTATCGTGGGCGATCATCATCTTCGTGCGACCTGTGGCTGTAAGTCTCCCTTCTTTGTGTTGTGCCTCGTGTGACACGAGCTATTTTTATGATTTATTTGTTAAGTGACGGAATCCTCTTATGGATTTTGATTTCTTGATATGTGGTTATTTGACCCTCATATTTCGTTTATGTGTGGAGTAGTATTACTGGATTGTGCATGTTTGACTTTATTTCTTTTATCCGCTGCGTGAGTTCCTTTGTAATGGTTTTCGGTATTTTACCGACTGAGTTTTATTTCGAAAAATCGATTCCATTAACCGAGTTTTGATGTTATGGTCTTGATCAATTTTTGCGAAATTCTTATGACGGTATTTAACGTGTGGTAAATGGCTTTTGTAAATTTTTGAAACATTACCGTCATCGGCCTTCTTGGCGTTTTTATAAATGGTTCTTAGCCTGGTGGGTTTCGACGCGGGATCCACGGCGCTATAGAGTTTCGTGTAATTATCTGAAATTTTTGGGCATTCTAGCCCATTGAATTAACTTTAAAAACCTTGAGTATCTTAGAAAATAAATTTCGAGACGTACTTTTAAAATGAATTATTTTCTCGTGGTACATCCAAGGTGCCACAATATGTTTCCAAATCCTTCTACCTCGAGGACCAAAATGTTTTGAGATATTTTCAATGTTTTAGAAACACTTTCATTTAGACCCGAGGGTCAAATATTCTGAAAGTTTTCACTAAGAGAAAGTGTCCTCATTTTTATCAAATGCGAAATGGTTCTCCAAAGTCTCGACAATGATGTCTGTCCAACTTTTTGTAAAGTGATACTCAAGATCAACTAGTGTTCCCAAAATTTTTCTTTCAAAAGGTGGTTGTTTCATGATGTTTAGTAATCGTATCTTTGGATATCTTTCGGACGGCCGAGGTCGCGAACGATACCGTCATTCTTTGGGGTGTTTGTATGTGTGTTGCTTTACGATGGTAATCGTTGTAAGTGTTGCATGTTATGATTTCTGTTGTCTTTGAGTGGTTTCTTATTCGGTATGCCGAGGCGGAGGTCGTGGTCGTGGCGGCCGGATGCGTGATCGGGATCACGCTGCCGTGATGGTATTGGTATTGGTGTTGCTACTATTTTGCGGCGGTAGCTACACGATGACTCGATTGACTCGGGCGGTTCAGCGTTCTGGTGACCCAGAACACTGGCGCAAATCAGTGGCTTCGGGAGGTGATTAGTATGAACCCCCCTCGATTCGCCGGTGTTGCGGATACGTTGGGCTGGGATGGTTGGATTTTCCAGTTGGGAAAGATATTCGAGGCTGTCGATTGTCCTGAAGAGCGGAAGGTACCTATTGCGCAGTACCTTCTTGATAAAGATGCCGCTAATTGGTGGGAAGCTGTTAAGCCTCGTGACCGTGATGTCATGTGGGCAGAGTTCCAGGCATTGATGGAAGCTGAGTTCTGCCCGAAACCGATTAGAGAACAGAGGATTCACGAATTTTATTTGGCAGAACTGTAATACCCGAGATTTCTGTTATGTAATTGGAACTTGTGATATTGTAATGATTGTACTTTTGTATGAGTACTATTCTCTGTATTTCATTATCCGATGCTGTCGAGCATATAAATTCGTATATGTGATATAAAGATTGAAATTATGTGCATGTAGCGCACGCTACAGGCTAAGGGTAGCGTACGCTAACATGGTTTCATAGCGCACGCTACCGAGTGTAATTACCGTACGCTACGCGTGGTCAGATTGATTGAGACGCGCGGTAGGTGAGATCTGGCCGGGGGACCCTTGTCGGATCTTGTCGAATGAATCTGGACGGCTTTTGGGAAAAGCCGAGTCAACGCCTTAGCGCACGCTGCAGGTATATGCGTAGCGCACGCTAAGTGCCGAGTACAGTTTAGACTGTGAGCCGTTAGCGCACGCTACGGACAGTGTATAGCGCGCGCTAATAGCCATTTTTTATAAATAGGACAGCATCTTATTCGTGATTTCAGTTCCTTCTCCTCCCACAACCCGAACTTTGACACATAGAACATAACTACTTTCGTCCTAAACACTCCGTATCAACCTCCTAGTTCGAGATTGAAGATCATACATCATTGGAGATTGGTGTTCAAGCCTTCGGTGTTGGATTGCTTCATTTCATCCGTGTTCTTCACTACTTTGAGGTAGGTGATTCTTCACCAATGATTAGTAATGTTCATAAGGAAGATTTGAATCATGTTTGGATAGCAAGTACTTCGTTTATAATTGGTCATCACATGTTAGAAGGATACTTTTGTCGTAACGGTACTAGATGTCGAATGAACCTTTGAACCATCTTATTATAAGGACTCCTAAGCATGTTTAAATCGATTTATGATCAAGTAATCGGATATTACCCAGTTGATACGTTGTATACGTTGGTATCATGTGTTTTGGAACGTAAGACGATGGAACTTAGATTATTCCTTGAAGATCGTAGAGGAATTGTGATATTGAGATGACTATCCGTATATTGGTATTTCATAATCATAAATCTTCCAGAAACCTTATTAGCATGATATGCCCGAGGAGAACTTGTAATATCACCATAGGATTCATGAGTTCTTCATCATCCAACCCAGTTTTCGGTTTGCAGTATTCTGCCATGCAAGATTAGCGCACGCTAACATGTGTGAGTTAACGTGCGCTATCAAGGTTCGGTTTTCGCACAAAACGTACGTAGCGTACGTTATGAGGCAGCCGAGTCAGACTGCCAGTTCGTGGCTAGCGCACGCTAGTCTTATACGATAGCGTACGCTAACAGTCCAGCTTAGCGCACGTTACGTAGAGTACGTAGCGCGCGCTAAGCAATCCAGGCAGCTTGTTTAGTTTGAGCTTTTCGGCCGTAGGCCGAATTGTTAGGCCACTGTTCGACTCCATATGATTTGTATATCGTTCCTTTTGTTAAGGTTCGAGCTTGTTACGTTGATCGGAGGGGGCGGCCTTCGAGTGCGTCGAGAGCATTGAAGTATATCGTTCTTGCCATCTTCGAGGCAAGTATCGTGATATGTTAATATCGGTATTTTTGGAGTATGCGTATGATTATACATGTTGTTGAACATGATATTTACTTCGTTGATTTGGCATGATATTCGTTATATAGTGTTTATATGTTCATGTTGATGAACATAATGATTTGGCATATGTGTATGCATGAGTTGTGTTTGTATACGTGTACGATCTATCTTTGAGGCGCTGGATCGGATGTCCACCTCGTGTTGGTCCGACGGATCATCTTGGGATCTAGGTGAGGGCGCTGGATCATTGGGACGGGTTATTTCCACCTCGTGTTGGTCCGACGGGATCATCTTGGGATCTATCTTTGAGGCGCTGGATCATTGGAATACCCATGCGTGTAATGGAATCTTGTAGATTCGCATTGTCGGATTCCGGTAGCGGAAGTCCGTGTGATGTATCTTGTTATGTATTGTTGATGCATATTCGAATTGTTTAATATGATACTTGTACTAGCATCGTTTTGCTAACCCCTTCGGGGGTGGACATTTGTTTTGATGTTCAGGTAGCGAGGAGCGGGAAAGCGACCACGATCTGACGTGACGGCGAAGGGGTTCGATGATGTTTATTGTTATTAGAGATTTGTGGTCTTGGTTTGGTTTACGTACTCGATGCGCGTGTCCTTTTGATATTAATTCGATATGGTTGTATTAATTACCCGTTGAACCAGTTGTACATTTTCATAAACTTGAATTTTCGCAGTATTGATGTCTTATATTTACTTCCCTTTTTAATTAGCCTTGTAAATCCTTATTTAAAGGGTTTACGGCGCTGTAATTATTCCGAATATCTCGGGGTGTTACAGATTATGGTATCAGGGCTAAGATTCATGGATATCTTGGCAGTCGGGTTTATTTGGAGTGCATTTCGTTATTTGATTTACGGGTCGTTTGTAACATCAACCGTTGTTCAGGAGTCGTCATGTGGACCGTGGTTGTAAGTCTCTTAATCTCTTATACTACCGTTTTGTTTAATTCTTGCCTTGTGAGTATTGTGGATTTTATTTCGAAAAATTTTGTTACGGATATTGAGAAATTGCGTTTACGATATGTTGAGAGGAGGGCGTGGACGCGGGCCGGTCGTGGGACGCGGACGTGGTAACTTGAGACACGAGGATTCCGCAACTACTCCCGAAATATCGGCTAGTCGAACCGATTCCCATTACGGAGGCGGCAAGGATCGGCGAATGATGACACAAATCCGAACATGCGGGAGTGCTTCAACAGTGGTGGCGCGAGATAAACCGATTCGCTCAAGTCGTTGATCGCATGCAGACGGCGATGGGGACAGCGGCACCACGAGGATAACAGGGAGACAGATGGCTTGCTTGAGGTGGTTAAATTGCACCCGCCAAAATTTGACGGATCTCTTGAGGCACTTACTTGGGATCACCGGCTCAAGGAGTTGGAGAAGATATTCGCGGGTCTTAAGCTGTCCAGGACCGGAAGGTTCCCATTGCCCGGTATTTTACATTTGGAGGCCTTTGGTGGTGGGAGGCTATTCGACCCGAGAACCATAATGCGGATTGGACGAAATTCAAACAAATGATGGAAGCACGATCTTGTCCTCGTCCGGTTAGAGAGGCAAAGATCCGAGAGTTTTCTCACCACGAGTTCGGAGGCATCTGTGACGGATGTAATTAAAACTTTTAATCATCGGTGACTTGTGTGCGACACTTGGTCGAACGGAGGCGTAAAAGATTTTTCATTTTGATATGCGGATGAAGCGGAGATTCAAAGGTACATGTCGGATTCGAGTGTACTACGTTGCGGCAGTATCAAGACAAGGCGGCCTACGACATGAAAGAGGCGGCGGTGGAAAAATCGGTAGAGGCAAAGAAGCGAAGGTGACCGTGGCTTTGCGAGAAAACAAGAGTGGTGGGGCCCGCAGGGCCGGTCTTCCTTTATTCGGCTAGAAACCTCCACATCCTTCTAAAGGCGGAAAGAAGTTAGGACAACATCGTGATTTCGGACGCATCAAGGAAATGCTACAATTGTGGTCGAGCGAGGCATATTCGGCGAGATTGCCCCGCATCTTCTGTGACTTGTTACGATTGTGGGCAAGAAGGGCACCGTGCGGCCTTCTGTGGAGCCGCTAAATCTTTTGGTACCCGCACTCCGGCACCGATTCCTAAGGAGATAAGTGTGAACCGAGACACAGCAGTGGGTTTCAGTGAGCAGCGGGAAGAGAGAGACATCCGATCTTTGGGTCCGTTCCTCGCGCTGTTGCGAAATGAGGAGATCGGCGGCGAACAACTGCCGTTGCATCAGTGCGATTCGAGATCCTTTTGCAACCGATTAGTGTCTTGTTCGATTCAGAGCTACGCATTCTTTTATATCTTTGAAGCGTGTTAAACGTTTGAACATCTCGTGCTTGTATAATTGTGAACCTTATGTTGTGGGATTACCGAGCGGAGAGAAAATTGTGGGAACACTAGAAGCTAGGGATTTCCCGGTATCTATAGAAGGAAGAGATTGGCCGTCGAATCTCATCGTTGTTGACATCTGCGGTGACGATTTAATTCTCGGAGATGATTGGCTCAACCGTTATGGAGGTGTCTTTGAATTACAGAGAGAGTCATTTCCATCATTGCGATGACGGATCGAACACTTATTCCGAGGATGGAGACCGAAGCTCGGGAAATTGATCAAGGCAATGAAAGCCGTGAAATTATCAAGCAAGGATGTCACGGACTTTGGTGCTATGCCATGAGGAAAGAGGAAGGAGGAGAGCTCGTCTATTTCGATTGTGAATGAGTTCTCGAGATGTATTTCTGACGAACTACAGGTTACCTCCGCGAGAGGAGTGGAATTCACTATCGAACTAGAGCACAGGCGGCTCCTATTTCAGGCACCATACCGCATGGCGCCAACCGAGATGTATGAACTCAAGAAGCAACTGGAGGAATTGTTACAGAAGGGCTATATTCAACCGAGCGTTTCTCCTTGGGGAGCGCCCGTTCTCTTTGTCCGGAAGAAAGACGGATCCCTCCGACTGTGTATTGATTACAAGGAACTCAATAAGATGACGATCAAGAATAAGTATCCTATACCTCGGATCGACGACTTGTTTGATCAACTGCAAGGGGCAAGGGTATTCTCAAAGATTGACTTGCGATCAGGATACCATCAGTTGAGGATTAAGGGATCGGATATACCGAAATCTGCTTTCAGATCCCGGTACGGGCATTATGAATTTGTAGTTATGCCATTTGGACTTACCAATGCTCCTGCAGTATTCATGCAGTTGATGAATCGGGTATTCTTGGAGTACTTGGATAAATTTGTGGTCGTCTTCATTGACGACATCTTGATATATTCGAGGGACGCAGAGGAACATGCTGAACATTTACGTGTGGTTTTGAGCATCTTGAGAAAGGAACAGTTGTATGCTAAATTTTCTAAATGCGAATTCTGGCTTAAGGAAGTAACCTTCCTTGGGCATGTGATATCATCCGACGGAGTTCAGGTGGACCCGAAGAAAGTCGAAGCAATCTTGGAATGGGAAGCCCCTAAAAACGTGAAGGAAGTCCGAAGCTTCTTAGGACTTCTTTGAATATTATCGCCGCTTTGTAGAGGATTTTCCAAAATTGCTCGTCCGCTCACTCATTTATTCTGAGAAAACTCAAAAGTTCACGTGGAATGAGAAATGCAGTGGTTTTGTGAACTTAAAAAGAGGCAGACGACACCTATATTAGCGCTGCCGAGAAAGGCCCGGATTTATGGTATACAGCGACGCTTCAAATTAGGGTTTGGGTTGTGTGTTGATGCAAAAGGATAAAGTGATTGCCTATGCTTCTCGGCAGTTGAAACCGTACGAAGTAAATTACCCGACTCATGATCTGGAGCTAGCAGCGGTGGTCTTTGCTTTGAAAATTTGGCGACATTATCTGTACGACACTCATTGTCAGATCTTTACAGATCATAAGAGCCTCAAATACATTTTCAGTCAGAAAGAATTAAACATGAGGCAGAGAAGGTGGCTGGAATTGATCAAGGATTACGACTTAGAGATTCTCTATCATCCGGGGAAAGCAAATGTAGTAGCCGATGCATTGAGCCGTAAACCTGTTTCTCTTCGAGTGTTGGAAGCTCTTACGCCCCAGACCAGCATTCAACGAGGCCCGATCCGAAGGGATTGAAGTATGGGCACCAGGAATCCAAGGACAACTTTATGTGATGGAACTGACTTCATCACTAGTCGAGAAGATCAAGTCCAAGCAGTTGGACGATTCTCTGATCCTTCGATTATGTGATGAAGTAAAGAAAGGAAAAGCCCCAGGATTCGTGGTACAAGATGATGGAGTTCTGAGATTTCAAAGTCGACTTTGCATTCCCGATGATGATGATTTGAGACGGACTATTCTGACAGAAGCTCATAGCGCGCCCTATTCTATTCACTCGGGCAGCAGTAAGATGTATAAGGATCTAAAGCAAAACTTCTGGTGGGGGAATATGAAGAAGGACGTAGCAGAGTACGTTTCGAAGTGTTTGACTTGTCAGCAGGTCAAGATTGAGCATCAGCGACCTGCCGGGATGTTAAAGCCGCTTCCGATCCCTGAATGGAACTGGGAGGACATTTCGATGGATTTCATCACCAGTATGCCAAGGACAAGAGCAGGAATGAACATGATTTGGGTCGTAGTTGATCGACTAACCAAGTCGGCTCATTTACTAGGAATCAAAGATACATGGGGACCCGAAAGATTGGCGCGAGTATTTATTGCGGAGATAGTCAGATTGCATGGGACGCCGAAGACCATTATTTCGGATCGAGATGGTCGTTTCGTGTCACACTTCTGGAAGGCAGTTCACAAGGCTTTGGGGACTGAGCTCAACTTTAGCACAGCTTATCATCCCCAAGCAGGGCAGTCGGTCAGAAAGGACTATTCAAACTGTAGAAGACATGCTTAGAGCTTGTGCGTTGGATTGGTCAACTGATTGGGAAGTTCACTTGCCCTTGATCGAATTCACTTACAATAACGATTGGCATGCTTCTATTAAGATGGCACCATTTGAAGCTTTATGCGGGAGGAGATGCGATCACCTCTGTGTTGGGATGATTCTTCGGATCGATCGGGACGGAACCGAATTGATTATTCGGACTCAAGAGAAGATAGCTTTGATTCGAGAGAGACTATTGATCGCCCAGTCGACAGAAGTCTTATGCCGATGTACGTCGTCGTCCTCTAGAGTTCGACGTTGGGGATCATGTGCTATTGAAGGTGTCTCCTACACGAGGGATTTTCCGTTTTGGGAGGAGAGGCAAGCTTAGTCCGAGATATATCGGACCATTCGAGATCCTCGAGAGAGTTGGAGAGTTAGCATACAGATTGGCCTTACCGCCATCGCTGAGTCATGTTCACAATGTGTTTCACGTATCCCAACTGCGAAAGTATGTACCGGACCCCAGTCACGTCATTGATTTCGACGAGATCTAGATAGCTAATGATGGCACCTTCGAAGAGAGACCAATCAAGATACTTGAGAGCCGGATCAAACAATTGAGGAATAAACCAATACATTTGGTTAAAGTACAATGGTCACGACATGGAGTCGAAGAGGCCACTTGGGAAATGGAGGACGGTATGAAGGCTAAATATCCGGAGTTGTTTTCATCCTAAGTTTCAGGACGAAACTTCTTTTTAGGGAGGAAGGATGTAATACCCGAGATTTCTGTTATGTAATTGGAACTTGTGATATTGTAATGATTGTACTTTTGTATGAGTACTATTCTCTGTATATCATTATCCGATGCTGTCGAGCATATAAATTCGTATATGTGATATAAAGATTGAAATTCTGTGCATGTAGCGCACGCTACAGGCTAAGGGTAGCGTACGCTAACATGGTTTCATAGCGCACGCTACCGAGTGTAATTAGCGCACGCTACGCGTGGTCAGATTGATTGAGACGCGCGGTAGGTGAGATCTGGCCGGGGGACCCTTGTCGGATCTTGTCGAATGAATCTGGACTGCTTTCGGGAAAAGCCGAGTCAACGCCTTAGCGCACGCTACAGGTATATGCGTAGCGCACGCTAAGTGCCGAGTACAGTTTAGACTGTGAGCCGTTAGCGCACGCTACGGACAGTGTATAGCGCGCGCTAATAGCCATTTTTTATAAATAGGACAGCATCCTATTCGTGATTTCAGTTCCTTCTCCTCCCACAACCCGAACTTTGACACATAGAACATAACTTCTTTCGTCCTAAACACTCCGTATCAACCTCCTAGTTCGAGATTGAAGATCATACATCATTGGAGATTGGTGTTCAAGCCTTCGGTGTTGGATTGCTTCATTTCATCCGTGTTCTTCACTACTTTGAGGTAGGTGATTCTTCACCAATGATTAGTAATGTTCATAAGGAAGATTTGAATCATGTTTGGATAGCAAGTACTTCGTTTATAATTGGTCATCACATGTTAGAAGGATACTTTTGTCGTATCGGTACTAGATGTCGAATGAACCTTTGAACCATCTTATTATAAGGACTCCTAAGCATGTTTAAATCGATTTATGATCAAGTAATCGGATATTACCCAGTTGATACGTTGTATACGTTGGAATCATGTGTTTTGGAACGTAAGACGATGGAACTTAGATTATTCCTTGAAGATCGTAGAGGAATTGTGATATTGAGATGACTATCCGTATATTGGTATTTCATAATCATAAATCTTCCAGAAACCTTATTAGCATGATATGCCCGAGGAGAACTTGTAATATCACCATAGGATTCATGAGTTCTTCATCATCCAACCCAGTTTTCGGTTTGCAGTATTCTGCCATGCAAGATTAGCGCACGCTAACATGTGTGAGTTAACGTGCGCTATCGAGGTTCGGTTTTCGCACAAAACGTACGTAGCGTACGTTATGAGGCGGCCAGTCAGGACCCGATTCGTGGCTAGCGCCGCGCTAGTCTTATACGATAGCGTATGCTATGATCCGACTTAGCGCCGCGTTACGTAGAGTACGTGGCGCGCTAAGCAATCCAGCACTTGTTTAGTTTGAGCTTTTCGGCCGTAGGCCGAATTGTTAGGCCACTGTTCGACTCGAGATGATTTGTATATCGTTCCTTTTGTTAAGGTTCGAGCTTGTTACGTTGATCGGAGGGGGCGGCCTTCGAGTGCGTCGAGAGCATTGAAGTATATCGTTCTTGCCATCTTCGAGGCAAGTATCGTGATATGTTAATATCGGTATTTTTGGAGTATGCGTATGATTATACATGTTGTTGAACATGATATTTACTTCGTTGATTTGGCATGATATTCGTTATATAGTGTTTATATGTTCATGTTGATGAACATAATGATTTGGCATATGTGTATGCATGAGTTGTGTTTGTATACGTGTACGATCTATGCTGAGGGCGCTGGATCGGATGTCCACCTCGTGTTGGTCCGACGGGATCATCTTGTGATCTAGCCGAGGCGCTGGATCATTGGACGGGTTATTTCCACCTCGTGTTGGTCCGACGGGATCATCTTGGGATCTATGCTGAGGGCGCTGGATCATTGGAATACCCATGCTGTGTAATGGAATCTTGTAGATTCGCATTGTCGGATTCCGATAGCGGAAGTCCGTGTGATGTATCTTGTTATGTATTGTTGATGCATATTCGAATTGTTTAATATGATACTTGTACTAGCATCGTTTTGCTAACCCCTTCGGGGGTGGACATTTGTTTTGATGTTCAGGTAGCGAGGAGCGGGGAAAGCGACCACGATGCAAGCGTGACGACGAAGGGGTTCAGTGATGTTTATTGTTATTAGAGATTTGTGGTCTTGGTTTGGTTTCTGTACTCGAGTACGCGTGTACTTTTGATATTAATTCGATATGGTTGTATTAATTACCCGTTGAACCAGTTGTACGTTTTCATAAACTTGAATTTTCGCAGTATTGATGTCTTATATTTACTTCCCTTTTTAATTAGCCTTGTAAATCCTTATTTAAAGGGTTTACGGCGCTGTAATTATTCCGAATATCTCGGGGTGTTACAGATTATGGTATCAGAGCTAAGATTCATGGATATCTTGGCAGTCGGGTTTTATTTGGGTCTGTTTACGTTATTTGATTTACGGGTCGTTTGTAACATCACTGTTCAGCTGGAGTCGTCATGTGGACCGTGGTTGTAAGTCTCTTAATCTCTTATACTACCGTTTTGTTTAATTACTGCCTTGTGAGTATTGACGGATTTTATTTCGAAAAATTTTGTTCTGGATATTGAGAAATTGCGTTTACAGTATGTTGAGAGGAGGCCGTGGACGCGGACGCGGTCGTGGACGCGGACGTGGTAACTTGAGACACGAGGATTCCGCAACTACTCCCGAAATATCGGCTAGTCGAACCGATTCCCATTCTGGAGGGCAGCAAGGATCAGCGAATGATGACGCAAATCCGAACATGCCGGGAGTGCTTCAACAGGTGGTGGCGCAGATAAACCAGTTCACTCAAGTCGTTGATCGCATGCAGACGGCGATGGGACAGCAGCACCATGAGGATAACCGGGGAGACAGATGGCTTCTTTGAGGTGGTTAAATTGCACCCGCCAAAATTTGACGGATCTGTGAGGCACTTACTTGGGATCACCGGCTCAAGGAGTTGGAGAAGAAATTCGCGAGTCTTAAGCATGCAGGGACCGGAAGGTTCCCATTGCCCAGTATTTTCCGACCGGGAGGCCTTTGGTAGTGGGAGGCTATTCGACCCGAGAACCATAATGCGGATTGGACAGAATTCAAACAAATGATGGAAGCACGATCGTCCTCGTCAGGTTAGTGAGGCAAAGATCCGAGAGTTTTTCTAACCTCAGAGTTCGGAGGCATCTGTGTGGATGTAATTAAAACTTTTAATCATCACCGACTTGTGTGCGACACTTGGTCAGAACGGAGGCAGAAAAGATTTTTCATTTTGATATGCGGATGAAGCCGGAGATTCAGCAGTACATGTCCGGATTCGAGTGTACTACGTTGCGACAGTATCAAGACAAGGCGCTGGCCTACGACATGAAAGAGGCGGCGGTGGAAAAATCAGTAGAGGCAAAGAAGCAGAAGGTGACCGGCAGCTTTGCAGAAAACAAGAGTGGTGGGGCCCGCAAGGGCCAGTCTTCCTTTTATTCGGCTAGGAAACCTCCACATCCTTCTAAAGGCGGAAAGAAGTTCCGGACAACATCAGCAGTTTCGGACGCATCAAGTAAATGCTACAATTGTGGTCGAGCAGGGCATATTCGACGAGATTGCCCCGCATCTTCTGTGACTTGTTACGATTGTGGGCAAGAAGGGCACCGTGCGGCCTTCTGTGGAGCCGCTGCTAAATCTTTTGGTACCCGCACTCCAGCACCAGTTCCTAAGGAGATAAGTGTGAACCAGACACAGCAGAGTGGGTTTCAATGACGCAGGAAGAGAGAGACATCCGATCTTTGGGTCCGTTCCTCGCGCTGCACGAAATGAGGAGATCGGCGGCGAACACTGCTGTTGCATCGAGTACGATTCGAGATCCTTTTGCAACCAGTTAGTGTCTTGTTCGATTCAGGAGCTACGCATTCTTTTATATCTTTGAACTGTGTTAAACGTTTGAACATCTCGTGCTTGTATAATTGTGAACCTTATGTTGTGGGATTACCGAGCGGAGAGAAAATTGTGGGAACACTAGAAGCTAGGGATTTCCCAGTATCTATAGAAGGAAGATATTGGCCGTCGAATCTCATCGTTGTTGACATCTGCGGTGACGATTTAATTCTCGGAGATGATTGGCTCAACCGTTATGGATCTGTGCTGAATTACCGAGAGAGAGTCATTTCCATCATTGCTGATGACGGATCTGAACACTTATTCCGAGGATGGAGACCGGGAAGCTCGGGGAAATTGATCAAGGCAATGAAAGCCGTGAAATTATCAAGCGGGGATGTCACGGACTTTGGTGCTATGCCATGAGGAAAGAGGAAGGAGGAGAGCTCTCGTCTATTTCGATTGTGAATGAGTTCTCGGATGTATTTCTGACGAACTACCAGGTTACCTCCGCAGGAGGAGTGGAATTCACTATCGAACTAGAGCACAGGCGGCTCCTATTTCCAGGGCACCATACCGCATGGCGCCAACCGAGATGTATGAACTCAAGAAGCAACTGGAGGAATTGTTACGGAAGGGCTATATTCAACCGAGCGTTTCTCCTTGGGGAGCGCCCGTTCTCTTTGTCCGGAAGAAAGACGGATCCCTCCGACTGTGTATTGATTACAGGGAACTCAATAAGATGACGATCAAGAATAAGTATCCTATACCTCGGATCGACGACTTGTTTGATCAACTGCAAGGGGCAAGGGTATTCTCAAAGATTGACTTGCGATCAGGATACCATCAGTTGAGGATTAAGGGATCGGATATACCGAAATCTGCTTTGGATCGATGCAGGCATTATGAATTTGTAGTGATGCCATTTGGACTTACCAATGCTCCTGCAGTATTCATGCAGTTGATGAATCGGGTATTCTTGGAGTACTTGGATAAATTTGTGGTCGTCTTCATTGACGACATCTTTTAAGGAGGGTAGAATGTAATATCCACACTTTTCGATTTCCGGTAATTTCTTTTTTCGGCGGAAGTCCATTTTGACGACTCGCTCATGACCGTTTCGTCATTCTGAGAATGATTAATTCTACACTTTTGACATCCGAGTTCGTTTCGGTGTCGTTTCGTTGAGTTCTGTGCTTTTTAGCGACTTTTCCGCGCTTGAGTTCGATTCTTGCGAATCTCGTCCGCTATTGTTTGAGTTTCCCGCAAGTCCGTTTAACTTTGTTAGACGTGTTGTGAACTTCGGTTTGGTTATTCGATCACGTATCGTGATTTCCGGGCGTTTTGGGCCATTTTGTAATTTCTTGAAAGTTACGGGTATCCGTATCTGTAATTGTTGTCTCGACCCGTTTCTTGGTCGCGTATGACTAATTATGGTATTACGCTTTCATTTCGAGTCGTTTATGTTGTCCGCGAACTTTTCGTCGTGTTCGTTCCGTGCGTTTTCGGAAATCGGGTCGTCGAGCCCTGGCGGTGGCGGGACTGGCCGGACGGTGGCGGGACTGGCCGGACGATTGCGGGCACCGGCCGGACGGGTGCGCGAGAACCGCGTAAGCGCACGCCTTCTGGCCGGAAGGCTGCGCGCTACTTCGCGGGTGTAGCGCCTGTGCCGGGTGGCTAGCGTCGCTATCGGGCACAGGCGATGGGGTTTCGAGGTTGGACTCGGTCGGGATCGGCGAGTAGCGCACGCTACGCCGGCGTAGCGTAGCGCGCTAGTCGGCAGCATAGCGCACGCTGTCGGCCGACTAGCGTCGTTACTGGCCGGGCGATTCGATCCGGTGGCTCTTTGGGCCAGTCGGCTAAGCGCGCGCGAGCTTCCGACCTTAGCGCACGCTAGCGGGAGTCGGGTCGGCGAGGTTTGGTCGGCGGGGTTGGTCGGTGATGCCGGTCGTGTGGGCCACTGGCCGAGGGTACTCGGCCCGTCTGGCGATAGCGCACGCTAGTCCGAGAAGGCTAGCGCACGCTAGTCCGGCTCGATATAAATATGGTGGCGATCACATTTCACTTCGTTTTTCATTTCCTTCCTTCTCCGTCCGCGAATGGCGATTCATGGGCGACGAAGCCATGTTGTTTAACAACAGAACCACGAAGTTCTTGAGTCCATAACATCAATCAATCATCCGTTATCATCCTTTGATCCAGCGAATCAAGGTAATCCTCCTTAGAACCCTAATTTCGTGAATTTGGGGATTTTTGCATTTTCGTCCGATTCGTTCCGTGTTGTTGATTAATTCATGATGGGTATGATTAATCTTGATAGTATTCTTGTGTTTAACATCATTTAATCCATTGTTCTTCGTCGAATCGAAGTATATTTCTCGATTTCCTTCAAATTGACTTTTTGGGGGATTTGTCCCGATCTCGTTTTTCATCCGTTTTCGATGGATCGATTATGGTTAAATGATGTTGTTAAACATATTCTATGGATTGTATATCCATATTTCAACTTGGAATTCCGTTTTCGGGTTTTGACGGGACGAATCGTGTTCTTGACCGTTTTGGGGGAAATCTGTGAACTTTCGTCATTCGTTCTTTGAATTCAACGGCTTTGAGTCGTGTTATGGAATTCATTTCATTGTTATTATTTGTCCTTCGTAGTTTGTGAACGTGAGTTGGCGTTCGGTGGAGTCGGCGGGTTTGTAGTCGGTTCGAGCCAACCTACTTCGGTCGATTCTCCGCGTTGTCCTTATTCGAGGCAAGTATCTTGCCCATACATTTCATATTTCTTAGGCATAATTATTGATAAATGATTTTATGCGAAATCCAATGTTTAATGAACTTTAAAAAGGATCGGTATGTTCTCGATAAATATTGTCTTTCAACGATAATTCGTATACTTCGTGAATGGATATGTTCTCGGAATATGTGTGTTAGTTTAAATGCGTTGAGAGACGTAATGATCGCATTGACCATAATTGTTTGCCGAGGATTGTGCATTGAATTGTATATTTGTTCGGTGGGTATTCGACATGATGTGATGTTAGTCGTTACTCCTTCGAAAGGAGGTTGTGATGCTTAGCATTGCTTGTCTTGATAATCGGTTATTGTTGTGTGCTTATTGTATGTGATGTGCCTCCGGGTAGGATTGTTGAATCTCCGGGATCCATACTTGCTAGTATGGGTTGGGCGAAACCGTAGGGTTATCCAATACGGGTATGTCTTGCGGGGACTCCGAGGTTCGGGGCTTGCTAGCTCGATGCCGAGATAACTTGTGGTGTTATCATTGGGTATGTCTTGCGGGGACTCCGAGGTTCGTGGCTTGTTAGCACGATGCCGGGATAACTTATGGTTGTGGTTTGATTATGTAAGTATATGTGCTTTTAGTCACGTGACTGCGGTTACGGTGACATGTGATTTGATATAGTTTCCCTGTGGGTTATTCACTCGGGTTTGTTCTACGGGAGCATCTGAGGTCCGTGGCTTGCTAGCACGGGACGTGAATAATCTGTGGAAACAGGTTGTTATGGTATGATCGGGTCGTGGACCCCACTTGTTGTTATCGAATTTATGTTTTGGGAAAATGACTTTTGGGCTGTGTCCCTAAATGTTTTCGAAAGGCCTGAGGATTTTTAAATCCCAATGTATTCAAAACTCCCGAGGTCGTAAAATGTTTTTCACAAGATGTTTATCGGGTTTACCCCATCTTTCGATTTAATCGTTTGATTAAGTGAATCACCTCGGGAAGTATGTTTATGATTAACATGTTTCGTGGAGTATGATATGTATGGCTCGTTTTCGTATTTTATACTTGCACTAGCAAAACAAAGGAGTTTTGCTAACCCCAGTATTCGGGGTGGATGTCTATTTTGCATTCGGGTTTTGGAGCATAACACGAGTCGGCACGAAGGATGATGAAAGATGAACGATACTAATCACACGAGGATCCGTTGATGTCGTATTGGTCTACTTGTATTTTCTTTTCATTGCAGTATCTTTTCCCGTTATGCGGGAGTTTATTGTATTTTGACCCCTGCGTGGGTATGTGTTTGTAATCGAGTTGTATATTTTATTGAAAGACCAAATCGGTCTACTGAGTCATTTTAGCCTTGAAGGCATTGTCGAGATGTTAAATGTTGTTACCAGCCTGGTAGATCCTCGAGGAGAGGGTCTACGGCGTGTAATATCCCTGAGTGGATTGGGGGTGTTACAGATTGATGTTTATTTTCTATCCAAAATATTGATGAAATTATGTTTAACTCTGTTGCAAGTGTATGTCCGAAGCGGCAAAAGAAGCGCGTGCAAAGCTCAAGTACCCACATCGGTTGGGACGATCAGGCTACTCGGGACTAAGAGAAAGATTAGTAAGTTCAGTTATGTTTTTGCACACCCCAGATACCTACATATGCCAGCAGCAAAAATATTTGGTATATATAGGCCACTGGAAATTGAAATATAGCTAAAAAACCAAAATTTTTGTTTTCTTACATTTGTGTAATTATGGTTGACATGGAATGATTAACAAAATAAGCACATATACTATATTGGTCATCTTTGTGTTTAGATGTACATATTATATGTATTTGATATTTACTAGGTCAAAGATAAAGAACTTCTTAAAGATGAACTTCCATCGCGGTCTTTCATGTGGAGAAAGGCACGTTTGAGCAAAGACGGAGATTACAAAGATAATGATCTTATGGTTATTGCAAATAAAATTGTAATAACTCACTCATCTATTTATTTTGTTGGAATGTTTTCCATTTTGTCCTTATATACTATTCATATATGATTTGTATAGGTCGACCATGAAAAAGAGATTCAAGATGGATGTATAAAACCTGATCACGGCACTGATGCCCTCACACTTGTATTTGGCAAAGAGCATGGTGGGCGTGTAAGAGGGATTGGCAGGGGAGTCACTCCATCCAAATACTGGCACATTCCTCCACATAGAAGATCGTCAAAAGAATTCATCACGCAGCTACAGACGCAGTTAGATAATGAAAGACGTGAACGTGAGTTGAAGAATGAGGAAGGATTTGAAGATAAAGATGGGAGAACAAGGCCAACAATTAAATTTAATATTAGCTCATCTGGCCTCTCAAGGAATAGGAATACCACCACTGCCAACATCTCAAGGAAGTGTGTCACAACTTCAAGCCACAAATACCAGTTTCGATGGACGAGTAAGAAATAGGATATACTCCCTCCTACTTTACATACATGTTGTCTTTGAGTATTGCACACTAATTAATGAATTTTTCTTTTGACAAAATTAACCATAACTAATGACAGTTAATCCAGTTAATTATGATTAACTAACCTGGTGTAATATCTGTACTCTGCAGAATTCTTCGAAAAGTTGTTTGCCATCTCAGCAAGGAACTCATGCAACTTGCAACCGCTCCAATGGATCTCTGCTGGACCGTACTATTAAAAAATCTTCAACAATAGTTCGGCAATCTCCACAGCTAGATTGTAGACCTGGATTTATGCAGGACTCTCCTCATGCTATTAAGTCACAAGAATTTAAGACTACGTCATCTCAGTTATTGCCAAACGAAGGCTTAGTAGTAAGTTTTTTAAGGTATATGAAATTATTTTATTTTAGATTGAACTTTATGATGTTCATGCACCATATATTTTTGCAGACTATAAAATGCAAACTGTCACATCCAGATTTGAGAAACATAGTAGCACACGGTACTATCTACTACTCATCAGAAAAACAGACGGTACATGGAGTTCCACTGAAGGGTGATTGCTATAAAGTTTCCATTGACGATTTAAAAAAGCTAGCTGCCTTTTTACCCATCCAAGCTGGTGATCACAAAACAGTAGGGGATGCTCATCGTAGTTTTGTGGCTTGGCCAAAAAACCTTGTGATCCCTGATTCGAAGGTTAGCTTCTTATTTGATTTTATATATCGCTAACGGTTAATTACCGAAACCCAACTCCTTAGCATGTGCATGGTAAGTTTCATCTTTTTGCTAGAATATAGTTTGCTGGATATGTGACACCAAAATTTGATGGGTTATTTGTACTTTGAAACTTTTTTGGGTTATTTTATAATTACCTAAATTTAAGGGTAGATTGTGTCTTTGAGACCTTATGTTTGAATGGTCATGGTTATGGATAGTTTAATGTGATACTTGGCACCAAAAGTTGAGGGGTCATTTGAACTTTGAAGATTTTTTTGGGTTATTTTGTAACTACCCAAATTTCTGAGGTAAATTCTATGATGATACCTAGTGTTGAAATGGTCATGGTCATAGGAAGTATAGTGAAGCATCTTGTACAGAAGGATGAACTTTTTTGAGGGATATTTTTGTACAGAAGCATCTTGTAGGCAATTTAATGTGATATCTTGAATTTAATTGTTACTGTACTTGTTGAGAGGCCAACAATTAAATTTAATATTAGCTCATACTGTACTTGTTGAGAGGCCAACAATTAAATTTAATATTAGCTCATACTGTATCTTGAATTTTTGTACAAGATGCTTCGTAATCTTGTAGGCAATGGTCATGGGTTATTTTTGTACGGTAGCATCTTGTAGGCAATCTAATGTGTGATATCTGAATCATAAAATTCAGGGATTAATTACTCTTTTAAACTTTTTTGGGTTATTTTGTAATTACCCAAATTTTTGGGGTAGATTACTTTATCATTGTCATGGTCATGGTCATAGGAAGTATAGTGAAGCATCTTGTACGAAGGATGAACTACGTCCCAGTGTCAATCTGTCTCGACACTCTAACGGCTCGGTGGCAAGCCAACTTAATCTTGAATATTTAGATTCTTGTCGGTGTTTATAAATCATCCAGTTTAGAAAAATCAAACGACAGTTACATAATATGCAATATGTAATACGCAATATGTAATCAAACGTCTAGTTGGCCATTATGAACAATGAAATGGCGCCTAGTGCAGGTGTTAACAATCTTGAATATAGGGAAATAACTGAAGGGGTTACTTTCCCCCCTTCGAAATTCTCTTGTAAATACACCGATTTTAGGATGCAATTACTACATAGGTTCACTGAAAGGGTGGCGAACCATCATACATCTATTCACTAACAAAAACATTTCAAGTGCACTTGCATATAAATTTTTTGAACTTTTTGCAAATATTTCGTGTTTTTCTGTTTCTCAGTGTATTTAGGATAATTACATGGACTTGCCTATATTTTCTCTTCCTATATGGATAGGATTTTCTGAAAAGGAGTAGTCCAGTGGGCTGGGGAGGGGATACATATTACGTATTGCATCCCTTTTCTGAAAGGGAGCAGTCCAGTGGGTTGGGGAGGGGATACATATTGCGTATTGCATCGCTTTTGTGTTTATAAACCTGTACTTGAGAAAAATCTGTCCAGTTTAGAAATCAAGCTAGCTACATAATATGATTAAAATTATATGATTGTGTTGTATTATTATATTGGTTGTGATTTTTGTTGTTTATTTGGGGTAATATTTTTTGGTGGTAATGTTGTTTTTTGTTTATGGTCAAATTTTTTAACATTTTTTATGTTCTTCTAAGGCACTGCTTGGTTTGACATAGTATTGAACAATTGATTGCAGGTACCGCAACCAATTTCTGACGAACATAATGAGAAGCCAAAATCTAAGAAGATAAAAAAGAATTACACAACTATTAATGAGATACTGAGGCCGAAGCATACGAGGAGTAGCTTTAATAAGTATGTAATATCCGCAATTTTCGATTTTCGGTAAATTTCTTTTTTCGGACGGAGTCCGTTTTGACGACTCGCTCATGACCGTTTCGTCATTCTGAGAATGATTAATTCTACACTTTTTGACATCCGAGTTCGTTTCGGTGTCGTTTTGTTGAGTTCCGTGCTTTTTAGCGACTTTTCCGCGCTTGAGTTCGATTCTTGCGAATCTCGTTCGAAAGCTGTTTCGAGTTTCCCGTAAGTCCGTTTAACTTTGTTAGACGTGTTGTGAACTTCGGTTTGGTTATTCGATCACGTATCGTGGTTTCCGGGCGTTTTGGGCCATTTTGTAATTTCTTGAAAGTTACGGGTATTCGTATCTGTAATTGTTGTCTCGACCCATTTCTTGGTCGCGTATGATCAATTATGGTATTACGTTTTCATTTCGGGTCGTTGATGTCGTCCGCGAACTTTTCGTCGTGTTCGTTCCGTGCATTTTCGGAAATCGGGTCGTCGAGCCCTGGCGGTTGCGGGACTGGCCGGACGGTAGCGGGACTGGCCGGACGATTGCGGGCACCGGCCGGAAGGGTGCGGCAGGAACCGGCGTAGCGCACGCTACGGCCGGAAGGCTGCGCGCTAACCGCAGTGTAGCGCCGCTGCCGGATGGCCTAACGACGCTAGCGGGCACAGGCAGTGGAGTCACAGGGGTTACGGAATCGATCGGGCTCGGCGGGTAGCGCACGCTGCGCCGGGCCAGCTGCGTACGCTCTGGCCGTAGGTAGCGCACGCCTTCGGCCGGAAGGCTGCGCACGCTTCTGCCGAGCGGCTAGTCCGTAAGCTCTTGGATCGCGGCACAGGCGATAGCGCCGCTAGCTCGGCGACTAGCACGCGCTAGTCCGGCCCGAGATAAATGTGGCTCGTGATCACATTTCACTTCGTTTTTCACTTCCTTCCTTCTCCGTCCGCGGGTGGCGATTCATGGGTCACGAAGCCATGTTGTTTAACAACAAATCCATGAAGTTCTTGAGTTCATAACATCAATCAATCGTCCGTTATCATCCTTTGATCCAAATAATCAAGGTAATCTTCCTTAGAACCCTAATTTCGTGAATTTGGGGATTTTTGCATTTTCGTCCGATTCGTTCCGTGTTGTTGATTAATTCATGATGGGTATGATTAATCTTGGTAGTATTCTTGTGTTTAACATCATTTAATCCATTGTTCTTCGTCGAATCAAAGTATATTTCTTGATTTCCGTCGAATTGACTTTTTGGGGGATTTGTCCCCGATCTCGTTTTTCATCCGTTTTCGATGGATCGATTATGGTTAAATGATGTTGTTAAATATATTCTATGGATTGTATATCCATATTTCAACTTGGAATTCCGTTTTCGGGTTTTGACGGGACGAATCGTGTTGTTGGCCGTTTTGGGGGAAATCGTTGAACCTTCGTCATTTGTTCTATGAATTCAGCGGCTTTGGGTCGTACTTTGGAATTCATTTTCGTTGTTATTGTTTTCGTTCGTAGTTCATTGTTGCGGATTGTCGTTCGGTGGAGTCGGCGAGTTCGTAGTCGGTTCGTGCCAACCTACTTCGGCCGATTCTCCGCGTTGTGGTTATTCGAGGCAAGTACCTTGCCCATACTTTTCTCGTTTTATGGATATGATGATCGGTGGTCGTCTTGATGTGTTCGTTTGGTTATTTGAAATGAAGTTTCAAAAGATTTCGGTTTGGCCTCGTTAAAGGCTTTCTTTCAAAACGCATGTGTTTTGAGAACGGTGTGTTCTGGGAATTGATTATGATTTGATTATTTTGAACGTTGAGGTCTTTGATGATGATACTCCTGTGTTTAAAGTTATGGGATCGTGTATTCCGTATTTAATCTTGTTATTGCGTTTTTGAAGAGTTGATAATGGTGTCGAGTTAGAGGCCATCTCTAGTGAGTATTCTTAATGAACTTACATTCTTAGCATATTAGTATTGCATGAGTAACGTGTGTGTGTGTATGCTCACTACGGGTTAGATCCGACGGGGTCTCGGTAGGGCTCCACGAAGCCGTGGAACCGCGAGCTTGCTTTTAACCACTGTGGGTTAGATCCGACGGGTCTCGCGAGGATCCACGAAGCTGTGGGTCCGCGGTTAATTGTGGTGCATTTTACAATGTGATTTGGATTATTGGCATTTCCGGAAATGAGTGCTTTCAAACGGCTTTCATGATTGCATGCATTGACTAAGTGTGTAAGAGGTAAGTTGTTCGTTTGGCCTACTTGGCTAGGATGGCACTAGAGTATTTTGTTGTTTGTTTTAAATCCTTTATTTGTGGATTTTGATGTTGGGAGACGAACCTTGTGGTCGTTCTTGTGTACTGTGAGTTGATGAGATTTGGGACTAAAATCCCAAGGGTTTTGTAAAAGTCATTTTACGGATTTGGGGCTAAAATCCCAACGGTTTGGTAAATGTCATTTTTCGGAAAGTAAACCTTTGGGGCGGTGACCCCTTTTGTCTTTTGGATTTTTGAAAAGTAGGATTTGATAATCATAAATTATTTTCTATTAAAACTCTCGATGGCATTCTAAACCGTTTTATAAATTACTTCCATTGATTTATGATATTTCGATTTTGAAATGTTTTCTCAAACTCTTGCCTCGGGGAGTACTTTTCGTTCGTTTGGATCTTTGAGGATCCTTGGTTATTGTTATTCGTGGAATGTGAATGGTATGGCTCGTATTTGCACTTTGTTCTTGCACTAGCAAAACAGTGGAGTTTTGCTAACCCCCGAGTATTCGGGGGGTGGATGTCTGTTTTTGCATTCAGGTTTTGGAGCATAACACAGGGTCGGCACGAAGGATGATGAAAGATGATCGATACTAATCACATGAGGAACCGTACTTTGTTTATTGGTTCAGTTGTACTCTATTTTTCCGCTGCTATATTTTCCCGTTGTATGGGTGTGGTTGTATTTGACCCCTGCGTGGACGTGAGTTGTATTTGAATCGTATGTATTTATTGAAAGACCAAATCGGTCTACTGAGTTGTTTTTGTAACACCCCGAGATATTCGGAATAATTACAGCGCCGTAAACCCTTTAGATAAGGATTTACAAGGCTAATTTTAAAAGAAGTGTAAAAATAATTCAATCGTACAACTGAATCCAAATCCAGATTTGATTCAACCGATCAAATGAGTTAACTTATACAACCATATCGAATTGACTTTATTAAAACAGACGTACTCGAGTACTAAACGAACCAAGAAGACAAATCACAATAACAATAACATCAATCACGTCACTGAGCCATTTCATCATCCTGTCGGTATTGTGGTTGCCTCCCCGCTCCTCGGCTACCTGAACATCAAAACAATGTCCACCCCCGAAGGGGTTAGCAAAACATTGCTAGTACAAGTATCATCATATAATAAATCATCAATGCATCATAAAACATGCAAAACGGACTTCCGCCACCGGAATCCAACGATGCGAATCCTCACGATTCCATCAACACAATACAAAGTAATCCAGCGATCCAGCGCCCTCAGCATAGATCCCCATGATGATCCCGTCGGACCAACGCATGGTGGAAAACCCGTCCAACGATCCAGGCCTCAAAGATAGATCCCCATGATGATCCCGTCGGACCAACGCATGGTGGACATTCGATCCAGCGCCCTCAGCATAGATCCTCATGATCCCCTCGGATTATTTATACCATAAATCAATCAACTATGCATACACATATGCATTTCAATATGTTCATCAATACGAACCAATAACAACGAATATCACGAGAATTCCCAGAAATACATCTCATATTCAACAATATGAACAAAACCACAAGCATGATAAATCAAACTCGACATATGATACTTGCCTCGAAAATGGCAAGGACGAAACACTTCAATGATCTCGACACACTCGAAGGCCGCCTCCTTCGATCAACGTAACAAGCTCGAACCTTAACAAAAGGAACGATATAGAAATCATCTCAAGTCGAACGATGGCCTAGCAATTCGGTCTACGGCCGAAAAGCTCAAAATAAACAATCTGCCTGGACTGCTTAGCGTGCGCTACATACTCTACGTAACGTGCGCTAAGCAGGCCTGTTAGCGTACGCTATCGGGTAAGACTAGCGTGCGCTAGTTACAAACTGACAGTATGAACCGGCCGATACATAACGCACGCTACGTACGTATTGTGCGTTAACTGAACCTCGATAGCGCACGTTAACTCACATATGTTAGCATGCGCTAACCTTGCATGGCAGAATACTGCTACCGGAAAAACTGGGTTGAAAGGTGGTAAATTCATGAATTCTATGTTGATACAACAAGTCATCCTCAAGCATGTCATGCTAATAAGGTTTGTGGAAGTTCCATGATCATGAGGTACAACTTATACGGATAATCATCTCAACAACATATCTTTTCTAAGATCTTCAAGAAATATTCTAAGTTCCGATTATTTCAAGTCCCACAACATATGATTCCTTACGTAAAACATACGAACTAGGTAATCTCCGACTACTGATCATAAATCGATTTGAAAACGCTTAGGAGTCCATACTACTAAGATGGTTCAAAGGTTCATACGATAAATAGTGCCGATACGTCAAAGTATCCTTCTAACATGTGATGACCGATCATAAACAAAATAACTGGCTATCTAAACATGATCAGACGTCCTTAAGAACATTACTAACATCGGTGAAGAATCACCTACCTCAAAGTAGTGAAGAACACGGAGGAAATCGAAGAAGTCCAACACCGAAGGCTTGAACACCAATCTCCAACGATGTACGATCTTCAATCACGAGCTAGGGTGTTGATATGAAGTGTTTAGGATGAAGGAAGTTATGTTCTAAGTGTAAGAATTCGGGTAATGGGAGTAGAGAGAACTGAAATCACGAATAGGATGTCATTCTATTTATAATAAATGGCTATTAGCGCGCGCTAGACCCTGCTCGTAGCGTGCGCTAACGGCTCACTGACTAATCTGTACTCAGCACTTAGCGTGCGCTACGCATATACCTGTAGCGTGCGCTAAGGCGTTGACTCGGCTTTTCCCTGAAAGCCGTCCAGGTACATCCCGACACGATCCGACAGGGGTCCCCCGGCCAGATCTCACCTACCACACGTCCCAATCAAAATGACCACGCATAGCGCGCGCTAATGACCTTCAGTAGCGTGCGCTATGAATCCACGTTAGCGCACGCTAAACATAGCCGATAGCGTGCTCTACATGCGCAGATTGTACATTCTTTAAATCACAACCACGAAATTAAACGCTCGACAACATCAGATTATGAAATACGGAGAATAGTACTCAGACAAAAGTACAATCATTACAATATCGCAAGTTCCAATTACATAACAGAAATCTCGGGTATTACATCCTTCCTCCCTAAAAAGAAGTTTCGTCCCGAAACTTAAGGTGAAAACAACTCCGGATATCTAGTCTTCATACTGTCCTCCGTTTCCCAAGTGGCCTCTTCGACTCCATACCATGACCATTGTACTTTAACAAAGTGTATTGGTTTATTCCTCAATTGTTTGATCCTGCTCTCCAGTATCTTGATTGGTCTCTCTTCGAAGGTGCCATCATTAGCTATCTCGATCTCGTCGAAATCAATGACGTGACTGGGGTCCGGTACATACTTCCGCAGTTGGGATACGTGAAACACATTGTGAACGTGACTCAGCGATGGCGGTAAGGCCAACCTGTATGCTAAATCTCCAACTCTCTCGAGGATCTCAAATGGTCCGATATATCTCGGACTAAGCTTGGCTCTCCCCCCAAAACGGAAAATCCCTCGTGTAGGAGACACCTTCAATAGTACATGGTCCCCAGTGTCGAACTCTAGAGGGCGACGACGTACATCTGCATAAGACTTCGCCGACTGGCGCCAACAGCCTCTCTCGAATCAAGGCTATCTTCTCTTGAGTCCGAATAATCAATTCTCGTTCCGTCCCGATCAAATCCAAGAATCATCCCAACATAGGGGTGATCGGCATCTTCTCCGTACAAAGCTTCAAATGGTGCCATCTTAATTGAAGCATGCCAACTATTATTGTAGGTGAATTCAACTAATGGCAAATGAACTTCCCAATCAATGACCAATCCAAAGCACAAGCTCTAAGCATGTCTTCTACATTGAATAGTCCTTTGATCGACCGTCCGTTTGGGGATGATAGCCGTGCTAAAGTTGAGCTCGGTCCCAGAGCCCCGTGAATCGCTTTCCGTAAATGTGACACGAAACGGCCATCTCGATCCGAAATAATGGTCTTCGCGTCCCATGCAATCGACTATCTCCGCAATAAATACTGCCAATCTCTCGGTCCCCATGAATCTTTAATTACCAAGAAATGAGCCGACTTGGTTAGTCGATCAACTACAACCCAAATCATGTTCATTCCCGTTCTAGTCCTTGGCATACTAGTGATGAAGTCCATCGAGATATCCTCCCATTTCCACTCGTGGATCTAAGCGGTTTTAACATCCCTACAGTCGTTGATGTTCAATCTTAACTCACGACAAGTCAAACACTTCAAACGTGCTCCGCTACGTCCTTCTTCATATTCCCCACCGTAAGTTTTGCTTTAAATCCTTATACATCTTACTACCGCCTGGGTGAATAGAATAGGCGCGCTATGAGCTTCCTTCAAAATTGTCCGTCTCAAATCATCATCCTCGGGAACGCAAAGTCGACTCAAATCTCGTAACTCCATCGTCTTGTATCACGAATCCCGGGCTTTTCCCTTCTTTACTTCGTCACATAATCGAAGGATCATAGAATCGCTCAATTGTTTAGACTTGATCTCCTCGACTAATGATGAAGTCGGGCCCATCACATACAGCTGCCCTCGATTCCCGGTGCCCATACCTCAATCCTTCGCGGATCGCCTCGTTGAATACCGGTTTGGAACGTAAGTGCTTCCAACACTCAAGAGAAACAGTTTATGGCTCAAAGCATCGGCTACTACGTTTGCTTTCCCGGATGATAGAGAATCTCCAAGTCGTAATCCTTGATCAATTCCACCACCTTCTCTCGCCTCATGTTTAGTTCTTTCCGATCAAAATGTACTTGAGGCTCTTATGATCTCAGAAGATCCGACAATGAGTGCCGTACAAATAATGTCGCCAAATTTTCAAGCAAAGACTACACCGCTAACTCCGCATCATGAGTCGGGTAATTAACCTCATACGGTTTCAATTGCCGAGAAGCATAAGCAATCACTTTATCCTTCCGCATCAATACACAACCTGCACTCGATTCAAGCGTCGCCAGATACCATAAATCCGTCGCTTCCTCTCGGGCGCTAATATAGGTCTTGTCATCACCTCCTCTTAAGTTCGTCGAACCACTGCACTTCTCATTCCACATGAACTTTGAGTTTTCTCAGAATAAATTGGGTGAGCGAACGAGCAATTCTGGAAAATCCCTCTACAAAGCGGCGATAATACCCAGCAAGTCCTAAGAAGCTTCAGACTTCTTTCACGTTTTTAGGAGCTTCCCAGTCCAAGATTGCTTCGAATTTCTTCGGGTCCACCTGAACTCCGTCGGCTGATATCACATGCCCAAGGAAGGTTACTTCCTTGAGCCAGAACTCGCATTTCGAAAGTTTTGCATACACCTGTTCCTTCCTCAAGGTGCTCAAAACCACACGCAGATGTTCGGCATGTTCCTCTGCGTCCTTCGAATATATCAAGATGTCGTCAATGAAGACGACCACAAATTTATCCAAGTATTCCAAGAATACCCGATTCATCAATTGCATAAATACTGCAGGAGCATTGGTAAGTCCAAACAGCATCACTACGAATTCATAATGCCTGCACGGATCTCGAAAGCAGATTTCGGTATATCCGATTCCTTAATTCTCAACTGGTGGTATCCTGATCGCAAGTCAATCTTCGAGAATACCCTTGCCCCTTGCAGTTGATCAAACAAGTCGTCGATCTGAGGTATAGGATACTTATTCTTGATCGTCATCTTGTTGAGCTCCCTGTAATCAATACACAGTCGGATGGATCCATCTTTCTTCCGGACAAAGAGAACGGGCGCTCCCCAAGGAGAAACACTAGGTTGGATATAGCCCTTCTGTAACAATTCCTCCAGTTGTTTCTTGAGTTCATACATCTCGGTTGGCGCCATGCGGTATGGTGCTCTGGAAATAGGAGCTGCTCCAGGCTCTAATTCGATAGTGAATTCCACTCCCCTCTGCGGAGGTAACCCAGGTAGTTCGTCAGGAAATACATCTGAGAACTCATTCACAACTGAAATGGACGAGAGCTCTACTCCTTCCTCTTTCCTCATGGCATAGCACCAAAGTCCGTGACATCCCCGCTCGCAATTTCACCTTTCATTGCCTTGATCAATTTTCCCGAGCTTCCTGTCTCCATCCTCGGAATAAGTGTTCGGATCCGTCATCGCATTGATGGAAATGACTCTCTCTCGGTAATTCAAAGACACTCCATAACGGTTGAGCCAATCATCTCCGAGAATTAAATCGTCACCGTAGATGTCGACTACAATGAGATTCGATGGCCACTCTCTTCCTCCTATAGATACTGGGAAATCCCTAGCTTCTAGGGTTCCCACAATTTTCTCTCCGCTCGGTAATCCCACAACATAAGGTTCACAATTATACAAGCACGAGATTTTCAAATGATTAACACAGTTCAGCGATATAAAAGAATGCGTAGCTCCCGAATCGAACAAGACACTAACTGGTTGCAAAAGGATCTGAATCGTACCTGATGCAACAAATTGTTCTCGATCATCGATTTCCTCATTTCAGACAAAGTGAGGAACGGACCCAGCACTGGATGTCTCCCTCTTCCCAATGTTCTGCTGCTGAAATCCACTCTGCTGTGTCTGGTTTACACTCGTCTCCTTCGGAACTAGAGATGGAGTGCGAGTACCAAAGATCGGGTCGCATTCCCACAAAATGTTGCGTGATGTCCTTCCTGTCCACACTCGAAACAGGTTACAGCGGGCGCGAAACAATCACGTCGAACATGTCCCGCCTTGACAAAGTTGTAACACTTCTTTCCTGCGTCTGAAACAGTTGGTGCTGTCCGGAACTTCTTTCCACCTCGAGAAGGATGCGGAGGTCTCCTGGATGAATGAAAAGAGGACTGACCCCTGCGAGGTCCGCTACTCTTATCCTCCGTGAAGTTGCCAGACACCTTCTGTTTCTTTGCTTCCGTCGCCTTCTCTACTGCTGCCTCCTTCATATCATAGGCCAACGCCTTGTCCTGATAATGTCGCAAGGTGGTACATTCAAATCCGGACATATACTGCTGAATTTCCGGCTTCATTCGCATGTCAAAATGAAAAATCTTCTCCGCCTCGGTCCTGACCAAGTGGCGCACATAAGTCAGCTGGTGATTAAAAGTCTTAATCACGTCCGTCACAGATACTTCTGAATTTTGTGGTGAGAAAAACTCTCGAACTCGGTCTCCTCTAACTGGGCGAGGACAATACTGCGCCTCCATCATCAATTTGAATTCCGTCCAGTCAACATTGTGCTCCTCCGGTCGAATGGCCTCCCACCAGTCGAAAGCCTCCCCGGTCAGAAGATACTGGGCGACCGGAACCTTCCTATCGTTGGGACAGTTAATCCCCGCAAAAATCTTCTCTAATTCCTTCAGCCAGTGATCCCAAGAAAGCGTCTCAGCAGAACCATCAAATTTCGGAGGATGCAATTTGACCACCTCGGTAAGCCATTTATCTCCCCGATTATCCACATTATGCTGCTGTCTCATCGCCGTCTGCATGCGATCCACAACTTGAGCAAACTGGTTTATCTGGGCAACCACCTGCTGAAGCACTCCCGGCACGTTAGGATCTACATTATTATTTGCCGATCCCTGCTGTCCCCCGGAATGGGAATCCGTTCGACTAGCGGTTATCTCTGGGGTAGATACCGACTCTTCTTGCCTCGCATTTCCACGTCCGCGTCCACGACCGCGTCCGCGTCCACGACCTCATCTCAACATACTGTAAACATAAATACTCAATATCCAGGACAAACTTTCTCAAAGTACATCCATCAATGTTTACAAGACATGAATTAAATAAAACGGTAGTATTCGAGATTAGGAAACTTACAACCACGGTCCACACGACGATGCTGGCTCAGTAGTGATGTTACGAACAACCAATAATCAAATAACGTAAACAGACCCAACTAACCCGACTGCCAAGATATCCATAAATCTTAGCTCCGATACCATATTCTGTAACACCCCGAGATATTCGGAATAACATAGCCGTAAACCCTTTAGATAAGGATTTACAAGGCTAATTTTAAAAGAAGTGTAAAAATAATTCAATCGTACAACTGAAGTCCAAATACAGATTTGATTCAACCGATCAAATGAGTTAACTTATACAACCATATCGAATTGACTTTATTAAAACAGACGTACTCGAGTACTAAACGAACCAAGAAGACAAATCACAATAACAATAACATCAATCACGTCACTGAGCCATTTCATCGTCCTGTCGGTATTGTGGTTGCCTCCCCGCTCCTCGGCTACCTGAACATCAAAACAATGTCCACCCTCGAAGGGGTTAGCAAAACATTGCTAGTACAAGTATCATCATATAATAAATCATCAATGCATCATAAAACATGCAAAACGGACTTCCACCACCGGAATCCAACGATGCGAATCCTCACGATTCCATCAACACAATACAAAGTAATCCAAATGATCCAAACTCAAGATAGATCCCCATGATGATCCCGTCGGACCAACGCATGGTGGAAATACCGTCCAACGATCCGGCGCCTCAAGATAGATCCCCATGATGATCCCGTCGGACCAACGCATGGTGGACATTCGATCCAGCGCCCTCAGCATAGATCCTCATGATCCCCTCGGATCATTTATACCATAAATCAATCAACTATGCATACACATATGCATTTCAATATGTTCATCAATACGAACCAATAATAACGAATATCACGAGAATTCCCAGAAATACATCTCATATTCAACAATATGAACAAAACCACAAGCATGATAAATCAAACTCGACATATGATACTTGCCTCGAAAATGGCAAGGACGAAACACTTCAATGATCTCGACACACTCGAAGGCCGCCTCCTTCGATCAACGTAACAAGCTCGAACCTTAACAAAAGTAACGATATACAAATCATCTCAAGTCGAATGATGGCCTAACAATTCGGTCTACGGCCGAAAAGCTCAAAATAAACAATCGCTCGATCGCTTAGCGGCGCTACATACTCTACGTAACGCGGCGCTAAGCAGCTCGTTAGCGACGCTATCGGGTAAGACTAGCGTGCGCTAGTTACGAATCGGCAGCTTTGAACTGCCGATACATAACGCACGCTACGCACGTATTGTGCGTTAATCAACCTCGATAGCGCACGTTAACTCACATATGTTAGCGTGCGCTAACCTTGCATGGCAGAATACTGCTACCGGAAAAACTGGGTTGAAAGGTGGTGAATTCATGAATTCTATGTTGATACAACAAGTCATCCTCAAGCATGTCGTGCTAATAAGGTTTGTGGAAGTTCCATGATCATGAGGTACAACTTATACGGATAATCATCTCAACAACATATCTTTTCTAAGATCTTCAAGAAATATTCTAAGTTCCGATTATTTCAAGTCCCACAACATATGATTCCTTACGTAAAACATACGAACTAGGTAATCTCCGATTACTGATCATAAATCGATTTGAAAACGCTTAGGAGTCCATACTACTAAGATGGTTCAAAGGTTCATACGATAAATAGTGCCGATACGTCAAAGTATCCTTCTAACATGTGATGACCGATCATAAACGAAATAACTGGCTATCTAAACATGATCAGACGTCCTTAAGAACATTACTAACATCGGTGAAGAATCACCTACCTCAAAGTAGTGAAGAACACGGAGGAAATCGAAGAAGTCCAACACCGAAGGCTTGAACACCAATCTCCAACGATGTACGATCTTCAATCACGAGCTAGGGTGTTGATATGACGTGTTTAGGATGAAGGAAGTTATGTTCTAAGTGTAAGAATTCGGGTAATGGGAGTAGAGAGAACTGAAATCACGAATAGGATGCTGTCCTATTTATAATAAATGGCTATTAGCGCGCGCTAGACCCTGCTCGTATCGTGCGCTAACGGCTCACTGACTAATCTGTACTCAGCACTTAGCGTGCGCTACGCATATACCTGTAGCGTGCGCTAAGGCGTTGACTCGGATTTTCCCCGAAAGCCATCCAGGTACATCCCGACACGATCCGACAGGGGTCCCCCGGCCAGATCTCACCTACCGCACGTCCCAATCAAAATGACCACGCATAGCGCGCGCTAATGACCTTCAGTAGCGTGCGCTATGAATCCACGTTAGCGCACGCTAAACATAGCCGATAGCGTGCACTACATGCGCAGATTTACAATCTTTAAATCACAACCACGAAATTAAATGCTCGACAACATCAGATTATGAAATACGGAGAATAGTACTCAGACAAAAGTACAATCATTACAATATCGCAAGTTCCAATTACATAATAGAAATCTCGGGTATTACAGTTTTAGCCTTAAAGGCATGGTTTAGTTGGTATATGTCGTTACCAGCCTGGTAGATCCTTGAGGAAAGGTTCTACGGCGTGTAATATCCCTGAGCGGATTGGGGGTGTTACAAAGTAGAAGTAATGTTTTAGAGAATTAGTGATGGTGGATTTACCACTGATGTTCTTATACAATATTCACAGATTTATCACTGATTATTATTATTAATATTAATTTGATGTTTCTGATTTGATTGTTATTTTAGATTTTTTTAATTTTTAACCATTTTTGTACCCTATTAGAATGTGGTTAAAAGGTAATTAATAGCCACATTTATTACGAAACTTGTGTAGCCATAAGTAGTTTTTGATCTCGGTTTTTTATCCAATATGATCAATAGATAATCAACAAATATTTTTTACAATTTAGCATAACCAGATGTCATGCACTTGCCACAGTTAATATGAAATTTTTGTGATCAAAAGATACTTAATAGCCACGGTTACAATTTCACGTAACCATATAGCATGCATTAGCCACGATTTTTATTATTTTGTGTGACAAAAAAGATAACAAATAGTCACAGTTTTTAAAAATTAAGTGTAACTATATCTCATGAATTAGTCACGATTAATATAAAATTTGTGTATCTATAAGTATAGCAAAAACAACGGTTAAATTAAATAAATGTGGTTAAAAATAATTAATAGCCACAATTTTAAAAATTAAGTGTGACCAATGTCATGCATATCTGCCACATTTATTAAGCGCTTTAGTGGCCATAAGTAGTTTATGACCACGGTTCGTCATTCAATGTGACTAAAAGATAAGCAATAAGCTACGACTTTTTCAATTTAGCGTAATCATATGTCATGCATTTGCTACAATAAATTCAAATTTGTATGGTCATAAGTTGTTTATGGTCACAGCTTTCTAAAATTTTGTGTAATCAAATGTTATGCATTGACCACGTCTAAGCAAATTTTCATGGTCATAAGTAGTTTATGGCTACAATCCGAATTATTTCATGTGGCCATAATTTAACTAAAGACCACGAATCTTATTTCCGTATTACTAAAAGGTAGCTAATGGCCACTGCTTTAAAAAATAACGTAACCAGATGTCATGCACTTGCCACAGTTAATATGAAATTTGTGTGATCAAAAGATATTCAATAGCCACGGTTGTTACAATTTCGCGTAACCATGTAGCATGCATTAGCCACGATTTTTATTATTTTGTGTGACAAAAAATAACCAATGGTCACAATTTTTAAAAATTAAGTGTAACTATATGTCATGAATTAGTCACGATTAATATAAAATTTATGTATCTATAAGTATAGCAAAGATAATGCTTAAATTAAATAAATATGGTTAAAAATAATTAATAACCACAATTCTAAAAATAAGTGTGACCAATATCATGTATTTGCCACGCTTATTATGCCGCTTTAGTGGCCATAAGTACTTTATGATCACGGTTCGTCATTCAATGTGACTAAAAGATAAGCAATAAGCCACGACTTTTTCAATTTAGCGTAATCATATGCCATTCATTTGCTACAATTAATACGAAATTTGTATGGTCATAAGTTGTTTATGGTCACGCTTTTCTAAAATTTTGTGTAAGCAAATGTTATGCATTGACCACGCCTAATCAAATTTTCATGGTCATAAGTAGTTTATGGCTACAATCAATTATTTTGTGTTGCCATAATTTAACTAAAGGCCATAAATCTTATTTTCGTGTTACTAAAAGGTAACTAATTGCCACTGTTTTAAAAAATAGTGTAACCACATGTCATGCATTAATCGCGGTTGATATGAACTTTACGTTGTCATAAGTAGTTTATGGTCACAATTTTGGTTAATCTGCGTCACCATAAGGTAACCAATAGCCACAATTTTAACTATTTAGTGGAACCATATATCATGCATTTACCACGGTTAATATGTAATTTGTGTGCCCATACGTCATTTACGACCACTGTTTTGGTCGTTCCGTGTACCAAAAGGTAGTCAATAGCCATGGTTTTAACAATTTAGCGTGACCAAATGTCATTCACTTTTCACAGTTAATATTAAATACTTGAGGCCATAAGTAGGTTCTGGCCACAGTTTTAGGAAAATGCTTAAATATCATTAAAATTTGATACCCTTATAGCCACGGTTTTTTATCTTTGGCTACAATTTTTGATGTAATATAGTCACATAATTTAAATGTAGTCGTAAGGGTGTCAAAAATCACGGGAGGATAGGCTACGGTTTTGGTAAAGAAAATAACCGTGGCTAAAGACCTACGGCCACAGTTTTTAATCGTGGCCTATGTGACATTTTGTACTAGTGTACAATTACACTATAATTACATAAAACATAAATATAAAAATAAATGCCAAAAACTAAAATGCAAAAACTGCTACGCAGCTATGTGAATTGTGTGTGTGTCTTTTGCGTTGAGAGCACTGCTATTTATAGCAGTCCATCAACTCTCATCTTGCAATTTTATAATTGCAAGATATTGTTGAGATAAAATTATTGCAGCATCTTCTTATCGCTGCAATAGTGTTATCTCTTTAGTAGTGCAAAGGAAGTACAAAGAAAATGGAAAGGAAATGTCATCTTCAATGTAATTTGATCCGCCATGTCATCTCTGACGTGGCAAAATTTCTCACGCACGCGTGAGATCCACGCGCCAATCGGACGGTTCTGGACTGGTGCGTGTATCTCACGCACTGGCTGTGCGACGGGGTTCAGCTGCCACGGTGGATGGGCGAGTGTGAGGCGTGTACCGGGGTGATGTGGCATGAAAGTGCTACGGTGTGACAGGCGTGTGCCGAGCTGACGTGGCACAATACGTGGAAATTTCTTATTGGGGAATTTCTTATATGTGGAAAATACGTGGAAATTTCCACATGTGCATTGACGTGGAGCACGGTTGGCATATGTTATGACGTCATGCTGACGTAATCTGACGAATCTGGATCCACCACTTGTCTCAATATTAGTGGTCCACGTATTTTAAATTTTCTCCAAAACTTCGAACGGCCATAACTTCTTCACACGAACTCGGACTCGAATGAGGTTTTTCAAAATGATCGTCTCCACGAGATGAATTAAACGAGACCACTCGTGAATTTATTCAGAATTTGTAAAAAATACCGCCCCTAAAATGACATACATGTCTTCAACCGGTGTGCTAAATCTGTAGATAATATTTAATTTCCATTAATATAACAAAAATTACACACAATTACTAAAAAATATACTTGAGGTAAAATAATGCAAACACACAAAAACTATTATAAATTATCACACAAAATACAGAAATATATATATATATATATATATATATATATATTAATAAAAATACTAACAAAAGTATACCAAACAATTCCCCCACACTTATCATTTGCATGTCCTCGGGCAATCTAAAGCCAAAAGTCCATACGGGAGCTGAGTGTAACCGCTTTCCATTGCACCTGCCCATCGAGTAGTCTAAGGATATAGTAAGCATAACAAGAAAAACTACTTGTTAAATATTATTAGTTCAATTAAAAGTCCGAAGTAATCTCGTTCCACCTCAAAATAAACAAATATGCAAAGGATTTCAATAGGCATTCAGGAATGAATTAAACCAAATTTTTAAATTCGTCAAGTTATTGAGAATCATGGTCAATACTTTAAATTCACAAAAACCACCTAAAAAGTGTATATCTCTCTTTCAAGTGTATAAGTGATGTATTCTTGCTCAGATCCATTCAATGAAGTAAAAATTTCTATAGACTTGCAAATTATCTACTATCTCTACCACTCGGTATGTTGGAAATTTATTAATCAAAAAGTTCTTTTCTTTTGGTTATAATGTCAACTCTTTGGTTGGGGTAGGAAAATATGGATAAAGTGACTGAACAACTAGACATTAAAATATTTTGAATCGATATTTATCAATAGGTAAGCACTTAGAAGCTAATTAATGAAGCTTCTATCGATCCCCAGATGTTTCGAATCATCCGAGCTCTTTTTCTTGCTTTTCAACCAACCAATTTTTTTTATCATACTTGAGTTGTTATCATCTATTTTACGCGAATGTAAATGATGGGTCACATGAATACACCCGATTACTAAGATAAAAACATAAAAAGCTGCTTCTATGCATAATCATATCTAAGGTAACTGTTTTACGCGAATATAAACATGAGGCCCATGAATATATCTGGTTATTCAGTTCACAAAAACAGTGGAGTAATTGATTTTTCTATTTTTCAACACCACCCCCAACATATACCACCTAATTTCACCACAAAATATCTTCATCCTTGTCAAAAATAATTTCTAATTGTTCAAGTATGGGCCAAAATATTATAGCGATGGAATGATCAGTATGTGCTTAATAATAAAATAGGCAATAAGCTCAATTGGGTTAACGAGGGAATTAAATATCATTTGGTAGGTAAAGAAGCTTGAAGGGCTTGTGAACAAAATTTGCCTTAGATCATTTTCACAAATTGCACACACATGTGGTTTTGATACATATACCCAATGCAAGTTCTAGAGTATTACAACATGAACAGTACACTAATCAATAAAAGACTTGCATCTGCACTAAAGCAGTCAAGGCTCAAAATCTCACAAGTACATGTTTTGATGAATTTGAGGTATTAAACCATTCAACCGATTGTTAGTGACTTTTGATCATCTTAGATTAATCTCTTAGTAATTCATTCTCAAATTCTATGTCAAAATTAGCATAAACGTTTTCTGAAGTGTGAAATGAGAGTACATCAACAATATTTCTTAGCAATACGTTTTTAAGTTTTTGTTTTTCAAGTTATTATTGTACATAAATGTCCTTAGACTAATTTTAGGATATGTAAATAATTATTTATAGTTTTTACTCCCCCACACTTATCTTGTGCAATATTATTTTCATTTAAACAAATAATATAATGAGGGTTGAAGAAAAATCCATTTGACGACAGTGATGCTTTGAATGCCAATTTTCTTATTGATACGGAGAAATCTGCAAAATAAATTAGCTGGGCAAGACACACAAAATAAACATATATATATATATATATATATATATATATATATATATATATAACACAAACAACCTAGATGTATTTCAAGAGCGTCCTAAGAGTCTCCTTATTCTTCCATCAAAACTTTCTTTACTTTAGAAAAATGAAATTACAGTAATAAAAATAACAATGCATGAGATCAAGAAGAAACTCCTTAAGCTACCATCATTTTGACGATTTTCGACACCCGTTTAAAGATAAAAACAACAAGAGGAATAAAGTGGGATCTCAAAGGGAAACAAACGAACAACCTTGCGCTTGCGCACAGTAAAATCTTCTATCCAAACAACATTTGCTAGAGATGGATCTGGTTGAGGAACAAATGCATTAAGATTTTAGATTAGCTCTTCTGGTGTTGTTGCAACTATTTTGATTCATTTAGCACGCTTAGAAATAAAACCTTTTTAGAAGAGTCGTCGATGAAAGAGAGTAAACCATCAAAGAAAATATTGACATGTAGCAGACCAATTTGTTTTTTATGAATATTTAGTTGGGCTCTGGTACCCACATCAAACAATTCTTAAAGAGTGCCAAAACCACCTGGAAGGGTGATAAAAGCGTCGACATTATTTAACATGTGAGTTATGCGATCTTGCATATTCAAGGCTCTAAACTTATCTCCAATGGTTGCCCCGCTAATTTTACTCTCAGCCAATGGTTTCGGGATGATTCCCAACACTTTTACTCCTTCCATATAGGTAGAAGCAGTAGCGCGTCCCATTAATCTTAGACTTCCTCCTCCATAAACTACCTGAATACATTTTTCTCCTTGAGTACGTCCCAAGTTGTGGGCTACTTCAGTAAAGCAAAGCCTCATTCCCATGATTAGCTCCACCAAAAATACAGATGGAGTTAAATCTTATTATGGAAGATGATGACGCCGACTCCATTTTTTTGAAGAAGAAATTTATTTTCGGGAAAAGGAGAGAATTGCAAGTTTGGGGGATGCCGAAAAGAAACAAATGCAGTGTTTATTTATAGATGCAAAATAAAGTAAAAAAGATTTATCAAATATGTTACTACGTTAATTGCGCTTCAACTATTCAATAGAATAATGAATGCATTTATTCCATATCACCTTTTTATTCAAAAAATAAAAAAAAAGAACGACAAAAGGTAAAGATACTCACGCAATTATGTACAATAGTTGTGATTATGGCTCACATCTTCCTCTGGTTTTACATCCAGAAACGGCTTAAATGCCTTCTATGAGTCTCGGATATGCTTCCCATCCAATTTTACATATTGGCATATTTTACCGTCAGATTCCCAAGTCGTTGTTCATATTCAGATTTGAATTTCTTCCATAAACAGAGAATCTCTTGATACACTAGTCCACTAGGATGCGTGTCAAGAGATAATTTAATATTATTCAATTTCTCCTAACTCAGCCCACCCTTTATGAACACAATTTTATCTTGTCTATTTGTAGAAGGAATTCCAAGAGAACAACATTTTTTATCACAAGTCCATCTGGCACATTTATAACAAACATACATTTTCTTGGCATATGAACTTTTACCAAGTCCTGGTAAGAATCTAGTTGGGGGTTCTAATGATTCCTGATCTATTCTTACTTTGGATTCAATAGTAAAACGAATGTCATGTGGGATGTCATACAACATGAATAATCACATTCGTTCGGCTCGAGCTCTTTAAATTCTTAAGATTGTATTTTTGCTGAGAAAATGAAATTTTTTTTTAATATTTTTTAAGGATTTTTCCATTTTTTAAAAGAAAATTTTAAAATTCACACATACACACACACACAAGAGGTAATTTAAAAGTAGCAAAATTCAATTCTTCCTAAGTAGTTTCTTTCTTGAAAAGGACATAATAGGGTCTTATCTTATCTGGTTGACAATGATGTTCACGTGGTCTGATTGTCGTGTTTCCTTGTCATACCTTGTAAAAAGAAGCTTACAAAATAAATAATTTAAATTACACTAAAAGAAAGTCACACAACAAAATAAAATAAAGCTTGGGTTGCCTCTCAAGAAGCGCTCGTTCAACATCGTTAGCTTGACGTTAGTATGATTTTGATTTAAAGGTTTTCAATGAAAGTTATACTTTCGGTTACTTATACTCGAGTGCTCCTTCAAAATATGGTTTAACACGGTGACAGTTTACCTGAGATAATTCATTCTTTCTGGGATTTAACAACTTCACAACCCCATAAGGATATATTTCTAGGATTGTGAATAGACCACTCCAATAGATCTCAATTTTCCCGAGAAATAACCATAAGCGAGAATTAAATTGTAATACCCAGATTTTCAGTATAAATTTTTCACGTTATTTTATCTGAGATAAATTATATAGCTTAGTGTCTATACAGTATGGATAAAATAAATTGAGAACTGAGACAGTTATACTTGTGTAATTGACGTTATTTATTGACAGTTATATTGAGAATATGGTGTATCAGATTAAACTGATATGGATATCGGGTGTATCGTGTGAGAATATTTTTGGATCCAGTATATGTATTTAGTATGCCGTATGTTCGTATTATGTATGTCGAGCCGTCGGACAGGAATAGTTGGATTCTGGCCAAGTACAGAGGGCCATTACGTACGCTAAGCTTAGGGACTTACGTACGCTAAATTCTACGCTTTACCTACATTATGCATAAGGCATTACGTACGTACAAAGGAAATCGGACAGGACCGAGCTGTGGTCGGCAGGTGGGGCCCGGTGTCGGCAGCTTTCGACGGGGGATGTGGACAGGTGAGTCAACTGATGGATTTATGTATGCTATACAGGGTGTATTACGTACATAATACGAGTATATTACTGTAGCAAGTCAACGTACGTATTACGTGCGCAATGGATTAAGTGTTATGGATGTTAGGAGGCAGCTGGCTGAGACGTGACCGAGGACTCACTGGATGGCCGATCACGGTCGGTAGTGACTCGCTGGATGGCCGATCACGGTCGGCAGTGACTCGCAGGGATGGCCGATCACGGTCGGCAGTGACTCGCTGGGCGTAAAGACTAGCCGATAACGGCCGTAAGGTTGTGGCCGGGTACGGCGGTAAGGGCCTATTACGTACGTAAGCTTGTGCCGGTAACGGCCGTAAGGGTGTCGGCCAAACTGGACATGAGGGTAGCCATGGCCGGTTACATCCGTAAGCTACGGCCGGAGGAACCGGCAGGTCTCGGATATTTAAGGGCCTGGACCGGGTCACTTGGCCATTTTCACTTTTTTTCTTCGTTTCATCGCGATTCTTCATCAAAGACTGATGGATTTGATTGGGAACATCATGGAGCATCATTTTTTGGAAGTTTGATTCATGTCTAACATCATCTTTTACCCGGATCGAAGGTAAGAACACTTGAACTCTTGGTTTTGAGGATTTTTGAGGTTTCATGGTGTTTTGGCCGATTTTATTTGTTTTAAATCAGATTGTTGATAGAACTTTGTTGTATTCTCGGAATCATTTATTACCTTTGAAGTTTTGTGGAACAAATTCGAGAATTTCTCCGTTAATCGATTAAATTGGACTATGCCCTCAAAGTGTCCGATAAATTGCCTCAATGGGTAGAACTTGAGAAGTTCTATATGTTTTCGTAGAATTGTGATTGAATTGATATCGTTGTGATTTAGGAACGAACTTTTTGAAGGAGTTTGGATCGGGACTCTTTTCTTTCGTCGATTTCTTCGCACCGTGTTAATCAAGTCAAGTGTTTGCTTGTGTATTTCATCTTCTAAGAGGTATGTTGGACAATCCTGTAATATCCGACTGTAACTTTTCATTTTTACCTGTCGTTGTATTATTCGGATAATCTGATTATCAGAAATCGTTGCATTTAGTATTATGTTGAGGTATTATAGATTTGAATATCATATCGTTGTTATTTCATATGTGATGATTCGATGTTATTAGAGTGTTGCATTTTCGAATTTTTGTTAGTGTAGCGTACGCTACACAGTACTATTAACGTACGCTAATCCTGTGTGTTAGCGTGCGTAAGGTTTCCTGCTGCGACGCTAAGAAGGAATCGGGCAAAGTTGACTTCAACACGTGAACCCTTTTAACCGGTAGCATGCATGCGATCTAAGTCTGAGCTGTCATGTCGGTGAGAATCTACTTTTATTAGCGTGCGTAACCCATTCATCATTAGCGTGCGCTAACGGCCTGCGATAATTCAAGTCAGTAGCCACTGTAAGCCGCTTACGTACGTAATATCGACCGGATAGCGTACGTAAGGGCATTAGCGTACGCTAAACTGTCCTGATAGCGTGCGCTAAGTCTGCACAGTCTATTTATAGGACCAGCCTGTTTTTCATTTCTTCACGACCCAAACCGAATTTCTCTCTTCACATATCATCCCTCTGCACTCTAAAAACGATATAAACCTGCACCAACTTGTTTCTAAGCCTTGAATCTCGAAGTGGAGCTCATTTTCTTGGAGATTTGGAGTTGTTTTTAAGCTTGGAATATATTCTCTCATAGCATTGAAGTTATTCTTCGTTTCTGGAGGTTGGTGTGTTTTCTTCTCTGCATTATTTTCTTATGTTGATTATTAATGTCGAAATATACTTCACCTAGAGTAGATTAAGCAAGTAAAACATGGTTATAATTAAACTCTTTAAGCACTTTTGATGAATATGTTAAATAAGGGTTTGAGATGGAGGTGTTCTTGATGATATAGTGATTTTAATCATGTTGTAGTTGTCATCACTCACCTTCTGGACGAATTTAGCTCAGTAGAACTTTGATGGATCGGTTAGCTTCTTCATAACTGGATTTAATTAAGAACTTAATATCATAAAGTGATTAAACACCATTTTAAGTATTTATTTACCTTGAGAAGAACTTGATGATGTTAAATATGAGATTAGATGATCTAGTTCAGAAACCTTAGAAGCTTTAACAAAGCATATCTGTTCAGTTGCACAAGTCCTTGAAGATTGATAAAGGTTTTGATACTTACAACAATAACTTTTCATAAATCTATTGTGTTGAGAACTTAGAATGTTTGATCATCATACTAGAATTGGTGAATTCCCCATCATGATAATGAATCCTCCAGCCTTGTAACAAAGACTTTGATAACCTTCATAAGTATGGTGTAATCTCAGAACTTATGAACTTGTTGTTAGCTTAAAGTCAATTTAATGAGAGGAGAATAATCATAATGTGCAGATTTTACCTTTCAACCTTTTAATGTCTTGGAAAGTTTAATCATCATAAGATGATCTTAACATCATGATTAGTTATTCAACATACCCTTGATAGAACTCTTGTTTATGATGAACCATGCGAACATTCGGTGAATTTTGTAAACCGATTCTTATAGTTGTATTGATGTTAGAAGGATTCCTGGCATAAGGCTTCAATAATTTGTAGTAACAAACTATTCTAAAGGATTGTAGGTTGACGTCTTACTAATCCTATATTAATAATTATACGAATATGTTTTGAGTAAAATGTATTTCGTTTAAGGTTGATTGTTCGGGTAAAACTTGTCGAGGACCGCTCGCTCGCTCCGATAAGAAGAGGACTATTCTCGTCTCCGTATTAAGGCAAGTTATCTTGCTTGGTTATAATGATGATTAGATTCTTATGATGATTATATATTTCATGTGTATGAATTGTCCATGTGACGTTTGTCGTGATTTGATATTGTCCTTGACATTATGGGACTGCATTCCCAAGTACGCCGTTTTGAATCGTTGATCTCGTTGGTCCTTATTTTCACTTTGGTGAGTCTTTCTTGATCCTTAATCGATGTGTTATCCTTTGAGTTTCGTTGTCATGTTGTATCGTGACATATCCTAATCATATCTCGCGCCGATTGGTTATTGTGTAGATTTTTAGCCGTGCACACGATGGTCATGCGTTGATGTTTCAGCTTTGGAACGTGCAGACGAGAAGTTAGTTCGTGAGTCTAATTAGGTACATTGTCCCACGTATATTTCTCGATTCCGATAATGGGTGGACATGTGCACGGACACATTTCCGGATCGGGCGCATCGTGATGTCCATCTTGAGCCATAATGTTAATCGCTCATGCACTATGTATGATCGATGTGTTCGATATTGTGTGACTGATTGTTTCATACGCCCGAGGGGTATGATTAATAGTCGGAATGATTTTCTTGAGATCTATATATGTGAATTGTATAATGTCGGAAGAATTGATTATCATGTATATCTGACCCTGTGTTGGGCGAAATACTTGTATTGTATTTTAGGTCGAGGCAAAGGCAAGGCACGGGAAGAGCATGTCGACGGCGAAGGATTCGGAGGATACTAGTTCGGGGGCCCCTCATCTTTGTTGTCCGGTTATGTTAAACCGTGTTGTGTTATTTTCTGTTCCGTTTAAATTGCTATTTGGTTGTATTTGACATTTGATGTATTTTCCATCTCCATACGGTTTATACTTGTTTTTGGATCCTGTGTATTGTAAGGCCGTTGGCCATATTTTGATAAACTCCTAATCGGAGAAATGACTATTCGTTGTGATTCGGTATCACAAATAATATTTATTTAACCTGTTTTGGATATCGCCTGGTGGGTCCCAGTGTGGGATTCACGACACTGTAATAACCGCCATTTGGGGTGTTACAGAAGATGGTATCAGAGAGTCGTTTTCTTTCATGAGTCATTGAGAAATGAACTAGTATCAAGAAACCTTCGTGTCACGTGTGACCCGTGCAAGCGCCTGACCCTGCGAGCCAAATGCGGTATGTACTTTATGAGCCATGGTTTAATTACTGGCATGATATTGATATCAGTATGGATCTCTTTGTTGATCATGTTATTTCAAGGAATTGTGACAGGATTTATCTGATTGATAATCCGAGGTAAATAATGAATTGATTATACAATCGAAATTGTTCGACTTGACACCGATATGATATTCGGTGCGACATTTGTGGTATCGATAACCGTTTTCCTTTAATATGTAATTCCTTGTTGCTATTAACATAGCATGAATTTTAGTATCTTGAATCAGACTTATGGTTATCATTACGATTGATTCTTTCAAGATGGAAAGGAACCTAAGAGGTCGTGGGCAGAGGGGACGAGGCCGCTAAGGGGCCGAATCCCAATATCTCGAGCCAACAGACGCGCGAATGCGGATCGAGTTCCGCAGATGCTGGTTCACCTTATAGGAACAATCGCACCACGGTGGGCGCGGGATGCACGTGTCGATCCTTACGCCATAATGCAGGCATGATGACACATATGACCCAGATGGGTCAACTAATGGAAGCTATGCAGAGGGCCGCCATCGCCAAAGAAGGGGCTCATCCTCCTCCCGTGATTGGCGGACCCGTGAGTCGGATTATCGCCGACATCTCGCCGCCGACCACCGACTTTTGAAGGCTCCTCCGAGCTCGCCGACATTGTGCATTGGATCGAGCATTTTGAGAAACTTTTCCAGATGGTGGGATCGCCTAAGAGAATCGCGTCTCGGTAGCAGTATTATCTTAGCAAAAGCGCTCATACCTGTGGCTTTCAAGAAGGCCACCGATGGTGTTTGCACATGGGAGGAATTTAAAACCTCATGCTAGACCACATTACTATCCGGAGCCACTCCGTGAGGCCAAACTGAACTTTTGAACCCCGACCCGTCCGAAGACGATGATGTATTATCTTGCCGAGAAATTCCAGCACTCCTTCCTTTTGCCACGACAATTATCCGAACAGAGGCCGACAAGATCAAGTACTTTCTCAAGAGGCTTAAACCCCGAATGAGAATGCAAATTGAATCACCACCGTACTACCTTACCGGAGTTTATCGAGAAGGCTCGAGTACGAACTCACCGCGAAGGAGATTTCCAAGAAACAACCACACCCAACAACAAAAGGTCCAAGAACCAATCGACCGAGAGTAACCGGGACATTCAGAAGCCCCGCCTTTGCCAAACCCTCCGATCGACCACCCATGGCGTCGGCCACCGGATCGCACTCGAGCGGTCCCCTCATCCGTTGTGTGCTATAATTGCGGAGACCAGGCATATCGCACTAAATTCCCGAAGCCTCGCCGTCACATGCCTTACTTGTGGCAAGATTGGTCACCGTGCTCGCTTTTGTGGGTGGGCCCGACATGATCCAAGATGCCTCATACTCCTATTCAATCCTCCGTCCATAACCGACGCCTCGTCCGCTTCCTATCGTACCACCGGCGAATAGGGAATGGGCCGTGGGAATCAAAGTGGTACACTGTGCCTAATCGCGAAACCTGTGGATTTACGAGATGAAGAGAGCCGATGATCCCAAGGCCGCATGATTTCGGTATACTCGAGATCCACTCCCAGCCTGTGTGTGTTCTTTTTGATACCGGTGCTTCACACTCCTTTATATCTTCTTCTTGTTTAAGTCGTTTGCCTCTAGACCATGTTATCAATTGTGAGCCCTACGTGATTGGTCTACCTGATGGTAGAAGAATTATTGGAAATCGTGAAGTCCAGGACTGTCCGATTCTTTTGAACGACCATGAGTGGTTGTCAAATCTGATTGTAGTCGATCTACCTAAGGATGATATAATCTTGGGCATCGATTGGATGGATCGTCACGATGCAATACTCAGTGTCCGCAAGCGGATGGTTACCGTCACTTCTGATGATGGATTCGAGTGTATTTTTCGAGGTGATAATCCCACTGCTCGGGAGAGTCATCAGCGCTATGAAAGCAAATAAACCGCTTAATCAAGGGTGTATTGGTTATTGGTGCTACATGACCAAATCACCGATCGACCAGCTTGAATTGGCCGACATTCCGTAGTCCGAGATTACCCCGATGTATTTCCGCACGAGTTACTGTGCTTACCTCCTCATCGTGACGTGGAGTTTATTATTGAGTTAGAACTGTGCACGCCCCCGCTCTCAAAGGCACTGCATCGATGGCTCCGACTGAGATGCAAGAATTGAAGAACCAGCGGGAAGAGTTGACTGACAAAGGCTATATTCGTCCTTTTGCGTCCCCTTGGGGTGCACCAGTGTTATTCGTAAGGTAGAAATATGGATCTATTAGCTTATTTATTGATTTCCGTGAGATGAACAGTGGTAACCATCAAGAACAAGTATCCCTTGCCGCGTATTGATGATTTACTGGACCAACTTCGTGAGCCGCCGTGTTTTCTAAGATCGACTTGAGATCCGGTTATCATCGCTGAGGATTCGAGAGTCCGACATTTCAAGACAAAGATTCCGTACTCGCATGGGCATTATGAGTTCGTGGTGATGCCATTTGACCGACTAATGCACCGGCAGATTCATGGAGTTGATGAATCGAGTTTTTATTAACTATCTGGATCGCTTTGTAGTCGTTTTCATTGACGACATTCTCGATTTACTCGCGACCACGAGGAACACGAGAATCACCTCCACCAAGTTCTCGATACTTTGAGGCGAGAACAACTTTATGGGAAATTTTCTAAGTGTGAGTTCGGATGCCCGAGGTTGTCTTTCTCGGGCATGTGATATCAGCCGAAGGGGTGAGAGTGGACCCACAAAAGACGGAAGCCATTCGAGATTGGCTACCACCGAAGAACGTGAAGGAAGTTCGTAGTTTCCTCGCCTAGCAGTGTTACTACCGACGATTCGTGGAGGGATTCTCTAAAATTTCGCAATCGGTGACTAACTTATCATGAAGGACAAGAAGTATTTGTGGTCGAAACATGTCGAAGAGTTTTGATGAGCTCAAGAGTCGATTAATTTCGGCCCCTGTCTTGGTCTTACCAAAAGGAACGGAAGGATTTGTGGTGTATAGTGACGCGTCGAGACAGGGTCTGGGATGTGTACTAATGCAGGAAGGGAAAGTAATCGCCTATGCATCGAGACAATTGCGACCCTATGAAGTTAACTATCCGACCCACGACTTGGAGTTAGCAATGTGGTGTTTGCTTTGAAAATCAAGGTCACTATCTTTATGGAGTTACCTGCCAGATCTTTACGGACCACAAGAGCCTAAAGTACATTTTTACTCAGAAGGAGTTGAACATGAGGCAAAGAAGGTGGCTAAAATTAATCAAGGACTATGATATCGAAATCCTTTATCATCCGGGTAAAGCAAATGTGGTTGCCGACGCATTGAGCCGAAAGATGACAAGAGCAGAGAATCTTTGAGTCGTTTAACAGCACAGAGGGAATTGCAGTTGGACCTTATGAGGCCAGAAATTGAAGTTTGGTTACAACGTGTTCAGGGACAACTTTGCACCCTTGATATTTCTTCGTCTCTTGATGATATGATCAAATCGAAGCAAATTACGGACCCATTCTTATCTCGGGTTCGGGATGAAGTAACCCAGGGGAAAGCCCCTGGATTCGTGATCCACGAGGATGGATTGATACGTTTTAGAAATCGAGTTTGTGTACCCGCTGACGAAGAGTTGAAGAACTCTATCATGAGAGAAGCCCATGCTACCCCGTACTCTATTCACCCGGGCTCTAGCAAGATGTATAAGGATTTGAAACATAATTATTGGTGGGGGAATATGAAGCGTGAGATTGCCGAATTCGTTTCGAGGTGTTTGACCTGTCAGCAGGTTAAGATTGAGGACCAGCGACCCGCAGGAATGCTGAAACCGCTCCCGATTCCTGAATGGAAATGGGAGGACATATCTATGGATTTTATCACTAGCTTGCCGACGAGTTGTCGAGGAATGAATACGATTTGGGTGATTGTGGACCGTCTGACCAAATCAGCCCACTTCTTGGAAATTAAGGACACATGGGGCCCCGAGAGATTGGCCCAGCTGTTTATTAAGGAAATTGTGAGACTACACGGTACCCCCAAGAGCATTGTATCAGACCGTGACGGGCGATTTGTGTCACACTTCGAAGGCGCTCATCGTGCGATGGGCACGCAGTTGAATTTCAGTACGGCTTTCCATCCACAGACTGATGGTCAGTCGGAGAGAACCATACAGACTCTAGAAGATATGTTGAGAGCATGTGCTCTTGATTGGAAGGACGATTGGGAAGCCCAACTGCCTTTGGTGGAATTCACTTATAATAATAGTTGGCACGCTTCGATTCAGATGGCACCGTATGAGGCATTATATGGTCGTCGCTGTAGGTCCCCTTTGTGTTGGGATGAACTGTCGGAATCTCTGGGTACGGAACCGATATGTTGTTAGCCGCCCGTGAGAAGATCACTTTGATTAGGAGTCGGTTGTTAACGGCTCAAAGTAGACAGAAGTCTTATGCTGACCATCGTCGAAGACCGCTTGAGTTCGAGGTTGGTGACCATGTGTTAATGAAGGTGTCTCCTACTCGAGGTGTTTTTCGTTTCGGGAAAAGGGGCAAGCTGAGCCCGAGGTATATTGGGCCGTTTGAGGTTCTGGAGCGTGTAGGTGATCTGGCCTATCGACTAGCCTTGCCACCGACCTTGAGTAAGATTCACAACGTGTTTCATGTCTCTCAGCTGAGGAAATATGTTGCTGATCCGAGCCACGTACTTCAATTCGAAGACATTGATTTAGCAGAGGATCATTCGTACGAGGAGCGTCCTGTACGGATACTCGAGAGGAGGATCAAGCAATTGCGGAACAAGACGATTCCCCTACTGAAAGTTCAGTGGTCACGACACGGAGTCGAGGAGGCTACGTGGGAGACCGAGGATAGTATGCGAGCAAGATACCCCGAGTTATTTACCCCTTAAGTTTCGGGGACGAAACTCTTTTTAAGGGGGGGAGTATGTAATATCCGACTGTAACTTTTCATTTTTACCTGTCGTTGTATTATTCGGATAATCTGATTATCAGAAATCGTTGCATTTAGTATTATGTTGAGGTATTATAGATTTGAATATCATATCGTTGTTATTTCATATGTGATGATTCGATGTTATTAGAGTGTTGCATTTTCGAATTTTTGTTAGTGTAGCATACGCTACACAGTACTATTAACGTACGCTAATCCTGTGTGTTAGCGTGCGTAAGGTTTCCTCGGTTGCGTACGCTAAGAAGGAATCTGGCAGCAGTTGACTTCAACACGTGAACCCTTTTAACCGGTAGCATGCATGCGATCTAAGTCTGAGCTGTCATGTCGGTGAGAATCTACTTTTATTAGCGTGCGTAACCCATTCATCATTAGCGTGCGCTAACGGCCTGCGATAATTCAAGTCAGTAGCCACTGTAAGCCGCTTACGTACGTAATATCGACCGGATAGCGTAAGTAAGGGCATTAGCGTACGCTAAACTGTCCTGATAGCGTGCGCTAAGTCTGCACAGTCTATTTATAGGACCAGCCTGTTTTTCATTTCTTCACGACCCAAACCGAATTTCTCTCTTCACATATCATCCCTCTGCACTCTAAAAACGATATAAACCTTCACCAACTTGTTTCTAAGCCTTTAATCTCGAAGTGGAGCTCATTTTCTTGGAGATTTGGAGTTGTTTTTAAGCTTGGAATATATTCTCTCATAGCATTGAAGTTATTCTTCGTTTCTGGAGGTTGGTGTGTTTTCTTCTCTGCATTATTTTCTTATGTTGATTACTAATGTCGAAATATACTTCACCTAGAGTAGATTAAGCAAGTAAAACATGGTTATAATTAAACTCTTTAAGCACTTTTGATGAATATGTTAAATAAGGGTTTGAGATGGAGGTGTTCTTGATGATATAGTGATTTTAATCATGTTGTAGTTGTCATCACTCACCTTCTGGACGAATTTAGCTCAGTAGAACTTTGATGGATCGGTTAGCTTCTTCATAACTGGATTTAATTAAGAACTTAATATCATAAAGTGATTAAACACCATTTTAAGTATTTATTTACCTTGAGAAGAACTTGATGATGTTAAATATGAGATTAGATGATCTAGTTCAGAAACCTTAGAAGCTTTAACAAAGCATATCCATTCAGTTGCACAAGTCCTTGAAGATTGATAAAGGTTTTGATACTTACAACAATAACTTTTCATAAATCTATTGTGTTGAGAACTTAGAATGTTTGATCATCATACTAGAATTGGTGAATTCCCCATCATGATAATGAATCCTCCAGCCTTGTAACAAAGACTTTGATAACCTTCATAAGTATGGTGTAATCTCAGAACTTATGAACTTGTTGTTAGCTTAAAGTCAATTTAATGAGAGGAGAATAATCATAATGTGCAGATTTTACCTTTCAACCTTTTAATGTCTTGGAAAGTTTAATCATCATAAGATGATCTTAACATCATGATTAGTTATTCAACATACCCTTGATAGAACTCTTGTTTATGATGAACCATGCGAACATTCGGTAAATTTTGTAAACCGATTCTTATAGTTGTATTGATGTTAGAAGGATTCCTGGCATAAGGCTTCAATAATTTGTAGTAACAAACTATTCTAAAGGATTGTAGGTTGACGTCTTACTAATCCTATATTAATAATTATACGAATATGTTTTGAGTAAAATGTATTTCGTTTAAGGTTGATTGTTCTGGGTAAAACTTGTCGAGGACCGCTCGCTCGCTCCGATAAGAAGAGGACTATTCTCGTCTCCGTATTAAGGCAAGTTATCTTGCTTGGTTATAATGATGATTAGATTCTTATGATGATTATATATTTCATGTGTATGAATTGTCTATGTGACGTTTGTCGTGATTTGATATTGTCCTTGACATTATGGGACTGCATTCCCAAGTACGCCGTTTTGAATCGTTGATCTCGTTGGTCCTTATTTTCACTTTGGTGAGTCTTTCTTGATCCTTAATCGATGTGTTATCCTTTGAGTTTCGTTGTCATGTTGTATCGTGACATATCCGGAATCATATCTGCGTGCCGATTGGTTATTGTGTAGGATTTTTAGCCAGGCACACGATGGTCATGCGTGGATGTTTCCGCATTGGACCGTGCACACGAGAAGTTAGTTCGTGAGGCTAATTAGGTACATTGTCCCACGTATATTTCTGGATTCCGTATACGGGGTGGACATGTGCACGGACACATTTCCGGATCGGGCGTACTGTGATGTCCATCTTGAGCCATAATGTTAATCGTTCACAGACCATGTATGATTGGATGTGTTCGATATTGTGTGACTGATTGTTTCATACGCCCGAGGGGTATGATTAATAGTCGGAATGATTTTCTTGAGATCTATATATGTGAATTGTATAATGTCGGAAGAATTGATTATCATGTATATCTGACCCTGTGTTGGGCGAAATACTTGTATTGTATTTTAGGTCAGGCAAAGGCAAGGCACGGGAAGAGCATGTCGACGGCGAAGGATTCGGAGGATACTAGTTCGGGGGCTCCTCATCTTTGTTGTCCGGTTATGTTAAACCGTGTTGTGTTATTTCCTGTTCCGTTTAAATTGCTATTCGGTTGTATTTGACATTTGAAGTATTTTCCATCTCCATACGGTTTATACTTGTTTTTGGATCCTGTGTATTGTAAGGCCGTTGGCCATATTTTGATAAACTCCTAATCGGAGAAATGACTATTCGTTGTGATTCGGTATCACAAATAATATTTATTTAACCTGTTTTGGATATCGCCTGGTGGGTCCCAGTGTGCGATTCACGGCACTGTAATAACCGCCATTTGGGGTGTTACAAATCCTCTCTTTGAATTTGGAATTTTGATGTTGTTGTCTATGATTGATTCGTATGGTGCTAGTTTATGGAGTTGTTGTGATGATTCTTGGTATTTACGGGAATTTTGTTAAGGGAAGATAATGAATTGATGATCAATGTCTTGATTATGTTGTTATGATTATGGAATCATAGTATTCTCGATGTTCTTTGTAATAATGTTGCGATTCTTGATGTTAGGAAGGTCGTATATCGGAGGATATGATAATATGCATCTTGAAGTATGAATGAAGATTGTTTATACGTTAGAGAACGTCGGATTATGTCGTATTGGAGATTTTGAATGTGATGTCAGAATAATTTGTGTTCTTAAGGAACTCTTGGATCATATGAATTGATGAATATATTTTAAGAGGTGTTAGTGTTTTAGATATGAATATGGAATATTCATATCTATAACTAAGTTATGTGTTTTGGTACAATCACTACTACAGATTTGCACTTACACAGCGCTTTTTATAGCACTTGCATAGCGCTTTTGAGCGCGATGTAAGCATCCGCTATTGAAGTGCATATGCACTTAGATAGCACTTGTTTTGCCGTCCTCTAAGTAATGCTCTTAGATAACACTTTCAGAAATACTATTGAAGTAAGTGTTTCCTAAGTGCATGTTGTTCTTCGGTAGCATTTCTGAAAATGCTATGTAAGTATGTAACATTTTTTGCCATACTTCAATAGCAGTTGTATAAGCGCTATGCAACACTTCTTTTTTTAAATTTTTATTTTTTTATATTTTTCCTGCCGTTAGTTCAAGACAGTCCAATAAAATGACAAATTAAATACAATTCAATAAACAAGATTGGCCAACTCCAATTGGACAAACTAGAAACTCAAATTAAATGATGAACTTATAAAATAGATCCCAAATCAATAATTAATTTCATAAAGACTTAAAATAAAAAGTATCTCTCCAGAAGTGGCAACTTTTGCTCAACATTAGCTTCATTTATAGCAAAGATGGTACAATTACAAAAGAAATAACTCTGTTTACACCTAACACTGTTGCAAATCTTCCTTGCCATATCGTCACGGAACTTGTTTTCAAAATTATACCCGCAATTCACAAATTGAAAGGTGGTATAATTAAATTATAAGAGTTTGACCAATTGTAGTAAAAAGACAGAAAAAGCTTTCACAATATAAAATAATCTGATAAAATAACACATTGGATAACCATCTATTAATTTCAAAGGTGTGTAATAAAATCAAATCAAAATTTACCAATCTATGCAACTGCATATTGGTAAAACTTCTGCACCCTACTGTTACACCAAACCCCAGCAGAATAGATAGTAGGGAGGAAAAAGTACAATTAGATCAACAACAACAACAACATCTAAGCCTTGGTCCCAAAATAATTTGGGGTCAGCAAACATGAATTAAACTTTGAAACCGTCAATGATCCTTATATAAATAACATAAAAGGAAAAAAAGCGGAAAAAAGTATAGAAAAAAGCAAATAAAAAAAAGGAGAATGAATGTTAAAAAACATGAAAAATCCTGAAAAATAAATTAAAAGATAACATGAAATAAAAAAAATAGGAATAAAAATACAGATAAAAAAAGAATCAGATTCCATCCACCATCCGTATTCTTTCCCGACATGTAAACCTCCCTAAATTTGACAACTTATCACATGTACAATGTGTAATACCCGAGATTTCTGTTATGTAATTGGAACTTGTGATATTGTAATGATTGTACTTTTGTCTGAGTACTATTCTCCGTATTTCATAATCCGATGTTGTCGAGCGTATAATTTCGTGTATGTGATTTTAAGGTTGAAATTCTGTGCATGTAGCGCACGCTACAGGCTACGGGTAGCGTACGCTAACATGGATTCATAGCGCACGCTACAGAGTGTCATTAGCGCACGCTATGCGTGGTCAAATTGATTGAGACGTGCGGTAGGTGAGATCTGGCCGGGGGACCCTTGTCGGATTGTGTCGAATGAACCTGGACGGCTTTCGAGAAAAGCCAAGTCAACGCCTTAGCGCACGCTACAGGCATGTGATTAGCGCACGCTAAGTGCTGACTTCAGTTAAGTCAGACAGCCGTTAGCGCACGCTACGAGCAGGGACTAGCGCGCGCTAATAGCCACTTATTATAAATAGGACACCATCCTATTCGTGATTTCAGTTCCTTCTCCTCCCATAACCCGAACTCTTACACTTAGAACATAACTCCCTTCGTCCTAAACACTTCGTATCAACCTCCTAGCTCGAGATTGAAGATCGTATATCATTGGAGATTGGTGTTCAAGCCTTCGACGTTGGATTGCTTCGGTTTCCTCCGTGTTCTTCACTACGTTGAGGTAGGTGATCCTTCACCAATACTAGTAGTGTTCTAAGGGTCGTTTGATCATGTTTTGATAGCAAGTTATTTCGTTTTTAATCGGTCATCACAAGTTAGAAGGATACTTTTGACGTATCGGCACTATATATCGTATGAACCTTTGAACCATCTTATTGTGAGGACTCCTAAGCATGTTCTAATCGATTTATGGTCAGTAATCGGATATTACCCAGTTGCTACGTTTTACACGTTGGAATCATGTGTTTTGGAACGTAGGACGAATGGAACTTAGATAATTTCTTGAAGATCGTAGAGGAATTATGATATTGAGATAACTATCCGTATATTTGTATCCCATAATCATAGAACTTCCACAAACCTTATTAGCATGATATGCCCGAGGATAACTTGTAATATCACCATAGAATTCATGATTTCACCACCGTTCAACCCAGTTTTTCCGTTAGCAGTATTCTGCCATGCAAGATTAGCGCACGCTAACATATGTGAGTTAACGTGCGCTATCGAGGTTCAGTTAGCGCACGAAAACGTACGTAGCGTACGAGTCAGACCGCCAGTCCGTGGCTAGCGCACGCTAGTCTTATACGACAGCGTACGCTAACAGTCCGGCTTAGCGCACGTTACGTTGAGTACGTAGCGCGCGCTAAGCAATCCAGACAGATTGTATATTTTGAGCTTTCGGCCGTAGGCCGAATTGTTAGGCCATTGTTCGACTTGAGATGATTTGTTTATCATTCCTTTTGTTAAGGTTCAAGCTTGCTACGTTGATCGAAGGAGGCGACTTTCGAGAGTGTTGAGATCATTGAAGTATATCGTTCTTGCCATCTTCGAGGCAAGTATCGGGATATGTTAATATTAGTATTTTTGGAGCATGCGTATGATTATTCATGTTGTTGAACATGAGATTTACTTCGTTGATTTGTCATGATATTCGTTATATAGTATTTATATGTTCATGTTGATGAAAAAAATGATTTGGCATATGTGTATGCATGAGTTGTGTTTGTATACGTTGTACGATCTATGCTGAGGGCGCTGGATCGGATGTCCACCTCGTGTTGGTCCGACGGGATCATCTTGGGATCTAGGCTGAGGGCGCTGGATCATTAGACGGGTTATTTCCACCTCGTGTTGGTCCGACGGGATCATCTTGGGATCCATGCTGAGGGCGCTGGATCATTGGAATACCCATGCTGTGTAATGGAATCTTGTAGATTCGCATTGTCGGATTCCGGTAGCGGAAGTCCGTGTGATGTATCTTGTTATGTATTGTTGATGCATATTCGAATTGTTTAATATGATACTTGTACTAGCATCGTTTTGCTAACCCCTTCGGGTGGACATTTGTTTTGATGTTCAGTAGCCGAGGAGCAGGGAAACAACCACGATGACGTGACGACGAAGGGGTTCAGTGATGTTTATTGTTATTGGAGATTTGTTTTCTTGGTTTGGTTTCTGTACTCGATTACGCGTGTCTTATTGATATTAATTCGATATGGTTGTATTAATTACTCGTTGAACCAGTTGTACGTTTTCACAAACTTGAATTTCCGCAGTATTGATGTCTTAGATTTACTTTTTTTTTTAATTAGCCTTGTAAATCCTTACTTAAAGGGTTTATGGCGCTGTAATTATTCCGAATATCTCGGGGTGTTACACAATGTATCAAATCATGATGTAATTTAATAATAGTTATTTTATGTCATGATATAACCTACATCTATTCTATTTTATTTCACTCTTTAACTTTGTAATAAACTAAATAATAAAAATTAAAATAATGTGTTGATTCACCTATTGGGCTAATTGCCAACACCTAACTACATGAGGACTCACTAATGGACTCAACCCAACTTATTAAAAATCACAAGACTTGAAGCTACACTTCAAAGCCCAACCCAACTAATTAAATCCTTTACCATTTTAATTATACTCTTAATTTAAAAAAAAAAAAATATATGTATATATAGATACATTGGGCGGCCAAAATAGAGTGGAAAGGTGTAGCTCGAGATTCTTCACTCATCACATGCAAGACTTGCATGAAACATCTTGACACATGTAACAAGTCTTCTATACATTTCACTTCCCAACCCTCCTTATCCCAACTTTAAATACTTACACCTTAATCTAACCCTCATTTTTCACCTCCTACACAACCAAAAAATCTGCAATTTGAGAGTCTAAGAGAGATAGGGCCGAACCAAGAGTAAGAAGAAGGAGGAGGAAGAAAATTTTCAACAAGAAATAGGTAATCTCATCCCTTATAACTATTTCCATAAATCCTTATGAAATCCTCCATAATCTAAACTCAATCTTAATACATGCAAACATAATTCTCACCTTGGGGGCGCATGTGGATCTAACAAACTATGTAGTAGTAGAGGAGAAGTCATTTTCCAACTTTCAAGACTTAGAACCGACGAAATCCGACAAGATCAAGGTGGGTGAAAACTCTTTCAAACTTTAAAGTAGAAATCTATTCTTTTTGTTGTGATGTATGTATTAAATCTGAAGTATTTCAAGATTCTTTTTATATGATCTATGTTAAAATCTTCATGTTATAATTTCATGTTATGATTTTATGTATAACTATGTGAAATTCGTTTTTCTTAAACATAATCATCAAATATTATGAAAAATATGAAAGTATGTACTAATCCAATTTCTTGTATAAATGCATGTTTTTAAAGATGAATTTTATGCTTATAACAACATGCAATATGATTTATCGAATTTAAACGACAACCGATTTGGTAGTCGGGTGCCGATTTTGTGATAACTTGAAAGTTATATGTTTTCTTTTAATGTTGTTGAAACCCTAACAAAATCTTAAATCTTGTGTTATATGATTATGTTATGATATATGTATAATTTATTTGTGACCAAAACGGGACTTGAAATGAGTAAACGGAGCTTTGGGCATAAATTGTAATTTCTCAAAGTTTGAGGACTAAACTGAAAATTTCGAAAATACAACATTCTGGACCTCGGACAGTACGTATTATACTACATATAGGCTGTCTATAAAGTTTCAAGCGATTCGGAGTTCGATATCTAAACTTAATAGTCCAAATCGCAAATTTTAAATAATTTCGGGGCCAAAACGCAAAAATTCCAAACTTCTGAACCAGGTCCGAAATTTTCTGGAATTTTCACAAATCTGTAATTCCAGGTTCATCACGAGTCATCTCGTAAAATTTTATTAAATTCCGAGCTAAATTCATAGCTCTATATGCCTCGGAACGATTACCTTGAGTTTTGGGGCAATATTGTAATTCCTGGAAATTTCAGTCCCGAAACTGGAAATTTCTGAATTTTCCTTAAATCTGGAGTCGAGGAATTATTTTTGGCTTCATCATGAAATTTCATAACCATCCGATTTCGTTTCATACTCCAACGCCTAGGTTTGAACCTAAGGGTAAAAACGTCCTTTCAAACTATTTACGAAACCCTCGTTTCGTTTCGTCGAACCTACCCAGTTAATATATCTGATCTGAACCCATCAGACCGTTAATAAATTATTGAGAATATTTTCGAATTTATATACAAGTCCTATTCCGCATTTCGTCGAACCTACCCTGCGTGGGTATATGTTGTAATTGAGTTGTATATTTTTACTGAAAGACCAAATCGGTCTACTGAGTCATTTAGCCTTGAAGGCATTGTCGAGATGTTAAATGTTGTTACTAGCCTGGTAGATCTTCTAGGAGAGGGTCTACGGCGTGTAATATCCCTGAGCGGATTGGGGGTGTTACATAGTTAACCCGAAAGGCATGACTACGAACTCATAATGTCCGTATCTCGTCCGAAAAGCTGTTTTCGGCACATCGGACTCTCTCACCCGGAGTTGATAGTACCCCGATTTCAAATCAATTTTCGAGAATACCGCAGCTCCCTGCAACTGATCGAACAAGTCATCAATTCTCGGCAAAGGATACTTGTTCTTGATGGTCACCTTGTTTAGTTCGCGATAGTCGATACACAAACGTAGTGAGCCATCCTTCTTCCGCACAAACAGGACCGGTGCGCCCCAAGGCGAGGCACTCGGTCGAACATACCCCGACTCAAGAAGCTCACTCAACTGCTTCTTCAACTCGGACATCTCTGAAGGTGCCATGCGATAGGGTGCCTTCGAAATAGGAGCCGCACCCGGCTCTAACTCTATAGCGAACTCGACCTCACGATCCGGTGGCAATCCCGGTAACTCGTCAGGAAAAACATCAGGAAATTCATTAACGATTGGAATCGACGAAAGCTCGACTCCACCACTCTCCGTCTTCAAGGCGTAGACCAATAGCCGGTACACCCCTTTCGCAGGAGTCTCATCGCCTTCAAGGCGTTAATAACGAGTTTCTGGTTCCCCCTCTTTCGCCCGGCGAAAGAGTGCTCGGTGCCATCATCGGCTAACATGGTGATGATCCTCGTGCGGTAGTTCATGATTGCACCATGCCGCTCGAGCCAATCATCCTCGAGAATTAAGTCCTCACCCTCAATACCCACAACAATAAGATTAGAGGGCCAAGCCCTCTCACAAATAAGTACAGAACAGTCTCGAACCTCCTGATCACCAACGATCCTATCACCGCTAGGAAGCTTAGCGATGAAGGGTTCACAAGGCATCAAACAGTCGAGACTCAAACGGCGCACACAATCCAAAGATATGAACGAATGCGTAGCACCGGAATCGTAAAGCACACTGACAGGATGAGAAAGAATATAAACGGTACTGCCGCCACAAGAGCTGGGTCATCGGCTCTCCGCATCTCATAGACACGCGGGTGGGCTGAGCCGACACTGGAAGCTCCCCCCTTAGAGGGCTGACCCCGACCTCTCCCCCGACTAGCACTCGGCGGAGATTGAGGAGCAAACGATCCCTGATTCACACTTGGTTCCCTAGGCGCTGGAATGGAAGCCCGGGCACTAAGGATTTTCTCCCTCTCAGCACAGAAAGCCGCCTTGTGACCTGGTTGGCCACACTGATTACACGTCAGCAAAGGGTTCGGACAAATACGACTGATGTGGCCCTGCTGGCCACAGTTAAAGCACTTCACCTCTCGAGAAGGGGCACTGGCAGCCCTACGGGGAAACCCAGTAGATCGAGCTGGGCCACCACCAGCGGAAAAGTTAGCAGACTGAAATTTCTGCTGACCCCCACCTTTGTGGCGCGAAAAATTCCCGGCGGACTTCTACTTCTTACTCTCGCGGGCCACCTCACTCGCCGTCATAGACATATCGTAAGCAAGGGCCCTGCTCTGGTAATCTTTCAAGGTAGTGCATACGAGCCCCGACATATAGTCCCAAATCGGCAACTTCATCCGTCTGGAGAAATGGAAAATTTTGTCACTCTCCTCGACAACTTGGGTCTTCACATAACCCAACTCCTTGTTAAAATCAGCAATAGCTTGAGCTACGGGGATATCCCGCGGTTGAGCATCATAAAAAGCATGTACCCGAGCTCGCCCGATCGCCACGGCAATATTCGCCTCCATCAACTCTTGAAACTCAGCCCACGGCAAAGATGGTCTTTGGGCCCAACGGCCTCCCACCAGTCTGTGGCGTCCCCTGTGAGAAAGTATTGGGCAATAGGGACTTTACGTTCCTCGGGACAGTTAGTGGAAACGAAGACCTTAGATATCTCCTTGATCCACCCTTCCCAGCCAATCGAGTCTGAAGCTCCCGAAAACTGAGGAGGATGCATCTTGATAACATCTTGGAGCCAACGATCCGCTCCGCCCCGATTAGTGTGGGCCTGATCCGGGTTCTGAACCGCCTGAGCTATCGCCGCCATTTGATTCACCATTTGCTGCATAACGGCCGCAATACCGAGGTCGGCACGCTCCTGAGAAGAAGCATGGCTATGACGGTCGCCGATCGCGGCCTCGAAGACTGCGACGTGGCCGCCCCACCGGCTGCCCCACGTCCCCGGCCGCGTCCACGACCACGACCGCGACCACGACCTCTTCCAGCATCTATACTGGAGTTAAATAAGTAGCAAAAGCCATACGAGGGTAAGTACGAGAAAAGAACAATCACAAGTCGAGAATCAAAGGTACGATACAAGGAAATAATGAACAGAGGAAGGAAAACTTACGGACACTGGTAGTACCGAAATCATGGCAGCGTGACGATGATGTGCAAAACAAAACACCACAAGACCCAATAAACCGACAAGCCTAGGTATCCATAAACCTAGTGCTCTGATACCATTTTCTGTAACACCCTCAAGATATTCGAGGTATATTACAGCGCCGTGAATCGCTATATGGGACCCACCAGGCTGAATAGGATCATACTCATTGACTCACATAAACGACAGAACAATACCATGTCATAAAGACGCAAAACAGAATAATCCACCCGGTTCAACCGGTCAATAAAACATCATCATCCAACACAACATAATAAGCAACAATACAATCCGAACGAACAAGAACCCTTAAGTACTCGAGTACAACTATTAGTTCAAAACCACAAAAGATAAAAAGGTAAAAGACACTAAAACGTCACTCGTGCACAATCATCACGCACGACCATCATCCGTGTACTGGTCCAGCGCCCGCTCGTCTCAATGATCCTGACCTGAAATTCATAAAACGAATTTCCCCAAAACGGGTCCCCAGAGGGGTTAGCAATTACGCTAGTACAAGTAACCAAATGAACAATTTACATCTTACACATATAGTAATGCATGCCATCAAGAAATCATAGTTTCAAAACACTCATTTCCGGAAATGCCAATATCAAATCACATTTGTAAAAATGCACCACAATTAACCGCGGACCCACAGCTTCGTGGATCCCTGCCGAAACCCCGTCGGATCTAACCCACAGTGGTTAAAAGCAAGCTCGCGGTTCCACAGCTTCGTGGAGCCCTACCGAGACCCCGTCGGATCTAACCCGTAGTGAGCATACACACACACAATTTCTCATACAATACTACTATGTCAAGATTGTAAGTTCATAAGGATACTTGCCTCGATTAAATAGACGACGACACGAACGGAACGGAAGAATCAAGCACGACCGCGAGGAACCGACGAAAATGAACCTAACAATTCGAATAGCACAATCACAACCACTTCTAAACGATTATGGAAATGGAATACCCCCGGAAACCCGCCTACGATTCATGTATATTCCAATAAAAATAACAACGAGGGCGGACCACAACCAAACCCTCTCGATTTCACAAAGCTATGGAAATATACCATGAATCCGTAGGGAAACTAATGATATCAACAAGATTAATCATAATCATCGTGAATCCACCATCAAAACGGAACGAATCGGAAGAAAATCCCAAAACCCCCAAATTATCCAAAAGTAGGGTTCTAAGAGATTTACCGTGGATTAGGACGAAAGATTCGTGTTGTTGTTGATATAATACTCCAAGAACTCAAGAAGGATGTTGGATGAGATGATTGGAGGAAGAAATCGCCAAGAGAATTGCTTCGGGATCGCCTTCGCCGCGGAGAGAGGAAGAAATGAGATTTTGTGTTTATCTCGGTCAACTCCCTGGTTTATATAGCCAGGGAGTGTTAGCGCACGCTAAAACCTCAAGGTTAGCGTGCGCTAACGGGATAAGATTCCAAACCCTACCGTTAGCGTCCCACCAAGAGCTGTGTTTTGGCCGTTAGCGTACGCTACTCAAACGTAGCGTGCGCTAATAACCTCTCGGTAGCGCGCGCTATCGACCAATAGCGTGCGCTACCCGAACATCACCGAGTCCAAGAGCCAAATGCCCAAAACTCACTCGACCCGTTAGCGTGCGCTACGAAACAAGCGTAGCGTGCGCGAACTAGCATCCGATTGAGTTCGAGTAAACCGCCCAAGATCGACAACACACTAGCGCGCGCAACTGAACAACTTAACGTGCGCTAGTCTCCCGACATTAGCGTGCGCTAGACAAGGTAGCGTGCGCTAATCCGATAGTCCAGAGGGCTGGGAGCTGAACTGCCACTCCCAGGGCTAAATCGTTAGCGTGCGCTACGAAGTAAACGTAGCGTGCGCCACAAAGGAACTTCTAGCGCGCGCTATGCAGAAAAATTAGCGTGCGCTAAGTACAGAACATAAACGGTCCCCTACACCAGAATACGAACGAAACATCAAACGGAACACCTCAAAACGCATCATAGCATAGAATAGATCCATGGCAACCCCGAAACGGCGGTTCCGCACATCAATTACGAGAATCAGATCAAAGATGACGGAAAAGTTACACTGAAGGATACACGAGGGTCACTACAATCGAGAATTACACCGGAAATATAATTACAAGGGAAAGAAAAATGCGGATATTACATTCTACCCCTCTAAAAATAAGTTTCGTCCCGAAACTTAAGGAACAAACAACTCGGGGTACCTAGCACGCATGCTATCCTCGGTTTCCCAAGTTGCCTCCTCGACACCGTGTCTCGACCACTGCACCTTGACCAAAGGTATGGTCTTATGCCTCAATCGTTTCTCACGATGCTCTAAAATCTTCAAAGGGCGCTCTTCAAAAGTAACATCCTCGGCGACATCAATCTCACCATAATCGATGATGTGACTAGGATCCGGGACATATTTCCTCAACTGGGAAACATGGAAAACGCTATGAACATGACTCAAGGCCGGAGGTAACGCCAAACGGTATGCCAACCCACCTACTCGCTCGAGGATCTCAAAGGGGCCGATAAATCTCGGACTCAACTTCCCTTTCTTCCCGAAACGAAAAACTCCCTTCGTCGGCGACACCTTTAGCAAAACGTGGTCTCCCACCTCGAATTCCAAAGGTCGACGACGGACGTCGGCATACGACTTCTGTCGACTCTGGGCAGTCAACATCCGTTCCCGAATTAATTCTATCTTCCGCCTCGTCTCTAAAACGACATCCGGCTCGGTCCCGACCAAATCGGACGCCTCATTCCAACAAATCGGTGATCGACATCGCCACCCATAAAGTGCCTCATACGGTGCCATCTGAATCGACGCGTGCCAACTGTTGTTGTACGTGAATTCGATCAATGGCAAATGTTCCTCCCAATCGCTACTCCAGTCGAGGGCACAAGCACGCAATATATCCTCGAATGTCTGGATAGTGCGTTCCGACTGTCCATCTGACTGGGGATGAAAAGAGGTACTCAAATGTAAGCGGGTACCCAACGCCTTATGCACCGCCTGCTAGAAGTGCGATACAAAACGGCCATCACGATCCGAAACAATAGACTTCGGAGTACCGTGAAGTCTCACAATCTGCGCGATAAACACATGAGCTAACTTCTCCGGGCCCCAAGTGTCCTTGATGCCCAGAAAATGTGCCGACTTGGTCAGACGATCGACAATCGCCCATACCATATTCATGCCCGACCTCGATCTCGGCAAACTCATAATGAAATCCATCGATATATCTTCCCATTTCCATTCCGGAATGGGAAGTGACTGTAATAACCCGGCCGATCGCTGATGCTCGATGTTGACCTGCTGACAAGTCAGACATCTCGCTACAAACTGTGCGACCTCATCCTTCATATCATTCCACCAGAAATTTCTTCTCAGGTCCTTGTACATCTTACTCGAACCAGGATGAACGGAATAAGGCGTAGCATGGGCCTCCCGTAAAATACTCTGCCTCAACTCTGAGTCGTTCGGCACACAAAGCCGACTCTGGAATCTCAAGACACCATCCTCGTGAATCACAAACCCCGGAGACTTTCCTTTAAGAACATTCTCTCGGATTTGAGTAATCATCGGATCCTCTGATTGCTTCAGCTTAATTTCATCGATCAAGGATGACGAAATCTCTAAAGCACAAAGTTGCCCGGACTCCGGAACGAGACCTCAACATCTAACTCGATCAAAGCCCTCCGAAGCTCAGACTGAGATGTAAGGATCTCAAGCGTTCGCAACGCAACTGGTTTCCGACTCAAGGCATCGGCCACGACGTTCGCCTTACCCGGATGATAAAGGATTTCGAGGTCATAATCCTTAATCAACTCTAACCACCTCCTCTTCCTCATATTCAACTCCCGCTGAGTAAATATGTATTTCAGACTTTTATGATCGGTAAAAATCTGACATGCAGAGCCGAAAAGATAGTGACGCCAAATCTTGAGCGCAAAAACAACTGCCGCTAACTCTAAATCATGAGTAGGGTAGTTAAGCTCGTACGGCCTCAACTGTCTCGACGCATAGGCAATGGTCTTGCCGTGTTGCATTAATACACACCCAAGACCCTGACCCGAAGCATCGCTATAAACGGCAAAACCCTCGTTGCCACATGGCAACGCCAAAACCGGGGCTGAAGTCAACCGCTTCTTCAGTTCCTCAAAACTCAACTGTCTCTCGTCATTCCAGATGAACTTCTCGGACTTCTGGAGCAACTGCGTAAGTGGTCGAGCTAGTTTCGAGAAACCCTCGACGAACCTACGATAGTAGCCAGCTAAACCCAAGAAACTACGGAGCTCCTTCACATTCTTGGGCGGTGCCCAATCCAACACGGCCTCAATCTTCTGCGGATCCACACGAACCCCCTCGGCTGAAATCACGTGACCTATAAACATCACTTCCTTCAGCCAGAACTCACATTTTGAGAACTTTGCATAGAGTTGCTCGGTCCTCAAAATGTCTAATACTACCCGCAAATGATGGGCATGCTCTTCCTCATTCCTCGAATAAATAAGAATATCGTCAATGAAGACGACGACACACTTATCCAAATACTCGATAAAGACTTTGTTCATCAATTGCATGAACACCGCCGGCGCATTAGTTTGTAATATCCGCAATTTCGAATTTCGGTAATTTTCTTTTTTTCGGCGGAAGTTCGTTTTGACAACTCACTCCTGACCGTTTCGTCATTACGAGAATGATTAATTCTGCACTTTTTGTCATCCGAGTTCGTTTCGGTGTCGTTTTGTTGAGTTCCGTGTCCTTAATCGACTTTTTCACGTGGGAGTTCGACTTTGTAAAGTCACCATTAATTCTTGGAAAATCAAAAAATTCTGAATCTTTGCAACATTATAGAGAATCAAGTTAGCTTTCCAATTGTTCAAACGGTGAGTCAATCGGAGTCCAGACGAAGGAGTTATGGTCAAAATAGCGAAGATTGCACGGTGTGCCTTTTTGGTGTTGAAGGGGGCTGTACCGTGTGCCGCGGCACACTCAGGCTGTGCCGCGGCACTAAGATGATTCCTGGGCGTTTTTGGTGGCCCTGGGCCGTGGCACACTTGTCCTGTGCCGCGGCACACGGGCTTTTTCTGCGTTTTTTAGCAGATTTGCGAGGAGAAAAACTTCATTTTTTTCTCCTCTCTTCTTCCTCCTTCATCTTAGGCGATTGTGGGCGATTCTTGGGCGATTTGAGTGCTCCAAAACTTGTAGATATCATCTACCTCAAGTCTTGTTGTAGATTTTCGACCTCTACTTGAATCCTTCATCCAAATCAAGGTATATTTCTTGATTATCCTTCAAGTTGACTTTTTGGAGAAATTGTTCTTGATTTCGTTTCTAATCCGATTTTGATACATCGATTGGTGTAGTATGATGTTATTAATCATGTTCTATGGGTTGTATATCCATATATCAAGTTTGTTTAACTCGATCGACGATTCGAGTGTTCTTGGGAATTATTGAACATTTAGAGTTCGATTAAATGTCCCAATGAGTTTCCCTTCGATAGTTTGTTGGGATTTCCGTTGTTTTGGCCTTGATTCTCGTCGTAACCATGTGTTATTGTTACTTCCGGAGGTTTATAGGTGTCCGAGGATTCCGATGTTGAATTTCGTTTGGTGATTGATGATTCGTGTGGTGTTATTCTCGTAATACTCGTGGTGCTATCGCGTTCTTGATATTGTTCGGGGGTTTGGGGCTATTCGACCGCGTCCTATCCGTCGTCTCATTGCGATTGTAATATCGAGGCAAGTACCTTGCCCATACTTTTCTTATTTTGTGGATATGATGATCGGTGATCGTATTAGTGTGTTTGTTTGGTTGTTTGAAACGAAGTTTCAAAGGATTTCGGTTTGGCCTCGTTAAAGGCTTTCTTTCAAAACGAGTGTGATTTGTGAACGGTGTTTTGAGAATTGATTATGATTTGGTTATTTTGAACGTTGAAGGATTTTATGATGATACTCCTATTGTTTAAGTTATGGAATCGTGTATTCCGTATTTAATCTTGTTATTTATTTTTGAAGAGTTTGATAATGGTGTCGAGTTAATGGCCATCTCTAGTGAGTATTCTTAATGAACTTACATTCTTAGCATGTTAGTATTGCATGAGTAACGTGTGTGTGTGTCTGTGTATGCTCACTACGGGTTAGATCCGACGGGGTCTCGGTAGGGGTCCACGGAGGTGTGGATCGACGAGCTTTGCTTTTAACCACTACGGGTTAGATCCGACGGGGTCTCGGTAGGGGTCCACGGAGGTGTGGATCGACGGTTAATTGTGGTGCATTGTACAAATGTGACTTATTTATGGCATTTCCGGAAATGAGCGCTTTTGAACGGTTTTCATGATTGCATGCATCGACTAAGTGTGTAAGAGGTAAGTTGTTCGTTTGGCTTACTTGGCTAGGATGGCACAAGAGTATTTTGTTGTTTGTTTTAAATCCTTTATTTGTGGATTTTTATGTTGGGAGACGAACCTTGTGGTCGTTCTTGTGTACTGTGAGTTGATGAGATTTGGGGCTAAAATCCCAATGGTTTTGTAAAAGTCATTTTATGGATTTGAGGCTAAAATCCCAACGGGTTGGTAAATGTCATTTTTCGGAAAGTAAAGATTTGGGGCGGTGACCCCTTTTGTCTTGTGGATTTTGAAAAGTAGGATTTGATAATCCTAAATGGTTTTCTATTAGAACTCTCGATGGCATTCTAAACCGTCTTATAAATTATTTCCATTGATTTATGGTATTTCGATTTTTAAAGGTTTTCTCAAACCCTTGCCTCGAGAAGTACTTTTCGTTTCGTTTGGATCTTTGAGGATTCATGGTTATTTTTATTAGTGGAATGTGAATTGTATGGCTCGTATTTGCACTTTGTATTTGCACTAGCAAAACAGTGGAGTTTTGCTAACCCCCGAGTATTCGGGGGGTGGATGTCTATTTTTGCATTTAGGTTTTGGAGCTTAACACAGGGTCGGCACGAAGGATGATGAAAGAGGAACGATACTAATCACACGAGGATCCGTTGATGTTGTATTGGTCTAGTTGTATTTTCTTTTCACGCAAGATCTTTTCCCGTTGTGGGAGTTTATTGTATTTTGACCCCTGCGTGGGTATATGTTGTAATTGAGTTGTATATTTTTGAAAGACCAAATCGGTCTCGAGTCATTTAGCCTTGAAGGCATTGTCGAGATGTTAAATGTTGTTACCACTGTAGATCTGCGAGGTGAGCGTCGAAGGCGTGTAATATCCTGAGCGGATTGGGGTGTTACATAAATGGTATCAAGCTTAGGTTGAGGAAACCTAGGGTCGGGTCAAGTCGTGTTGTTTGAGTCTTGTTTCGTCGGATTTTATCTGACTGAGTCGTGGCGCGACGCGTCGTTTGAGTTTGTTGGTCGTGATTAGTATCGTGGGGCGATCATCATCTTCGTGCGACCTGTGGAAGTAAGTCTCCCTTCTTTGTGTTGTGCCTCGTGTGACACGAGCTATTTTTATGATTATTTGTTAAGTGTTGGAATCCTTATGTGGATTTTGATTTCACGATATGTATTTAGTCGACTCTCGTATTTGATTTATACGAGGAGTGTCGTCGCTTGTGATGTCTTTTTATTGTTGCTTTTGTCCGTGGTTGATGATTTTCGAATCGATTTGCACGTTTTACAAGTTCTCTTGTGGAAGCTTTGTGCTTATACACGTTGACTTGCTCACTAGCCAGTGCGGTAGGGTCTTTAGAGGCCCCGAATGGGGCCAGTGGTTTTGTTCTGAATGTGGTTATTTGACTCTAATATTTTATTCTTATGAGGAGTAGTGTTGCTGGATTGTGCATGTTGAACCGTATTTCTTTTATCCATTGCGTGAGTTCTTTTGTAATGACTTTCGGTATTTTACCGACCGAGTTTTATTTCGATAACCGCTTCCCTTAACCGAAGTTTCGCATTATGGCCTTGATCGCTTAGAAATTCTTGTGACGGTATTTAGTATTTTGTAAATGGCTTTCGTGAGTTTTTGAAATATTACCGTCATCACCTTTTTGGCATTTTTGTAAATGGTTTTTAGCACAGGGTTCCGACCGGGACCCACAGCTATGATGTTCCGTGTGACTACAAAATTTTTGGGCATTCTAGCCTTTTTGGCATCGTCCTTTTTGGCATTGAATTATTTTCGAAAACTTGAGTATCTTAGAAATAAATTTCGAGACATATTTTTTTCAAATGAGTTATTTTCTTGTGGTACATCCAGGTGCCACAATATATTTCAAAAATTTTCTGCCTCGAGGACCAAAATGTTTTGAGATATTTTCAATGTTTTAGAAACACTTTTATTTAGACCCGAGGGTCGAATATTTTGAAAGTTTTCATTAAGAGAAAGTATCTTCATTCTTATCAAATGCGAAATGGTTCTCCAATGTCTCGATAACGATGTTTCACGTTTGTACTTTTTTTTTGAAAGATGATACTCAAGATCAATCGGTGTTCTTCTAAATTATTTTCAAAATGAGGTTTTCGTTTTTAAAACCTATCCATTTCCGTTTGAGGGCTGGGTATGTATGTGTGATGTTCGCGTTGTCATTTTGATGTTTGCTCCCGAGTATGACCGATTTGGCGGTGTGAGCGTTGAGTCATTTTCCACACATTTGTTGTGTTAGCCCCTTGTGAGAGGTGGGATGTTGGTGTTGAATATTGTCGCCTCGTGGTGATTTCTGCGTTGTCGCGCATGTGCGAGCTGTTAGAGCTTGGGTTGGTATGGCCGTGTGCATCGGTGATCGTTCCGTTATGTGTCGGTTGTTTAATGTCTTGTTACCTTGCTCCTGTTTTTGTGAATTTCGTGGACGAGGTCGGAGGTAATGCCCGTACTATTTTGACTTCTGTATTTTCTCTTTCTCCAGTCTATCGATTCGCTCATGTTCGTTGACACTTTATGAACTTGTTCTGTATTTCGGTTTCATCGTTCGAACGAGCTGTGATCTTGTTGTGGGCCGATCTGGTTATCGATGTGACTTTTTTTTCGAGTTCGGTTCGATTCTTGTGAACCTTGTTCGGGAGTAACATCATTTGGTTCTACTAGTCCTTTTATTCGAAGGGATCGGATTTTGAACTTCTGTATATTCTACTTTGTCGACTCAATTACGTTCGTTGACATTTCTGAGCTTGTCCTGCCCCTTGTTTTTGTTTATCGAACGAGTGTGGCATCATTTCGGAATAACTCGTTTGTCGTTGTGACTTTTCAAATTCTATTCCCTTTCATGTGGATCTTATGTGAATGCATACGTTGTTGTTTTCACCGGATCATATATTGTCTCGAGTCGAGACGTGAACCTTGGAGTTGTTGTTTGAATTTTATTGTTCTTCGTGATTCGGACATGATTGTTCGCTTTTTGTTGTCTCGACCGTTGTGGTTCGGTCGTTTGTTTGTTCGGTTTTTGTCCTCGTTTCGTGATCGTTGAGCATTCAGGCTCATTCCTAATTCCCTTACGTTTGGGAAATTAGTCTCGTTTTCGATCTTCCAACCCTTGGGCGGTGGAATTCCGTATTAGTTCAGCGATTGGCTCGCGTTTCGATTGATGTACCGTTGGGTTGGCCAATCATACTGACTTTCGTTCGTTGTGTTTTGTGATTGTCGGATAATTGACTTGGCTATATTATCCGTTTGATGACGCTTGTCATTTGTTGGTTTTATTGTATCCCTAACGGCGACGTTGTGTTGGTCGTCGTGGAGCGTGTTTTCACGTCGTATGTCTCTTTGCATTTCTTGCAGCGTTTCGCCGTTGGGCGCGAGTTTTCTATTTTTGTGTATCTCGTCGAGTTTTCCTGGCGGGTATATTGCTCCCCCCTACTTGTTTTAAGTTTCGGGACGAAACTTCTTTTAAGGAGGGTAGAATGTAATATCCGCAATTTCGAATTTCGGTAATTTTCTTTTTTCGGCGGAAGTTCGTTTTGACAACTCACTCCTGACCGTTTCGTCATTCCGAGAATAATTAATTCTGCACTTTTTGTCATCCGAGTTCGTTTCGGTGTCGTTTTGTTGAGTTCCGTGTCCTTAATCGACTTTTTCACGTGGGAGTTCGACTTTGTAAAGTCACCATTAATTCTTGAAAACTCCAAAAATTCTGAATCTTTGCAACATTATAGAGAATCAAGTTAGCTTTCCAATTGTTCTAACGGTGAGTCAATCGGAGTCCAGACGAAGGAGTTATGGTCGAAATAGCGAAGACTGCACGGTGTGCCTTTTTGGTGTTGAAGGGGGCTGTACCGTGTGCCGCGGCACTAAGCTGATTCCTGGGCATTTTTGGTGGCCCTGGGCCGCGGCACACTTGTCCTGTGCCGCGGCACACGGGCTTTTTCTGCGTTTTTTAGCAGATTTGCGAGGAGAAAAACTTCATTTTTTCTCCTCTCTTCTTCCTCCTTCATCTTAGGCGATTGTGGGCGATTCTTGGGCGATTTGAGTGCTCCAAAACTTGTAGAGATCATCTACCTCAAGTCTTGTTGTAGATTTTCGACCTCTACTTGAATCCTTCATCCAAATCAAGGTATATTTCTTGATTATCCTTCAAGTTGACTTTTTGGAGAAATTGTTCTTGATTTCATTTCTAATCCGATTTTGATACATCGATTGGTGTAGTATGATGTTATTAATCATGTTCTATGGGTTGTATATCCATATATCAAGTTTGTTTAACTCGATCGATGATTCGAGTGTTCTTGGGAATTATTGAACATTTAGTGTTCGATTAAATGTCCCAATGAGTTTCCTTCGATAGTTTGTTGGGATTTCCGTTGTTTTGGCCTTGATTCTCGTCGTAACCATGTGTTATTGTTACTTCCGGAGGTTTATAGGTGTCCGAGGATTCCGATGTTGAATTCCGTTTGGTGATTGATGATTCGTGTGGTGTTATTCTCGTAATACTCGTGGTGCTATCGCGTTCTTGATATTGTTCGGGGGTTCGGGGCTATTCGACCGTCTATCCGTCGTCTCATTGCGATTGTGATATCGAGGCAAGTACCTTGCCCATACTTTTCTTATTTTGTGGATATGATGATCGGTGATCGTATTAGTGTGTTTGTTTGGTTGTTTGAAACGAAGTTTCAAAGGATTTCGGTTTGGCCTCGTTAAAGGCTTTCTTTCAAAACGAGTGTGATTTGTGAACGGTGTTTTGAGAATTGATTATGATTTGGTTATTTTGAACGTTGAAGGATTTTATGATGATACTCCTATTGTTTAATTTATGGAATCGTGTATTCCGTATTTAATCTTGTTATTTATTTTTGAAGAGTTTGATAATGGTGTCGAGTTAATGGCCATCTCTAGTGAGTATTCTTAATGAACTTACATTCTTAGCATGTTAGTATTGCATGAGTAACGTGTGTGTGTGTATGCTCACTACGGGTTAGATCCGACGGGGTCTCGGTAGGGGTCCACGGAGGTGTGGATCGACGAGCTTTGCTTTTAACCACTACGGATTAGATCCGACGGGGTCTCGGTAGGGGTCCACGGAGGTGTGGATCGACGGTTAATTGTGGTGCATTTTACAAATGTGACTTATTTATGGCATTTCCGGAAATGAGCGCTTTTGAACGGTTTTCATGATTGCATGCATCGACTAAGTGTGTAAGACGTAAGTTGTTCGTTTGGCTTACTTGGCTAGGATGGCACAAGAGTATTTTGTTGTTTGTTTTAAATCCTTTATTTGTGGATTTTTATGTTGGGAGACGAACCTTGTGGTCATTCTTGTGTACTGTGAGTTGATGAGATTTGGGGCTAAAATCCCAATGGTTTTGTAAAAGTCATTTTATGGATTTGGGGCTAAAATCCCAACGGGTTGGTAAATGTCAATTTTTCGGAAAGTAAAGATTTGGGGCGGTGACCCCTTTTGTCTTGTGGATTTTGAAAAGTAGGATTTGATAATCCTAAATGGTTTTCTATTAAAACTCTCGATGGCATTCTAAACCGTCTTATAAATTATTTCCATTGATTTATGGTATTTCGATTTTTAAAGGTTTTCTCAAACCCTTGCCTCGAGAAGTACTTTTCGTTTCGTTTGGATGGATTCCTGGTTATTGTTATTCGTGGAATGTGAATTGTATGGCTCGTATTTGCACTTTGTATTTGCACTAGCAAAACAGTGGAGTTTTGCTAACCCCCGAGTATTCGGGGGGTGGATGTCTATTTTTGCATTCAGGTTTTGGAGCTTAACACAGGGTCGGCGCGAAGGATGATGAAAGATGAACGATACTAATCACACGAGGATCCGTTGATGTTGTATTGGTCTAGTTGTATTTTCTTTTCCGCTGCAGTATCTTTTCCCCGTTGTACGGGAGTTTATTGTATTTTGACCCCTGCGTGGGTATATGTTGTAATTGAGTTGTATATTTTCACTGAAAGACCAAATCGGTCTACTGAGTCATTTAGCCTTGAAGGCATTGTCGAGATGTTAAATGTTGTTACCAGCCTGGTAGATCTTCGAGGAGAGGGTCTACGGCGTGTAATATCCCTGAGCGGATTGGGGGTGTTACATAGTTAACCCGAAAGGCATGACTACGAACTCATAATGTCCGTATCTCGTCCAAAAAGCTGTTTTCGGCACATCGGACTCTCTCACCCGGAGTTGATAGTACCCCGATTTCAAATCAATTTTCGAGAATAGAATACCGCTCCTGCAACTGATCGAACAAGTCATCAATTCTCGGCAAAGGATACTTGTTCTTGATGGTCACCTTGTTTAGTTCGCGATAGTCGATACACAAACGTAGTGAGCCATCCTTCTTCCGCACAAACAGGACCGGTGCGCCCCAAGGCGAGGCACTCGGTCGAACATACCCCGACTCAAGAAGCTCACTCAACTACTTCTTCAACTCGGACATCTCTGAAGGTGCCATGCGATAGGGTGCCTTCGAAATAGGAGCCGCACCCGGCTCTAACTCTATAGCGAACTCGACCTCACGATCCGGTGGCAATCCCGGTAACTCGTCAGGAAAAACATCAGGAAATTCATTAACGATTGGAATCGACGAAAGCTCGACTCCACCACTCTCTGTCTTCAAGGCGTAGCACCAATAGCCGGTACACCCCTTTCGCAGGAGTCTCATCGCCTTCAAGGCGTTAATAACGAGTTTCTGGTTCCCCCTCTTTCGCCCGGCGAAAGAGTGCTCGGTGCCATCATCGGCTAACATGGTGATGATCCTCATGCGGTAGTTCATGATTGCACCATGCCGCTCGAGCCAATCATCCCCGAGAATTAAGTCCTCACCCTCAATACCCACAACAATAAGATTAGAGGGCCAAGCCCTCTCACAAATAAGTACAGAACAGTCTCGAACCTCCTGATCACCAACGATCCTATCACCGCTAGGAAGCTTAACGATGAAGGGTTCACAAGGCATCAAACAGTCGAGACTCAAACGGCGCACACAATCCAAAGATATGAACGAATGCATAGCACCGGAATCGAAAAGCACACTGACAGGATGAGAAAGAATATAAACGGTACCTGTCGCCACAGTAGCCGCTGGGTCATCGGCTCTCCGCATCTCATAGACATGCGGGTGGGCTGAGCCGACACTGGAAGCTCCCCCCTTAGAGGGCTGACCCCGACCTCTCCCCCGACTAGCACTCGGCGGAGATTGAGGAGCAAACGATCCCTGATTCACACTTGGTTCCCTAGGCGCTGGAATGGAAGCCCGCGCACCAAGGATTTTCTCCCTCTCAGCACAGAAAGCCGCCTTGTGACCCGGTTGACCACACTGATTACACGTCAGCAAAGGGTTCGGACAAATACGACTGATGTGGCCCTGCTGGCCCCAGTTAAAGCACTTCACCTCTCGAGAAGGGGCACTGGCAGCCCTACGGGGAAACCCAGTAGATCGAGCTGGGCCACCACCAGCGGAAAAGTTAGCAGACTGAAATTTCTGCTGACCCCCACCTTTGTGGCCCGAAAAATTCCCGGCGGACTTCTGCTTGTTACTCTCGCGGGCCACCTCACTCGCCGTCACAGATATATCGTAAGCAAGGGCCCTGCTCTGGTAATCTTTCAAGGTAGTGCATACGAGCCCCGACATATAGTCCCGAATGGGCAACTTCATCCGTCTGGAGAAATGGAAAATTTTGTCACTCTCCTCGACAACTTGGGTCTTCACATAACCCAACTCCTTGTTAAAATCAGCAATAGCTTGAGCTACGGGGATATCCCGCGGTTGAGCATCATAAAAAGCATGTACCCGAGCCTGTCTGACTGGCCACGGGCAATATTCAGTCTCCATCAACTCTTGAAACTCAGCCCACGAAGCAGCATGGTCTTTGGGCCCAACGGCCTCCCACCAGTCCGTGGCGTCCCCTGTGAGAAAGTATTGGGCAATAGGGACTTTACGTTCCTCGGGACAGTTAGTGGAAACGAAGACCTTAGATATCTCCTTGATCCACCCTTCCCAGCCAATCGGGTATGAAGCTCCCGAAAACTGAGGATGCATCTTGATAACATCTTGGAGCCAACGATCCGCTCCGCCCCGATTAGCGTGGGCCTGATCCGGGTTCTGAACCGCCTGAGCTATCGCCGCCATTTGATTCACCATTTGCTGCATAACGGCCGCAATACCGAGGTCGGCACGCTCCTGAGAAGAAGCATGGCTATGACGGTCGCCGGTACTGCCGGCTCCCGAAGACTGCGACGTGGCCGCCCCACCGGCTGCCCCACGTCCCCGGCCGCGTCCACGACCGCGACCACGACCTCTTCCAGCATCCATACTGGAGTTAAATAAGTAGCAAAAGCCATACGAGGGTAAGTACGAGAAAAGAACAATCACAAGTCGAGAATCAAAGGTACGATACAAGGAAATAATGAACAGAGGAAGGAAAACTTACGGACACTGGTAGTACCGGAATCATGGCAGCGTGACGATGATGTGCAAAACAAAACACCACAAGACCCAATAAACCGACAAGCCTAGGTATCCATAAACCTAGTGCTCTGATACCATTTTCTGTAACACCCTCAAGATATTCGAGGTATATTACAGCGCCGTGAATCCCTATATGGGACCCACCAGGCCGAATAGCATCATACTCATTGACTCACATAAACGACAGAACAATACCATGTCATAAAGACGCAAAACAGAATAATCCACCCGGTTCAACCGGTCAATAAAACATCATCATCCAACACAACATAATAAGAAACAATACAATCCGAACGAACAAGAACCCTTAAGTACTCGAGTACAACTATTTGTTTAAAACCACAAAAGATAAAAAGGTAAAAGACACTAAAACGTCACTCGTGCACAATCATCACGCACGGCCATCATCCGTATCTTGGTCCAGCCATTCGTCTCGATGAACTCCGACTGAAATTCATAAAACGAATTTCCCCAAAACGGGTCCCCAGAGGGGTTAGCAATTACGCTAGTACAAGTAACCAAATGAACAATTTACATCTTACACATATAGTAATGCATGCCATCAAGAAATCATAGTTTCAAAACACTCATTTCCGGAAATGCCAATATCAAATCACATTTGTAAAAATGCACCACAATTAACCGCGGACCCACAGCTTCGTGGATCCCTGCCGAGACCCCGTCGGATCTAACCCACAGTGGTTAAAAGCAAGCTCGCGGTTCCACAGCTTCGTGGAGCCCTACCGAGACCCCGTCGGATCTAACCCGTAGTGAGCATACACACACACACAATTTCTCATACAATACTACTATGTCAAGATTGTAAGTTCATAAGGATACTTGCCTCGATTAAATAGACGACGACACGAACGGAACGGAAGAATCAAGCACGACCGCGAGGAACCGACGAAAATGAACCTAACGATTCGAATAGCACAATCACAACCACTTCTAAACGATTATGAAAATGGAATACACCCAGAAACCCGCCTACGAATCATGTATATTCGAATAAAAATAACAACGAGGGCGGACCACAACCAAACCCTCTCGATTTCACAAAGCTATGGAAATATACCATGAATCCGTAAGGAAACTAATGATATCAACAAGATTAATCATAATCATCGTGAATCCACCATCAAAACGGAACGAATCGGAAGAAAATCCCAAAACCCCCAAATTATCCAAAAGTAGGGTTCTAAGAGATTTACCGTGGATTAGGACGAAAGATTCGTGTTGTTGTTGATATAATACTCCAAGAACTCAAGAAGGATGTTGGATGAGATGATTGGAGGAAGAAATCGCCAAGAGAATTGCTTCGGGATCGCCTTCGCCGCGGAGAGAGGAAGAAATGAGATTTTGTGTTTATCTCGGTCAACTCCCTGGTTTATATAGCCAGGGAGTGTTAGCGCACGCTAAAACCTCAAGGTTAGCGTGCGCTAACGGGATAAGATTCCAAACCCTACCGTTCGCGTCCTAGTCCAGTAGCCAGGTTTTTGGCCGTTAGCGTACGCTACTCGAAACGTAGCGTGCGCTAATAACCTCTCGGTAGCGCGCGCTATCGACCAATAGCGTGCGCTACCTGAACATCAGCCGAGTCCAGTAGCCAAATGCCCAAAACTCACCTGACCCGTTAGCGTGCGCTACCATACAAGCGTAGCGTGCGCTAACTAGCATCTGATTGAGTTCAGTAGTAAACTGCCCAGTACTGGACAGTCACACTAGCGCGCACTACTGAACAACTTAACGTGCGCTAGTCTCCCGACATTAGCGTGCGCTAGACAAGGTAGCGTGCGCTAATCCGATAGTCCAGAGGGCTGGGAGCTGAACTGCCACTCCCAGGGCTAAATCGTTAGCGTGCGCTACGAAGTAAGCGTAGCGTGCGCCACAAAGGTATACATATTAAGATTGTGGAACTCTATCGTGTGGTTTTTCGATGGAATATCACTGGAGTTTGTGTCGAGCCGGACTGGTATACAGGAGTATGGAAGTGGTCAATCATTTGCATAGTTCTCATTTTAAAACTTCGAAATCGTGTGGATTCGAAGGACACTATTATTGAAAACTTGGCATTAGCGAGCCAGTTTAATTTTTCGAAAATTGATTTCGTGATCTTACAAAAATTTATGTTTTGAGTTTTGGAATTTTTGAAAGAACTTTCGAAAATTTGTCTTCATGACAAGATTATATGATTTCAAACTGGTCTTGAAAATGTGATTGATGTACATACGCATTTAGTGCATAATGCATATCGTGGTGAAGTTCTGAGCGAGACTCTCGAACTAGATATTTCATCGGTATGGTACGATGAAAATAGATTCGAACTCTAGTATGGTAGTTTGGTTATCCAGGAATGATCGGTTGATTTATTGAATAAGAGAAATATGCTGCGTGTTGTAGATCCATGCACAGGACGTAATTTTGGAACTTTGGATTTTGTGAAACTGGAGCATGTGTGCTATGTGGCTCTATTGATGTGGTGGTAGCGTAATTTTACTACTTTTGAATTTTGAGCCGTACTGATTGGTCATTCCCACTCCATAGATGATTTGGGATGTTCGCCGATTTGCGACTGGTTGTTCGTACGCCTGAGAGGTCCGTTCAACAGTCGGTTGTGTTTCGTTGAGATCCATTGTATGTGATTTGTTTAGCGTTTTGAGAATTTTGCTCTTTTGTGTATCTGTCTATGTGGTTCTGTTTTCATCGTGTTGGAGCTTACCGTGTGAAGGTATTCTCGATTATCATTGATCGTTCGTTGGTAATATTGGAGTTTATCATGTTGATGATATTCTCGATTGTGTTTTGACCTTTGGATTGGTCGTATTGGAGTTTATCATGTTGATAATATTCTCGATTGTGTTCTGACCTCTGGTTGGTCATATTGAAGATTATCATGTCGATGATATTCTCGGTAAATTTGTTGGCTGATCGTTGTTAATGATTGTATAAGCGTTCAGATTTTGTGTTGATGTTTCGGAATTCGTGTCGTTATTTGGGCAGTTATTTCTCAGATATATCGCGCATTATTGATTGTATCGGAATTGTGACTTGATTGTGTAATCAGGCAGATAGGATTTGACACGGGCAGATTATTTTCTTACGAAGATGATATATTTTTGTTGAGACTCAAGGAACTGTGATTGTAAGCGTATTGAGACTGTACAGTGAGGTCACTTGCTAGTATCTCAGGAGATCGTCGACCTGCGTATTTGTAAGTATGCTCTTTTGGTTATTCGGTAATGATGATGATCGATCATTGTCGTGATGGTTTTGGGATATTTTTGGTTAAACGGTTTGTTTGTTTGTTTTTATGACGGATTGCAAGTTTCAAGGACGAAACTTATTTTAAGTGGTGTAGAATGTAATATCTGTAATTTATACTACTATTGTTTGATATTATTTTATCCGTGTTATTTTGTACAGAGTGGAATCTGTACAGTATGGATAAAATAAATGATGGACTGAGATGTCAGTATTTGTACAATTATCGTATCTGGTAGACAATTGCACTTGAGGATGTAATGAGTTGAGTATACGTATTCAGTATGCCATATGTTAGTATTCTGTATGTCGAGACGTTGGACAAGAATAGCTAAAATGGCTAAATACAGCCACGTTAGCGCACGCTATGATGTATACTTAGCGTACGCTAAGTGACAAGGATTACGTACGTTAAATAATATAGTTAACGTACATTAAGGTGCTAAAGGTTACGTACGCTATGTATAAGGCATTATGTATGTAACAAGAGGAATCAGAGGATGGAGTCGTGGTCGGCAGGTGGGACCCGGTGTGTCGGCAGCCGATGTGGACAGGCGAGTCAACCCCGACCATTACGTACGCTACGAGAAGGGTATAACGTACACTAAATGGAGTTTCACTGTAGCAAGTCAACGTACGTATTACGTAAGTTATGAAGGAAACATTACGTACGTAAGCGAGTGAATGAAACAGGTCAGTTAGTTCTGGGATGAGGTTACGTACGCTATGTTGGACACGTAGCGTACGCTGAAGAGCATTACGTACGTTAATGATAAGGGATAACGTACGTAATGAGTTATGGAGTTTATAAAATGAAGTTCGTTCTTTCATTTCTTCACGAATGAAAATCGATTTCCACCTCCAACCTTCGTCCCTCTGAGCATATAAGTGAAAATAAACCCCTCCTATCTTGGTTATGAGCTTGGAGGCATGGATTAGGAACTTGGATATGAAGATATCAATGATTCTTGAAGGGTTTGATTGTGTTATTCATGTTCTTGAGGTATGTTATTGAACTCTTCACGATGATTTCGGATATTTGGTATTGTTATCCGTATTTGATTCTTATGATGGTGATTATGGTATTGTTGTTATGATTCTTGAGGATTTACGAATTATATGTTGAAGCACTACGCCATAAGTGCTCATAAATAATGCCTGTTTATTGTTGCAGGAGACATGAAAGGTGTTGCCTTAGGCCAAAGGCAACACCAAACTCTTGTTGCCAATACGGCCGTTGCCTTTGACACCTAAGACAACACTTTGAGCCTCTACTGCAACAACAGAAAAGTATTGCATTACGCTTATAATGCAACAACATAACCAAGTAAGGCAACAACAAATTGTAATATCCGCAATTTTCGATTTTTGGTAAATTTATTTTTTCGGCCGGAGTCCGTTTTGACGGCTCGCTCATGACCGTTTCGTCATTCTGAGAATGATTAATTCTACACTTTTTGTCGTCCGAGTTCGTTTGGGTGTTGTTTTGTTGAGTTCTGTGCTTTTTAGCGACTCTTTCGCACTTGAGTTCGATTCTTGCGAATCTCGTCCGAAACTGCTGTTTCGAATTTCCCGCAAGTCCGTTTAACTTTGTTAGACGTGTTGTGAACTTCGGTTTGATTATTCGATCACGTATCGTGATTTCCGGGCGTTTTGGGCCATTTTGTAATTCTTGAAAGTTACGGGTATCCATATCTGTATTAGTCGTCTTGACCCTTTTCTTGGTCGCGTATGATTAATTATTGCATTACGTTTTCATCTCGAGTCGTTGATGTCGCCCGCGAACTTTTCGTCGTGTTCGTTCCGTGCGTTTTCGGAAATCGAGGCATCGGGTCGTGGCGGCCGAAAGTACCGGCCGACCGGCGGCACGCCGGCGCCGGTATCGCCGAAAGGTGCAGCGATGTAATATGTCGAACAAAGCAGATCGTGCCGCGGCACACCTATCCGGCTGCCGCGCACGCTGCTGCCGAGCGATGTCGCGGCACCGGTTCGGTGCCGCGCACACTCGTGTGTCTTCCGCGACCAAAACCCAACTGTACCGTGTGCCGCGGCACACGCAGGCTGTGCCGCGGCACAATGCCAAAACCTGGGAGTAAATTTTCGGCCTGTGCCGCGGCACACTTCGGCTGTGCCGCGGCACACGAAGCGGTATTTGCGCAGTCTCGTCCTTATTAGACGAGATCGGTCGTCTCCTCCCCCATTTTTCATCTGCATCGCGAGAGAAGTGAGAGAGAGGGGGAGAACTGCTCAGATTTCTTAACTTGGGGGGCCGATTTTCATTATTTCTCTTCGGTAGTGAAGCCCGTGCAATCAATCTAACGCGTGTTCTACGGATCTTAGTACTCGAATCTTCCAAGGTAATATTCTAAAACCCTATTTTCGATTAAATTGGGGGTTTTGGGTTTTTCTTCCGATTCGTTCCGTTTTGTTGGTGGATTCATGATGTATACAATTAATATTGTTAGTATCTTTAGTTTTCCTACGGATTCATGGATATTTTGTGGATTTTTACGGAATCGAGAGGGTTTGGTTGTGGTCCGCCCTCGTTGTTGTTTTCGGTATGAATACACGTGAATCGTAGGCGGGTTTCCGAGTGTATTCCATTTCCATAATCGTTTAGAAGTGGTTGTGATTGTGCTATTCGAATCGTTAGGTTCATTTTCGTCGGTTCCCCGCGGTCGTGCTTGATTCTTCCGTTCCGTTCATTGTCGTCTTCCTTTTCGTTAGCATCGGGCGTTCCGAAGCTTCCCAGTTGAGCCGTATCCGTTCGTGGTTCAGTGGTCGTGGTATCGAGGCAAGTACCTTGCCCATACTTTTCTTATTTTGTGGATATGATGATCCGTGATCGTATTAGTGTGTTTGTTTGGTTGTTTGAAACGAAGTTTCAAAAGATTTCGGTTTGGCCTCGTTAAAGGCTTTCTTTCAAATGCGTGTGTGTTTTGTGAACGGTGTGTTTTGGGAATTGATTATGATTTGATTATTTTGAACGTTGAAGGATTTGATGATGATACTCCTCCTGTTTAAAGTTATGGAATCGTGTATTCCGTATTTAATCTTGTTATTGTGTTTTGAAGAGTTTGATAATGGTGTCGAGTTAATGGCCATCTCTAGTGAGTATTCTTAATGAACTTACATTCTTAGCATGTTAGTATTGCATGAGTAACGTGTGTGTGTGTATGCTCACTGCGGGTTAGATCCGACGGGGTCTCGGTAGGGCTCCACGGCCGTGGAACCGCGAGCTTGCTTTTAACCACTGTGGGTTAGATCCGACGGGTCTCGGCAGGATCCACGGCCGTGGTCCGCGGTTAATTGTGGTGCATTTTACAAATGTGGTTTGATCATTGGCATTTCCGGAAATGAGTGCTTTTGAACGGTTTTCATTTGCATGCATTGACTAAATGTGTAAGAGGTAAGTTGTTCGTTTGGCCTACTTGGCTAGGATGGCCCTAGAGTATTTTGTGGTTTATGTTTTAAATCCTTTATTTGTGGATTTTGATGTTGGGAGACGAACCTTGTGGTCGTTCTTGTGTACTGTGAGTTGATGAGATTTGGGGCTAAAATCCCAAGGGTTTTGTAAAAGTCGTTTTACGGATTTGGGGCTAAAATCCCAACGATTTGGTTAATGTCATTTTCCAGAAAGTAAACTTTTGGGGCGGTGACCCCTTTGTCTTTTGGATTTTTTTTTGAAAAGTAGGATTTGATAATCCTAAATTGTTTTCTATTAAAACTCTCGATGGCATTCTAAACCGTTTTATAAATTATTCCCATTGATTTATGATATTTCGTTTTTGAAATGTTTCCTCAAACCCTTGCCTCGGGAAGTACTTCTCATTTCGTTTGGATCTTCGAGGATCCTCGGTTATTGTTATTCGTGGAATGTGAATTGTATGGCTCGTATTTGCACTTTGTATTTGCACTAGCAAAACAGTGGAGTTTTGCTAACCCCCGAGTATTCGGGGGGTGGATGTCTGTTTTTGCATTCAGGTTTTGGAGCATAACACAGGGTCGGCACAAAGGATGATGAAAGATGATCGATACTAATCACATGAGGAACCGTATATCGTGTGTTGGTTCAGTTGTACTTTATTTTCCGCTGCTGTATTGTTCCCGTTGTACGGGTGTAGTTGTATTTTGTCCCCTGCGTGGGCATGAGTTGTATTTGAGTTGTATGTATTTGTGGAAAGACCAAATCGGTCTACTGAGTCAGTGTAGCCTTGAAGGCATTGTCGAGATGTTAAATGTTGATTACCAGCCTGGTAGATCCTCGAGGAGAGGGTCTACGGCGTGTAATATCCCTGAGTGGATTGGGGGTGTTACATAAATGGTATCGGAGCTTAGGTTGAGGAAAGCCTAGGCTGTCGGGTCAAGTCGTGTTGTTTGAGTCTTGTTTCATCGGATTTTATCTGACTGAGTCGTGTCGCGACGCGTCGTTTGAGTTTGTTGGTCGTGATTAGTATCGTGGGGCGATCATCATCTTCGTGCGACCTGTGGAAGTAAGTCTCCCTTCTTTGTGTTGTGCCTCGTGTGACACGAGCTATTTTTATGATTATTTGTTAAGTGGTGGAATCCTTATGTGAATTTTGATTTCACGATATGTATTTAGTCGACTTTCGTATTTGATTTATACGAGGAGTGTCGTCGCTTGTGATGTCTTTTTATTGTTGTTTTTTCTCCGTTGTTGATGATTTTCGAATCGATTTGCACGTTTTACAAGTTCTATTGTGGAAGCTTTGTGCTTATACGCGTTCGACTTGTTCACTAGCCAGTGCGGGAGGGTATTTTATCAGAGGTTTTGTTCTGAATGTGGTATTTTATCGTTTATTGCCGTTTAAAGACATATATTGTCTTCATTTTAAACGTTTTGGTGCGTGTTCTAGGAGTTGTTTTAGTGAACATCGATATGTGTGAGTTTTGGGCATTCTGGCCTATTGAATTTTTGAAAACCTTGAGTATCTTAGAAAAACAAATTTCGAGACATACTTTTCAAATGAGTTATTTTCTTGTGGTACATCCTAGATGCCGCAATATATTTCAAAATTTTTCTACCTCGAGGACCAAAATGTTTCGAGATATTTTCAACACTTTTATTTAGACCCGAGGGTCGAATATTCTGAAAGTTTCACTAAGAGAAAGTGTCCTCATTTTTATCAAATGCGAAATGGTTTTCCCAAAGTCTCGATAACGACGTTTCACGTTTGTACTATTTGAAAGGTGATACTCAAGATCAACCAGTATTCTTCAAATTATTTTCAAAATGAGGTTTTCATTTTTTTTAAAACCTATCCATTCCCGTTTAAGGGCTGGGTATGTATGTGTGACGTTCGCGTTGTCATTTTGATACTTTCTCCCGAGTATGATCGAATTGGCGGTGTGAGCATTGAGTCGCTTTCCACACATTGGTTGTGCTAGCCCCTGTGAGAGGCGGAATGTTGGTATTGAATGTTGTCGCCTCGTGGCGATTTCTGCGTTGTCGAGGATGTGCGAGCTGTTAGATCTTGGTATGGTATGACCGTGTGCATCGGTGATCGTTCCGTTATGTGTCGGTTGTTTAATGTCTTGTTACCTTGCCCCCATTTTTGTGAATTTCGTGGACGAGGTCGGAGGTAATGCCCGTATTATTTTGACTCCTGTATTTTCTCTTTCTCCAGTCTATCGATTCGCTCATGTTCGTTGGCACTTTATGAACTTGTTCTGTATTTCGATTTCATCGTCCGAACGAACTGTGATCTTGTCTTGAGTTGATCTGGTTATCGGTGTGACTTTTCGGGTTCAGTTCGATTCTTGTGAACCTTGTTCGGGAGTGACATCATCTGGTTCTATTAGTTCTTTTATTCGAAGTGGATCGGATTTGGAGCTCTTATGTTTTCGACTCTGTCGACTCATTTACGTTTGTTCACATTTCTGAGCTTGTCCTGCCCCTTGTTTTTGTTTATCGAACAAGTGTGGTATCATTTCGGAATAACTCGTTTGTCGTTGTGACTTTTTAATTGCTATTCCTTTTCCTGTGGATCTTATGTGAATGCACATCCTGTTGTTTTCACCGGATCATATATTGTCTCGAGTCGAGATGTGAACCTTGGAGTTGTTGTTTGAATTTTATTATCCTTCGTGCTTCAGACCTGATTGTTCGATTTTTGTTGTCTCGATCGTTTGTTTGTTCGGTTTTTGTTCTCGTTTCGTGATTGTTGAACGTTCAGGCTCCTTTGTAATTCCCTTAAGTTCGGGAAATTAGTCTCGTTTTCGATCTTCAAACCCTTAGGCGGTGGAATTCCGTATTTGTTCAGCGTTTGGCTCGCGTTTTGATCAATGTACCGTTAGGTTAGTCAATCGTATCGATTTTCGTTCGTTGTGTTTTGTGATTGTCGGATAATTGACTTGGCTATATTATCCGTTTGATGACGCTTGTCGTTTGTTGGTTTTATTATATCCCTAACGGCGAAGTCGTGTTGGTCGCCATGGAGCGTGTTTACACGCCGTATATTCTTTCGCGTTGTTTGTAACATTTCGCCGTTGGGCGTTAGTTGCGCATTCTTGTGTATCTCGTTGAGTGTTTCATGGCGGAATATTTCTTCTCCCTACTTGTTTTAAGTTTCGGGACGAAACTTCTTTTAAGGAGGGTAGAATGTAATATCCGCAATTTTCGATTTTTGGTAAATTTCTTTTTTCGGCGAGTCCGTTTTGGCTCGCCCATGACCGTTCGTCATTCGAGAATGATTAATTCTACACTTTTTGTCGAGTTCGTTTGGGTGTTGTTTTGTTGAGTTACGTGCTTTTAGCGACTCTTTCGCACTTGAGTTCGATTCTTGCGAATCTCGTCAAGCTATTGTTTCAATTTCCCATAAGTCCATTTAACTTTGTTAGACGTGTTGTGAACTTCGGTTTGATTATTCGATCACGTATCGTGATTTAGGGCGTTTTGGGCCATTTTGTAATTCTTGAAAGTTACGGGTATCCATATACGTATTTGTCGTCTTGACCCTTTTCTTGGTCGCGTATGATTAATTATTGCATTACGTTTTCATCTCGAGTCGTTGATGTCGCCCGCGAACTTTTCGTCGTGTTCGTTCCGTGCGTTTTGAAATCGAGGCATCGGTCGTGGCGGTGAGCAATGGCCGGACGGTGCGGCAATGCTTCGGAAGTCTTGGGTGCGCCGGCAGGCCAGTGTAATATGTCGAACAAAGCATCGCGTGTGCGCGGCACACCTATCCGTGCCGCGGCACGGTGCGAGCGATCTGCGGCACCGGTTGATGCCGCGGCACACTCGTGTGTCTTCCGCGACCAAAACCCAGCATGCCGTGTGCGCGGCACACGCAGCCTTGCCGCGCACGCACGGTGTGCCGCGGCACAATGCTAAAACACAGGAGTAAATTTTCGGCTGTGCCGCGGCACGAAGCGGTATTTGCGCATCTCATCCTTATTAGACGAGATCGGTCGTCTCCTCCCCATTTTCATCGCATCGCGAGAGAAGTGAGAGAGAGGGGGAGAACTGCTCAATTTCTTAACTTGGGGGCCGATTTTCATTATTTCTCTTCGGTAGTGAAGCCCGTGCAATCAATCTAACGCGTGTTCTACGGATCTTAGTACTCGAATCTTCCAAGGTAATATTCTAAAACCCTATTTTCGATTAAATTGGGGGTTTTGGGTTTTTCTTCCGATTCGTTCCGTTTTGTTGGTGGATTCATGATGTATACAATTAATATTGTTAGTATCTTTAGTTTTCCTACGGATTCATGGATATTTTGTGGATTTTTACGGAATCGAGAGGGTTTGGTTGTGGTCCGCCCTCGTTGTTGTTTTCGGTATGAATACACGTGAATCGTAGGCGGGTTTCCGAGTGTATTCCATTTCTATAATCGTTTAGAAGTGGTTGTGATTGTGCTATTCGAATCGTTAGGTTCATTTTCGTCGGTTCCTCGCGGTCGTGCTTGATTCTTCCGTTCCGTTCATTGTCGTCTTCCTTTTCGTTAGCATCGGGCGTTTCGAAGCTTCCCGGTTGAGCCGTATCCGTTCGTGGTTCAGTGCTCGTGGTATCGAGGCAAGTACCTTGCCCATACTTTTCTTATTTTGTGGATATGATGATCGGTGATCGTATTAGTGTGTTTGTTTGGTTGTTTGAAACGAAGTTTCAAAAGATTTCGGTTTGGCCTCGTTAAAGGCTTTCTTTCAAATGCGTGTGTGTTTTGTGAACGGTGTGTTTTGGGAATTGATTATGATTTGATTATTTTGAACGTTGAAGGATTTGATGATGATACTCCTCCTGTTTAAAGTTATGGAATCGTGTATTCCGTATTTAATCTTGTTATTGTGTTTTGAAGAGTTTGATAATGGTGTCGAGTTAATGGCCATCTCTAGTGAGTATTCTTAATGAACTTACATTCTTAGCATGTTAGTATTGCATGAGTAACGTGTGTGTGTGTATGCTCACTGCGGGTTAGATCCGACGGGGTCTTGGTAGGGCTCCACGAAGCTGTGGAACCGCGAGCTTGCTTTTAACCACTGTGGGTTAGATCCGACGGGGTCTCGGCAGGGATCCACGAAGCTGTGGGTCCGCGGTTAATTGTGGTGCATTTTACAAATGTGGTTTGATCATTGGCATTTCCGGAAATGAGTGCTTTTGAACGGTTTTCATTTGCATGCATTGACTAAATGTGTAAGAGGTAAGTTGTTCGTTTGGCCTACTTGGCTAGGATGGCCCTAGAGTATTTTGTGGTTTATGTTTTAAATCCTTTATTTGTGGATTTTGATGTTGGGAGACGAACCTTGTGGTCGTTCTTGTGTACTGTGAGTTGATGAGATTTGGGGCTAAAATCCCAAGGGTTTTGTAAAAGTCGTTTTACGGATTTGGGGCTAAAATTCCAACGATTTGGTTAATGTCATTTTCCAGAAAGTAAACTTTTGGGGCGGTGACCCCTTTGTCTTTTGGATTTTTTTTTGAAAAGTAGGATTTGATAATCCTAAATTGTTTTCTATTAAAACTCTCGATGGCATTCTAAACCGTTTTATAAATTATTCCCATTGATTTATGATATTTCGTTTTTGAAATGTTTCCTCAAACCCTTGCCTCGGGAAGTACTTCTCATTTCGTTTGGATCTTTGAGGATCCTCGGTTATTGTTATTCGTGGAATGTGAATTGTATGGCTCGTATTTGCACTTTGTATTTGCACTAGCAAAACAGTGGAGTTTTGCTAACCCCCGAGTATTCGGGGGGTGGATGTCTGTTTTTGCATTCAGGTTTTGGAGCATAACACAGGGTCGGCACAAAGGATGATGAAAGATGATCGATACTAATCACATGAGGAACCGTATATCGTGTGTTGGTTCAGTTGTACTTTATTTTCATTTCTTTGTATTGTTCCCGTTGTACGGGTGTAGTTGTATTTTGTCCCCTGCGTGGGCATGAGTTGTATTTGAGTTGTATGTATTTGTGGAAAGACCAAATCGGTCTACTGAGTCAGTGTAGTCTTGAAGGCATTGTCGAGATGTTAAATGTTGATTACCAGCCTGGTAGATCCTCGAGGAGAGGGTCTACGGCGTGTAATATCCCTGAGTGGATTGGGGGTGTTACACAAATGGTGTTGCCTAAGATTTAAAAAAAAAACAGAACATGAGGTCCACATGTGCCACGTCATCAGTGGGTCCCACCTTTGTGCCAGTCATCAGTGTGTCCAATCTTCATGCCACATCAGCAGTGGGGCCCACAGTATGCCACATCATCAATGTTGTGCCACATCAGCAATATGCCCCACATCTATTCGACATCATCGATGGGACCCACATTAGTGCCACATGGCAGTGGGGACCCACATTGTATTCTGCAACCGTAGTGTTTTGTTTTTAGGCACCACCAATTTTTTTAAGGCAACACTATTTTTTTTTTTGTTTTGTAATAATACTTTTATAAAATACAATAGATAAAGTAAAAGGCAACACTTCATATAAATATTTTGAAATAACCATTTTGTTTCCACATCAACCCATCCAAAATAAACCAAGGCATCCAAAAACCAACCAAGGATGCCAATACAAAATACAAAGTCCTAAATTTATACAAAGCAACAAACCACCAATTTAACTTCAAAAGTACCAAAACCAAGCAACACCACCAATCTGACTTATAATGTACGAAATTACTAAGTCTAGATATAAGTGATCGAAAGTTACATACTGAAATAACTGATAAGTGGTGCCGCCTTGAGTCATTTGAGTACCATTATCATCTTGATCACTTGATATTGTTGCACAAAATTCTCTAATATCCAAGTTGAGGTCAGGATTAGCTTCTTCCACTTTCCTGTTTCACTTTTCCTACCAAATTGTTGTAAATATTTTCTATGTTATCACTAATAATGTAGTTGAGTGTGAGAGATTATATATATCCATAATGAAAACCTCTATATACATAAAAGTTCTAATTTTTTTGTGATTATTAATATAATTATAAATAGTGTTACAGGAAATTCACTGGTGTACATATATTTGTGTGTGGGGGCTGAAGTAAGTACCTTGTCTGAAATTAGTGACAAATTCAGATCTGTTACTTTGATCAAGTAGGTGCACTTTTCACAGTATCAAAATTTAAGAGTAACGCATCGTAGCTCCTGACAGCGAACAAACCCTTAACTGCATAACCTGAAAGCATACAGCTAAAATTACACATACATTAATAAAAACAATACAAACACAAGGTAATAGAAAACATGTAATACAAAAATTAAGCTAGCTTGAGCAAACTAAAAAAATGCTACATACAGCTTGAGATCTAAATCTGACGACTCAGCCTAAGTTTCATTTACAGTTCAACTACCATTTTAGTTAAAGGAGAATTAGCGGGCTAAACAAAAAGATACTGACAAATCCCAAAAAAGATAACCTATTGTGTCCCTAAAGAGGAAAGAAATGTAAGAAGTTGCATTAACTCATTGTAAAATCTCTTATCCGATCGCAATGGAGGAGAACGAGTAAAGAATAAATCAAATAAAACCACCAGGTTGATAATAATAACCAAAAGTAATATACATGCCTGAAGAACCAGCATTTCATTATTAAGGATCATCTGATGATACTGTTCGATCCCTTCCCAAGCTCCTCTGCAGATACATAGTTCTCCTCTGCCTTACAAGCAGCATATATGCACGTTAACCTGCAAGCAAACGACTCATGTAAAAACCATAATGGCAATTATCATTTGGGCCGATGGAGAAATACGGCAAATCCCGAATATGCTATCTGATTTTTTCTGGTAATTCTTGTTTTAAGTACCATATAAAGTTAAAAACCAATCTCAGGAACAAAAGTGGTAATCAAGAAAGAGCTATACAGAATATTCTATAGATGATGTTCCATCACAGACCATTGCAAATAAAACCTTTTAAAATAAATAAGAGCAGTTGCCTGCACATCAAAGAAAGTGTAAGTTTCAATAGGAATCATATCCATGTTTTGAGTTTAGAATTTTGTCTCAAGAAAAAGATAATTACCTGAATTTTACGTGGAAATCTGAATGCATCGCAAACATCTTGGATTATAAACGTATAGAAAGCCCGCAAAAGTTGTTCTTCTGTCTTGAGTGCTTTTGGCCGTGAATGCTTGTCAGCTATTAAAAAGAAGACAAAAGAAAAAAAAGCTTACAATGAACAATGATTAATTTCTCTTAATCAACAATGAAGATATACGATGCTGGGCATAAAGATGATTGAGAGCTTACAACTATTTTTTGCATCACGTTGCAGTTCAACATAAGTGCAGGATCTATTAATATCTATTTCTATTCTCGTCGCTCCATACTTTCACGACATATTACAGTCTTAGCATCATTTAGAATGTCATAGTGATATATAAAATGCTACAGTAGGAGTATTTCATAAGCTTGTGAACAATAAACAACTTCAAATAAAGCCGAGAAATGAAAAAAAAAATTGGATAAAGAGAATGCCAGCATAGTCATATTTTAGTAATCACATCCACATTGCTGAAGAGCCATTCAAATTCTAATCCTAAAAAGGCCTTCATATTTTTTTTCTTTTTTTAATGGGAAAAAAACGCTTATAAAGAGCAAAACTCTCCGCCCAGTACACACAGAGTCTCCACTCAAGAGCAAAAACGCTTATCTGCATATGGAGTTCTATTTTTTTAGACTATTGAAAGTTTCCCAACACAAGAATTCAAATTAATTTTCAATTCTCCCAATTCTATTGATACCCAACTTTTTTTTTTGTATCACAATGTAATTACAGTGAAAGGAGATGGATATATATATATATATATATATATATATATATATATATATATATATATATATATATATATATATATATATATATATCCACAAAAGCAGAAATGTTACAGATCAATTGCATTCCGCAAATCCTGACGGCCAATCCAACAGCAGTGAACAATGGGTAAACCTTCGGCCTTAGCCATCGCTTGAGAGTCGTCGATGAAGCCATTGCTCGCAGGAGAAAATAGAGAGAGAGTTTAAAAATTATTTTACACAAATAAATTTGAGATATTGGACAAAAATAAAACAAATCAAATGATACCTTAACGTGACCGGAGCCGTCGCTGCACAGCTAATGAAGAAGACGAGAGAAAGAACGGCGGAGGCAGTGGCATAGAGAAGAGGAGAGACGAGAACTCAGAAGTGAGAATAAAAAGTGATGGGCGGCGTTTCATAACCAAAACCTAAAGTCTAAGTAGAAAAATATAAATTAAATAAGTATTAATTAAATAAAAATTTAATTAAAAATAACTATATTATATAAACGGGTTACCTGAATCCAACCCGGACCCAACCCAAACCCGACCTGAAATTATTGTGTTCTTATCAGGTCGACCCGATAAGGACCCAAACCCAATAAGTCGTGTCAATAACTCATTAATTTCCTGCGTGGTCGTGTCGGGTTATCGTATCGTGTCGAAAATTGTCAGCCCTAATATATATATATATATATATATAGTATAATCGGGTAGTCAGGTCGGGTATACGGATATGTTGTTAAAACCATATCCTACCCGTACACTCTCAGAATTTACTGGGTACGGGTACTACCCTATCCGATCACGTTTTTAAATTATAAAATTCAAAAATATGATTTTAAAGGGGGAAATTCAAAGTGAAGCCTTATTTCGTTTTGGGAGAAAATAGTCAAGCCTAATTGACTCGATCTACTACATAATTTTTCACTCCCATGCATTTCAATTTTTTTAAAAAGAATTGTATTATTTTTTATAATTTAAAATTTTGAAATTTTAATATAAAAATTTATAATGTGTATTATATTAAATAATTTAAATATATAAGTTATATTTATATTATATTATATATTAAACTATAATAATTATAAATATATTATATATATTTATATTATATTATGTATTAAACTTTAATAATTTATATTATATTATATATGATAAGCATTTATATTAAATATAAATAATTTAAATCAAATTTATCATATGTTATATATCAAACTTTAGAAGTAAAAAATTATCAAAATTTAAATTTCATTTCATTGTCTTTGTTTTTGACAATAACTTGAAAAAATTATTAAAAAATTAGATATAATGCAACACCATCACAGATGTTGCACGTCGCGCAACACCATTTTTTTTCTTGCAACACCAGATGTATATCTAGTGCAATACTATTTCATTAGTGCTTCAAAAGATCAAAAATCAGCAATCTATTGAAACGCTTTGGTGGCAACACTACCTAAAAGCATTGCCTATGAGCATTTATGGCATAGTGAAGGAAGATGATGATATAATAGTTTATATCTTGATTATGTTGGTTATGATTATGGAATCATAGAGTTCTTGATATTGTTGGTAGTGTTGCGATTTTCGGTGTTAAGAAGATCATATGTTGAAGAACATGATGATATACCCCTTGAAAAATATAAATAAGGATTGTTTAGATGTTAGAAAACGTCGGATTATGTTGTTCGGATAATTCGTGTTCTTGAAGGATTCTTGAACTATGCATGTTATGATTTTGGAAGGATTTCGGATAATTTTAGAATACGAATATGATTAAGGGTTTGACAAGATTATTATTCACCGTTGAGTTTGGAAATTCATACGCTTCGAACAAGTGTTCAAATCGAATGTTTGAGTTATTTGAAAACCCTTGGAACATGATTATCTATAATGTTGAATTAATCGGATTATGAATCGTGTTGTGGTTTTGAGTTCGTAATTGTTTGAGTTGGATTGTCCGGACTTGTGTCAAATCGAGATATTGTGAAATCGTTGAATTTGTCGATCGGTTATATTGATTAGTAATTATCGGATTTCGGTTCATATGATGGATATGAATTCGTAAAATGGGTTGAGTATATTATTTGGTTTTATATAGGATCGAGGTATCGTTGACCCCTTAAGTTGATTGGTCGGTCGTGTCGGTTGTTGATCGTTATCGGATTGTTGTTAATTTATTATTGCAATAGGTTGCGATAATTGATCGGTGATTATAACCGTATGTTGCGGTCGTGTTTGAGTGTGTTCGTGAATTGCATGGTCAGGGCCGAGGAGCTCGTAGATGAAGGTAATGAGATTGGTAGCGGCTTCATCTTCGTCGTATCGGTATCGAGGCAAGTTATTACTTGCTCAGTTATAATGTTTAATGAATGGTTTCAGTTTCATTTCGTTTATAATGCATATAGCAATGATTATATGTTGTCTTTCCGATTCTGGAAGTTAAATCGTACTGTATATGATTTATTTCGGGTATTGGCATATTCGGGTATCGAGGTTACATTATGGTAAAGACGAGGATATGAGTATCTATAGTTCATTGTACGTTTGGATCGTCGAGCATTGAGGATAATTGCTGGTGATGATTTGACATCGAGATTGCTCCTGAAGGACTCGGGATAAGTATCTTAGTTTAATTCGGTTTAGTGTTAATGATGTTGATCATGCAGGTTGCCATTCATGTTGCTGAACATGAAGTCGTCCTAGTTGTTTCATCATAGTGTCGTTCATGTTTTGATTCATATGTTGTTCATGTCGATGAACATATTGAGTTGCATATATGTACGTATAATTGCATTGTTATGTTGTAAATGATCCGAAGGGATCATAAGGATCTATACTGAGGGCGCTGGATCGGATGTCCATCATGCGTTGGTTCGACGGGATCATCATGGGGATCTATGCTGAGGGTGCTGGATCGTTGGACAGGTTTTCCACCATGCGTTGATTCGACGGGATCATCATGGGGATCTATGCTGAGGGCGCTGGATCGTTGGATTACCAGTATTGTGTTGATGGAATCTTGTGAATTCGCATCATTGATTTTATTATGTGTTGTTGTTCATATGTGTATTATTGGTTATCCACCTTATGATTATCTGATAGGATCATCAAGGGGATCTATGCTGAGGGCGCTGGATCGTCGGATTTCCATTGAGTATACATCATTGTTATTGTTGTGATCATATTGACGTTGTCATATGAGTATGCATGTGTAGGTCTTGTGTTAGGACCGTGCCCGTATGTCGCATTGATCTTATCTGGGATTAGACTGATATGATTGTCATGCTATTGTGCATCTCGAGGTATGTTCTGTATTACCCTTGGCATTTGTCTTTGATGGACAATCTGTTTTTGTGTTGAGACTTGATGATGTCACCCGACGGATTTAGGTTGGATAGAGTTAGTGGATTTTCGTAACAGTGAGTTATGATGACGTTTTGAGGATTTTTGGGTATTGTGTGAGACGCAGTACGAGATGTGAGTTTTGGTAGAGTTATGACGATAAGATTACATTGGTCATATTCTTATTTTTTTTGTATTCTCATTGGTATGTAATTATTAATGTGATGTGATAGTTATCATTGTTGGATATTATGACTAACCCCGTCGTGGGCTTTATTTTTAGGTTCTTTGGATATCGAGCTTGTAGCGGTCGTGAAGAGATGAGCTTCCCGGAGGATACTGGCTAGGGCATGTTTTTATGAACTGAATTCCTGATCAGTTATTGTATTCCACTGCTAGAGTAATTTTACTTAGTTGTCCTTTCCGCTGCGTGAGTATTTTAAGTGACTTTCTGATATCTAGTAACGTGAGTTACTTTGGAAATCTTTTTCTAAACTACTGAGTTTCGGCCATTTGGCCTTGCCCTTTTCGAAATGAGATTTTACGACGGTTTCGATAAACAAATTTTATATAGTCTTCAAATGTTTTAAAGATAGTACCATCGTCGCCCTCTTGGGCATTTGTAAATGTTTAAGAAAATTTTCTTTAGCCTTGTGGGTTCCATCTCGGGGCCCACGGCGCTGTAATATTCCCGGTTAAATCTGGGGGTGTTACAGACTGACCCCATCGTGGGCTTTATTTTTAGGTACTCGGAGATCGAGGTAGTAGCGGTCATGAAGGGATGAGCTTCCCGGGTGATACTGGCTGTGGCATGTATTTGAGAATGGAATATTCTTTTTTTGTTGTTTTATTTCCGCTGCAAATGTGTATTTTGAACTGTGTTTTTATCCGTTGCATGTGTATTTCAAAATGACTTTCCGGTATTTTTACCAACTCGTGTATAACTTTCAAAATGGCCTTTTGGCATTATGCGAACTTGGGTTATTTCGTTAAACCGACTTCCCTAAACAATTTTATCGGTACGTATCAGTGATGGCTTAACGTACATTTTGAACTGTAGAGATTTGGCATTTCGCCTTGTATTTTCAAACAGCATTTGATGATGGTACTTGAGAACTATGTTTTGGTAAATGTTTTGGGTATTTAAAACATTACCGTCATCGGCCTTTTGGCGTTTTTAAACATTTTTGAAATAATTTTTAGCCTGGTGGGTTCCGGTGCGGGATCCACGGCGCTGTAGAACTTGCATTCTAGATTTTAAATTTTTATCGATGATCTTTCTATCATGTAGTCGTTCGACTTTTTCTTTATATATTTCTGCGTTTTCATATGCCTCATTTCGGATCTCATCGAGCTCGGAGAGATGAAGCTTTCTTTCTTCTCCTGCTTTCATTAAGTTAAAATTAACGCTTTTCATTGCCGAGTAGGCTCTATGTTCTATTTTGACAGGTAAGTGGCATGATTTACCGTAAACAAGACGGAAAGGACTCATTCCTAAGACTGTTTATAAGCAGTACGATAAGCCCATAGTGCGTCATTCAACTTAACAGACCAATCTCTCCTTGAAGGTTCTACAATTTTTTCGAGGATTCCTTTAATCTACTTATTACTCGTTTCCACTTTTCCTGATGTTTAAGGATGGTAAGGAGTAGCTATTATATGATTAATATATTACTTTTTCATCAGTTTTCAAAAAGCTTGTTACAAAAATGGGGTCCCCATCACTAATGATTGCTCTTCGAAAGCCAAAACGACATGAAATGTTTTCTTGCACAAATTTTAAAACTGTTTGAGCATCATTAGTTCGTGTTGGAATAGCTTCGACCCATTCTGACGCATATTCAACTGCGACCAGGATGTACTCGAAATTAAATTACTTAGGAAATGGCCCCATGAAGTCGTTTTCATCAGTTATTTGTCAAAGGCATTTCATTTCTTCTTCCAATATTTCCTGTTCTTTGACATTGGTCACATGAAATATAAAATTGATGTGCATATTTGAAAAGTGAAGGCCAATACATCCCTGATTGGAGAATTTTAAAGCAGTTTTACGTAGGGCTGTATTTTTACCCGAAGAGCCGAATTTTAATAAGAACCGAACCGAAAAATTCGGTTCCGGTTCTAGTTTTTTATTAGCAACCGGTTCCGATTCTTAATTCGGTTCCTTTTTACTAATTCGGTTCCGGTTTCGGTACCTGTTTTATGATGTTAGAAAAAATCGGTTTGGAACTGGTTCTATATATATATATGTAATAATAATTTTATATATTATTTTTTACATAATATAGGTATTATATAAAGCAAATTAAATATATTTTGTTCAAAATATTACACATCAAATTCGGTTTGCACTCAAAATTCGGATTTTTTTTGCAAGATTCGGTTCCTAAAAGAACCGAAAACCCAGTTTTCACACATTAAATTCGGTTCCGGTCCCTCATTCGGTTCCTAAAGAAAAAACTGGTTTTTTTGGTTCCGGTTCCTAATTCGGTTCCTGAAAAAAGTGATCAAAAACCAAACCGGTTTATGTATTTAAAAATCAGTTCCGGTTCTTTAATTTTTTTTTACCAAGAATCAAACTGGTCCCAGCCCTAGTTTTACGACCTCCAAAATGTCCTCCACAATAATACTCATGACAAAGTACCAAAATATTGTTTTGATCACTTTCGGGAATACAACGTCTTATAATATCATCTTTACCGTTTCTAAATAATAAATATCATCCCAAAATAACTTCGACAAGTGAAGAGAAATCTTTTTCTTTCTTGAAAAGATATGCCAGTTGTTGTGTCGAGAATTATACTCTCCGACCGGCGATCGCCTCGGAGATCGGGCGACCTAGCCATTGCCGAACAGCAAGGCAGAACTGCCGACCAGCGACCCGGCGACCTAGATTTAACCCGGGAGCCAAGATAGATCGACCGACCGAAGGTCCCAGGACAAGTCCCGGTGTCGAGCGATCGACACCTAAGACGATCATCTCTCGGTACTTGGCGATCGACTCCTGGTGGCCGACTAGCAGACGATCATCTCTCGGCACTGACCCACCGACCCTTGGGGACCGACCGATGCCGACCCCTGGTGACCGACCATTGACGATCGCCTCATGACCGATCGAAGCCGATGATCATAAAGTCGGCAAAGGCCGAAGCCCAGGACAGAGCCTACGTGCAGCACCGAGACAAGATCCGCATTTCACGGATCATTGACCACAGCCTGTCAGCATCTTCCCACCAGCCGACAGGCCCGCCGAAAGTTGTTAGTGGGACCACATGTGACAGTGACTCCGGACGCGTGCTGGCTCCGCATTGGACCGCACAGCTGGCTTCCAGCAGCTGCCTTGGACTTTAGGCAGACTCCCCATGTGACTTGAAGACGATCGCCCCATTACTTTATTGGCCAGAAGGCGATCGCCCGCCAGGAATCAAGGCTCCTCAGCCCCTATAAATAGAAGGCTGCCTGCTCTAGTCCAAGGACCAGAAATTCTTCAGCACTCTCTGGCATTATCGCGATTTCAGCACACAATACAGAAGCAATACTCACAACTTGGCTTTCTCCTACTCTTGGCAACAGCTATCTCTCAGTCCTTTCTTCTCCCGGCCTCTCTCATACAGAAGACGATCGGCAGGGACGAAGAACACCAAGCTTCACTCAAGAGCTGGATTAACAGAGTCTTTTTACACTCATTGTACTTAGATTCTCACATTAATACTTGTATCCACGAATATTTGTATTAATAACATCTCACGAGAGCATTCAAGCCCGGGCCTAACGAACCCGGCAAATCTTGTGTTTATTCATATCCTCTCGGAAGTGCTCCCACAACATTATTTGTTTGTTGTCCGTCTATTCCAGCAGTATTTAATCTTCGGATAAATATTTTGGGCAACAAAATTTGGCGCTAGACGGAGGGCATCTAACCCTCAAATTTTAATTCCTACCGTCTCGAAGAACACTCACTGTTCTCGGGGCATATACTTGAAGTGACACTCACTGCGCTTCAAAGAAATCTTTCAGAAATCATGTCTTCCGCCTCCGCGTCGAAGAAAGCCGCTGGCCAGCCCGCCAAATGCCTCGTTCCGTCTCAGTTCGAGCCACAGCCGATGGCGGAAGGTAGCCGCCGCGGTCCGAGATGCTCGATCCCACCCCTGGGCGGAAACCCGAGTCTCTAACTCGATCAGTTCTAAACCGCGGAGCAGATCGAAGAGGCCATGGCCGTCCTACAGGAGCGACGGAGTGCTCTCGACGCGCCTCCCGCTATCACCCCATCGGCCATCCGCCGGAAGACCAAGCGGAAGTTCAAGGCGTTACTGGCCGAGCGATCGCCAGGAGGCTCTCATTCGCAAGAAGAGGCGCTCGCCATCCGGGGCACCTCTGTTTTCGATCGCCTGGGCAGCGACCCGTCTTGGCGACCGGGGCAGTCCGTACCCATCCACGAGATGACGGAGTTTGAGTCCGTCACCAAGAGCTCGGCCTATCCGACTCCCAGAAGGCAGCCCAGCCGTCTGGCTCCCCCTCGCCACATAGCCGAGGTCGGCAGCAGCGGAGTCAGGAGATCGGTACACGATTGCCTCGGCTCCCGCTCCCAAAGCCGATCCGCGACCGACCGAGCCACGGCGATGGCCGCGATGCAACGCCAGCTCGACGACATGAAGGCGCTCCTGGAATCCGGGGCAGGCGCCAAGAAGACGATCGCCGAGCCGAGTGAGCCGCTCGCGGTCCACATCGAGCTCGCCCCTGTGCAGCACAAGATCACTCCTCCTCAAACACCCTTGTACGAGGGGAGATCAGACCCCGAAACACACCTGAGCAAGTTCAACATCTACATGACCGGGTGTGGGGCATCAAACGCGACTAGGTGCCGAATGTTCCCTCTGACGCTGGACGACCTCGCCCACAGGTGGTACGCCTCAATGCCGCCTCGGTCCATCGGCTCCTTTAACCAACTGGCGAACGTCTTCACAGAGTACTTTGCCGCCAAGGTCGCCCGACCGGAAGGTCCCCTTCGCATGATGCAAATCAGGCAGGGAGAAGAAGAGTCCGAATCGGACTACATCAACCGAGTAGACGAGATCATCCTCAACGGCGGACCCGTAAGCAATGAGATCGCCCTCTACACTGTCCTAGGAGGATTCCATGGCCTTTCGCCTATGTTCAGGCATCTTACGAAAGACCAACCCTCGACCTACGCGAGCTTCCGAGCTAAAGCCGCTGACTTTCTGGCCAGGCAAAGGTTTCTCCTCAGCCTATGAGCAGCGCGATCGGTGCCCGAACGACGATCTCCCGCCCAATCGCCGATATTGACCTACGAATAATGCGATCGGCAGCCGAGCGACGATCGCCAGTCTTCCAGCCCGATCGCCATCATCACGCTACATCACCAAAAAGCCAGAGGACTCGTTCGCCATCTACAGTTCACCATCTAACATGATGGACTAAGGCACGAGATCGCCTCCACCGCACATCATAAAGCCATGGTCCTGGTAGTCGATGGAACCGGCTGCTTCGGCCATGCAAGGTCCCTTTGGGCCAAGATCGCCCGCCCTTCATTTAAATACAAGGCCGGCGTAGTCTGAGGGCCCTTCAAAACTAATCAGTGGACACGATCTCCCGCCCTCAAAGGATCATCATCTAACATGGTGAACCCGGACAATGCGACGCGTCACTACCCCCGTCTCAATGTACACCGTCGAGGTTCACCATCTCCATGGAGGGCCGAGGTGAAAGCAGAGCTAAGAAGCCGCGGGCGTGGAGTTAAATCATCCGACGCTGCCCCGCGCAAGGACTCCTCTAGACCAAGACCGCTCGCCCTTCGTTTAAATACGAGGCGAGGCGCAGCCTAACAGAGGACCCTCACAATAAAATGAGTCACGAGACACTCAATGTTTTCGCGCACAAGACACGGTCATGGAATCGGTCCATCGAACTCCGCGACTGTGCACGATTCCTCAAAACAACAAAACCATCAAGTTTCTGAGGGGGATCGGCCAATGTTGTTTTTTGTAGGTAAAAGACCGAAAGATAGCTAGCCAATCGACCATGATCGCCTAAGTCTGAATCCAAAGTCAGCTCAACGGATTGCCCATCCTCATCCTACACGATCGCCAGCAAGAACCACCTCGCCCCATGTCTTCAACATCGGAGCAAGTTGGAGGGCAATTGTTGTGTCGAGAATTATACTCTCCGACCGGCGATCGCCTCGGAGATCGGGTGACCTAGCCATTGCCGAACAGCAAGGCAGAACTGCCGACCAGTGACCCGGCGACCTAGCTTTAACCCGGCAGCCAAGATAGATCGACCGACCGAAGGTCCCAGGACAAGTCCTGGTGCCGAGCGATCGACACCTAAGATGATCGTCTCTCGGTACTTGGCGATCGACTCCTGGTGGCCGACTAGCAGACGATCATCTCTCGGCACTTACCGACCGACCCTTGGTGACCGACCGATGCCGACCCCTGGTGACCGACCATTGACGATCGCCTCATGACCGATCGAATCCGATGATCATACAGTCGGCAAAGGTCGAAGCCCAGGACAGAGCCCACGTGCAGCGCCGAGACAAGATCCGCATTTCACGGATCATTGACCACAGCCTGTCAGCATCTTCCAGCTGACAGGCCCGCCGAAAGTTGTCAGTGGGACCGCATGTGACAGTGATTCCGGACGCGTGCTGGCTCCGCATTGGACCGCACAGCTGGCTGCCAGCAGCTGCCTTGGACTTTAGGCAGACTGCCCATGTGACTTGAAGACGATCGCCCCATTACTTTATTGGCCAGAAGGCGATCGCCCGCCAGGAATCAAGGCTCCTCAGCCCCTATAAATAGAAGGCTGCCTTCTCTAGTCCAAGGACCGGAAATTCTTCAGCACTCTCTGGCATTATCGCGATTTCAGCAAACAATACAGAAGCAATACTCACAACTTGGCTTTCTCCTACTCTTGGCAACAACTATCTCTCGGTTCTTTCTTCTCCCGGCCTTTCTCATACAGAAGACGATCGGCAGGGACGAAGAACACCAAGCTTCGCTCAAGAGCTGGATTAACAGAGTCTTTTTACACTCATTGTACTTAGATTCTAACATTAATACTTGTATCCAAGAATATTTGTATTAATAACATCTCGCGAGAGCATTCAAGCCCGGGCCTAACAAACCCGGCAAATCTTGTGTTTATTCATATCCTCTCGGAAGTGCTCCCGCAACCTTATTTGTTTGTTGTCCGTCCATTCCAGCAGTATTTAATCTTCGGATAAATATTTTGGGCAACACCAGTTTTTAAAGTTCCACATGCAAGGTAATTGAAAATATCAACATACCAAGGAGTTGTATTTATTTGAAAAAGTTGTTCATGAGGAAGTGATTCAGGGATAGTATTGTACTATTGCAAAGCAAGAGTGTCATCGTTAATTATGAGTCGTGACAAATGGTCAGCGACCACATTTTCGCTCCCTTTTCTATCCTTGATTTCTAGGTCAAATTCTTGCAACATTAGAATCCATCTAATTAGTCTCGGTTTAGCTTGTGGCTTTTTTAGTAAATATTTTAATGTTGCATGATCAGTCTGCACTTACTTTTAACCCTACGATATAAAATTGCAATTTGTCGAGGGCAAAAACCATAGCTAACAACTTTTTTTCAGTGGTCGTGTAATTTACTTGTGCTTCATTGAGGGCGAAACTGGCAAAGTAGAGTACACGATATACTTTATCAAGTTTTTGACCAAGAACTGCGCCCACCGCATAGTTTGAAGCATCACACATTAGTTCAAATGGTAAAGTCCAGTCTGGTGAAATAACTACAGGAGCTGAAATTAACTTTTTTTTAGGGTATTAAAAGCGGTTAAATATTTTTCATCAAAGATAAAAGAGGCACCTTTTGAAAGTAATTTACACAAAGGTTGGCTTATTTTTGAAAAATCTTTTATAAATCTTCTGTAAAAGCTGGCATGCCCAAGAAAACATTTAATATTGGTTGGAGGAGATAATTTTCAAGTTAGCTTTATCAATGTTAATTCCTTCACTAGAGACTATATGTCCTAAGACAATCCCACTATTCACCATGAAATGGCTTTTCTCCTAGCTTAAGGTTAAATTACTTTTTATACATCTTTGTAAGACTTTAGATAATTTATTGAGGCAATCAGAAAAGGATGATTCAATAACTGAAAAATCATCCATAAATACCTCAATAAAATCTTCTACCACGTCGGAAAAATAGAAAGCATGCACCTTTGTAAAGTTCCAGGTGCATTGCATGTAATATCCGCAATTTTGATTTTCGGTAAAAAAATTTTTGGCAGAAGTCCATCTTAGAAACTCTATTGTGAACATTTCGTCATTCCGAGAATGATTAATTCTATACTTTTTGTCATCCAAGTTTGTTTCGGTATCGTTTTATTGAGTTCCGTGTTCTTAAGCGACTTTTTCAAGTATGAGTTCAACTTTGTAAAATTACCATAAATTCTTGAAAACTCTAAAAATTCTGAATCTTTTCAGTATTATAGAGCATCAAGTTAGCTTTACAATGGTTCAAACAGTGAGTCAATTGGAGTCCGGACGAAGAAGTTATGGTCGAAAGAGTTAAAACTGCACTGTGTGCCTTTTGATGCTGGAGCGGGCTGTACCGCGGGCCGCGGCCCCTGCTGACCGGGCCGCGGCACTAATCCAGTGCTGGGCAGTTTTTTGGCCATGGGCCGCGGCACACTCAGCCCGTGCCGCGGCACACAGTGCAGATTAGCCTATTCCTGCGGATTTTGTGAGGATCAAGCTCATTTCACCACTTTTCCTTCTTCTTCTCCTCCTTGGGTGATTTGTGGGCGATTTTTGAGCAGTTTATCTCAGGGGAATTCATCTTATTCAAGTTCTTGGTGTGGATTAACAATATCAAATCCTTGTTCTTCGTTGGATCGAGGTAATTTCTTGAAACCCCATAGGGTTGACTTTCGGGATTTCTTTCCAATCTTTGTTGTTCATCCAATTTTGATGAATCGGTTGATGTTATTGAACGTTATTAATCATGTTCTATGGGTAGTATATCCGTATTTTGAGTTTGTTCAACTCGATTGGTGATTCGAGTGTTCTGGGAATTATCAAACATTGAGTGTTTGATTAAATGTCCCAATGAGTTTCCCTTCGATAGTTTGTCGGGATTTCCATTGTTATTGGCCTTAATTCTCGTTGTGATCGTATCTTCGTTGTGTTTGCCGGAGGATTATAGGTATACAAGAACAAGGATTCCGGTCGAGCTCCCCATTGTTTCGCGCGCTTTGGACTTGAGGTGAGTATATCGTCTATAATCTTTATACTTTGAGAATGTGGCGTGTCGTGAATTTAATGTGGACTTGATAGTGATCGAACGTTTAACCGTAACTTACTTTAAATGAACAATGTGATTCAATGAAAGTAAATACGAATGTAAATTGGAATTCTTGTAGAATGATAACCACCATTTCATGTGTATTGTGTTCGAGATGGATATTTAGAAGTGAGTAGTTATCCGAGGAATTGTGAAATGTTTGTATTGTTCACTTTTAAGAATGTTTACTAAATGATGGTGTGACGTGAATGTTATACCCTGTGAAAGTATTGGTTGCATTAACTTATGATTTTACGTGTGTGTAATTGTGGCGAATGTTATACCGTTGTTATTGCGAAATAGGTGAATTGAGATATTGACCGGGTAGGGACCCGTGAGGCCTCCGGCGGCGCGTACTTGCGAGTACGGCTAGTTGCTATGATTTGCCATAATGTTATCGAATCGGGTAGGTCTGGAGAGGGCTCCGAGAATCGTCACTTGCGAGTGCGATGTTGCGATAACTTGTGGGCATGTTTGAATGATGTTTAACCGGGTAGGGACCCGTGAGGCCTCCAGCAGCGCGTATTTGCGAGTACGGCCAGTTTATATGATTTGACCATAAGGTTATCTAATCGGGTAGGTCCAGAGAAGGCTCCGAGAATCGTTACTTGCGAGTAAGATGTCAAGATAACTTATGGGGTGGATTGAGTTTGTTTTTGATAACTAATCTGGGTTGGGTCCCATCGAGGCCCCAGAGGTGATTTGAGTATTTGACTAGATATCTCTAAACTGTGAAGTAATGAATCTTGGATTCCGGTTATATTGGTGATTTTGGTTCCGCCTTTGAGGCTCATTTTTAAATTGAACCATCTATATGATTTTGATAGAAAACCCTTTTGAAAAGGAGAATTACAAATCTTTTCATGATTTTACACTGAGACCCCCGATGTCCTCATTTATTCTTTCAAAGGTGTTTTGAAGTTATATTTATGATCCTCCTTGATGGGAACTATTTTCGAAAAGAATTTAGACTCGGTAATCGTGTTACTACCTTGTTGAAAGGTTATTTTCATAACGGTTGCATTCTTGATGTATAACTTTATAGCTTGGTTACTTGCTAGCGATTCCATCGCGAACCCCTCGTTGGGGATTTTATTATTTATTCCAGGTGTTCTGACTGGAGAGTGAGCAACCACAGGATCGGCTCGTAAGATGATGTAAAGCAGCGATACTAGTCACAGTTGTAGTCGGTTGTCCGTCAGTGATCTGTCGGTCTGAGTTTTCCTTGTCATCCTCGATGGGATGGACATTTTATGTATTATGCGATCGAGTTGTATTTTGGTTTATCAGATGTATGGATATGTTGTCTTTTGAGAGACCTAATCGGTCTACGGTATTATGTTTTGGTCGAATTGACCGCATGTGGGTTTTGTTTTGTAGTTTCTTGCCTGGTAGATCCTTGCGGAAATGAGTCTACGACGTGTAATATCCCTGAGTGGATTGGGGGTGTTACATAAATGGTATCGGAGCTTTGATTGTGGAAACCTAGGCTGTCAGGTCAAGTTGTGTTTGTTGAGTTTTGTCTTGTCGGATTTATCTGATTAAGTCGTGTCGCGACGCGTCGTATGAGTTTGTTGGTCGTGATTAGTATCGTGGGGCGATCATCATATTCATGCGACCTGTGGATGTAAGTCTCCCTTCTTTGTGTTGTGCCTCGTGTGACATGAGCTACTTGTATGATTAGTTGTTGAGCGATGGAATCTTTTTGTGGATTTTGATTTCGTGATATGTGGGTATTTGACTCTCATATTTTATTTATATGAGAAACGGTGTCGTTGCTAATGTATTTTTGAACTGTATTTTATCTGCTACGTGAGTTCTTTTAAAATGACTTTCAGTATTTTGCAAACTGAGTTTTATTTCGTAAAACCGATTCTCTAAATCGAGTTTTGGCATTTTGGCCTTGAATGTTTTATGACGGTTTGATAAATGATTTTGTGAGTTCTGGGAAATACCACCATCATCGGCCTTTTGGTGTATTTTGAAATGGTTTTGTAAACGGTTTTTAGCCTGGTGGGTTCTGGTGCGAAATCCACGGCATGTAATATTATCGACTGTTTGTTTTCCAGTAAAAGACATGTAATGTCTTGATTTTGAATGATTTGATGCGTGTACTACGAGGTGGTTAAGTGAATGTTGATACGTGTGAGTTTTGGGCATTCTGGCCTATTAAATTTCTGTAAACCTTGAGTATCTTAGAAAATAAATTTTGAGACGTACTTTTCAGATGGATTATTTTCTCGCGGTATTTTCAAGATGCCTACTAGTGCCACTATAGGTTTCAAATTTATTCCACTTGGAGGACCAAAATATTTTGAGATATTTTCAAAGATTTAGAAACGCATTTGCTTAGACCTGAGGGTCAAGTATTTCTAAAGGTTTTTCACTAAAAGAAAAGTATCTTCCTTCTTATCAAACGCAAGATGTTTTTTTCAAGGTCTCGATAACGATGTTTGTACTACTTTTTGAAAGGTGATACTCAAGATTAACTGGTATTTCCAAAATTATTCTCAAAAATGTGGTTTTCGTTTTTAAAACCTATCATTCCTGTTTGCGGTCCGGGAATGTATGTATGATGTTCGCATTATTGTTAGAATGTTAGCTCCCGAGTAGGATTGAATTGGTGGCGTGAACGTTGAATCGTTTGCCACGCATTTGTTGTGTTAGCCCTGTGTGGGGGGTGAGATGTTGGTATTGAATGTTGTCGCTTTGTGCTGATTTGCGTGTTATCGCACCCGTGCGAGCTGTTAGAACTTGAGTTTATATGATTGTGTACATACGTGGTTGTTTCGTGATGTTTAGTAATTGTATGCTGGTTATCGTTTGGGCTATTGTAATCATCGAACGATGCCGTTGTTGTTGTGATTTTTGTATGTGTTGATATGTTTTGCTGAGTTGGCATCTCCAGTATGTTGTTTGCAATGTTATGTTCCATTGTATCTAGCATTTGTATATTAGGTATGCCTAGCCGAGGTGTTTCAACTGTGATGTGCCCGGGCATGCATGTGCAAATTGTCCTTCCCCGCTAGTAGCAGATTACAAGTGTGGACTCGAAGGACACAGAATCCATTTTGCGAATTAGTTACCAAGTCTGCCGGGGTACTAGCTTCGGCAAAGATATCAGGATCGGCTCTGAGAGGCCCATGAAAGATGTTTCTGTCGGTTTCTTTTTGTGTTGTTACCTTGCTTCCGTTGTTGTGAGTCGTGGGACGACATTTCTTTTATGAGAGGTCGAATGTAATACTCGTATTATTTTTGACTTCTGCATTTTCTCTTTCCCAATTCTATCGACTCGCTCGTGTTCGTTGATACTTTTGAACTTGTTTGGTATCTCGGTTGCCATCGTTCGAACGAGTTGCGACCTTATTTCGGATCAATCTATTTATCGTTGTGACTTTTCCGATTCCGTTCGATTCTTGTGAACCTTGTCCGAAATTAACGTCTTTCAGATCTACAAGTTCTTTTAATGTCTTGAGTTGAAGTATGAACTTCAGAATCGTTGTTTGACCGTTGATGTTCGATCGTTGTTGTTCGATCATTGTTATTCGATCGTTATTGTTCGATCATTGTTGTTCGGTCGTTGGTGTCCGATTGTTGTTGTCCGATCATTGTTGTTTGATCATTGTTGTTCGGTAGTTGTTGTTCGATTATTATTGTTCAATCGTGGTTGTCCGATTGTTGTTGTCTAGTCTCGTACTGTGAAGAATTGTCGTTCACCGTTAGTCAGCTCTTTCGAGTGTGGCCAGGTGGATCACCGAGCTATGCATTGCGAAACGGTAGCTGAGAGGTTTGGAGATCAAGTTTGCGTCTCTGCTCCAAAAGGACACAGAGATTCCTAGTGTGGCTGTGAGGATTTCGGCGTAGTCCGAATTTTTTTGTGATTGTCCTTATGGATCGTTTTGTGTATATTTTCTGTTTTCTTGACTGTGCATGTTTTGTTATATTGGTACCTCTTTATTTGTGACTGTTCAGATAATTGACTCGATTGTACTATCTGTTTGATGATGCTTCTCACTTGTTGATTTTATAATGTCTCTGCCTGTGGCATTGTGATGGTCGTCATGGAGCGTGTTTTCACGTCGTATGTTTCTTTGCGTTGCTTGTAACGTTTTGCCGTTAGGCGTGAGTTTTTGGTTCTTGTGTATCTCGTTGAGTTTTCCTGGCGGGATATTGCTTGTCCCTACTTATTTTATGTTTCGGGACGAAACTTCTTTTAAGGAGGGTAATATGTAATATCCGCAATTTTGATTTTCGGTAAGTTTCTTTTTTTAGCGTAAGTCTATCTTAGAAACTCTATTGTGACCGTTTTGTCATTCCGAGAATGATTAATTCTATACTTTTTGTCATTCGAGTTCGTTTCGGTGTCGTTTTATTGAGTTCCGTGTTCTTAAGCGACTTTTTCAAGTATGAGTTCAACTTTGTAAAATCACCATAAATTCTTGGAAACTCCAAAAATTATGAATCTCTCTATTATTATAGAGCATCAAGTTAACTTTACAATAGTTCAAACGTTGAGTCAATCGGAGTCCGGACGAAGGAGTTATGGTCGAAATAGTTAAAACTGCACTGTGTGCCTTTTGATACTGGAGCGGGCTATACCGCGGGCCGCGGCCCCTGCTGGCTGGGCCGCGGCACTAAGCTAGTGCTGGGCAGTTTTTTTGGCCGTGGGCCGCGGCACACTCAGCCCGTGCCGCGGCACACAGTGCAGATTAGCCTATTTCTGCGGATTTTGTGAGGATCAAGCTCATTTCACCATTTTTCCTTCTTCTTCTCCTCCTTGGGCAATTTGTGGGCGATTTTTGGGCGGTTTATCTCAGGGGAATTCATCTTATTCAAGTTCTTGGTGTGGATTAACAACATCAAATCCTTATTCTTCGTCGGATCAAGGTAATTTCTTGAAACCTCCTAGGGTTGACTTTCGGGATTTCTTTCCAATCTTCGTTGTTCCTCCAATGTTGATGAATCGGTTGATGTTATTGAACGTTATTAATCATGTTCTATGGGTAGTATATCCGTATTTTGAGTTTGTTCAACTCGATTGGTGATTCGAGTGTTCTTGGGAATTATCAAACATCGAGTGTTCGATTAAATGTCCCAATGAGTTTCCCTTCGATAGTTTGTGGGGATTTCCATTGTTGTTGGCCTTAATTCTCGTTGTGATCGTATCTTCGTTGTGTTTGCTGGAGGATTATAGGTATACAAGAACAAGGATTCCGGTCGACCTTCCCCATTGTTTCACGCGCTTTGGACTTGAGGCGAGTATATCGTCTATAATCTTTATACTTTGAGAATGTGGTGTGTCGTGAATTTAACGTGGATTTGATAGTGATCGAACGTTTAACAGTAACTTACTTTAAATGAACAATGTGATTTAATGAAAGTAAATACGAATGTAAATTGAAATACTTGTAGAATGATAACCACCATTTCATGTGTATTGTGTTCGAGATGGATATTTAGAAGTGAGTACTTATCCGAGGAATTGTGAAATGTTTGTATTGTTCACTTTTAAGAATGTTTACTAAATGATGGTGTGATGTGAATGTTATACCCTGTGAAAGTATTGGTTGCATTAACTTATGATTTTACGTGTGTGTAATTGTGGCGAATGTTATACCCTTGTTATTGCGAAATCGGTGAATTGAGATATTGACCGGGTAGGGACCCGTGAGGCCTCCGACGACGCGTACTTGCGAGTACGGCTAGTTGCTATGATTTGACCAATAGGTTATCGAATCGGGTAGGTTTGGAGAGGGCTCCGAGAATCGCCACTTGCGAGTGCGATGTCGCGATAACTTGTGGGCGTGTTTGAATGATGTTTAACCGGGTAGGGACCCATGAGGCCTCCGGCGGCATGTACTTGCGAGTACGGCCAGTTTATATGATTTGACCATAAGGTTATCTAATCGGGTAGGTCCAGAGAGGGCTCCGAGAATCGTTACTCGCGAGTAAGATTTCAAGATAACTTATGGGTGGATTGAGTTTGTTTTTGATAACTATTCCGGGTTGGGTCCCATCGAGGCCCTGGAGGTGATTTGAGTATTTGACTGGATATCTCTAAACTGTGAATGAATGAATCTTGGATTCCGGTTATATTGGTGATTGTGGTTCAGGCTTTTGAGGCTCATTTGTGAATTGAACCATCTATATGATTTTGATAGAAAACCCTTTTGAAAAGGAGAATTACAAATCTTTTCATGATTTTACACTGAGACCCCCGATGTCCTCATTTATTCTTTCAAATGTATTTTGAAGTTATATTTATGATCCTCCTTGATGGGAACTATTTTCGAAAAGACTTTAGACTCGGGGATCGTGTTACTACCTTGTTGAAAGGTTATTTTCATAACAGTTGCATTCTTGATGTATAACTTTATAGCTTGGTTACTTGCTAGCGATTCCATCGCTAACCCCTCGTTGGGGATTTTATTATTTATTCCAGGTGTTCTGACTGGAGAGTGAGCAACCACAGGATCGGCTCAGAGGATGATGCAAAGCAGCGATACTAGTCACAATTGCAGTCGGTTGTCCGTCAGTGATCTGTCGGTCTGAGTTTTCCTTGTCATCCTCGATGGATGGACATTTTATGTATTATGAGATCGAGTTGTATTTTGGTTTATCAGATGTACGGATATGTTGTGTTTTGAGAGACCTAATCGGTCTACGGTATTATGTTTTGGTCGAATTAACCGCATGTGGGTTTTATTTTGTAGTTTCTTTCCTGGTAGATCCTTGCGGAAAGGAGTCTACGACGTGTAATATCCCTGAGTGGATTGGGGGTGTTACATTGCAAAGCCCGAAAGGCATTCTCCTCAAAGAAAATGTTTCGAATGGACAAGTGAAGGTTGTTTTTTATTGATCCCATGGTGCAATTGCTACTTGATAGTATCCTGATAAACCATCAACAAAGCAATAGAATTTATGACCAGAAAGTTTATCTAACATTTGATCAATAAATCGTGGGGAGAAATGGTCTTTTTTGGTTGCTGCATTAAGTTTGGATAGTCAATAGACATTCGCCAACCTGTAGTAACTCTAGTAGGGATAATTCCTCCTTTGTCATTTACAACTGCAGTAATTACACTCTTTTTTGGTACAACGTGTACTGGGCTCACCCATTCGCTATCTGCAAAAGGATAGGTTATATCTTCGGCGATAAGTTTTAAAATAAATTTCTTTACCATGTCCATCATGTTAGGATTCAAACGTCTTTGTACTTCTCTGGATGGTTTTACTTCTTCTTCTAGGATAATTTTATGCATACACGTTGAAGGACTACTTCCTTTTATATCACTTAATCCCCATCCAATGGCATTTTTAATTGTTTTAGAATTTTGATTAACTCATCTTCTTCGTCTTTGGAAAGTTTAGCATAGATGATGATAGGCTTCTTTTTTTCGTCTTCTAGAAACACATATTTTAGATATTTAGGAAGTTCTTTTAATTCTAAAAATATATGGGGTTCAGTTTTTTCTATGTTGGGTTCAAGTTTTTCTAAGTCCCTTCAGTAAGTGCAAATAAATCCACTCCCCCTCTATTTCGAGATGGTCTTCCACAATGTCAAGATAATTCTCATTAATAGCTGATTCTTCTCTAAAAATATCCTTGACGACAAGATCAATAGCATCAACAAATAAAAAATCAGAAAAAGAGGTGGTAGGGATGGGATTAATATCTCTTATAGAAAAAAATAATTGTTTCACCTAAAACTGATGCAGTAACTCTTCCATTTTTCACAACCATTAACGTGTTTGTGGTAGCCATAAATGGTCTTCCGAATAAAATTGTGTGTTCGTTGTCATTATTATTAGACCACCTACTTTTACTAGAATATCTTCAATGACACCTGTAGGGTATCAGATCGATTTATCTGCGAGTTGTAAGTACATTCTAATTCGTTTTAGGTCCCTAAGTTCTAGTTGTTTAAAAATTGAATATGGCATTAAATTTATCCCGGCTCGGAGATCAAGCAATCCAAAAGTTTATTTACCATTTCCTAAAGTAATCTTTGCTATAAAACTGCATAGATCATCTTCTTTATGAGGAAGGTGAGGTTGAAAGATTTTACTTGCTATTTCTGAGACACTCACCTTTTCATTTTCAAAATAATTTCGTTTTTCGATGATAAATTTTTAAAGAATTTTATAAAGGCAGGAACATTTTGTATAACATCAATTAGAGGTAAATTGACATTTACTTTTGAAGCATTTCATAAAGAGCTTGGAATTGCTTAGCTTGTTTTTCATTTCTTAATCTGCTTAGGAAGGGAATATGTGGTTTATTAGGATTGTAAGATTTATGAAGAGAGTTTCTTGCTTTAAGATCGTATTCTTCTTTATCCTCTATTGCCAGATTGGCCTTATTATCCCACATCTTTGGAGGTTCTATCTTGTTATCGACTTCTCTTCCGCTTTTCAGTATTGTGATGGCTTGAGCTTGTTCTGGCTGGCTAGGAAGTTTCCCTTTTTTGATTTTTCTGGCTAAATCGCCCACTTGGGTTGCCAATTATCCAATCGTAGTGTCTAATCCTTTTACTGTTATATCTAATTTAGTTGAGTTAGATTATATCATTTCAAAACGTCGTGGTGTAGATTGTATGAAATTGTTTAAGGTTTCTCCATGAGTTGATTAATGTGGTAGGTTTGAAGGTTGATTCATTTGATAAGTTGGTGGATTAGAAACTTGATTCATTGGAAATATAATTTGGTTTGGTGGTTGATTTGAAGGATAATTCGGCTTTGATAAAAATAGAGAATTTCGTTTTGGTGGAGGGGTGTTAGTATTAGCCCATCCAAAGTTTGGATGGTTTCTCAATACAGGACTACAAGTGTTTGAATAAGGATCATTTCGGGGAGGTTGGCGAGGTTGGTAGTTCTAGAACTGCATTACACATATTAGCTCCATGTCCGCACACTCCACACAACCACAAGTTTTAGCAGATCATTTGGTCAAAGAATTTCTTCTAAGAAGTTGAATTTCCTTGGTCAATTCTTCTAATCTTTGTGAAAAATCGCTATTAGGGATAATTTCATTGTCTTGAGTCTTTTTAGCTCGTGCACTTTTCTGTTGTGAATCATTCCCTATCATTTCAAATAAATCATACACTTCTTGTGCATTAAGTGCACCAACATCTCCACCTGCAGCATTGCCTATCATGTACTGGAAAGTTTGTCCCAATCCATCATAGAAAAACCGGTTTAATAGTTCAAGTGAATAATGGTGATGAGGTTATGTAAGAAGACATTTGAATCTTTCCCAAGCTTCATGGAAATGTTCTCCATCTATTTGATTAAATGATGCGATTTTTGTTCGAAAATCTTTGGTTTTCTGATTAGAATAATATTATGCCATAAATTTATTATATATGGCTTCCCAGGTTGATAACGAGTTAGGTGCCAATGACATTAACCAAGTTCTAGCTCGATCTTTTAGAGTATAGGAGAAACACCGCATTGTCAATTGATCCTCATTTAGATTTTGTAAAGGAAAAGTTTGAATTACGGAATAAAATTCCCGAATGAAGTTCAAAGGATCTTCATTTGGTATTCCGTAAAATGAGGGCAATTGATTAAAGTGAAGATGTTTTAATTTATAGTTTCTAGCAGCTTCCCCTAATACAATACAAGAAGTAGATGTGCCTATACAGGCCGTGCAAAATCACGCATATAAGTTACTCTTGGTGGTGGTTTATTTAACATATCAAGTTCTTCACATTATTTTTTTATTTTCTTCTTTTTTCAGTTCCTCTCTCGATTCCCATTGAATTTGACTAATATTATATGTTCAATATATGGTTGAAGATCTTCCTTAATATATCTACGCCCTTGTATTCAAAGAAAAGAACAGAAGTACGAGAAAAAACAAAAAAAAAATAACGAACATAGAAAATATTACAGAAATAGTAATTTTAACACCGATCCTGTAACACCCCCAAACCAATCGGGAATATTACAGCGCCGCAGACCCCCTCCGTGAGGATCTACCAGGCTAAATACAAAAACAATACATCAATCATATGCCGACATGGCTATATGAAGGATCATCAGACCGATTTGATCTTATCTCAACACATACATCATTACATACAAGATTCTTTCTCAGAACACATACCCACGTAGGGGCTAGAATACATTAACACTCCCATAAAATGGGAGAACAAACCATCGGAGGGTTAACCAACAAGACTCTAACAAATACTCTGCAATTGGTCTTCATGTGATTAGTATCTTCGTCTTCCATCATCGGGTATGTCTTGCGGGGACTCTGAGGTTTGTGGCTTGTTAGCCCGATGCCGAGATAACTTGTGGGGTTATCATCGGGTATGTCTTGCGGGGAGTCCGAGGTTCGTGGCTTGTTAGCCCGATGCCGGGATAACTTATGGTTGTGATTTGGGTATGAATGTATCTGTACTTGTGGTCACGTGACTATTGTTACGGTGACATGTGATTTGGTATGGCTTCCCATTGGGTTATTCACTCGGGTATCTTCTGCGGGAGCATCTCAGGTTCGTGGCTTGTTAGCACGGGACGCGAATAATCCTTGGGAATATGTGTTTGATGATTTGGGTCTTGGATCCCGTGTTTTGTGAATTGGATTGCGAACCCGTGTTTTATTATTGGAATTGTATTTTTGGAAAGATGACTTTTGGGCCGCGTCCCCAAGCATTTTCGAAAGACTTGAGAATTCTTAAATCCCAAATGTTTTCAAAACTCCCGAGATCGTAAAATGTTTTCACAAGGTGTATATGAGGTTTATCCCTATCTTTGGATTAACCGTTTTGATCATTGATTTACCTCGGGAAGTATGTTTATGAATTCTATGTCTTTGGAGTATGATATGTATGGCTTGTCTTCGTATTTTATACTTGCACTAGCAAAACAGTGGAGTTTTGCTAACCCTCGAGTATTCGGGGGTGGATGTCTGTATTGCATTCAGGTTTTGGAGCATAGCACAGGGTCGACATGAAGGATGATGAAAGATGAACGATACTAATCACACGAGGACCCGTTGATGTCGTATTGGTTTAGTTGAATTTTATTTTCGCTGCAGTACTTCTTTCCCGTTGTACGGGAGTGTGTTGTATTCGACCCCTGCGTGGGCATGTAATGTGTTTGAGTTGTATGTATCTATTGAAAGACCAAATCGGTCTACTGAGTCATTTTAGCTGTAACACCCCTGATATATTCGGGAATATTACAGCGCCGTAAATCCTTTACATAAGGATTTACAAGGCTGAAGAATTGAACAAGCATAAAAAGGTACTAACGAGTGGAAATAACGGAATTACAGTACATCAGTTCTGACCAAATACAGAAATAGTACAATTGTTCAACAGAACTCAATAATACATCAACAAATTCAAATCCATCACAAATGACTTCGTACTCGAGTACTTATTGAAATAACGAATAAACAACAGATAAATAAACCCGGTCGGGACATCACTCTGCACCCTCGTCGTCATACGGTTCAGTGGTTGTTTCCCGCTCTCCTGGATCCTGAACACAAACAAAATGTTCACCCCCGAAGGGGTTAGCACAACGATGCTAGTACAAGTACCACAACATATTATTCATATCTCACGAAGAATAATAATAACGTAAACGACAAAATACCAACGAGTCTTCTCCTACGAGAAACTCAAACATAACATACACAACTGATAATCACAACATGATATCATAACATACACATGGTAATTCCATCGATCCAGCGTTCACTGCCTAGAACCCACGATGATCCCGTCAGACCAACCCGTGGTGGAAAACCCCGTCCGATGATCCAGCGCACGCTAGCATAGATCCCCCGATGATCCCGTCGGACCAACACGAGGTGGACAAACAACAACGACATACATGCACGACAATATGTATAACAACAATACATAAAACAAATAAAGTACTTGCCTCGATTTGAAGACAATAACAATACTTCCACGAAAATGAACACTCGAAGGTCGCCCCTCTCGATCAATCACGTAGCAAAGTTCAAACCTTAAATAAGAGAAATAACATGGAATTCATCTTAGGTCGAACAACATCAAACAATCCGAATTACGGTTGAGAGTCTATAAAACGAAATCTGTCTGACCTAAATAACGTACGTTACATGTCCTCTATAACGTATGTTAAACTTAATCGTTAGCGTACGTAAACTATGAAGTATAGCGTACGCTAAACATATACCAGCAGTTCCTCTCTGATCAGTCGACTTGACTCGTCTGATAGTATAACGTACGTTACGTACCAAACGTAGCGTACGTTAACAACGTCATATAACGTACGTTAATAACCAAACTTAACGTACGTTAATCATGCATGTCAGTGCTCACTGGGCAGATGACTGGCTCGATTAGTGACGAAGTATTACGAGATCCTTAGTGAGTAATCTAACATACCTTCAAATATATATATCATACTCATGAATGATCTACGGACTAATATCTTCAATTTCAAGGATACGGGTATCATCGTAATACTATTTTCAATCTTGATCGAAATACTCATGTAAAAAATTCGGTTGGTCTAAGGTTGATGTAATCAATCTAATATCGTCATTAAATCCAGGCTTATACTGATGGCGAACTACTTATTCCATCAAAGCAAACTAGATTACAACTATGATGATTCTCTCCAAATCCATTGATAAAAGTGGAAATCGACACTAAGTTTACAATCAACATGACGATAACATTTGATATGGTTAATAATTCACTATTCTCCTCTATGTCATAACCAGGTTCAACTACGGTGTTCTAAACCATAATAGTTCGATCATTATAGTTTAAATATGATACTAGGTCGCATACGTCGTCAAAGTGATCTACTGTTCTTGGTAATGCGATCATATCGTCTTAATCAACATAACTTCAAAATTGGAAGTAGTATAACATACCTTAAGAGGAAGATAATACTGAGACTATAAGCACAAATCCAACTCCGGTTGCTTCAACGCCGACTCGTGATGATTTCTACTCCAAAGTCCAATATAAGTTGTCTTCAATGATCAAGTAGTGTCATACAAGCTCAATGATTCAGTAACAATTGATCTAAAGGTGTTAAAAGAGGCTGGAAATCTTCTGGGGACGAATATGGTGAAGTTTAGGAGCAAAAGGACGAGCTGAAATGAGATGGGGTGCTGCTCCTTTTATAACTTTCTGAGTGTTACGTACGCTAGGGTTACTTCATAACGTACGTTATCGTCCAAAATAGTTCACTGTCTGATTTCTGAACTTCATTACGTACGCTACACTAAACGTGTTACGTACGTAACCCATATAATTTGCGTACGCTATACAATGTCCATAATGTACGTTAAAGTCCGTTGACTTAAAAAGGTGTCCAGGTTCATGCCGTGCGAATCTGGTGGGTATCTTGGTCGAGCCCACCACCGTGTACTCCATGTGCTAGCCGGCCCACCCAATAATTGACCGCATTACGTACGCTACGCTTCATCCGTAGCGTACGTTAACATGAACAGGTTATGTACGTTAAGTTACATTCTTAACGTACGTTACCACGTATGTGCATGGAGGAAAATTTACATGTTGCTACACCCATGTAAAAAGATACAAATATGATAATTACCATACTCCATTATTAATATCATCATTCCCAAATCAATACAGGGTTCAATGTACAGGTAAAATACTTCCATAAGAATCCGGATATTACATACTCTCCTACTAAAAAGGAGTTTCGTCCCGAAACTCAAGACGAAAATAACTCGGGATATCTGGACTTCATGCCATCTTCCGTTTGCCATGTGGCTTCTTCCACTCCATGGCGTGACCATTGAACTTTGACTAAAATGATGGGTTTGTTCCTCAACTGTTTAACTCGACTCTCGAGTATCTTGACCGGTCTTTCTTCAAACGTCCCATCCTGCGCGACTTCGATCTCGCCGAAATCAATGATATGACTGGGATCTGGTACATACCTCCGTAATTGGGATACGTGGAACACGTTATGTACATGGCACAATGACGGTGGCAATGTTAATGTATATGCCAACTCTCCAACTCTCTCAAGGATCTCAAATGGTCCGATATATCTCGGACTTAGCTTTCCTTTCCTTCCGAAACGGAATATTCCCTGGGTAGGTGAAACCTTTAAAAGTATGTGGTCTCCAATACTGAACTCCAAAGGGCGACGGTGTACGACTGCGTAAGATTTCTGGCGACTCTGGGCGGTTAACAGCCTTTCACGAATCAAGGCTATCTTCTCTCGAGTCTGCACGATCAACTTTGGTTCTGTTCCGATCAAGTCTGACGAATCGTCCCAGCATAGGGGCGATCTGCATCTCCTCCCGTATAATGCCTCAAACGGTGCCATCTTAATGGAAGCATGCCAACTATTGTTGTAGGTAAATTCAATCAACGGTAGATGAATTTCCCAATCAGTTGACCAATCTAAGGCACAGGCCCTTAGCATGTCTTCCACCGTTTGTATAGTTCTCTCAGATTGTCCGTCAGTCTGCGGGTGATAAGCCGTACTGAAGTTCAATTTGGTCCCCAAGGCCTTATGAACTGCTTTCCAAAAGTGAGACACAAAACGGCCATCTCGATCAGAAACAATGGTTTTCGGCATACCATGCAATCGAACTATCTCCGAAATAAATACTCATGCCAACCTCTCTGGTCCCCACGTATCCTTAATGCCTAGAAAATGAGCCGATTTGGTTAAACGATCAACTATCACCCAAATCATGTTCATTCCTGTCCTGGTTTTCGGCATATTAGTGACAAAGTCCATCGATATGTCCTCCCACTTCCATTCAGGAATCGGGAGCGGCTTCAACATTCCAGCAGGCCGTTGATGCTTGATCTTAACCTGCTGACAAGTCAAGCATTTCGAAACATAGTCCGCTATGTCTTTCTTCATGTTGCCCCACCAGAAATTCTGCTTCAAGTCCTTATACATCTTACTGGTGCCCGGGTGGATAGAATAGGGTGAACTGTGAGCTTCCTTCATAATCGTCTGTTTCAGAACATCAACATCGGGAACGCAGAGTCGGTTCTGAAATCTCAAAACTCCATCGTCATGAATTATGAATCCGGGGGCCTTTCCTTTGATCACTTCATCATGTAACCGAATCATCAGAGGATCATCTACCTGTCTAGATTTGATTTCTTCGGTTAAAGATGAAGTTATCTCCATCACGCACAGTTGTCCTTGGACTCTTTGTAACCATACCTCAATTCCTTCACGAATCATCTCTCGCTGAAGGCTAAGTTGGGAGGTCAGTGTCTCCAGCATCTGAATAGAGACAGGCTTGCGGCTAAGTGCATCGGCCACTACATTTGCTTTGCCTGGATGATATAAAATCTCCAAGTCATAGTCCTTAATCAGTTCCAACCATCTTCTTTGCCGCATGTTCAACTCTTTCTGACTAAATATGTACTTGAGACTCTTATGATCCGTAAAGATCTGACAGTGAGTCCCGTGCATGATAATGCCTCCGGATCTTCAAGGCAAAAACCACCACGCTAGCTCCAAATCATGTGTCGGGTAATTCACTTCATAAGGTTTCGGTTGTCGCGACGCATAAGCGATCACCTTATCATTACGCATCAACACGCACCCAAGTCCTTGGTTCAAGCATCATCAGAACTATGAATCCTCCAGTTCCCTGCGGAAGTGATAGAATTGGTGCCGTCGTCAATCTCTTCTTCAATTCATCAAAGCTAATCTGACACAATTCATTCCACTCAAACTTTTGAGTTTTCTGCAGGAGTCGAGTAAGTGGGCGGGAGATTTTAGAAAACCCTTCCACGAATCGACGATAGTATCCAGCAAGTCCCAAGAAGCTTCGGACCTCTTTCACGTTCTTTGGAGGCTTCCAATCCAATATTGCTTCGATCTTCTGAGGATCTACCCGGACTCCTTTTGCTGACACCACATGGCCGAGGAACATTACTTCCTTTAGCCAGAATTCACACTTAGAAAGTTTGGCGTACAATTGTTCGTTCCTCAAAAGTTCCAATACAATCCGCAAATGCTGCGCATGTTCTTCCGGGCTCTTAGAATACACCAGAATGTCATCAATAAACACGACCACAAATTTATCCAAAAATTCAATGAACACACGGTTCATCAATTGCATAAATACAGCAGGTGCGTTAGTGAGACCAAACGGCATCACTACAAACTCATAATGCCCGTAGCGAGTTCTGAACGCTGATTTCGGAACATCAGATTCCTTAATCCTCAGCTGATGGTATCCTGATCTCAGATCGATCTTAGAAAATACTGTTGCCCCTTGCAACTGGTCAAACAAATCATCAATCTGTGGCAACGGATACTTGTTATTAATCGTCATCTTGTTCAGCTCTCGATAATCAATACACAGTCGAAGCGATCCATCCTTCTTTCGGACAAAAAGAACTGGCGCTCCCGAGGGTGAAACGCTTGGCTGAATATAGCCCTTGTCCAGTAACTCCTCCAGCCGCTTCTTCAGTTCGTACATCTCCGTAGGTGCCATACGATACGGCGCCTTGGAAATCGGTGTAGCTCCGGGTTCCAGCTCAATGGTAAATTCCACATCCCTTCGTGGAGGTAGTCCAGGTAACTCGTCAGGAAATACATCTGGAAATTCGTTCACAACAGGAATGGATGAAAGTTCCACAATTTCATCTTCTTTCTTCATAGCGTAACACCAGTACCCGGTACAGCCCTATTTCAACAATTTGACAGCCTTCATCGCCTTGATCAATTTTCCTGAGCTTCCCGGTTTCCATCCCTCAAACAGAATTTCGGAACCATCGTCAGCGATCAGCGAGATATTCCTCCTTCGGTAGTTCACAATTTCTCCATATCGATTAAGCCAATCGTCTCTGAGTATCAGGTCGTCTCCTTGCATTTCTATCACGATCAGATTTGAGAGCCACTCTCTGCCTCCAATTGATACAGGGAAATTTCTAGTTTCTAAATTTCCGACAATTCTCTCTCCACTCGGTAAACCAACAACATAAGGTTCACAAGTATGAAAACCGGAAATATTCAAACGATTTACACAAGACAAAGATATGAAAGAATGTGTAGCTCCTGTATCGAATAAAACGCTAATCGGCCGGGAAAGGATCGGGCAAGAATCGATGCGGCAAAGCATCACGATCGTCATCCTTCTCATCTCGCATGACGTGGGAGCAGATCGGCACTCGATGTCCCCTTTCGGTCCCAATGTCCTCTGCCTCGCCCGCGGCCAAAATTCGAGGCATCCGAACACTTTGCGTCGTGGAATACTGGCCTCCTTCTGGACTGGCTGTGGTGTACGGGCTCTAAAAGACTTTGCAGCCTCCTCACAAAACACCGCCCGATGTCCCTCTCGTCCACAATCAAAACAAGTTACGGCAGGAAGGGGGCAATTCCGTCGATAGTGCCCCGTCTGGGCGCAGTTAAAGCATTTCCTGGTAACATCAGTAATAGTTGATGTCGCTCCGAAGTTCTTTCCGCTCCTAGCTGGGTGCGGAGGTTTCTTGAAAGGGTGAAATGATGACTTGGCCTTACGGCCCCCGCTGTTCTTGTGCTCTGTAAAAGTACCAGAGACTTTCTGTTTCTTGGTTTCCGCAAATTTCTCCATGGCTGCTTCTTTCATTTCATACGCCAACGCCTTATCCTGGTATTGGCGGAGAGTGGTACATTCAAAACCGGACATGTACCTCTGGATTTCTGGTTTCATTCTCATTTCAAAATGGATCATCATTTCTGCATCTGTTCTGACCAGATGTCGGACAAATGCTAATTGCTGGTTAAACGTCTTAATCGTCTGGGATACGGGTCCATCTGATGGCTGAGCGGAGAAAAATTCTCGAATTTTGGCTTCCCTCACAGGACGAGGGCAATACTGAGCTTCCATCATCGTTTTAAATTCCGTCCAATCGGCATTATGATCTGCAGGTCGGATAGCTTCCCACCACTCGGATGCTTCCCCTATCAGAATATATTGGGCAATAGAAGCTCTCCTGTCGTCCGGGCAATTAATTCCAGCAAAAAATTTCTCCAGTTCCTTCAACCAATGGTCCCAAGTGGGAGTCTCAGAAATACCGTCGAATTTAGGTGGTTGCATCTTCGCCACCTCTTGCAGCCACCAGTTACCTCGATTTCCCATTTCTGGAATCCTTTGATGTCCATCTCCTTGCTGCATTCCTGCTGCCACCTGCATTCGGTCCACGACCTGAGCGAACTGAGTCATCTGGTTCACAACTTGATGAAGGATTTCTGGTACACCAGGTTCCGGTTCGTTATTGATGGATCGTTGCGGCTCGCCTGTGCTATGACTGGCCTGATTAGAAGGCGACGCTTCCCTTTCAGCATTTATGCGTCCGCGTCCACGACCGCGACCACGCACACGTCCGCCTCTCAACATACTGTAAGCATAAATACTCAATATACAGGAAACAACATCGTTCTAATATTCAAGTATAAAGAGACACATCATGTAAAGAACAAGATAGAGTTTAGGAACTTACAACCACCGTTCGCATGAAGACGTAGGCAGTGCAGTGATGTCATTTACGGCCGGTTACCTCAAAAGACATAAATGACCCCTATTTTAACCCAACGGCCAAGATATCCATAATCTTATCTCCGATACCATATTCTGTAACACCCCCGATATATTCGGGAATATTACAGCGCCGTAAATCCTTTACATAAGGATTTACAAGGTTGAAGAATTGAACAAGCATAAAAAGGTACTAACGAGTGGAAATAACGGAATTACAGTACATCAGTTCTGACCAAATACAGAAATAGTACAATTGTTCAACAGAACTCAATAATACATCAACAAATTCAAATCCATCACAAATGACTTCGTACTCGAGTACTTATTGAAATAACGAATAAACAACAGATAAATAAACCCGGTCGGGACATCACTCTGCACCCTCGTCGTCATACAGTTCCAGTGGTTGTTTCCCCGCTCTCCTGGATCCTGAACACAAACAAAATGTTCACCCCCGAAGGGGTTAGCACAACGATGCTAGTACAAGTACCACAACATATTATTCATATCTCACGAAGAATAATAATAACGTAAACGACAAAATACCAACGAGTCTTCTCCTACGAGAAACTCAAACATAACATACACAACTGATAATCACAACATGATATCATAACATACACATGGTAATTCCATCGATACAGCGTTCACTGCCTAGAACCCACGATGATCCCGTCAGACCAACCCGTGGTGGAAAAACCCGTCCGATGATCCAGCGCACGCTAGCATAGATCCCCCGATGATCCCGTCGGACCAACACGAGGTGGACAAACAACAACGACATACATGCACGACAATATGTATAACAACAATACATAAAACAAATAAAGTACTTGCCTCGATTTGAAGACAATAACAATACTTCCACGAAAATGAACACTCGAAGGTCGCCCCTCTCGATCAATCACGTAGCAAAGTTCGAACCTTAAATAAGAGAAATAACATGGAATTCATCTTAGGTCGAACAACATCTAACAATCCGAATTACGGTTGAGAGTCTATAAAACGAAATCTGTCTGACCTAAATAACGTACGTTACATGTCCTCTGTAACGTATGTTAAACTTAATCGTTAGCGTACGTAAACTATGAAGTATAGCGTACGCTAAACATATACCAGCAGTTCCTCTCTGATCAGTCGACTTGACTCGTCTGATAGTATAACGTACGTTACGTACCAAACGTAGCGTACGTTAACAACGTCATATAACGTACGTTAATAACCAAACTTAACGTACGTTAATCATGCATGTCAGTTTTGGTCCTCAATTGGAAAAGTTTTGAAATATATTGCGGCACCAGAAAGCACCTTGAAAACACCGCAAAAAAAATAATTCGTTTTAAAAGTACGTCTCGAAATTTTATTTTCTAAGATACTCAAGGTTTTCAAAAATCCAATAGGCCAGAATGCCCAAAACTCATTCATACCGACGTACACTAAAACACCTTCTAGTACACACATCAAAACGTTTAAAGTCAAGACCATACATGTCTTTTAACGGAAATAAACGGTATAATACTACAGTCGGAGACCGCCAAGGATTCAGAACAAAACCACTGACCCCATTCAAGGCCTCTAAGGACCCTCCCGCTCTGGCTAGTGAACAAGTCGAACGCGTATAAGCACAAAGCTTTCACAAGAGAACTTGTAAAACGAGCAAATCGATTCGAAAACCAAAAGCAACGGACAACAACAACAGTAAAAAGACATTAGCTCGTATAAACCAAATACGAGAGTCCACTAAATACGTATCGTGAAATCAAAATCCACCGAAGGATTCCATCACCTAATAAATAATCATAAAAATAGCTCGTGCCACACGAGGCACAACGCAAAGAAGGGAGACTTACATCCACAGATCGCACGAAGATGATGATCGCCCCACGATACTAATCACGACCAACAAATTCAGACGACGCGTCGCGACACGACTCCGTCAGACAAAATCCGACGAGACACAACTCAACAGACACCACTGACCCGACAGCCTAGGTTTCCACAACCTAAGCTCCGATACCATAAATGTAACACCCCCAAATCGAACTGGGAATATTACACACCGCAGACCCTCTCCGTGAGGATCCACAGGCTAGACATCAAAACAACACATTACATTACATACCGACGAATCAAAATAACGAACCAATATACCGATTTGGTCTTTCGTCACTGACTTACAAATCAAAATACATAAACTCATCCAGACTCATACCCACGCAAGGGTAAAGTACTTACAACAACGAGCAATAAGACAGCGGAAAAGACAATACAAAGTACTTCGACTAACTTAACCAAAAACTGGCCTTCGTGTGATTAGTATCATTCGTCTTTCATCATCCCTCGTACCGATCCTGTGACTTGCTCCCGAAAACCTGCATGTACCTGGACAGAATACAGATATCCACCCCCCGATTACTCGGGGGTTAGAAAAACTCCACTGTTTCGCTAGTGCAAGTATAAAGTGCAAAAACGAGCCATACGCAACACATTCCGAGAATACAACGAAAGACTTCCCGAGATATATTTAGAAAAAAAATAGTTCAAGTCTTGAAAGTAGAAACAAAGCAAGTAAGCACTTTGAAAACATTCCCAAATCTCGGGAGTTTTGAAAACATTAGAAATTGAAAAGTTCTTAATTCCTCAAAAGTCATTGAGGGTCACAGCCCCAAAGTTCATTTTCCAAAATGCAAATCCGTTAACAAAACACGGGGTTCACGACCCAACCATTCCGGTCACAAAACACAGGGCCTACGACCCGATCATCCACTGCAATTCACTTACAAGGACACATTACACATAACACATTATTCCTATGCCATTCTAGCCAAGCACCAAGACTCGATATATAATGTCTCTCGACCCCGAGCACAAAGCATTGTGATACTCCGGATAATATCACAATTAACGAAAACATCAACATCATCCTCAAGATGAAAACTACACCTGGTAACCCGCGACCGTACCCCTTAGTATCGACCCCCAGACGCCCCGTCGAACGCTCCGGGTGGGAAACCACTTCCGCGGCCGTACCCCTTAGTATCGACCCCCAGACATCCCGTCGGACACTCCGGGTGGAAGTTCATCCACACACGCACCCAAGTCCACTTCTGTGGCCGTACCCCTTAGTATCGACCCCCAGACATCCCGTCGGACACTCCAGGTGGAAGAAACAACACACACACGCGTTCCAAAATCACAGTTGCAAACCACAAGCCTCGAAGGCCAATCACAGTATATATAGTCGAGGTACCTTACTAGAATGGCCAGTTCATCCAACATATACTCATGACCAAGTAACGATACGATTCATGCTAGAATTTCAACTATGCAGCTAGTACCAATAGCATAGTAACGAGGGAAAATACCTATCCAATCACGCCGAACGACACAATGACACAGGATCATCAATAGGCATATGTTCCATACATATCTCAAGGAAAGTTTAAGCTATAAATCTACAACGTCATAATCACACAAAACGATACCCCACACATACTTAGACAAGCATATTTAACAACCAAATCATACGAGTCATCTTTTAAGGAAGTATTGAAAAGCATATCAATTCCTTTGAAAGTTAATTATAGACATTCATAAATCACGTATCGTAAATTACCAACTAATATATCCACAAGACGCGTAATGTATGGGCAAGATACTTGCCTCGAAGCCACGATCGCAACAAGAGGACGGATGAAATACGGTCGAATAGCCCCGAACCCCCGAATAATATCAAGAACGCAATAACACCACGAGTGCTACGAGAATAACACCACACGAATCATCAATCACCAAACGGGATATAACATCGGAAATCCTCGAGCACCTAAAATCCTCTGGAAGGAACAATAAAAGATGATTACGACGGGAATCAAGGTAAAAACGATGGAAATCCCAACAAACTATCGAAAGGAACTCATTGGGGCATTTAATCGAACACTAAATGTTCAATAATCCCCAAGAGCACTCGAATCGCCAATCGAGTTAAACAAACTCGATATATGGATATACAATACGTAGAACACAATTAATAACATCATACTACACCAACCAATGTATCAAAATCGGACTATAATCGAAATCAAGAACAAATTCATCAAGAAATATACCTTGATTCGACGAAACACACGGATTAGATGTTGATATAATCAACAAGGATCTTCCAAAATGCTTTGGAAATGAGTAGAATCGGCCAAGAACTCGATTTCCCGTCGCACCCGTCCGATAGTTGCAAGAAAGTGAGGAAGAATGAAAAAAAAAACGGGCTGCCAGGCCTAAAATAGGCTGATCTGCACTGTGTGCCGCGGCACAAGGCCAAAAATCGCGTCCAGTGATCGGCAGACCGCTATGTGTGTCGCGGCCTTGTCGAAGTGTGCCGAGGCAATGACTCGGCATTGTGCCGCGGCCCTGCCGGCTTGTTCCGCGGCACAAGGTACAGAAGGTTTTGGCCGATAAGTGTCACACGAGTGTGCCGCGGCCCGGACGAGTGTGCCGCGGCAGTGACCCGGCAGTGTGCCGCAGCCCTGCCGGCATGTGCCGCGGCTCACGGAACAGCTGCCGAGCACTACCGGCCGTAACTCGGCTAGTTCCGGCCTGGGCCCAGATTGCTCGGCCATGACTCGGCCTGGGCCCAGATTGCCTGGCCATGACTCGGCCGGGGCCAACTCCGACGGCCCGAACGACCCCAAAACCCAAACCGGAATACGAATCGAAGATACGGTTACGAAATACTTGCAAAGACGAATTCGAGCACTGAGAGAACACATGATTCTGACCACCCGAAGGCTCGAAATTCGACAACGGAAGTAATTACCCCAAACTTTGGAAAATTACGAAAATGGCCCAAAACGTCCGAAAATCACGATACATGATCGAATAACAAAACCGAAGCTCGCAACATGAATAATAACATTAATTGAACTTACGAGAAACTCGAAACAACAGTTTTGGACGAGATTCGCAAGAATCGAACTCAAGTGCGGAAAAGTCGCCAAAAAGCACGGAACTCAACAAAAAGACACCGAAACAAACTCGGATGACAAAAAGTGTAGAATTAATCATTCTCGTAATGACGAAACGGTTATGAACGATCGTCAAAACGGACTTCCGCCGAAAAAAAATTTTTACCGGAAATCGAAATCACGGGTATTACAAGATGCTCCCGCATAACATACCCGAGTGAATAACCCACAGGGAAACTATACCAAATCACATGTCACCGTAACAACAGTCACGTGACCACAAGCACATATACGTTTATAGTTATCCTGGCATCGCACTAACGAGCTACGAACCTCGGATGCTCCCACAGAACACACCCGATTGGACAACCTATGACACGTACATCACAACCTAATCACAACCATACGTTATCCCGACACCGCACTGTTGGGAGTATGCCTTCGAATGCCACTCAGAGGACATTGAGTGAGGGCATTGTACTTGTAATTATGTTAATCATTAATATAAGGCAAATATATGTTTCTTTATTTACTGGTAGTTACTGGCATTCCTAACTCGTAAATATATATGGAAATTGGTCCGTGTATTTGAGAGCAAAACATTCCACTCCTTATTGGATAAGGGGTTCGGCACTGGAATGGTTTATAGCTCAAATACTTAATCATTCGCAAGGCGATGAAACTTGACTGGGCATTAAGTTTATGTGAAGACTTGTATGACGTGTTCTTTGACATGGATAGTGCCTATCGAATGCTAATGGTTAGTGGGAACACACGTTGTAGGTATGCTGATTGGATTAGTATAATCGAACCGACTCACCCTCGATTCGTCACACGGATTTCACTCCGGGACAATCAATGATATAATTGAAAGGTTGTGATAGGTATTCGTGAACCTTCGACTTGAGGATTTAGTGGGGATGTGCTTGTGACGTCAGGAATTTCATTAGAGTAGTTTGACCCTGTAAACTGGAAGATGGAGATCAATCTCGACGTGCATCTTGACGGACAAGTAGCAGGTCCTTCTGAATACCAGGATAGAATTCTTTCTCCTGTTAGTGAGCGGGTTATATGTGTAATACCCCGATTTTTAGTATGTAATATCTGGATTTTCAGTATAAATTTTTCGCGTTATTTTATCTGAGACGTAATGGATAGCTTTGTGTCTATACAGTATGGATAAATTAGATTGAGAACTGAGACAGCTGTATTGGTATAATTGTCGTATTCGGTCGATAATTACATTTGAGGATGTTATCGTACTTTTGATATTGGGTATATCATATGAGAATGTTATCGAATTGAGTATATGTATTCAGTATGCCGTGTGTTCGTATTCTGTATGTCGATACGTTGGATGAGAATAGCTGAAGTACAGCCACGTTAGCGCACGCTACGATGTATGCTTAGCGCACGCTACGATGTAAACTTAGCGCATGCTAAGACGTCTGAATTACGTACGCTAAGGAGGACCCCTAACGTACGTAAGGCATTCTGGATAAGGTTCGGAAGGTGGCCGGCAGGTAGGCCCAGGCTAATTATTATTGGCATTTAGCGCACGCTAGTGCATATGGTTAGCGTACGCTAATATCAGATCGGTCAAAGTGTAATCTTGGCTTTGTCAGGTTACTTTCGGCGTGTGGACCTCGGGCATCTTCAGGGAAGGTGCAGAATGTCGGGTCAACGAGAAATAGCGCACGCTATTGTTGGAGAATAGCGCACGCTACTGAGCATTTCACTGTAGTAAGTCAACGCCTATTTGCGTACGCTATTGCATGTGCATTACGTACGTAAGATGATGTGCGAAGCAAGGCAGTAACCTCTGGACTGCCCGATAGCGCACGCTATCAAGGAAGGATAGCGCACACTAGGGATGTAGCGCACGCTAAATACAAGTTTTAGCGCACGCTAGTAATGTGCAGTATATAAAGGGACAGCCGGGTGTTAAGATGCATTTTCGGCCATTCTTTCCCTTATTTCGATAGAGAGAGTTCTTAGAGAGAATTTTGAGGTTCCAAACACTTGAGTTGATCGTCCTTAACAACATTGGAGTTTGGAAACGATTGGAAACGGATTCAACCTTGGGATTCAATCCATTCCTTCAAAGAGGTAATTACTCTTCACTTTGGGATTTGTTTTGAATTGTATATGATGTTCTTGAGTTGATAATCATCATGTATATGATCTGATGAGTATATGATTATGAGATGGATTACTGAGTTATGTTGATGATATTGTTGATATGCGGATATTGATATGATTCGTGTGGTTTGGAATGGTGTTGTTCTTCTTCAAGAGATATGTTGGTTAATATCTCCCTTCATTTTGGGTTCTGATGTTGTCATTATTAGTTACTTCGTATGATGATGATCATGCAAGTGATTATGATTCTTGGTTTATATGATATGATTAAGAAGATTATATGTTGAAACGTTAGTAGAAATGAGATTTGGACACTTGTTTGGAAAGTAATGTGTGTAAGGTTCGACTTTGGAAAATCGCCACCGATTCTTGAAAACTCCAAAAATTCTGAAACATAATAATATGATAGATCATCGAGTTATCTTTCTAATGGTTCAAACGGTGAGTTAATCGGAGTCCGGATGAGTGAGTTATGCTCAAAATGGCAAAAACTATACTGTCTGTATTATGAGAACAGGTAGCGTACGCTATTGATGAAGTTAGCATACGCTAACGTACCTGGATGTATAAAAACGTACAGCAGTCGGGAATTTCATTCCCCAACCCTTCCTACATGATCCCCTTTCGTCCCAAATCACCCAAACTCGGTTTTTATCACCTAAACCTCAGATTTTGAGTTGGTTTATCAAGTGATAACGTCTAGGAAAGCTTGGAACAAGGATTATAACACCATTCTTGATTCTTTCGCCAGATTGAAGGTAATTGGCTTGAACTCTAATATTTTCGGATGTTTGAGTTTCTTGATATATTTGGGTTGTTTAGTTCGTATCGATGGCTAGAATCATATAATGTTGAAGGGTATATATGTTTATGATTGTGTTCTTCGTGTTCTTGATGTGGTTGGTGTTTATTGATTGATGATTCGAATATACCTTTGAATTCCGCCTTCAAGGTGTTTGATTGAAGTTTTGAAAGAGAAATTGATTGGAATACTTTAGTTAAGTTTGTATACTCGCCTTATCGAATCGATATATGGACTTTGCGGAATCATGGGAATGAATTCGTAATTGTTTGAGTTAGATTGTTCGGACTTGTGTTTAATCAAGATATTTTGGAATCGTTAGGGTTGTGGATTGGTTATACCGGTTGTTGATTATTATCGAATATGTGTTAATCAATTATTGCAATAGGTGGTGATAATTGATCGTTGATTACGACCATTGTGTTGCGGTTGAGGTTGAAGATTCATAGATTGCTTTTGGTCGGGGATGAGGAGCTCGTAGACGAAGGCAATGGTTTTGGTAACGGCTTCGTGGTATCGGTATTGAGGCAAGTTATACTTGTTCAGTTTATAATATTTAATGAATGGTTTCGCTTTCATTTCATTTAAAATTCATATAGCAATGATATTATAAACGTAAATTGTCGGGATGATGGTTTGTTCGTGGAAAGGATATTATCGTCGGTTTGAGGTAATTTAAGTATTGTTCAGTTATGAGGATAATTATTATGTTGAATTGTGGTATATGTCGTAAGTTGAAGTTTCGTATAGTGAGATTCGTATTGGTTGTTCGTTGAGGGATGTTGATTCCAGGGCTATCGTTTGGTATTAATGGTTGTGTTGATCGATCGTTGAGGGATGTTGATCCCAGGCCTGTTGTGTTGGGGTTGTTGATCGTGTTGATCGTTCTTTGGGAATTGTGATCCCAGGATTGCTATTTTAAATATTGTCGGTCGAGTCGATCTTTCATTATTCGTGTGTCATTGTTCACTTCGGTGAGTCTTTTGATCCTTATTGGATATGTGATTCTTTGAGTTTCGTTTTCATGTTGCATCGTGACATATCTGGAGTCATATCTGCGTGCCGATCGGATATATGTAGGATTTTCAGGGCGGGCACATATAGACGTGTAATGGGGTCATGTCCTCATATTGGGCTGTGCACACGAGAAGATTACTTCGTGAGACTGATTAGGTACAAGACCACACGTGTATTTGATCGATACACGGGGTGGCTTGTGCACGGACACATTTCCGGATCGGACGTACTGTGACATCCATCTTTGAGCCATATTGTTTTGGTCGTTCATAGTCCATGTATGATTGGATATGTTCGACGGTTTGCGACTGGTTGTTCATACGCCCAAGGGGTATGTTCGACAGTCGAAGTTATTTTCTTGAGATCCATTATTGTTGATCATTTGGAGTTTACCTTATTGATGGTATTCTCGGTCGTTAATTGGTACTTTGTTGATTGTGTTTGGAGTTTACCTTGTTGATGGTATTCTCGGTCATTAATTGGTTCTTTGTTGATTGTGTTTGGAGTTTATCTTGTTGATGGTATTCTCGGTCATCGTTGATCCTTGTTGGTCATGTTGGAGCTGATCATGTTGATGAGATTCTTGGTCGCTGTTGATTCTTTGTTGGTCTTGCATGGAGTTTGTCATGCTGGTGATATTCTCAGTTGACGTATTGGTTGATCTGGTTATTGATCGTATGAGCGTTTGGGCTGTGCATCGATGTTTCAGATTTGTTATCATTATTTTGTGGTAGTTTTTTTTTTGAACGGCAGAATAAATTATATTAATAAAAACAATCAACTAGCAAGTTACTAGTTGACAAAGATACAATTACAATCTATCTAGAATCAACAAGCAATTACAACAGACTCTAGACGCGTCCCGTGACATTAACTGCGAGGTCCATAAAAGGAGTGAAAAAACTCGTGAACGAGAAAAACCCCCAACCAACGAAGGCCGAGCCACCGGTTTTTATTTCGTGGTTGTTGTAGATGTAGACCCAACCATGTCACGGGGAAACCAACCTCTAACCAAAGACAAAAACACACGAAGCTAACCATGATCAATTGGGCACCGTAACCAATTGTTCCATATGTAATGACTCTTTCTATCTCGATTCGAAATCCAAAGAAATGAGATTGAAACAATAGCTTGGAAGGAATTCGCACAGCTCACTTCTTCTTTCTTATACACCACTTTGTTCCTATCTTTCCAAACTTGCCACCACCATATAAACATAATAGATTCCACAATGTCGCGTTTATATTTTGACATCGAGATGGAGTTATACCATGACATTACCTCACTTGGTTCCAGGTTAGGAATGTCCAGATGGATCCATTATTTTGTGGTAGTTGATCTACAGATGTATTGTGTATGTTTGGTTCTTATCAGGATTGGTATTTGATTGTGCAATCCGACGGACAGGATTTGGCACAGATAGATTATTTTCCGCTTATGAGTTATGATGATGTTTTTGAGGATTTTGAGTATTGTTTTGGTTTAGTCCAGATGACTGTTGTTGAGTTCATTTCGTCATTTGAGAATGCGAAATGTGGATTATGGTAAGGATTGCTTTGGATTGGTAAAGTTATGACGGTAAGATTACGTTGGTAGTATTCTTACAGTATTATTACATTGGTATGTAATTATTTATGTGATGTGATCGATATCATTATTGACTATTGTGGATGACCCCGTCGTGGGATTTATTTTTAGGTACTCGGAGATCGAGCTAGTAGCGGTCGTGAAGAGATGAGCTTCCCGGGTGATAGTGGCCGTGGCATTATTTTGGGAATCGAGTATTCTTTTCTGGTTGTTTTATTTCCGCTGCAAATATATATTTTGAACTGTGTTTTTTCCGATGCGTGTGTATATTTCTCAAAATGTCTTTCCGGTATTTTTACCAAATCGTGTGTACATTTAAAAACGGCTTTTTGGGTAGTTCGTAAACTTAGATTATTTCGTAAAACCGATTCCCTAAATTGAGTTTTAGCATTTTGGCCTTGAAAGTTTTAACGATATTTTCATGATGGTATTTGATACTTTATAAATGACTTTTGTGAGTATTTGAAAACATTACCGTCATCATCCTTTTTGGCGTTTTTGAACGTTTTTGAAAATGGATTTTAGCCTGGTGGGTTCCGGCGCAGGGCCCACAACGCTATAATATCCCGGATGGTTTTGGGGGTGTTACAATATGTCCTATGCGGTTATTGGCAGATGAGATCATAAGTCTTTGAAAAGCGTTGGAGCTATTTGTATTGGAGACACGAGAGCTCGGTGATCTCGATTTGATTAACGCATGCATAGTCAAGTACAGATAAGGTTTGACTGACTGTGACCCTATAACTTGATCGGGACATTTGAAAGAAGGGTTTATACGTATACTAGTATTCACGATAGAATGGTTCTTGAATGATCCCATCATATTTTCTCAGTTGGGGTACAGTGTAGGCCGCCAGACTGGCTAGGTGGTGCTACTACTCTTTGGTTCCTCCCATTGCTGACTGAGACGGACCTACCGAGTCGCGCAATAGGATTGATGACGGAATGAATCAAGCTAGTTCTCTCATTATGAATATTAGATATTGGATATCTAATTTGGGACATTAGATGTCTAAATCGATTTATTGGATAAATTGATTTACGGCCTAATGAATTAAATAAATTACTGGGTGATTAATTTAATTCATAAATATAATTATTTCTTGGTGAAATTAATTATGTTGTTATGTATTTGATATGAATTAATTAATTGGATTAATTAATTTATATAAATACATCGGAGCAGAATCAGAGTTTATCTGTTTGGACTCACGGGAGTCCGAAATGGACCAAACTCATATTCCTCTTCTAGATGGACGCCTCCCAACTCACCCCCATGTGAGTCTTGTCTTGTCCACATCATGTTAGGTGGAAGGGCAAGACTATGGGAGACATGATATCTTTTAATATCATTTTGAGTTGGAATATTTTGTCCTGATTGAAGAATAAAATAAAGGAAGACCAACTCTCTAGAAACAAGAGATTCCATCTGTGAGTTAAGTGAACAGAGGGAGAAAATTGCTTTTCTCAAAGTTTTTCTTCTTTTCATTTTCTTCTTGTTCTCTCGTAGACAAATTCAAGATATATTGAGATATATATTATATACTTGGAGTGTTATAATCAATAAAGCTTCATCATCAAGCTCTAGTCGTATCCTTAGAGGATAGCAAGGTGATAGTCATCCCGTTCGTTTCTCTGGCGCGTGGCAGGTAGAGACGCGGTATTTTCGGATCACTTTGGATCGTAGATTGGGGAATAGCTCAAGAGAAGAACACCATATAATCAACGGACTACGAGGGTATGATTTCGAATCTTCCTTTATCTATTTTTATACTTGTATATGCGTAGCTCGATCGATCCTCGCAGGGATTCGGATCGAATTAATTTTCATTTTACCGCTTCCGCTGGGCCTTCATTTTAAGCACCGGATCCCAACAGTGGTATCGGAGCGAGGTCTTGAGATCGTATGTACGATATTTAGCATTTGGAATGCTTATTTTGAGATTTAGAATCACTTTGATAATCGTAGATTTTTTATTGTTCGTCGTAGTAACGTTAGCCGTGATTTTTTGTTATGGTATAAATCAGGTTTTTCTTGAAAATATGATTTATATTAATAATATATAGATCAGGAATAACAGGATTTTGGAAATCTACCCAAATATGAGATGTATGCAATCATTGGACGATTTATCATACAGCTGCCGAGCAGTGGCCGAGCACGTACTGACAGCGGCCGGGTGCTTGCTCTATTCTGTCGGGTGTGTCCTGACAGCGGCGCGTGGTGCTTGTATTACAGCCGGGCGTGTCCCGACAGCGGTGGTGCCGGCAGATTCTGTGGCGTGTCCCGACAGCGGCGTGGTGCTTGTCAGATTTCGGGCGTGTCCTGACAGCGTGTCACGGGATGCCCGCGACCCCAGGCGGTATTACCTGATCACAGGCCACTCATGGGCCAACTTGCAGCTTTGTGGGATGCAGAGCCTCATCGCACTTCAAGTTATCATCTATAGTGTAGGGCTTTACTTTATTTTCCTTGTAATAGCTAGTTAGTGTTGTAATAGCTAGTTAGTGCTTGCTCAGCTTTTCAATATCCACTGTTGTCATTAGCCTTTATTTTTCTAAGCCTATTATAGGGGGGAAGAGTGTACTGAAGAGTTGTAGTACGAATTGGCAAGTTTGCTGAGACCCTCCTATCCGTGTATGCTTGTAATCGTTGTTGCCTATTGTAATCGTTTATTGTATTAATACAAATCGA